>JAMYCR010000001.1:17761409-19011409 GCA_028830335.1 Eucera pruinosa
TTTTATATGCATCCACCATCGTCTCATTTTCTCGCGAATACCCAGTTATATGTGTATGACAAATGGATGTTCGGACGCGCTTTGCCCGTGAATTTCCATGAAGATCCTTGAAGGACATTCGCCGGGGGAAGGTAGAGACTATTCCAGGATGATAGCTTTCCACGAAATCCTGTTTGGGCACGATCCCTTTAATCCGGAATCTCTCGAAAGAGATTACAGGGATAATTGTGCCGAATCGATCTTAATCAGATTTTCGTCTGCTACCAACCGGCGTGGAGGAAGTTGGGGTTTCATCTAGACTTTGTTCGTACGTCAAGTACTAGACAGAGTTCTAATAAAACGTCGGTTTTCCATTTCGTCTGTGGTTTCGCGCGCGATTCGCTCGCTTCTCCCAATACTCTTCATCCCGTGTAGAAACCCTCAAGTTCTCGTTCGAGCGATATAAATGAACCTAGTTCGAGAACGAGGTTACACGGTAAAAACGGCCAGAGTAAATTCCCGATCTCGAAACTTTGCCAATTCTTTGCGATCCGCTAGCGAAAAGCGTAGCGTTAAGTTGAAAATTCGCGTGGCCGCGTTAATGGCGGATGACTCCGTACTCGTAAGTCACGTTTTCAAAAAATTCGAGTTTATTCATTGTTTGCGCTATGAAACGTAGGATCTACGCGTTTATTAGACGAAAATGCACGAAAATAAATTTCTTATACTTAGGAAATGAATGCGATCCGACCTAAGTTCGATATTTGGCTATTCTATCCAAACCATTAAGTGGCAATTAGCGATCGGACCGACACTGATACCGTTGGTGATATTCAAACAATTCAATACCAAAATCTCAATGGGAAGTATCGAAAGATATCGATATTTTAGGTATCTACTCGGTATCTATTTTCGATACTAATACTTCTTGAAACGATACCTACCCAATACTATACCGAATCAATACCTGCTTGATACGTCACGATACTATTGAGAGCAGTTTGATACTCTATAGAGGTATCGATACCTGTTTGTTCTCACAAGATATCAAAGAAGTCCCGAAAATTATTGAGACCAGTTTGATACTCTATAGAGGTATCGATACCCGTTTGTTCTCACAAGGTATCAAAGAAGTCCCGAAAATTATTGAGACCAGTTTGATACTCTACAGAGGTATCGATACCCGTTTGTTCTCACAAGGTATCAAAGAAGTCCCGAAAATTATTTGGCAAGAGAATCGAGTTTATATTGGACGCTGAGCTAGTAAAATCTAATAAAAAAAAAAGACATAAAATACATATCGACACTTTCTTGTAGGTATCAAACAAGTCCAATACTTTTATAATACCTACATCTTTGATACCATTCGATACGAGATCGAAATTTATAGACTGGTATCAACAGTATCGATACGGTATTAGCTCCTATACCAGCGGTAGAACCTCGAAAATGAGAACATGTCACTTATGTTGCTTCCTTTTACAAACACAGAATTATCCGCTGCATATCATAAAATGTATTGTACTTAAAAAGTTTTGTATATTTTGCTATGGTAGTGGTGTATATTGGGTGTACCAATAAGTAATCCCATATTTTCAAATAGGTTGATCAAAGGATCAGACTACTTCAAACAGAAATTTATAGTATTCCACAAAAATAACGTAAAACATTACACAGCAAGAGCAATTATATTTAAAATAGGATGGATACCCGACTTTGTTAAAGATAAATGCTGAATTTAGCAAAGAAAGTGCATTATTCATCGGTAAACCTAAAAGAATCAGATTAAAAAATGTCCTGTCGAAGAACTGAGGATTGTGCGAACCCTTTTTGTAGCCACCGTACCAAAAAATTCTCCTCTCCTAGCGTATTCGCACAACACCAATCTAAAATCGAAACTATTTCCTCCAAAATAGCAATTCCCCCAATAGGCCAGCACTTTTTCCGAGACCAAATTCGACCACAGCTGCGTCTGCGCCGCTGAGGGTGATGTACAGGCGAGACTGTTCCTGAAACCAACTCAATTCTACGTTTCGCCGAACCGTCGAATCCGTTCGTTCACGGTAGATGGGCTGATCGAGATTAATCGCATTCCTGCGGTCGGTCGGGGTGGCCAACCCTCCTCTGATTGACGACAGCGATTAATGCAGGTCGTCAGATTGTGCTCAGGGTAAACTGGCGTGTCCTCGATGCGGACGCGTCCGCGAGGAAGCACGTGATGTTTGCGTGCGAGAGAAGCACGTCCACTCGCGTTCTCATTAACGGCCAGATGGCTGTTGATGCATCGTTCGCGCGTCATCGGCCCTGTCCACGCGCTTCCGGATGGTGGAATCCCCCGTGAGACATCCTGTGTCCTTGTCTGCAGCGTACCTCACGAGCCACAGCTTCATTTCAAAGAGGATCGACCTGTAGCGGAGCGAACGGTGAATAATTCATCGAGCCCCGTTGCGGTACTTTTAGGGAAAAACTCGGTTTATCACGTCACCGCGGCTTGCATTTCCTTTTTTATCCCTCGGCGAATTCATAGTTCGTTAGCGGCTGGTCAAACACGACGCAGACACGCGGGCAGCATGCGTTTTGAGGTCTCAGGATGGAAGACTTTGGCGAAGGAGAAGTTGAGTTATCAAAGTACATGGGATCGATAAGTTTGGTTTTAACCCTTTCACTACGGCACCTTAAGGCGAATGTAGACTTTACACTGTAGATATGCATCACAGAAGATGATCAAACGACTCATTTAGAATGACTGTGAAAGATGAAAGCTAGAGTATTTAGACTAGTTCAATAGTTGAATTCGTTTCACTAGTTTTCAAAATGTCAACGAGCGAAATAGTGAAAACAAAACCGTCTGGCAATGAAATCTGAACTGCTTGCTAGCTAGGGCTATTCACTTATTTTTGGATACGTTTACATTTGTCATTATCGCTTTACTGTGACTGAATCATCCGCAATGCATGTTAAATTCACAGAAAATGAAGAGTGTTCACTTTGAATGGGATGCAGATGAATGCAATGTTTCATATTTCATTGCGCATGATGATTGGACGATTTATCCATAGTGAATGTGGAAGATGAAAGCTATGATAGTTACACTAGCTCAATGGCTAAATACATTCCATTGGTTCTCAAAATGTCGGCGAGTGAAATAGTAAAAGCAAAACAGGCTGGTAATGAAATCTGATTAGCTAACTGCGGCTATTGATTTACTTTTAGACATGTTTAGAGCCTCTTCGCATTGTCCGATTTCCGTCGTTCGGTTTCCATCATGCGGTCGAAAATAAATATTGCAAACGTGTACCCATCCTTGTTCTTTTAGTTAAAAAGAACGAAAACACGTATACGACAAATCGAGATTTGAATATTTTATGTGTTGTGGAGATTATACGCATCCGTCCCTTCTTGCACATTTAAGTTTCCTATGTATGCATAAAAATCCGCAATGTAACAGTCGATCAGTCCGTGGCTATCAAAAATACAACAATTCTTCAGGCAACAGATTGAAGCATCGTGGAACATACTAATTTGTAACATAAAGAGTATTATTTTAATTGCATTTGCTATTAATAGCGGCAGTCAGTTCGGATGAAAAAGTATTCGCACGGTAATGACACGTAGCTAAACATTTACGGGTATCATCAGATTTTCATTAACGATTAATGATCAACGACATGGCTCGTTGTATTCAATTGCAAGAGGACTTTACGCGCGAATCGAAATTCATGAAAATAATATATCTTCCGGACGTTTGCTGTTATGAACGATCCATCTGACGAAGTAAATTTTACCATTGCCATCAATTAACCCTTTGGCTTACAACAACGAGCTACACTCGTGATTTAGTCCGTGAACCAATTACAATAAAAACATGCCGTATTTTCTAATAAATATTAATTCACTTCATTTCGATTTGCAGGATTGAGAGATCGAAGATCACTAGGTACGAATTACGTGTAATATTTTAGTGCTTTGCATTCGGTATAGTGTTACAATAAAAAGTAGTCAAAATTCCAGTGAATACACTTTGAAAAACTCGTAAGCCATGGGGTTAAGCGTAATCGTAAATCGCTCGTTAAAACGTCTCTATATTTTCCCGATAGACGACGCAACAGTGAATTCCGTTTAATATCATTCTACGTACAAAATGACGCACGATCATCTGTTATTTCAGGGATGTGGACAAAAATTTTATATTTTCGATGCACAAGGACTTTGTCTATGCTAGAACATCGATTCGAACTTTCGCAATGAAAAATGCGAGTAGGTACGTACAATGCCAAGTGTTTTTTTTTATTTCTCCGCGAACGCAATGAAACGAAAGATCAAAGAAACAATGCAAGCGGCAAATTTGCGTGGGAAATGTATACGAACGTGATAAACATGTTGGATAGCCCTTCGTGATGTCATCGAAGAATTAGTTTTCGCATTTAGTTTAAAATAACTCAGTTTTACCTGTTGTATATACATCGCTGTGCATAAGTATTTAAACGCTAGACACAATATGATTGAACGTTTTATAACCGTATTGTATTGCTATATATTCACTTACAATAAACATTGATCAATTTTTTTGGAGTGTAGATAGTGTGCGAAATATCATAGATGAACAAATTTCGTAATAAATTAATGAAAATCATCAAATATTGATGAAATTATTTGAATAAAATCATCTTTCGTAACAACCTCGGATGGTTTGTAGGGTATACACACAATAGAAAACATACGATTCAATGCGAAGGTCCAAATAATAATAAAAAGCAGTTGAGAAGAACTTGTAGTGGGCAAACTTAAGCGTCTTTACAAAATCAATTTTCTATGAATTTTAATTAATACTTTTTTATTTCTGCAAAAGTATGTTAAATAATATTTTTTGGTATTTATAGACATTATACGAGCGCCTAATTGTAAGATGAAACCAAACCGTGAACCAAATTTATAATAGAGGGTTGTACTAATAATATAATCTACACTTTTACAATAATGTGCAAGTGTCCAAATACTTATGCATGGTAATGTATAACTCTACTGTCGTCCTCGGATCATTTCCGACCCAATCGTGTTCTTACTTTTTTAAAACATTTTCTAGTTTTCAGAAAAATATAAAAGGGTTATCATTGATATTTGTAAAGTTAAGTTTCAATTTCCCCAATTGAGGGTCCTTTTCTTCGGAACTATAAAACATTTCTAAGGAAAAGGAGATGTGATTGAATTGAATAGGATCTCAAAAAGCGCAACAGGGTTAATATAAATCGAAGTATTCCTTTTCGAAAAATAAATTCAATATATTTAAGTAGTATATCATTGCATGGTACTACGTGCACGCGCAATACAATTCGCATTTATCCACCAAATGCTCGCGTACAACTGTGTCAATGTACAAAGGAATATTTGCAACTACCTGCATGTATTTACAGAGCAGCCATAGTATGTAATCCGTGTTTAATGACAGACTCGCTGATGTGACGAGGCGAGGCGACTGCATAAATCTCGTTAACGCAACGAAACCGAACGACGACGTCACGTGTTTGAAAATTCGTTATTTTATCCGGCGATGTTACACGTGAAAGGATATTACAGCGCCGCGAGGCTCACTTTTGACGTGAAAATATTTTTGAGATCGCATGGGAACAGTTTTACATGGTTTCTCCTATTGGACATTGTCAACTCTGCCACCAACCGAGGTGTCTCGTTTTTACGTTCTTCGTGTACGTTTTATGGGACGACATACGTGGCAAATTAAATTTTCCGCATGCTTCGAAGCATTTTATATTCGACAGCCGTGTTCGTCGACGTTTCACTTGATTGCCTTTTTCGTTTAGCTTTGGCCTTACTGAAAGGACCAGGAATATGTAAACTGGTCTTTGGTTGTACATCGTTACGAACGACGATGAAGAAATTATGCTTTAAACGACTGTACTACACTGTATCTGCTGTTTTCTCATAATTGAAGGGCTCGGAAGCCAATCAGTCGAATTGCAAGTCATTCTTTCATAAAAAATAAGTTATTCAGTGTACTGACCTTTTCAGGACCAAACCTTTCATATGACGTAACAATTTGACCATTATGCTAAATTTTCGTTGAAAGACAATGGTTTTTTTATTGGCCACATAATTGTTTGCTAAACTCTTCAGTGCACAAGCAGCTAAGTCATGTACAGAGACATAATACTACGTGGATAAACCACCAGGTTCATATTATAGAAGTACATATCCTTCAAATAAAAATTATATTTTGAATGGTAATAAAAGTTAATATTTTGTTTAAAACTTTGCGGATGATGTCAGCTAATAATTGTTCGATTAATTCTAGTTTTTTTGGAAAACTAAAAAATTTGCAGCTACTTTTCAGTCGTCCACAAAGAATTAATAATTGAACAAAAACTTGTTCGGCGTTATTGTGATCCGTTTTCACAGGGTCAATATTAATTTTCTAAATAATCGATTATCTCCGTTCACATATTTCGTGACTCATCGTCAAACTTATTGGTTTCTAAGCCCTTCAATTAATGCACAGTGGTTTTTATCTGGAGTAGCCGAAAGAGCCTCTCTTTTGATGTTTGATAAGCTTTTATAGCTGATTCGCCGCCTAGTTTATTTATTAATCATCCATTTATCTTCTTTGTGACCTGTTTATCTCATTTTCCAATTACAAATCCGAAGTTTGAGGTGAATTCATAGCTATAATTATACAAGATTAGACAGTCGTCGCTCGTCTAATTTCGCAGCTAATTTTACTGAATTATTTTATAAGGACATTTGGAACAACAAAATTAGGAGATTGTAAAATTAACTAACATTAAGATCGTATTTCTCTAATTCATATTTAACACTAACCGTACCGGCATTTTACGTACCTATGCCTATTCAATAAACCTTCCTCAGTGAAAAAAGAAGTAAAAAGAAGAAGAGAATGTGGGAAACTGATTAGTCGAACAACATAAGAATTGTCATAAAGTTAAATGAACGAAAGAAACAATAATGAATGTAGAACGTTAAATCAAATATTCTATGACAGGTCATTTGGCAAGACGTGGTACGATTAGTGTTAATTTTCAAGTTATAAACTCGCTAGAAAACTTCGAAGTGCAGCACGTACCGACAACCATCAATCCTGACTTCAACTCAACAAAATAGCACCGACGTCGAACAAAAACTTGTAAATTATGGTACATTCTTCCTGATTCTATGTGCAAGAGTGAGATATTCGGTCGAGCTGCCCGATCCATCATTTTCTCGAACTTCCACGGAAACGAACTCGAAGAATCGCAATGGTCAATGGTATCGGTCTTAACATCTAAAGTCTGAAGTCTATCGCAAAAATCATCGGTATCCTTATCAGATCCCATTCAAGATAAAGCGATTCGCAGACCAGAGCGAGTCTCACGCGAAATCGATACGCTCTCGGGAGTAAGTACGAACGCGGAAAAAATCGAGTACCAAAAAACCAAAATCGAACTGCAGAAATGAACAGCAGAGAAATAGTAGACCAAAAAGCAGGAAGAAAACAAAAGAAAAAATTGCAGCATTGGCCGTTATCGAGTATCGAGGCGTTAGCTGTCTGGATGGCCGCTTTTAATCCGTTAAATGCCATTTCCTTGTACGCGTCAGCTGCGGACCAATGAGCTTTAGAGGCTCCAAATGTCCGCCACTCGTGCCGCCATTCACTGCCAGAGGCTCTGGTCATTCTCAAGTGCTCTCTTAGCCAATTCTCTCGGGATTCCATCGGGATTCCCCATGTGCGTGTACACAGCCACGCGTGTTCCATTCGATCACCGCGTATTTGATAGACGACACCGGAAACAAACGGTCTGTTGGGTAGATTGCAATCGATACCAGCTCTAGGATCTAGACTGTGCAAGTATTTACCTTTGCAAAAGCAGAAAAAAAAGAAATATGTGTAGAAGGAAGAGTGTCGCGTAGCGAAATTGTTTTTGGAGGGCTATTAACGAAACCTCCTGCGAGGCACATTTGAGCCCTAAGTATTTTTACCCTAGCAGGAATAAAAGCCCAAGGAACCGTTACTTCACCAATTTTAGTCGCAGTTGCTTCGGCACGTTTTGCCAGTTTTTATTGATTTACAATAGTTTTAACTTTACATCTGTTTGCCAGAAATCGAGGCGATCCTTGGTTTTATTACTCGCTAGGGTCAGCGACAAGAACGCTCGGGACCCTTGCGTGGGTCACTCGGGGGCTGCAATCGGCAACCCCTCTAGAATCATGAGTTGAGGGGAAGTTAGTCCCACTCGAAGGAATTTGGCTGTACGCGCCCACTACCTTGGAAGGGGACGAATGGGGCTGATTTTCAATTTTTGCACACGCCTACCCAAGGCTTATAAAAACTCACGCAAGATCCAGAGAAGGAGATGTACAACAATTTTCAAGCGAGACAAACGAGACGGAATACACAGACGTGATTGTAGACACTCGCCGCTGACGAGTAAGACAGAATACGTTTAATAAACATTTCACTTATTTCGCTGAAGTAAACCATTAAATACAGTCCACTTCAAAACAGTCGCACAAAGTTAAGTCGGCGTGCGACGTACGGGTTTCACTATTCGAATCTAGAAATAGAAAACGCGTACTCAACAAAGAGAGATAAAATGTTGGCGAAAACAAATAGGAAAACAAGAAAGAAGAATTAGAAATGTCGATTTTGGAGCATGCCGAAGGTGTTCCCCAAAGCAAGAACCGATTTATCTATGCGGCCAGGATTATCCTTGATTTTCCTCATGCCACCCTTGCCAGGACGATAGAGATTTAAGCGCGATGTTATGAAATATTTTCAATTACCTATGGGCGATTTGAAACGTGACGTCTTTGCGACGCAACCAATTAGATACATATGTGTATATGGAGGAAAACAAAGGAGAGGGTTTTACTAGGTCGTTGCATATGAAGCGGTAGATTTTATGTAGCTCGAAGGTTTGTATTCATTTAATTAATTATAAGTGCATAGTACTAAATATTACTTATTTGATGTGAATAAAAAATACGATGCTTACTAAATATGACACAATTGGTGCATTGTTAATTATTTTACAATAAAACGGCAGGTTGTAGAAGGCAGCGAACAACAAATGGTAGTAGAATTTTATACCTCTTCTTGTACGAGTTTAAATTAAGCCATACTTCAGGGGAAGCTTATCGTAATGCTAACATCACTTCCGGAAGAAGTATAATTTGCCATTGAACAATTAAACTATCGTTTAAACAATTTTATACGAAAGGTAGAGTAAAGAATCAAGTGATTGACACTAAACCAATTATCGACACTTTCAGTATGATTTTAATTATCAATAAATTAACTTGTTATTATGGTAGATACTAGACAAAACATAATCGATTGTACTTTATAAGAAAAATAATGGATAACAGTAATTTCATACCAGTACCGTAATTTATAATTAATTAGAATCATCAAAGGTGTTGATGAATGGATTAGTGTCGATTACTGGGTACTGTACCATATAAATCTTAAAAATGGAACTTGTGAGCTGGATAATAACGAACTAACAATTTTTAAGATCAGTAATTAAATTTAATTAATTTGTGCAGGTGTACAAGATACTGTATATACATTAAGAGGGTACTATTTAATCAATCAATCCGTCGCAGTCTTTAAAATCGGTCATTTCATATGCGACAACCTAATAATTGAGAATCATATTTTTTATTTGACGCAGTAATAAAATGATTAAAAAATCATAATTCTCCGGAGCACAAGTTTCAATGTTTCGAATCATTAAGATTTCGTAAGCGTGTTTAGTTCTTTGGAACTGTCAATTCTCATTTATGGTTCTTTTTACACCAATAACTCGGAAATAGTAAATCAGGAGTTGCATCGTCGTTGCAGCAAATAAATGATAAATACATGGCATCCAAAAATAGTGGAGCCAGCGCATCTTTTCTTTTGTTGCCTATTTGCTCTGTTATACATGTTGCAAATTTGAGTTTTGCTTGTTCAAGCGATACATTTCGACCTACTATTTCCTAATATACAGCTCTTCATTTATCGAAAGTGCGAAGTTGACGCGCGTTTATCCGTTCACCATATCTTGCAATCGGCGTTTCTGGGAGAAGCAAAAGGAAAGCAAAAAAGAGGAAGGTACAGGTAACGAGGAAATTCTCAGACCTCGTAAATGATCTCGTGAAACGGTTGGTGACCATTCTCGTGTACACGCAATGGATACAGTGGTTCGGGCAAGTCGCGCATGAAAATTTTAACGGCGACAATCGCGTTCCGCCAGGCAAAGCGGCAGGCACGCTCTCCTGCCTCGCTATCCGATAATACACACCTCCGTGCGTATCTCATTAAAGTTCGCGGCGTGAAACGCGCGACAGAAAGGGAAAGAAAAAAGGAATCGACGCGGGCAACCGTGAAACGCACCGCCGTTGGTGGTCCGATGACGCCGCGTAATCGAATTTTTTCTACCTCCTTCTTTTCTTTTCCGCTCTTTTTCGCTGTTCTTGTAGGGAATACTAGTTGTTGTTCCTCGACAGTGTATTTTTCGTTATTCTTGTTATTGTTGAGTCGAAAAATGGGGGAGTAACGGGCTAAAATGAAATTTGAGGGAATAAAATGCGAAGCTTGCTTTCGCTTAGAATGCTGATGAATTTTGTTACCAGTTTCTTTCCTGTGGATGTTTTCCTTAAATATCGGTGAGGAAATAGCTTCAGGAAATTTGTCGTTTTTTACGTCGAAGGTGAAGTCATTGAAGTTGACGAGGAAGAGGGAAAAAATGGAAATTTGTGGAATCACCTTCTTGAAAGACTTAAGGAAAATGATGTTTTGGTTGACGCAAAGGTTAATAATAGACTTGAGATTGGAAATTGGTTGAGGAATTAAAAACAGTGAGGAATGAAGTTCTATTAGATGATACAGTCCAGCGGAAAGCTTATACAGTAACTACAAAAAGTATTCGCACACCGCTATGTATATTTGCATTTAAGTACTATTTAGTTAGAGTCAATCGTACCAAATTCGTTATCATTGATTGTAAATGTAGTCACATAAGGTGCTATTAAGCAATAGAAAATTTACTACAATTAAATCTGATTAAGTAGTACTTAAATGTAAAGATACAGTGGTGTGCCAATACTTTTTGTAATCACTACATATGTGAAAGTAAAAGAAAACCGTTCAGTTAGGTACAAAAGCTATAAGTCAGCCTAGTGAATTTTTTGTGTAGCATAGAAATGAGATGTAAATACACATTGGATCCATCCCTGAACTATTATAAGGTGTATTTTACTTTAGGTGTACTGAACATTATCTGCATTTTGTACTTTTTCGCACATTTAATTGCCCCATAAATGCATAAAGGTCCACAGTATAACTATAAGTCAAATAACGTTGGTTTTTATCAAAAATGATTAAAATTGCTCGGAATTTTCTAATAAATCTACTTTCAATTTATCTACAGCCACATATACTAAATCACACTCGATTTCATTTCTTTGCGCCATTACTTAAAAAAAAGTTGACTATTTCTTTTTATATACAACTTTTTAAATTAATTTGCGCAAATTAGAAAAATTGCAGAGAGCATTATTGTATTCTTCTTTTGTTTATTATAAATACTCTGTTAATCCAGTACAGCAGATACTTTTTTTTGGTACGAAACACACACTAATTATATCCTCTCAAAATAACATACTGCCAACCTCTTCAGTTTTCCCAAGCAGTATCGTATTCGTACTTCAAATATCGATTTTGACCCTGCACACCGCGAAATAATCCGAATCAATCGTTTCCACTTCGCCACTCGCATATCTCGATACACGAGTTTGTATGAAATCACGTTCGGCGTAGAAAATTCCTTCTTGAATTTGTACTTCGCCGACAGAGATCGGAGGGCAAATTTTCCGTGTGATTTATGACAGACATAAAAACAAGAAAATAGCTATTCTGTTTGATCGTAACACGTTTATAAGAAATTAACGTAAGAAGTTAATTGTGTATTTCTCCCGACACGAAAAATGTTCTTTTGGGTATTAAGTATTTCTCTGTATTGATTAATGAAGAAAGTGGCTTTAATCAATCTTCCGAGTCGGTTTAACGAAACATGATAATCACTTGGGATTTAATCAACAGATGTGGCCGCAACGTGCAAGTTTCGCGTTGTGTTATCGACAGCCAAGTGACAAGGGGGTGAACAGAAACGAGCATTTAGGAGACATTACGAATATTATGAAAACGATAAGTGGTAAGACATTAAATAGATAAGATTTCTATTTGAAATATTTTATATATTCTTTGTTTCTTTGTCTTCTTGGTTTTACTTTTCATTCTTTTACTCTGAAAACGCCGGTCGTTGGCCCGGTCGTATTAATATTTACAAAAGAGGGACATACACACAGAGTAACAAAATTGTCGAAATGGAGCATTTCCGAGTGGAAGTAGTAAGAATTAAAGCAGGAACTTTAGCGGAAAGCTGCTAGAGCTTCTCTAACGACACTTGCGAACTCACCTCGGCTACCTAATAGAGAAGTTAAAACTCGCCTTACGACTGAACCACTCCATTCCGTTTTTACTCCTAATTTTATGTTATGACACCATAACTCGTTAGTTCACTAGTTACTGCTGGTTGTACCGTGGATACAGGCAATCTGATGTTCAGCCTCTATTTGACGAAAGTTTTTTTCTTAATAGCGAAAGAAGAATTCGATTGTAATGAAGCTCCAGATTTCTAGTTTCCTTGAAATTCTTATCTGCAGATTCCGTTTGATTATTCTTACAGTTACTCAGCTATTTTTCAAACATTATTACAAGGAACAGAGGGAATCGAAAAAGTGAAAATGTCTAAGGTAATGTATTCGCATCATCCACAAATATAAAGAATCAAACTATACCTTCTTATGATAAAATATCATATTCATGTAACACAATGTTAGACAAAACCAGAGCAATTCTCGAAATCCTGATAAGTTCTGACTTTGAAAACACTTGAAGTGATAAGTTTTGACTTCGAAGATACTCCGACATCTTTAATTATAGCGGCAGAATTCAACGGAACAACCTCTACAATTTTATAAATACAAAAAGACAGTCTAATTGTTGATCAGGGTATTTAATCCACCCCAGAATTGTATCACAATTTCATCCGCACAAAAGAATCGCCAATCACAGCACACAAATAGAAGAAAACACCCCTTAAAGCTTCACAAATAGGAACGGACAACCTAATCATTCATCGAAGCTCGTAATCCACTCGCGAACTCTGTTATAACTTCTGCCACAAATACATCACCGATTACGGTACTTAAAGCGAAGAAGACACCCTTAAAAAGCAGCAAATAACCTAATCATTCATTATATTACGTAACCTAAACTGATCCTTCAAGTTCTATTACAGTTCCATCCACGAGGGAACGAAAAATGACAAGGCGGAGAAACCACCGGAAACACAGCACGCGACCATGTCGGTCGCCTTGAATTACGAGAAGGCATGCGAAGCTAACAGTGGCACGATGTATCTGGCGTTCATTACAGGGCAACGAGAGCACTGATTCACAGGACAGAGACATGAGATAACAAGGGCCGAACGATATAACGGCGGGATAATATTTTCTAGTTTATCCGTAGTTGGACTCCTGTCCTGGAAAAAGTCCGAAGGTCATTCGTTACATTCGCGTCGACCGTTCATTGTTGGTCGCCAGATACCACGGCATCACAACCAAATCTGGCAGGGGAAAAAGAAATGAACGAAAGTAGACACGGAATATGTAACGGGGAAAAAGGAAAAAACGTTTGACCGACCCGTCTGAAACGATGTAACAATCCCTCTAGGTAAAAGTCGTAAATTCTTATGACACGTCGTGATTCTGATCAGTTTCTATGAGACGAAGATTAACGATCGCAACGGAGATGACGATACAATTCTTAATTAAAGCAATTTTAGGGTAGCTCGTATATAGATTTCTGTTTGGAATTTAGAATTTTGTTGGGTGCTCTTGATTTATTGCCGATATGTATGATCTTGTTTTTGCTTGATATGTATGATCTTGTTTTTGCTTGATATGTGATTCTACCGCAAAGAATTTTGGTTATTTTGTCAATCTGCATGGCACTGTTGTTTATAGGATTAGATTCGAATTAGGTTTAGGTTTTAGTGTTAGGTTTACTTAATGAATAAATATTAAGCACTTTTGGAAAGTTCGTATCATTTGCGACAGTAGCGGTATTAAATTCTTTTGCGTATTGTTAAATTGAAGGATTATATTTTGCAAATTTTTGTTAAATAATAAAGTTCTTAATTTGGATGAATGCCATTTATCATTACTGCTTATGGAAGCGTTCAAGCGGCAATTTTCGTCGAACAATCAGTCAGGCGCGCATCGGCTACATGAATCGCGATTCTCGAATCGCCGTATGAAAGACCTGTAAGACCTAATTGAACGATGCAGCGTGAAATTGCTCGCCATCTGTTTAAGGTCATTTTACCTTCCTTCTCGAAACATTCTGCACGCATTGGTCCATAATCATGGTCCGACTGAATCATGGTCCTTGATTCCTCAAACGAACGTAAATACAGATTTTTATGCGTAGGCTATCTGGGTCACGAGCAGGCATAAATGCGAAACAAAGCCCAAAAAGTACATTGTCGGTAACATATAGATACTGATTGTATATTATTACATATAGTCGACGTTCTACGTAATTAACATTTACAAAGAACAATCTAACGATGTTAATGACAACGTACAGAATGAATTAAAATTATGAGAAGTTGCATGTTGGACGTTGGGAATATTTCACGCGCACGCTACTTGCGTTTCTTTAAAGAGCGATACGAAAGATCCTAAAGCTCACAGAGGCAATAGAAAGTGACTGCATAGTTAGTGTAATCGAATTCTTAGGCAGACTTCAATTCCTCTTAAATAAAAAGAACGTATAATTTTTGCATAAATAAAGTCAATTACGTTAACAATGATTACGTTATTACTGTTAGAATTAGAAAATTCACGTATATTGCATAAGTAGAGTAGCTATTCTACCAAGTGTTTTATCGGTGCTCTGATAGCAAGATTGCTTAGTTGAGGTTTAGAGGACGAGAAATTACACAATTCAACTACTTCAATTTTAAAATGATTCGTAATACGTGTTATCGCAACCGAGGATTTGGAGGTATTTCGTATGAATTTTTTAACAATTGAAACTGTTTAAAAGAATAGAAAGAAGGTACAAATTTGTAAAAAACAAATAAGGGAAAACAGTGAGGATGATAATGCTAATATTAGAGTACATACAGTTTTATTAATCCTATTTAATCCTTATTTAATCCTATTTAAACCATAATTTAAAAATGCAGAAGCATACATTCGAAACAATAAATTATCCTCTAAAGAAAATTCATCATCAACTTACAACTTTTAGCTTAATCAGAATTCCATCCATACTAAGATCTCACGGAAGTAAACCCGTCATTTATCGCAAACACTTCAGATCGCCTAATCTAATCACGACAGTATAATCTGAATTAAACACAAGACAATACTACACAGTACCTATCTTACGTAAAACAAATAAAGTATTCAGAAAGACTTACCGTTTGCCCTTTCTTGCACAATTTCTGAGTTGATCACGCAACGATCATCAATTTTCCCATTCTCATCCATGTGTCGATTGGTCTTCGCATAATCGAGCGTGTTTAGCAACGTCAAAGTAGTCCAATGAATTATCAGACCCTGTAAGAGGAAGGGAACTTTTATAGGACAAAGTTAAAGGACGTCGGGGATTTTGCCAAAGGTGCTTTGCATGTCTGGAAATGCGAGTGCCAGGCTGTGCCTAGGTGGTTGAATCGCGTACCTAACTACGCGTGAGTCAACAAGAACGGAGGTTCTTCTTAATTATGCTACCTGACCTGATAGAAGACACAACATGCGAATTGTGAGTTCGAACCTGGTCGCGACGTGCGATGAAGTTGCAGAAGAATCCCTTTCGTGACGAGAAACTGTTTGAATTGCTTGCGTGCTCGTCTGCAGGCAATTAATATCTTTTAGACGACAGAAACGTCGATTTCCAGGCTCTACAAGATATTTCTGTAAAATATTCTACAAAATGTGAATATAAGAGCGTTGTTAAGTTTTATGTATAGAAAGAAAATAATATTCTAATCGAATTCATATTATCGTAGATTTGCAATCAGATCAAGCGACGTTTTCTCTACAACTTTCATAAAAACGTTTGCTTCAACACTAGATTTACGAACACTGAATGTATAATATTAAACGGATATAATATATTAAACAGATTTCTGGAAAAACAGGTATTACAAGATCGGGAGAGGAAGGATGTTGAATTAAGATAACTATTCGTATCATTACACCAACTAAGATCACTATAAATTTCTTAAAAATAATACCTACAATTCCTGTAACTTTAAGCATGAAATCCAAAATCCGTCAAATTTACAGATTTCGTAAATCTAGCGTTAATATTGTTACATTTGCACTTTCCTTTACTGTTCGTATTATTGTGGAATCATGAATTAGAGTATCCTATTCGAAATTGTTAATTCTTCTCTTTGCAGAATCATGGAACTTACTGATAACCTTGCGTTTATATTATCATGCCAAGATTTCTTCTCGTTGCACGCAACTAACGATTATTTTATGTATTGTGCGAAAATAAATGCAAGTCATACGCAACGTGACAGCGTAATAACGAGTGGATTTCAACTTATGTAAGATTAAATGATGTTACTAGTACAAGTTGCAATATTAGATACCACGTTATTAATGTTATGACTCGGAGTATTTAGACGTTGCAAATTTCTTAATACTACACTTCACGTGACAGCCACAAGACGACTATCCAATGTAATGCTTCATATTATATCTTACGATAAGACCATTCAATTTGAATAATGTGACCATTATATTATATGTTTCCTTCTAAAGTAAAAAATACGTTCATTCTAGTTTATCATGATTTGCACGAGTACTTACTTATCAAACACTTCCTCAAACATCACAATAAATTAAGCTAAGGCTGTTTCTAATTTCGAGACATTTCACGGTTAATTCGCTCGATGAAAGGGTAGCCAACGGTAGTCGGGAATTCTTGGATGCGAGAATAGCTTTCATACATATTTAAGCGGCAATTTCGCGTGGCTCCGAGTAGAATATGGTCTATAAGTCTATCTAGCCGCGTTTACCAATCGTTCCCGTCGATTCGTGAGAGTCACGCAGCTGGCAGTGCCGCCGTGGTTCCGTCATTTTTATTGCAACGACTGATAACTTCCCCGGTATACACTTTAAGAAAGGGGGTTGGCGCTCGAAGTAATTTCAGAGAGCTCCGTCTCACGTTCGACAAATATCCCCATGCAATGACTATGCATCTTTCGGCATGATCATGAAAGGAAGATAGATAAGAGAAGTTTATGCAATCTTTATATTATAACTTTCACGTGATATGTTGTTCAGAGGTTATAACGACTACTTTGCTAGAAAAGAAAAGCGAGAAAGTTTTGAGTGGTGTATTGTGAAAGATAGTACAAATTTCGTGGGCAATTTTGTTTTAGTTCGATGATGTCTCTAGGATGGACCTTGGGCGAGAATTTCTATGCTCTGAAGTCGCTTCAAGATCGTCTTGCGATTGACTAAGTTTTCGGTAGCTGGTGGTACAACCAGAAAAAAAGGTGACTCTATATGAAAAGAATAAATCAAACCCTATCGGATCCTAAACCTGATCAAATCCGAAATGAATCTTATCGTTTAAATTAAACATCGTTTTAATTAAAATGTTTAAAAAACACTTATAATTTCATCAAAATATGCAGTTAATTTAATGTAATTCAATGCAATAATTAAATGATAAACGAGATATACATTTAATTTTATTTTTCATAATTAGTAAGATTTTTTTTTTGTAACATTGAACCTGAAGCAGCTAATAATTTTTAAAAATTTTCATAATCTCCAAATGATTTTTCACTTTTATCTCAGAAGCCGTCCAAATATTTTTAAACAGAGATGTAGATCGTTTGCCATTCAAACTTCTCAATCGCTACAAAACATTTTAATTTTTCTGTATTCCCCACAATCTGATAACTCCAGTCAATTCAAACTGAAGAGTTCTTACTTTAGCAATTTTTCCAACATACCAACTTTCAAACTTCAATTCTTCCAAACAATTCTGTATAAAATCGACCGAGCTATCACCGGTTACCTTTTCAATGCAATTTTCCGGCGCGATCACTCGTGTTCTTCCTTCTTGGAAGATTTTCTCAAGAACAGCGGTTGGATCAGACGTGAAATGCGTAGGATTCACAGTTTCCTGTTGCAGCATCCACTATTGGAACAGTGGCGTTATACGTTGCGCGTGCGGACACGCTTCACGGTGTACGCGCGCAATTTCTTCGACGAGATGGAAAAGATCGATGGCACTTTGGCAAGCCACCAGAGCATCGCGCGATCATGCAAGACGAGCCCGGCCATCCGTTGCATATCTATCTCGCGACTATTCGCGAATATATACGCGGGTTCCTCGCGAAATCCGACCAGCTGTCTACCGACGCTGCCGAGCGAAAAGAGATCGCATCAGCTCGAGTTCACCGGTAAATGTTTGTCTTCAGAAGATTCGTTCCGTTCGATTGCATCAATCCGGAATCTTTGGTACCACAATTTAGTATCGAAAA
Source organism: Eucera pruinosa (assembly GCA_028830335.1). NCBI lineage: Eukaryota > Metazoa > Arthropoda > Insecta > Hymenoptera > Apidae > Eucera > Eucera pruinosa. Next base: position 17,780,030 of record JAMYCR010000001.1, read on the forward strand.
TTGCGCCGATCGATGCATTCATTTCCTAATCATTGAATGCTCTTAGTTATGCTCGTTCACTTCCCCAAATCTAATTTAACCCCTAACTAGTGACACCAAATTTTTAGACACCAATACGAACACGAAGTCTGTCAGAATCTGAAATCTATTGCTATTAAATATCTATAAAATTAATATGACATTAACCCCTTCCCTTATAATGACGAGTGTAACTCGTGAAATAAATTGTGGCCTAAATACAGTAAATGCACACTGTATTTCTAATAAATTACAATTTTAACCATTTTAACCACGATCGTTTTTCTTGCAAATTTCATGCGGAAGGGAATCAAACATTTTAGCATTGCTGCCTGAAAAGTCTAGATTAGTCCGCCTCTTTCCAAGCATCAATAGAAATTGAATTCCATACAGCTACAGTGTATGTGTGGCTAGAAAAACAGGGCAATTATCAGTGATTTAACCAGGGCAAACACCATGCCCACGGGAGCGGTTAAGAAATTTGACAGAAGTGGACGCAGAAAATCGTTTCACCCCGTGTGTTACGTTGCGACAGATAACCGAGGTGTGGGATTTAACACTTTCGCGTAGAAGCGAAACCACCGACCTGCGGCCTCGTGGGGCCGTGGCAAAGAAACGAGGTAGAATTGCGAACGAAGATATTAGACGAAAAGGAAAGGAAAAGAAACGCGTCGATAAAAGTTTTTCGTACAACACGGTCCATTGGCTTGCTACGAGCCGGGCAGCTCTTACTTTCGAACAAATTTCACTGTCCAAAATGACGTGGAACGGTTTCACTAGTGTCACTAGCTTACCACCATGTAAATTGACCGTGACCCGCACTTGAAGATTGTGCCCTCTCTCTATCATAGACAATTTTGATTTGCTATTCCAGTCTTTCTCTACGACGATTCGTCGAACAGCAAAGGGCTTTTCGTTTGTTTTGTTACGAGTTATTGTTATTGTTATTGTTACAAGGCTTTGTAACAATAATAACTATTGTGAAACTTTTAGAATCTAGAAAACTGAAGAGGTTCTAAAAATTACTGTTAATAACTGTTATAAAAAGGTTTCGACTGAAACGGTTACGAAGAATCGAAATGATGTTCCAGTCAATATCGATTCCGGTTTTATATCAGTTTAGTTTCAGTATTCAGTTTTAGAACAAATATGGAACCGTTTTAGAACAGATATAATATTGGTTCTACGGAATCGTAAACGGAATCGATATTGATTCGTACGTTTTTCCGCTCATAACAGTTATAACATCGTTTCGATTTTTTTATAACTGTTTCGAGAACCGGAAGCGATATTATAACAGTTCTCAATCCCTGAATTTCAGTCACTAGATCCACAAATTTATGATTTAATTGGGTACAGTAATTTTGTGATATAATTATACTATGAGGTGAATACGAGCTACCACTTTTATGTTAGCGTTTATTGCTAAACCCGTTGAAAATACTTAAACTTTTGCACATCAACGTATACCTGTAACATATCAGCTTTTGGATGTGGAATTGAAATATGCCGAACAAAAGTAATGTTTGATATAAATTGCAAACTTAAAGTAAAACGTAAAAGTTCTCGCTGCTAGATACACATATAATTCTTCCGTTAAAACTTATCAAGAACTATCTCATCCTAGACTTATAAAATATTGTGATTATTCGCCCAATAAGGAGAATATAATTACATCAATAATACCAAAAACGGAGAATCTGAGGTAAAGTTGTTTGAACGCCATTACGTAGAGTGAATATGAGTACCGTGAAAAAATTTAAAAATTCAGATCTAAACAATCAGATCTAATAGCTGTGGTCGAGTATAATGATTCAATTGAGGGGCTCAGTTTGGACGAACAACGTTAAGGCCTAAAGAGCATTGGGACTTTTGTCGAATATTAAAATCAATTAGACCGGTGACAGTAAAATTATTAATATATTTATAATTTAAATCCCTTAACGCTAAAATTATTTTTTAATTTATTGGTCAAAAGTGACCAGATTTCATCGCAAAAATTCATAATTTCAGCGTATTGTATCCTATGTTTTCTTCGTTTTCAATGGTATACAGAAAATGGGGAAGGTCAAAGGTCAAAATTTACGAGCCCGTTTCAGATTTGTGTTACATAAGAAATAAAGGTTGTTAATAGACTTTCTAATTGAAAGGAATGGAGAACTGAGAACGTGAATAATCTCTGCGGAATCGTGATCACCTCTTGACATGGATGCCCATGAATGAAAAGCAATATAACGAGACACTTTATGGTGAACAATTTCTGTGTAATTGCCTAACGTGGAATACTTGTCAGTGCTTATTAGACACGTACACATGAGTTTCACCAGCGAATAATAAAAATGCCTGAAAGTTAAAGGGCTTGTGAAGTTCCCGCGATTTCCGAATATAAAGCTTAATATTTTATTACCATTAGATATTATTATATAATAAGCCTAATATTCTACTAGCATCAGATATTATTATATGTGAAATTATTGTACAATATTATAAAAGACGCTTGTAGCTGATCTTATCTATTGTATCTTTCGTAATATTGAGCAACATTACTTCAGATATACATACCTAATCTATCTGCTAAATCATTCTTCTTATAATAGTTCCAAACGCATAAGAAACATATCGTCCGTGCGAAAATTTTCGGTATCAAAGGATCGAGTAACGAACAGATCAGTATTCTCCTTTATATTTATGTCAGCATCTCAACGTCATGAAGCGGTAATAAAACGCCGGTATGCATCGCACACGCTTCTCACAAGGGAAGAACACGAATTGTCCGACTTCGATTTTAATGTGCTCTTGCAGAATGACAGTAGAGTGATTCCTTTTGATGTATGTAAAATATTAGATGTAGATACTCAACAGTTTTTAAAGTATAAATAATTAAAGTTACACACCTTGACACACAAGAAGGTGTACTGTGATATAAACTTCGAATTTTAAGATTGCGGTGGCGAAGTGGTATAAACGTTAAATCAGTAGAACGGTAGATCACTAGAATCGAGTCCCCTCGACACCAAACACAATATATTTTTTTTCGTTCATCTGTGTTTCTTGCTCACTAATACGAGAATGTACATGACGACGGATGATAATCATCATACATGCATTTGAAACATAAACAATCTTGGCACCATGGGCATACAATAAACGCTTGTTTGTCACAATTGCACTTATTAGTTTTTATTTCTTCGGGGAAAGCAACTTGATTCACGGTACAAAATATTTCTCGTGAAGAAGTTAATTTTGCAGCACACCATGCATATTTCTGTAAATTCATTTATTTTTTTTATTTCGTATCAGTGAGTAAAAAACACAGATGAACGAAGAAAAAATATATTGTGTTTGGGTGTCGAGAGGACTCGATCTAGTGACCTACCCGTTATCTGATTTAACGTTTATACCACTTCGCCACCGCAATCTTAAAATCCTAAGTTTATATCACAGCACCTTGTTGTGTGTCAAGGTATGTAACTTTAATTATTTATACTCTAAAATCTGTTAAGTATCTACATCTAATATTTTACATACATCAAAAGGGATCACTCTACTGTTATTCTGCAAAAGCACATTAAAATCGAAGTTGGACAATTCGTGTTCTTTCTTGTCAGTGGCGCATCATGTTTGTTGACCCAATGATTCTCTCGTGCAAGTTATGTACACACCAGACCTTGTCATTCGTGATCAAGTGATATCAAACATTTGAACAGTAGCGAAATTAAATGCTACTAATTGACACACAGTTAATACGAAAATCTGTTATGTAATTGTACGCAACGTCTGCAGCGAAGCATGTGTAAAACATTGCAAGACATATTTCACAACGTTAATTGTGGGTTATCTATATAATCTATGATAACAATTAACTTTTTATTGTAGTTTTTAAGTTTATCATCTGAGATTCTTACGGGAGATGGAAAACATGTGAGAGGGAGAAAGGATACTTTCACGATATTTGAAAGATTCAAAAAATATTGCTCGATCCAAAATTAAAGCTAAAAATTTTGAGAAAAGTATTCCATTGTAATCGGTAGACTGCGGATCTTTATGCATTTATAGAAAATTTAAATATGTAAAAAGATACAGAATGTAAATGGTATTCGAAAATGCAGAAAACATATACTCTGAGTTTACATAAAGATTTGCAGTCTTCTAGTAGGGAAAAAATATCTCGGACAATGTGACAACATTGATGACCTGACTAACGATTTATGAACGACAGAAATAAAAGTCTAATGTTTTCTACTTTCTATATTTAGCAAGTTTATGAAAGGCTATTCTCACTGTATCGTTATCAAAACGATTACAGACCATATCATACAAACAGAGGATAAACGTAAGGTATGTGAAAATTTTTCTGATTAATCGCATTATCTTTAAAGTAGCTTCGCTATTTTTCCCACTTCCCCAATCTAATCAGCTTCTCACTTATCTCTTCACAAAGAGACATTGTGACTCCGTGAAATGCTTCGAACATATCTGTACAGTCCAAAACCAAACAGACCCTTGTTTTTCCATACCTTAAATTCCCTAATTTAATCCTTTGACTATTACGACCGTACATGTATGGCTGAAAATTGTTGGGCACAAAAGGAGTAAATCCTTACATTTACGTATCATGTTACGTAATTGGAGCTATGTTTTTGTGCTCTATTTGATGGGAACGGCATTTACAATGTTCCGTTATTATCTTTATTATGTTTTTTCACCTTCCATATCGATACATTTAATCAAATGCATATACACGTATAAGGTAAACGTTGATAATATGGAACACCTGATTTTAAAAGCTTGCCGGAAATACAAAAATTTGTTTTTTTTTTTAATAAAGCTAACGCGACTACGTGAAAAAACTAATAGATAATCATATTTAAATTGTTAAGTGTGAAACAATTCAAATGATTTGATATGATAGTAGAAAAAAAGACTAACAGAAGTGAAATTCGGCAGTTTGAAAAAGTAGTGCCTAATATGGAATACCTAGAATGTTTACAAAGAAAACTAAAGGAACTGTATGTATATTACGAAAAATGAATATTTGTTTAAATAAACGATAAAAATAAACAAGTATCTTTTAAATACCCCATATTTTTGTTATGCTTACTTCCACTGAAATATTTAACTATTTGACTCTGCTTTCAGAAATGTTTGCACATCGCAAAAGAGAAACACTTTTGTTTTTCAATAATGAATATCCTACTGTCGCTTAAGTATCAGTATGTTCCATTATTGTTTATAAAGAACACATATAAATGATTGCTGGTAAAATTCGATATTTAATTATCGAGATTTTACGAAGTTTCATATTACGTTCTGTTCCACATTACCCACACCTACCTTATATACAATAAAAACAAATTTTTATGTTGCGAAACAAAGTTCTGTCCTCGTCGAAGGGTTAAGGAATCACAAGTATCACGAACGCATTGGTCAAAGAAACACGGGTAGCGCGTGCTCTAACAAACAGTTACTATCAAAGTTAGAGATATCAATATTGAGAACGCCTTTGAATGGTGATTCAGCAAAAACAAAGATGATTTTCAACCTATAGATCGCTAGTAGTGTGGCACTATTAGTGCCCGCTTACGTAAATTGTCGGAAACGCGGTTACTTCTTACAGTAGCTTCGTAAGCGGCACATGCAACAGTTCATGTTGGCACGACGAACATGAGACATCCTATCGCGAGTTTGTTATTTGTTGTGTGCATTTTGTGCGTAGCAACGGAATTAGAATGTTACAAGATCTTAGCTATTGTTCCAACGCCGTCCTACAGTCATCAGATTCCATATAGAAAATTATGGATCGAATTGAACGCACGCGGTCACGATGTCACGTTGGTCACGGCGAATCCTATAAAGAATTACAAAGCACCGAATTTCCACCAGGTTGATATTAGTGATTGCTACAAAATCCTACGGGTCATTGACTTTGTCAAGTTAAGATTCGAAGGGAAGAGCTGGATCAGTTTCTACGACGAATATATGGTGGATATCAGCATAAGTTTCGCGGAATCAGTGTTTAATAATACCGGACTGCGAAAGCTATACGCTCCAGAAAGTAACGCATCGTTCGATGTACTTATGGTGGAGATGTTACTAATGCCGTCTATGTACGCTTTTGCGCATCGATTCGACGTACCCATGATAGGTATATCTTTAGTTCTTGATTTTAATAATGATTTTCTCACAGACGAAGCACAGAATAAATCTATAATCTTATGATAGGGATTTCGTATTACATGGTCTGAGATATCGATACCAAAAAATGTCAGAATTTACGGAAGAATATTTTTTGCTTTTTACTAGCTTGAAAGGGGATGTAAACACTTCTAAAATATTGTAACATGCGAAATATAAAAGCAAACGTAAAAGCTATAGATTCTACGCAATAGAAAAGATTGAAATGGAAATAAATGACTACTACGTAGTTCCCAGAATGTATGACGCAAAAGTGCATTGGATGACAGATGTGATCCGTACCTCGTCTGTGATATTCTTCATATCCGAGCTAATAGAGAAGTTAATGATACTTTCAAATAATAAAATAATAGCTTTTCCGATACCACGCTCTACTCATTTAAATTCAGATGAAGGAAATTTGCATCTTGTTTAAATATTTATGCCTTTCGAATCTTTTTGATTACTAAATTACTAGAAGTGTGCTAAATCGGAACGGGTCAGGAACGAGAATATTTTTCGGGATCGAGGCGGGATCTTGAAACTTTCGGGACCCTCGAGAATATTTGGGAATTTCGACATTTCAAATGACGATGCGGAATTTGTTTTGTTGACAAAGTGTATTTTTATAATCTCTCTAAAATTATGGCCGTATTCTACGAAAAATAAGTTCAGCAACGGCGTCTGAAATGTCGAAATTCCCGGAAGTATTGAGAATCTTGAAACATTTGGGAATTTCGAATATTCTCGAGTTTGTTTTCCCATCCCGCTTCAAGCATCAGGTTTTGGGGAATTTTCAAGATCCCATACACCTCTATAAATTACATAAATTTTCTAACACAAATAGCTACTCTTAGAAGACGCTCTATTCAGACAATAGAACTTTCGGATATGTGTTCGGATAATGGAAAAGATATATTCCACTATACTGTGTACTATGCTTTAACCCTTTCATTACCACATGTTTTCATCTCGTGAGAAACACATTCTATACAAGACACATTGAATCACGCTTAAAACTAAATTGAAAATTGGAAATAAACCAAATACATTTTTTTCTGTTTCGCTAAAGAATATTCAATACTCAAATTTACAACTAATTTTGCTGAATAAAAAAACATTATCGTATACTTTTACAATAACAAAATACAACGTTGCTTATATGCAACATTTGGTTTGAAAGAGATAATTCCAGAATGATCAGACCGAATCTACTTGTTACTTATAGTTATACATGACATAGAAACACCTCGAAACTCAAAACTTTGCGCTACTTTTACTATTCGAAACTCTCGAAACGTAGGTAATGAATAACTTGTATAAATAATGAAAATATTCTCATGATACGAACTTATATAACTAATAATCTATTTGAGTTTGTGCTTAGACTTCAGACTTTTCTTAATCAGTATATTCATTTATTTCATTGATTCGTTACAATTGTTTATACCGAGAATTAAAAATTATCTCACAAAATTTATCCGTTTATTCATTTACTTAAATTATGTGTATAACTAAATTCAACTTTCATTTCATTAGATTCAATAGATAATATGAGTTTCCAAAAAGGCTTTTATCAGGATTTTGATTCATAATAAAACGGGTACTCCTAACAAACAAAAGGAAGAAAATAAGGTCTCAGAGTTTCGAATGGTTCGACGGTTTCGAGGACTCGCCATGTTTCGGATTTTAATTTCGCGAATCTAGAAATTGGGTTTCGATCCAGCTTTACTCATATTGATAAACAGAAACTATTGACTCATAGTTGCACGTTATCTACAGAACTACCGCTTTATGAGTAAAAAATTAAAAAAAAGAATTATTTGTATGTTGAGTTTTGCCGAGTTTCACGAATCTAAGGCGATAATCTTTATCTCTCTTCTGAGTCCATCCGTCCTAGAAGACCAAAGCAACGAAAGCATTGTACAACGTTTGAACCGTACTCATTACCATGATCGTCGCGAATAACCCGATACCTAAGAGCAACTCTAACGACTTCATCTAATCAAGTTTCACACGACCATAGGGTTAAGCTCGTTAGGGATGCTCGCTTTTAACGAGTATACTCTCGGCGGATTCGTGCTACCTTCTCATGAGTACACGTGGGAAATGGAGGCGAAGACGGGCTCAAATTTACCGTTCTTGAAGAGGCTCCAGAATTATGTGGATCTGTGGCACCTCACGTACCGCATTTATTACAAACTTGTCCCGGAACACCAAAGAATTGCCGAGGAGTACATTGGACCTATGCCATCTGTAATGGATATTCTCAAGAACACTAGCTTAATTTTTATTGATCAATCTGACGTTCTCACACCAGCTCGGCCCAAACTTGCGAACATGATAACGTTCACTTCGTTCCATATAGAAGAGAATCCTGATCCTCTACCGAAGGTATGACTTACCGTACTGAAATCAAATTTTATTGGCTGTATGCCTGGGAAATAGATGTAGCGTGGTTATAAAATGTATGGAAAATGAAGTTCATAACGTAGCTCGTATCAATTTAGCTGTTAACCGCGAGAAGGGCGTGAGAGCAAAAATATAGCTTCGAGAAAATAACGTTTGAACAGTTAAAAGTAGCAATGCTTAAATGTTAATGATCCACGCTTTCCATAATTACATTTGGTAGGAAGATACACGTTTTAATTTTTAGTTTCAATTATAATAAACATCTAACAACACTGTTATACCGAAATATCAGTCTTTGCGTGATTTACCTGCGTCTATCCATTTTTAACGTTACAAAACTACATTCTAGGTACAGTAATATGGCTATACTAATTTATTATTAATAAATAATTCATTATTTGTTTTATCTCAAGTTACATTTGCGTTTATAATCCGATTCCGTAATATTCCATTCGTTTCTTTCTAATATACATATACTGTACTATCTAATATACTATACTATATATAAAACCCGATAAAAAAGCTCCAAAGTCAAAATATGAATCAGAAACGTGCAAAGATAGCCCAGCATGGCAAAAATATAACGAGAATAAATTGTCAGCATATCGACATGATAATGAGGACGTAGTGAATCTATATTTTAAAATGCTCTATTTTTTTCAATTTTTGAGATATTGCAATGAATCTTGGAAGGAGTAAACTTCTTTAAATGTAGAATGTATCCACACGCCCTTATTGCATCTTCGCCCTCAATTGTGAATAATTTACAGGAGAATTTAGCGAATCGGGGTAAATTTGGTGCAAAATTGTGCAAATTTCCAGAACAGATATTTTGTTAACATTTACGAATCACACCTTTGAATCTAACCCACAAAAATATTATTTTTTGCGTTCAAGATTCGCTGAATTTATTTCGTCAATTTTCGTCAAAGTTCTTGCTTTGGCTTTAATTAATGCAATTACTTTGATCGTAGGATTTGCAAAAATTCTTGGATGAAGCGAAAGAAGGGTTCATCTACTTCAGTCTTGGATCCAACGCGAGAAGTTCAGCTTTGCCACTGGAAATTCGACACATGATGCTCGATGTGTTCGCGAAATTGCCGTATAGAGTCGTTTGGAAATACGAGGAGGAGCTCCCCAACAAACCCAACAACGTTTACACTTCCAATTGGTTCGTTCAGCAAAGGATTCTCGGTGCGGTTCTACTTTTTGCTAAATATCTGCATCATAGATACAGTAAAGGCTTCCACAGACCAACGAGCGTAGCATTTGCAGCGGCAGCGAATTTTTCGTGACGTCCTCTTCGCGTCGATATCAATTCGAATGTCTGTTTTCCCAATTCGTCACGAATCCGCTGTCGTCGCCAATATTTTGCGTTGGTCTGAGGGATTATAATCCTTTCATTACTATCGACACTTATAGGCGCTCAAGAAATTTGCACGTAACGCGTTATCGTTAACTTTTAACGATTAATTTTAATCATGAAAACCACTATTGGCATCTTGAAACACTTGAAATTCTTTGTTACCCAAAGAATAGGAAAGAATTAGAAAAAGAATATGAATTTAATGCAATGCAGCTCAGTAGTTTCACGACTTCTGCATATTCTTTGATTAAAATCAGCCGTAGCGAAAGGGTTAATATGTTATATCTCTTGCTATATCTCTTAGCCATCTTTGTCAATAGGTTAGATTAAAATAAGAGTAGCAGCGAGTGATAGGGCTGGGTCGTTGGAATTTAAGTGAAACGATTCGGTTGGAATTTAAGCGTGCATTGCTATGTTAAACCTTCGCAACGAAAATTATCTAACAAATTATAATATTGGTGCGCAGCTCACCCGAACATTAAGTTGTTCATCTATCAAGGAGGTTTACAAAGCAGTGAGGAAACTGTTCAATTTGCGGTACCAGTCATCGGTTTTCCGATATTGGCTGACCAAGATTACCAAGTGGCCAGAATGGACGCCCTTGGTGTTGGAAAGCGTTTAGAAATAACGACAGTGACAAAAGATGAGTTCGAAACTGCCATACTAGAAGTCATAACTAACAAAGAGTAAGTATTCACCAAGTTCAAGTTACATTTGAATTTTAAAGAAGGTCACTAAACTAGAGTCTTATTATTTGACTATAGTTGAAACTATGTTTTAAACTTATATATTGCTCTTATTTATCTTTCAATGTATTAATATGATATTTACTTGACGTTATAGTTTCAAAATAATGTGGAAAAAAGATTGAATTCATTATTTCCACCTTAAAAGTTTGATCACATTTAATTGATATTTGATGTAACGAAACATCTGCAATTTTTCAATTAGTATCGGATAAAATCTTTCCCTATCTTTGGTCTATTGTATATGGGATATAGGTATTACATACGTTTATCTATTTCATTGGGTTGGACGAAAAATTCGTGCGTTTTTATTTAATCTCATTCGGTTGTATTGTTTTGGTAGAAACTGCTTGTAGACGATAATTTTTATTAATATTTATTATTTTCTTGATAAATGAAAATAAAAAGATAACTACTAAAGAATTACACAACAGAATATTATGGAATTATCTCGTACGAAGTGCTCGAACTTTTCATTGAACCCAATAATAACTGCAGATACTATGTCAGCACGTGATAATTGTTTGCCTAGTAATCTTCAATAGAGTTGTGAAACACATTCTACTTTCCACGTTCGTACTCATCAATTGCTTGCATTTTACGTAATCGCTGTAACAACGATCATTTGTCGTAAAATTGCTCGATTACATAAATTTCAAATTCAAATTAATCTACACTCATAATATTCATCATATATTTTATCGATTACAAAAACATTGTATGTAAGATCCGTAATTACATGAGTCACTAACTTCACTCCTTCGCAAGAAGAATATTCAACAATAAAAAGAAGTTCTTCGAAACATTTAACTACGGCATTATTTTTCTTTTACTAACGTTATCGTGATTCTTTTGCAGGTACAAAAAAAGAGTACTTGAACTGCGCGATGAAGTGAACGATCAACCGCACGATTTAGTGAAGAATCTCGCATGGTGGACGGAATACGTGATCCGAACTAAAGGTGCTCCGCATCTTCGCTCCAATTTAGCCTGGCAACCTTGGTATCAGCGATATGACATAGATATAGTAGTCTTTTTAACGGTCGTCGTGTTCTTTATCACTACAAACGCGCTCAATCTAATTGCCAAGCTTATCGTGCACGTCCATAATAGGTTACGTAATCCCGCGAGTCAAAAGCAGAAGACAAGTTAATACGATGTAACTCAGACTTTGTAAGAGGAAACAGATTTATATTATGTCAGAAGCTTATGTCATCCTTGATCCGTCGACGATTCACCGAAGTCATAGTGGATTTACCGATTGGTAATCATAATATGTGTAATATCTTTCGCTCCATGAGCGAGGTACGAAAAATGAATTGTGCAATGTCGATTAAACTGCACGTGAACTTAAACAAAATTGACACGCTTTTGTTCAAATTCGATTTATGTATATACGTACTTCACTTCGAAACCTATGCGATTCCTTGTATGCGTCACGAAGTCTAGGTGAAATTAACATTTCCAGTTCCATTTCCAATGACGATGCCAATTAACATTCGAATTCTGAAAACCGAGCACATAGCACAATTGCTTCAAACAGACAAAGATTCCCTTTAATTTTCCGTATCCTTTTCGATCATTATTTAGCGATTTCGGAAATTTCAATAAAATCAAAACTATAATTGTATGTATAATAAAAATCAATGCAGAAACAAATGGACGTAAACTTAATTAAGTGAGAAATGTACTTCAGTGACCGCGATTCGGAAACAGCTTTAAATAATAGGTATACAAATGTGTTAGATACACATACATCGTGGTATTAAAATTTATTAGCAATGTGTACGTATGTTGTGCGTATGTACAGTGACCGTTTATAGTTATTCGGACGATTGCAAAAGTATGTACAAGGGCTTAAATAATTTAGATTTAAGTTACATAAAGTTACAATCAATCGACGATAAGAAATAGTATTAGTAGGTATCCTAATCGAATTCTAACGGAAAGGATCTGCAAGTAATCTATACTAATAATAATATAAGAAGCTGAGGTAATATTTACAATAAAAGCCAAGAAAAATTTAAAACCTTTTATCGTTCGAATAATTATGAAGTATACTGGATATATACATAACGTTGTAGGAAATACGTATTACAAAAGATTGCGACGCATCATCTCCCATGGTATATAATTAGCTTTTTATTATATTTCCATAATGTAATTTTCAATTTATCATTGACGGTATCAGAATAACGCAGGAAATATAGCGTAATTTCCATCATTTATACAACAAGTATTATCATAATTTATGTGAGATGTATCGAACAATGCGTCGATACATACATTTCTCTTCGATAAGTATTTTAAAAATAGAAATGCAAACGAGTATTATCCAAATTACTCGTTTTTAAAACTCGTTACGTGATTAGTGAAGAAGGACAATTAGATCTAAAAATGCCATAACCATAAAGAATAAAGATAAAACCAGTTCCTATGAATTAATAACACAAATTTGAGAAGATTTCTCTAAGTCTAATACGATAAACTAAAACTTCGTTGGATAGCTTTCCTAATCTTATAATCTTAAGAATCATTTCACTCAAATTCCTTGATCTTATCAGGTCGTCATTTATTCGCGCACAAAGAATCGTAGTGCCACCGAAAGATGCGCAGCATCATTCCTAAATAAACTTGCATGTTTCATCATTTACCTTGTACCGACACTAAAGGCAAGCTAAATCAAGGTGGAGGCTAAAACGCTCGTGATCGTTGCTCTAATTCAGCATGGTAACATTGGCGCTAAGGTTACGGCATAGCCGTCGTGCAATATACTATTAATGATTGCGACATCCTTCATCGTTTCGAATGCGATTAATCCGATGGCCAAGTTCATGTTTACAAGAGACTGCAAATCTCTATGAATCAAAAGCAAGAAATAAATGCATTTAGGATACGACACGTGTATAATTGCAGCTAGCAAATGAATTGTATAATTTATTTAAGAAAATATAAGTTGATAATACATGCAACCCTTATCGAAGTTAACTGTCTTAGTTATGGGGTCTGCAGTTACATAATTTAATTAGACACGATTCTTCTGTAATATAATTCCAGATAACACCCACAACAATTGTATTAGGTGTACCAATAAGTAATCTGCTATTTTTGAACAGGTTGATAAATTTATTTTATCGAAAGAATAAGATTCCTCTTGAATAGAAATGTATATCTTGCCCGAAAAATATAATAAATAACAGCAATTATATTTAAGCTCTAATAAGTGTCTAATTAAACGAAAGAAGTAAGTTATTTATTGGTTCGCCTAATATAATATTGTGCACACTTTATTAAGAAAGGTTGAATTCTATTAAACAAAAATTAAACATGGAAACTATACGATTTCGTTCCTCTTCTGAAAAAAGATAAAAATTGACAAGTGTCGTTTTTATTATTAACCCCTCGATTATAAGCTGAACTAAAGACGTTTGGTATTTTATATACTAACGATAAGGTTGAGATTCTAATTGTAAGATTTGCCGATTAATTACAGTAATAGGATAATAATAATAGTGTTCGTCACTCCATGAGCGGGATAGAAAGAGAAAAGTGATAATTATACTGCGAATTTTCATGCAAATTCATGTTTCAATAAATAAGGTTCCAAAAAATGGAATCTAAATACGGGGTTATTTTACCCTTCAAGTCAAATAATATGTACACATATTTTACGTTAGATATCTTGTATATTATAGTTTCTAATTTTTTTCATACTCAAATTTTCCATAAATGCATAAAAATCTGCAGTCTAGTGAAATATAAACAATTCCGAATTAACGCTATAAATCTTAAAAACCTCGATTGTTTTAAGAATAGTAATCTGTTTATTAATTAGAATTAGGCAGATTGTAAAAATGGAAGAATTGTTTTTTTTCCATTTATTTACATAAAAATATACAAAAAAGCGGAAACATGTTTTCACGATAGTCTATATACGTGTGTCAACGTATAGAAAATTTATCGTTATAGCTACATTTATTCTTTGCTACACTTTTCGATGTATCTGTAGCATTCTGTAATTTGTGTATCATAAACAAAATTGGAATCTTTCACACTTGCAATTTTATATTTTATGAAAGCATGTCCTAAATTATGTAACTATTTAAACTGTAGAATGTACTTGTAATGATCGACCGTATACGAATGTAAAGAAAACGAACCATTTTCTGTATTTATTTTTTCATAGAAATGTTTCCTTTTGAAACCTGGGCGCGTGCCACTGGTTCTGTGAGAGCGTTTCATAATTACTTCATTAAACAGTGAGCAAAATTGAGTTGCAATCAACTTTTCGAGACTTTCTGTTTGCAACATCGTTACTAATTACCATTTGGAATTCTGGATACCGCTGGTGTACCGTAATTGCTGCAGACGATAAACATTCTTTTTAATTTATCACGCTGCTTTCAATCATTATTTAGTGAAACGTATATACATTATATAAAATTACAATTTCTATAAGATTAACAAAACCAATATGAACGTATATATAATAAAAATCATTGTGAAGCCGAAGATAAATACAATCGAAAGAAGATTAATTAGAAAAATTGTTTTTAACAACCATTTTATACTTTTCATCTTTGCAAATGGATTTATTATTAAGTACAATATAAGCTGTATATATTTCATCTTCTTTCAAGTTAAATTCTACAGAAGAAATCTGGAATGCTATCGAGGGTAGAAATAATTGCGGTATCCCGGAATGAGCTGTTCCCTTTCCTTTTGTTTCTTTGTAAGCTTTTATTACCCTGTCACAACTTCCGCTTTGAATCGTTCCAGAAACATTTCCCGGGAGTAATGTCCTCTCGATTGCGCTTCTTTAAGAATTTCAACTTCATTTATTGGTAAAGTTGAGCGATTGATGGGAAAGTTCCGCTAGTTATGAACAGTTTAACGTTTTCCTCCCAGAACCCTCCAATTTTTTCATATAACATCTTATCATTGTAATTCAACTTCTCCTTCAATAGCTTTCTTCCAACGAGCAAATTTACAATGTACCACGATGAAGTAGAAAATTGTTAATTAAATGCTCGCTTGATGGAATGAAAGTGTCTTTATTAAAATGCACGAGGTATAAATGAAATAGAAGCGTTTGGAAGTTTCAATTAGTCGTCTGTTTTAGCTCATAATTATTAAACTTCAGTAAAGGTGAATGTAGTAATAGTAATTAGAATTTTGTATTACAAAATTTGATAGTTATTGAATCACTGTGATCCAATTTTAGAGTATTTAAGATTTCCCATTGTATACAATCAATAACGTAATTTTGTATTTTCATAACCCCTCCTTTTTTTATGCAACATGTGGAATTTTTAGCCTTCTTCCGAAAAATTTTTGAATAACGCAAAGTAACCAGCGGATGTTAAAAATTGCTTAAATTAAAAAGAAGAAAACCTCCGTTTGAATGCACACGTAACTATTTGAAAATCTGCATTTTCGAAATGTCTTTCGTTGCGTTTTCCCGCATGCAACTTCATCCCCTTCTGTGTTTCGTGAAATAGTAATAAGGAGTCTGCAGGTTTTTATACAAATTCATATTTTTATCAACACAGTTACAGAAATGGATTCTAAATAAATAGTTGTTCCGCTCTTAAAGTGCAATTCATATGTGCTGTATGAACTTTGAATATTTTGTATATTTTTGCGTATTCATATGCAGTTTGTATTGCTTTGTACATTTAAATTTCATAATTCCACAACAAGTCTGCAGTCTAACCATACGCGAATAATTTCTTGCGTTCTATCCAGCTTACCTACATACATAAATTGTTCTAACCAATACTTTTGGATATCCAAGAATTGAGGTTTTAAATAAGTAAAACGATTTATAAAGCAATTAGGAAAAGTAAATTGGACTTTAGAGCTTCTCATGATACACAAAATATTTTGTAATTTATTTAACCTTGCGCAGTACATGTGGAGTTGTAAACACGTTCAAATATCTAGAAAATCAAGGCTCGTCGGTAGTATATTTTAGTTAAAATTTACGTATGTATTTCTACAGACCAACTCAGCAATAATGCTCATTACTGTCGCCAAGACCGATAGCGGATCTTTTATACTAATATAGCGCTTATATTAACACATAAATTCGTCGTCATTGCAATCCTATGTTGGAATTCATTGGTAGTCCTACGTATGACTCTACCGATAGTTCATCTCTGAACCAACAACATGAAGTTTAAGATCGAGACCTTACTGTCGGTCCTATGTATCTTCTGTGTTCTCCAAAAATTACACGGTGCCAGAGTGCTAGTGGTACATCCAATACCAGCTTATAGTCATCATATTCCATTTCGACCTCTATGGACCGAATTGCTCAAACGTGGCCACGAAATAGTACTCATCACTACCAATCCCATTTCTAATGTAAACTTGACGAACTTGAAGCAAATTGACGTTGGGAGTATGTACCAAGAGTATAAGGAGATCAGTTACGCAAAATTACGGTTGAATGAAATATCTTGGATTTCATTTCTAAAGAAGTATATAAAGCAACTATCCGAACTGTGCACGCATCACACGTTGAACCATCCAGAAGTGAAGAAACTCTATGCTCCTGATAGTAACGAGAAGTTCGATGTGATATTCGTCGAGATGTTCAATACACCTTTTTTTTTTCCGCTTGTTCACAGATTTAATGCTCCTATTATAGGTATGTCTTTTATCAGCAGTATATTTGCTTAAAAATCGATTAGTTATAACACTAAAGTTTTTAAAGTGCAAAATGCTACTGCATACACATATATAAAAAAAACACATGGGGTAATTAAATATATCTAATATGAAAAAAGTGAGAAAAGGAAACGAATAAAAGTGTTCGTTTATTGTGGAAAAGAAGGCAACGAGAAAAGAGTGTTATAAATTTCCACAATCGACAAATGGAATTTCGTTCCACGATAATTTTATTACTTATTCTCGAAGCTCATTTTTATTTTTAGGCATTTTTCCATTAACTAATTTTCCTTTGCATTGTCTATATATATTCTCTACCATATACTGTCTATTAGGTTTTATATTTATACAGTAGCACTTTGCGCCACAAACCTTAGCGTTGTTAACTTATTTTATATTGTAACGTTTGACCGAAAACTTTTTACCAAGTGTAGTATAATTTACCACCCGAATTATTAATTTTGAATATAATAAAATATTTTCTGAAAGCATTGCAAGCAGAATTTTACGCATTAGATATTCGCTTCTTACTGTAAACTCTAAATTCACTTTCCAAAGGAGTCCACCCTCGTTAACTGTAACTAAAAATCTCCCGTTACTGCGTGTCATCGTCTTCATACATCAGCTACGATGTTAAGAACATAAAGGCAAGTGTAATATGTGGCATAATCGTAGGACTAAGTCCATTTGGGCTATCCAAATTCGAATCATTTATGCTAGGAGGGTTGATATTACCCTCGCACGAATCTACATGGGAAATGGAGTCGAACGTCGGAACTAATTTGTCGTTTTGGAAGAGGCTACAAAATTTCTGGACTATGTGGGACTACATTTACTCATTAGATCGTTCTATGTCCACCCTTCATCAAGAGATAGCCGATGTATATTTTGGATCGTCATTACCATCACTGATGGACATGGTAAAGAATACCAGCCTTGTGTTCGTAAATGAAGATCCGGTTATGACATATGCTTATCCAGATCTTCCCAACATAATCAGATTCAATTCGATTCATATTGCTGAAGACCCAGAAACTTTGCCGCAGGTATGTTCGATTTATATACCTGCTATAGTGTGATTTATTTATATATCCATTTGTATATACGGGATAAACCAGTAGCAAATTTACATAAGATTATTGTGAACTATAGAAGCGAAATACTTTTCAAAAATATCCTACATATAAATAATAATTATTAAAAAAGGACATGTACAATACTTTGCGAAAATTACGATGACATACGATATAAAGATCGTTTAATAGAATGTAATGACTAGACTTCGGATGTTTATGGATTGGTGAGAAATTTGAGAAGGAGAAATTGTAGAAGGCATATAATATCGCACATGGGCTACAAAAGTGGCACAATTAAAAAAAAGTGCATTTTTCAGGACCAGCATATCTTTAGCCCCTCAAATCCTTTTTTTTGAGTTATGACGCTCTTGATATTGTTCTGAATCATACGCGACTGTATTGTTTTGAGTTATTACACTTTGGACGTTTTGTTATAAATTAGTAACAACACAATAGCTAATTTTCAACTTCAATTCATGAAATTTTTAAGATGCGTATTACTGTTTTTCGATCGTAACTTAAAAATCGCATTTTTTGAGTTGTCACACATTTCTAGTCCATGTGCGGTATGTAAAATATACATCGTAATACTTAAAGAGTGAAACAACTCTCTATTTGAATTTAATTTTATTCACAAAAATATGAATTCGCATAAAGACCCGTAGTGTAAAGATGACTAACTGGAGAGATTAATCAATGGATAAATGTTACTCACATTGATAATCATTCGATGAATGCCTGTATAGAAATCGAATACAACTTTATGCTGTTGGATATAAAGGAATTCATTGTGATTTCAACGAATAGTGGACGTCATAACGAGGTCTCAGAATTTTACAGTAACATGTAAGAAGCAATAGAAACTGTTCAAGTACATACCGATTGCTCATTTACTGTAATAATTACATACGTTAAAAATCATGATCTTTCCGGAGGATCAGTTTAAACCGTTTCAATTTCGATATACTATATCAAATCGAAATATCAAATTATTACAATAAGATATTACAGTACGACCATACGGGTTCCATGAATTCAGATTTGTCGATCTTTCCATACCAATGATTAAAAAACTGGCAACATAACAAACGAGTGATAAGTTATTTAAATGACAGGAAACTTATTAATCCATAATTAACTGGAAGATTGGGAATATGGTTCAGAATTTTATAAATAATCTATTCTGTAAATAACGTAGAACATTTACTTATCTTTCATACTTAAATTTCTGTCATTCAAATAATTATAAGCGGTACTGTAAGTATATGTGTATATTCAATCTTATTCTTTCAGGATTTACAAAATTTCGTTGATAACGCAACAGATGGCTTTATCTATCTTTCCTTTGGGACCCACGTGCATTTTGTAGATTTTCCAGATGAAATACAACAAGTATTTTACGACACATTAATCAAATTACCCTACAAAGTCGTATGGAAGCTCGACAAAAACACCCCACGAAAGTTGGATAATGCTTATATTGCATCATGGTTTCCTCAGAAAACTATACTTGGTACAGTGTTCTTCATTTAACCCTTCACATAATTCTTAAACTCTTAAAAATTAGCGCTGCTGCAATTTCACTTCAAATGAATTTTGATTTAATATTATTAAAAAAAATCTGGCAACTGCTAATATTTATACTTTGAATATTTGTACCATTCATCAGCCACCGTAAACGATAATTTCATAAATAATTTACACAAAAACGAAAATTAGTAGGACGTAATATATTGGACTGAAATTTTATCTAGTGTCTGCTAATTTTTAGAAATTAAAAGTCTATTTATGTACGACTAATGTTTCTTATGGTTTTACAGCTCATCCAAATATCAAGCTGTTCATCTACCAAGGAGGTCAGCAAAGTTCTCAAGAAGCTATTCATAATATGGTGCCAATGCTTGGTATTCCAATATTGGCAGATCAGGATTTTCAAGTAAACAAATTAAAATTTCTCGGCATTGGAGATCGCTTAGACCTAAAATCCGTGACGAGAGAATTGCTGGATTCTTCTATTCGTGAACTGATAAACAATAAAAAGTAAGTTTATATTGTTACAGACCAAACTTTGCAAGAATATTTTTGCTCCTTAGAATTATTAGTTTAATAATGTGCAATTCGCTCGCTGTATAATTTACATCCATTGATGCATATGTACGAGAGATAAGTATTTATTAATATATATGCTTTATAACTTCATTATGTGCAAATCGACCGAGCGAATCGAATTCTTCTGCTTCTTTAAAATTTGCTACTTTCAAATAGAATCAAGGCCCCGAATTCCAACATAGCAGAAGCTCACCAGCAAACATTTTCAGAAGAACAATATTCTCTTCGTTTTGTTTCTTTAATTCTCCATGAGCTCTCTCGATTATTGCAAATGTCGTTAGAAATATCTTTACAGATTCAATTTTGTTGTTCTAAATATTCTTGGATTTAATTGGGTGAACTGAAGATACATTGTATCTGTAACATCAGTAATGTTGTATAATAAACATCATGTAATATCAGAAAGTGGATCTGTACTGTTTTGGAATTCGTGGATCCAATTTGTGTTCAATTTTACTTCTATCTAATTCTTTGACTTTGTTATAATCTTTGCAGATACAAGGAGAACATTATTAAACTTCGAAATCTAATGAGAGATAAGCCATATAATATGAAGGAGAATCTTGTTTGGTGGACGGAGTACGTGATTCGTAACAAAGGTGCTCCGCATCTTCGTAGCACTACAATTTCAGATCCCTGGTATCAATACAACGACATGGACATTGTGGCATTTTTAGCGATCGTAACATTTATACTCGCAACAGTCGTACTTGCCATAAGTGTGAAATGTCTTATGTTCATGTGCAAACAAGGTCGAGTGACTCCTGTGAATCGCGAAAAGAAAATGAGTTAATTCCTATCTTCAAAGAAACCTAATCTAATTTTAGTTTCCAATACATTTCCAATACAATTAAAGCTATTTGTGTAATCAAAAATTTCATCCATATCATTTGTAGCACAAATTATTCATTTTTCCATGTATTAGTTTCACAGACAAATAAAAAAACACAGTAGTATTTAGACAGAAATTAATAAAGAAATAAAATTGTTGCTTCGCTACTTTTATTATGTAACTGTACGTTCTCCGCCAAGGAAACAATACAACTTACCATTTATGCACAGCCTAAGAAGTCTAAAAATAAGTAAGTACTCATTAGTTTTTTAAATAGCAAATGAGGATTTGGTATGGAATGCTTGATATATGTACATATATATCTATAAGTAAGATGCAATTTAATACTCGGGTTTTGTTATGCATATGAAAACATATGTATGTATATGCCATTACGATACTGTCTTGTACAGGCGATAGAAGTTTCAAGTCGAATTATGCTATTCGTTTTATATTCTAGTATAGTTCTACTGTAAGATTGTTTTCCCCGTTTAAGTGTAAATAATTTTCTTCTTCTCTGCTCTATAATATTTCTTTCCAACGTTTCTTTAGGTCACTTAAAAGAAGGAAGAAACGTGAATGGCTCCGCTGCTTCAGCAAGCTCGCAATCAGAGAGAATCGGAAAGCCTTTTCATCGCGCTGGTGGCAAAAAGATTATCAGAAACCGATAGGAAGGAACATTTTCCTCCTTCTTTAAGTGTTTTCCGCTCACAGGACTAACGCTACAGGAAGCTTCTTTGTTTCTGCGTTTGATAACGTGCCAACCTCTTCGCCGATCATCCAGAAAGATTTTCTAATTCTTCTCGATTCAAGACAGAAGTAAACGCCTTTAAGAATCGCCATGTCACGGAACAACAATGGCACAGGCGTTGTCAAAAACGCATTGCAACAGATTCGAGTACAAAGAGAAGACGGGGCAAAAAGAAGGGAGGAAACTGTAAGCTGTCCCACCATTATTTCATACGATTTTCCGATTATGACAAGAAAATCTTATGGGCAGGGACTTAATATTGGTATAATGCCAACAAAACTATACTGTCACCGATATAATACTGAAATCGATTATTACCGAAATACCGATACCGTTACTATATCGATAACCAAAATAAATATCGTTACTATTTCGATACTGAACGAATTTATGTGGACAGCGCCACAAACACAAACGAACATATTCGTACGTGCTTATGATGTACTCGATTGCATGTCAATAAATTAAACGAAATTCTACGATCGAGCAAATGCTGTTCGCTTCCGTGTGGACGAGGTTTAGTACGAAGTAGTCTTCCAACGAGTAAAAATGGAGTTGCTAAATGACTGTGGAACAATGAGCATGCACAATCATTTGCCAAAAATGTTCGTGCTTGTCGTTGTTTGTTTGTGTTCGTCTTCTGTCTGGAGATAGCTTTACAGATCAAACGGTACCACTTTCCAAAGTCTTTTACCATTTCTTCAAAGGACGCTACTCATATGCCGATATCCTCCAGAGAGGTCATCCAACCAGCATTTCACTTTCAACCACAACCCCCTTGAGTCCAACAATAACCCCCTGGGCTGAGAGGTCCACCCAACCCCCGCAGACCGCCTGGATTCCGAGGTACCAGTAAGCCAACTAGTGGGACATGTTTTACGCTTGGGTCTTGTTAACCCTGGCACTATCGGTCTAAGGACTTGTCTCTCGGCTACGAAGGGATATATCGGTTGGGTATTCCGGGGTTCCTGGTACTATCCCACATTCGATGAGGGCAGCCACTATTAGGGTTTTAGTCTCTACAAATCCAGCACTGCCACTGGACCCCTTCCCTAGGTCTTCAAGGCTTCTTCTACAAGATTTAGCCAACGAAAAAAAAATGGGATTTGTCTCTCAGTTTACTAGTCGGACAGTTCGGGTCCGCGGGGTCACCACACCCCGAAGGCAGCTACATGGAATCAGCTCGAAGACCTTTCAACCAATGCCGCCCCCCTGCGGGGGAAATCCCTCTAAAGTGAGAAACAACTAAAAAAATGATTTCCAACTCACAATAACACTTACCATTTTGCCACCTATCTTTTTAGACATGGCGCATTGGAGACTCCAAATTTGGTTAGCCAAGCTACAACTGACGAGAAAGACGAAATTATACGAATTTTGTATCGACCATAATGCGAACGCCAAACTCATATCTCAAATACTGTGGCTGTAAACAATCTCCAACCAAAATATAATCTCCCTATATTAATAAGATGAAGAATACTTGAGAGTATTGTAGCTTATAAAATATCATCTTATTAACTTGTCGAAAGAATTTAAGTGATGTATAATTTAAATTGAAGAAGTACTATAATTTGGCCGCAATCTTTTAACAGCTACTGTACATCCATTGATTCAGCGTGATTCAGCATGATCTCATCAGCTGATTGTAACCTCAACAGTTTACGTTTCCAATTTTCAGACAGATTTGAGGCATTGCAATGATAACCATTCTTATCTTCCGTACACATATCACTTTTTTCTTCCAGTCTCTGAACATATTTCGATAAGGAACATTCTCTAATATTAAATGCGGAAATCCAACCATAAATATGTATCTTCCCTATTATGTAATCCAGGCTACAGATAACGACGAAAGAGATAGATCAGTGTTTGCAGTCATTCGTCACAAGACGACACAGAGATAATTTCATTCTTAAATTTTGTGAGTTGGATATTTTTAGTTCTCTGACGCTCGATATATCTTGCATTTTATGTTCCGCTTTATTATACTAATTCCTTTTTATTATCGTGGAGTGGTAATTATCTCGTATTTTTCGGTGCTTGTCATTCGAAGCATTTACCCATTCCTTTGCCCCTCTTCGCTAATAAAATTAACGGAGTGTAGCACCACTTGTCCTGCGCCTGTCTTCCGAATTTACTCTGCTCTCTGAATAGCGGATAGCTAATCCCTCGCATGGGATTCCAAAGCACGGATTTCCGGCCTGTCTGCATATACACATATTATACAAACACGTAATATTTACTAGAGGGAACAAGGATTCTTAAGGATTTCCTGCCGAGTTTAGACACGACCGACTTTATTCTTAGGTATTTCGTGTAGACCATTACATTTGTTTGCGTCATTCTTTACAAAAGCGTGCAAGTGGAATAGCACAACTACATAAAAGTTAGAAACTATTGTACTATTGGACAGACTTTCAATCGCAAACAATCACAGGCGGTCGATTTCAAATTTATTCAAATTATCGGATGTTTCGACAGTTACTCAAAGTGTAAGTTATTTTTCCAACTGTTCATTCAGTTAACCACTTGAGATACAAAAACTTATGGCATATGCCATTGTAAACATCAACATCTCCGAAACGACGAGAATTTAATTTTTTTATAATATTTCTTGAACGCATAGAGTTTTCTTTGATCTGTATGTTAAAGGATTGATAAACTTTAGCGCTATTAATTTAACGTTGAAGATGTAGACAGTGCGCATAGCAAGCATGCACAAAATTAATTTTGTATACCACCCTAGTAGGATTCGTAGAGTCATCTAGGGATCGATGAATGTCGATCCAACCCCTCGTATGGTTAAAGACCATTGATACTTCGTGTTCGTACACGCGTCTAGATTATTTCGTATCAGTTCCAGCAGTCCCTTAGAAATAGACGCACAATACCACCAGATAATTATGGAAGATATCACTTGCCAAAGCAAAATCCGTTAGTTTCCCTTCCTCTTCTTTGCATTGGTCGCCGGCTGCATAGGAAGCTGTATAAACGAGATAGGCATTCGAGCATTTACAACTCGAACCTCCACCCCTTATCTCTATCCCTTCGTAGCGGACACCCTATCTCACCCACTGCGAATTCGATCTCCCAATACGGATGGGGTTAAAATGCGGTACGAATGAACATCCGTTGAATGAAGTTCCCTTTTGTAAAATAGGACGTACAGTTCCATGTTTCGGAAAAGAATCTTCAGCGATGTGATGAAGTATCATCGTTAGACAGATTTTTATGCACAACCAGATTTCTTTAAACACAATACGAATGACGAAACCTTAGTGGTGACTTGTTACACTCCCATCTATTATGACGTATCCTTTACCTACTTTAGATATTTTATATATTTCTGTACACTTTTTGCATCGTGTAGTATTTATCTTTTTTTTAAATGTTGGCGAATAATCTTTAATTAAAACGGGGCGGATTATCATCGGATTTTGGTTTCGAATTATCAAGTAGAAGATCATGAATTAATTTTATAAATTACTTTATTAAACATTATTGAATTGTCGCTTATTTGAGTGAACAATTATCGTATTCTGTTACTTTTATTTGAACAGAAGAAAGATGATTTCGATAACCGGTTGTTGATAACTCAACTTTGGTCTAGTTTTCGTTCAGCAATAACATTCTGCCACCAGGAAGCAGACTTCTTTAATATCCGTGTCCTGTTTGGATCATTGAAGTCCACAGATACGATACCAAAGCGTTCACTGAAATGTCAAATATAATAATTTTTTGATTAACAACTGATGAATCATAAGTAATTGGTGTATATTTTCGGATGAACCGGTCAGAAGTTCGGTCTCATAGTATATTTTCCGTCATAAGTAAGTTGACTAAATTCTGAATTCATCATCGTAGTTATACACATACACATAATAACTTCTGCATACGCTTACCGGTATCCTTTGTCCCATTCAAAATTGTCTATAAGCGACCACAGCGTATATCCTTTCACATTCACACCATCAACATGAATGGCGAGAAGCATCTGTTTTAAGTATTCGCGATAATAGTAGATTCTATCGTCATCGTCCAGTGTTCCGAGGTCAGAAACACCGTTTTCAGTTATATACATTGTTGGGTTGCCGTAATTTTTCGCCAAATAGTTGAGCATTACTCTCATACCCTCAGGTACAACCTGAGAGATACAGTAAATTTAGTATAGTCATTTACGTATTGCATATTTTAATTAGCGACTAATTATTAAACTGCCGAATCCTGTGCATTTATTAGAGATTTAAATATATTATAGTACGAAGAAGGAGGCATCGTTTTAATTGATTTTAAAAAATATGAACTTGCAGAAGAATTCGGAGTCTATCGATCACCATATGAATGATTGGAATAAGATTCAATATGCATGATCTAATACAGAAAATTACCATGAAAAGCACAGCAAATTTCAAACATAAAGAATAGTTGGCAGAAAGGAATTAAAATGGAAAAGAAGGATTAACATCTTCCCTCGCAACTTTCGTTTAATTTTCGATATTTCGTTCGGCAAAAAAATTTGTAAATTGTAGAATTGTTGTTTGAAAATTAAATTATGGAAATTAAATTAAATGATGTGATACGTTTTAAAAATGTTAGAATGCTTAACATTTGAAGATACAAACACAAAGCAGTACTACTTACTTTCAACCATTTGGAGGCAGATTGTTTCCAGAATGGATCAGCGACTTCCAGTATCCCTTCGTCATTCTCTTGGGATGGTATCACACCCATGGTGCCAGTTGTAACGAGTCTCGAAGTGTAATGGTTTACAGCCAAGAAATCGGAGGCTCCACTGTGATAACAAGCACAACGCTCTATTCAATACGCTTTGTTACACCAAATACCACTCTGATTTCATCTAATGAACAAACATATCGAATACCGTATGTATTTGATCCAATCTTCATCAAACGAAGGCAAACGGGACCTCATGAAACCCTGTTCCATGGATTTCTTCGCAATCATTTCCTTCATCACTTCTGGATAATCGCCTTCTTTGGAATAAACCGGGTGCAACGTCCACCCAGCATTAAACTGATAGGCAATGTCCGTGTAGTTCGCGTCAGCGTCGCTTTTAGGCATATAGGCAGCAAAATTCACCATGTATCCAACCTGGCCATTTTGCTTTTCCTTGAATTCCGACTCATAAATCCTATAAGCCCGTGCATGAGCCTTAATTACGTGATGTATGCACAAGTACTCTCCAAAACCGGGCAAAGTTTTTCCAGGTGCGTGCACGCCGCGAGAATAGCCATCTTTGCAAATGGAAATAGGCTCATTTATGGGGATGAACATCTTCACTTTGTCACCGTATTCGCGGAATACGACTCGAGCAAAGTCACCGAACCAGTCGACCATTTCAGAGTTGGTCCAACCACCAGCATCCTCGAAAACTTGAGGATGATCCCAATGGTAGATGGTCATCAGAGGCGTGATATTTTGCGCCAACATCTCGTTGATGACGTTGTGGTAGTATTGGACGCCATCCTCGCTAATTTTGTTTGGGAAGCCTGTTGGAAGGATTCGCGTCCAACTGACGGAAAATCGATATACTTTGAACTGTTAAAAAAACAAAGAGAGGATTTATTTATTTTGTTAATACGTTGTTGATACTATTCAAATTAACATAAACGCTTGTAAGTGACATGACCTTCCAACAAAAAACGCTATAATTGGGTCTGGTTGGGTAATAATATTTAATTTACACTAATTTATGTTCCAGCGCACATAATTAGATGTATCCTTAACTGATTGTAATTATTAATACAGTATCGACAATTAACTATATCTAAAGTATAGCCAGTATTTTATTCTTTGAAATTCTACTATTATAACAGAACTTTTAGTTTATTTCAATATTAATGGTGAAATATGCAAAACTGAGGATGAATTCTGTATTTCTATTGTTCTAAATATACAGCCGTTCGAGTTATATGCAATAATTGTGTCAAGCCGTGCACGACATTGTAGCACGCTGCTCGAAACTCAGAGGCAGAGGTTTTTAAATCGCGCAACTTCACGATATGTTCTAGGAAACTCTACCACGTCGATATTTGTAAGCATGGGAGAAGTCAAGAGTGACATTTTGACATAATTCCGTGTAACTTCAGCTGTCGAATTACCTGACGCAAATCACGAACAGATTGAAAGAAGAATATTTTATACTTGTCATGTACCAATATTTAGCAATGAATTATTTGTAACTTTGATTAATATTAATTATAAAATCTTTCTCTTACATAATATTATACGATACCGTACATCACGTCTTTACTATTATATGTGTATTATGCAATACGAATTTTAGCACGATTTCACACATTTCGAAATATACGTACTCAAAGGTTTTTAATATAACTACGCTTTTGCCACACATACAAACATTTTATCTAGTACACATAACATCTAATTGAATGCAGTAAACAAAATCGAGCAAAATGTATGAAATTACCATTCCAAATAGATTAAAATATTCTAATTAAATCATATCTTATATTTTTATAGCATAAAATCGACTCGACAAAGGCTCGACAAAGCAAAATAAAAATTAAATTACTATTACTATTAACCATTAAAATATATATCTCGACGCAGAATACGATTTTAACGTAGATTCGACTATCGTGAGATTCATTTTTGTTTGTTTGCTTGTAGCAGCGAGGAAATTTGAAGAAGAGCTCATATCATAATTGATGTAGGTATGTAGTACATCAATTAAAAACTGAGTATCATGATTCGACTGCGGACTATATTTCTACAAACACGAATAATGAAGGGGACGTTAAATACCGACTAATTTGACTCTCTGAATATCATAAAGTGTACTTTAACTTTAACATCTCGTATATTTCTGCATACTATGCGCTTTCTTTTCACTGCATACACTGCATTCTTTACATGCATAACAATTCGCAGTCTAGTCATAATCATGTATTTTAACCCATTCACAACCGTTGACATACTGGTACGTCAAATTGGTACTGGTCCATTTTCGCTAATGACATACTGGTACGTCAAAATCAAATAAGTTCATTTCCGCTGATGACGTATTAATACATTCAAAGTAAACCTGGTCCTTTTGGCAAGTAATGTAAGAATACAATCGTTCACATTTGGAACGCGATTACTATTTCAAGTAAGATTCTTCTTATTTCTTATTTATTTTTTACATGCTGATTTTCTTTAAGTAAACTAATATGTTTTTCGTTTTACGTGATTGGTCGATAATAGTGTGATAAAATATTTCTTTTAATGTTCAAACGTGTTTATTTCATTTTACTGTATCTTGTAATAAATAGATATTATTGAACGATAAAGCAATGAGATACTCGAGGCGAACACAATTACTTATATCTCGACTGAGTGACTTAATTTCTTACGTTTATCCACTTTTTACAAATTCAACCAGATTAAGCGACACAGTCGCGATTGCGAATGGGTTAGTCGTTTGTCCCGGTACTATTATCAAACGTATTAGGAAAGTCCTTTTCCTACACATATTTACCCCAAGATTTTTCAGAAGAGCGATATCCTCCTTGTATTTGTGATAAGAGTCGCCGGCAACATCCCCCGTGTCGTTGTTATAAACATGGCCAGGAGTATGGCAAAATCGATCCCAAGAACTTTCTCCTTTATCTGCGTTTTCAAGACACGGCGGGAAACATTAGAGAAGTTCGGAGATCTGAAGGTGGAAATTTGAATTCGAACAACCTACCACTCACGTTCCATGCACCTTCTATTTGGTATGCGGCTGTCGCAGCTCCCAGGAGAAAGTTCGGTGGGAACCGTAGGTATTCCTCGTTCACCTCGACTGATTTACCACTTGCAAAACTAAAAAAAGACAAGCTTACAGAAACTTCTCTCTTAAGAATCCCTAAAGTTAAACACTATAAAAGGTAACCCCCTAATTTTTCATTGGAACATATTCGGTTTCGTGAAACTTAGAGTATCTTGAATCAAATCGAAAGAATATCTATTCTACTTGTTGACCCCAACATAATTCTAATATTGATCAGTAAAAAGGGAAAGAAATTAAAGGGATTCAATCGAAATAAAAAATTCAGTAAAATCGAATTATGTGTATGTTCAGTATTGTTTAACCTTTCTTCAGACTCCCAAATTTAGTTCATAATTTACCTTTCTCTTTAATTTTTTCACCGTGTTAATAAGTGCAAATTATATATAAGTGTAGCAGTATTAAAAATTGGGTGAAACGATACAGGATTAAATCAATCTTCAGTTAACTATATCGACACCCATTGCAACGCGTTGAATTTGATTTTGAGCAGGATATCCGTGGTTATTATAATCAGAAGAAAGGTTAAATATGTTTTCTCCGCAGAAAAGTAAAAAATACTCACATTGCAAGCAGTAAGAAAAAACTAGACCTTGCCGATAATGTGGTGGCCATGGCTGGTTAGAATCTGCAAATGCACTAACAATCCCCACGTGTCACTTATATATTTTACTTTTAAATATACGTTATCGAATTATTGATAATACATTTTATGAATGTTTGCTCTGCTTTTCTACAGAGATAACGATATCTATAATTTGAAGCAATCAAAAGTCGCTTTATCGACATCTTACGATGTTATTTATTAAACAATCTCCTATCACACTATTAAGTATTTTAGAAGACTTTGTACTTTCCCGTAAATAAAAAATTTGTCTATCGCCCCAAAAGAATTAAAATTATTCGTCAGAAATATTTTTACGTGTACACCAGATGATTCCGAATAACCATTTCAAATTTTAACCCCTTCGTCACGGCACATTAATAAAATTAGTTTTTAATGCATAGATGAGGGCAATTTTAATAAAGACACGGAAATAGTACGAGTACAAATATTTACACATTCTGTAGCATTAATTATAATGTGATACATACGAATAGTAATAGAGGTAGTGCTGTGCCACAAAAGATAGATTTGGTCACAGAAATATTCCACCAGGTTAGACTTTTAGTAATGTTTTTTAAACTTATGTGTCAACGGAGAAAAGATAATGCGATATAGTTTTCTCAATTTCGTAAGGTAGCCGGATACTTTTGTAAATCCACTTTTAGTAAATGACTACCCAAATTTTGGGAACGTATATTATTCATAGCGGAGGGTGGGATAATTGACATTCCATTTATATTATTCTATCCGCATTTATATTACTCTAGTCTTTATTCAAGGAATTAAACGCGAAGCAAATAACCGTAATAACGACAGATGAGTAAGGGTGGCAGACAGAAATAAGATAAACGAATGCGTTTAAGAGGCCTTCGCCTGCCACGCCATTCGGAATACCTCGAGAAAATCTTGCCAGCGGGAAATACGTATCCTGACAGGTAATCTCCGCGAAACATTCGGCTCCAAGGTTATATAAGCTGGATAGAAAAATACGCGGATAGAGGAGGCACGAAAACTTTGTTGCTACGAGAACACCACCTACCCACCCCTTTTTTCGTTCTCCATTTTGTTTCTCGATATCCTGATACGAAATACGTTGTACGCCCGCCATATCGTGTTGGGAGACGCAGCTTTACGACAGTTTGCAAAGAAAGTGGATCATGGGGTATTCTCGGTGCTTGCATAGAGAACATTATTCGCCGTATCCGGGGAATCGAACATAATTCCACCATGCAAACGACACTGATGCAAACATGACGTATAGATACACAACTGACATGTGATTGGAACGCGCGTTGCCGATCGCGAGTAATTTTCCTTTTGATTATATTAATAGCAAGCAGATAAGATTTAAGTGTACTGAACATTTCCTCCCAGGCTGTAGGAAATTAATCTAGAGATCAAAACAAGTAGAAGTAATATATAGAAGTTAGTAGACAGAAGTTATATAAAGTTTGTGAATAAAGGCTTTATGATTTGGCAACAAATAATTCCATGCCTTAACCTTTAGGATATTGTAAAATGATGACTTACTATGTTTAAATGCTCATCTCATCGAAACGATGTCTTTCTGTTTGGATGCAAGCTTGAACAATCGATGAATAATTGAATTCAGTATTCTACGAAATTCTTAAGTATTTTTCTGAGTTTTAGTAACTACGTTTTTAATTTTTTGCACGACTTCTTTATATGAAATCATTTCTGTCGAATAAACGTTTTGTTTGAAAATTCCTCGTACGCAAAAATCGAGAAGTCCTTGCGTACGATATTTGCTTATACAGCTGTGTAAAGAAACACTTATTCACAAACCTTATATTATGACGTTTTCTTATTTTTTTTGGCGTCTAAACTACGTTGTCGTAGTTTGGCTGAAAAGACCCGGGACACGTTGTATAATTATATTTAGTACTGAATGTCGAGAAATATAGAAATAACAACCCCAGAAATGTGGTTAGAGTGGCTATAGGAAGTATTTATATACTTAAACGTTCTTATGAATTCTAAAGTTCGAAAAGGAAATTCATCAACGGTCCAATGAATGGAAGAAGGTCATCTGAATGAACACACATAAACGTTAAAATTGCGTTTGACTTTTTGAACACTAATATCAAATTTCGCGAACAGTGACACTGAATTAATTTGTACAACCAATGATTAAATTCAAATACACACTCACCTACTTTTGTGAGTTTATAAAAGTTCACAAAATTGCTGTTGCGTTACGGAGTTTCTGGTAGGCAGTATGCAACCCAATTAAAGAGCTCCGCGTTGAAGAATATGAATATATGTAAATGTATTTTAATATATGTATCTACTTTAGCAGTTACATTAGTTTCATTTGTAATTCCGAATATAAAGACGAGTCATTTTCACCAAATGATTGACATTTTACTAACGTGTTTCCATATTTGGTTGCGTGACTATTTCAGCTTTATACCTAAACGAAATTAACGTTTACCTAATTCTAATTAAAAAAAAATAACAAAACAGTCAGTGGCTTTTATTACAGTAATTGAAGCTTGGTTAGAGCCCTTTTGCTTCTCAGTAGAAGGGATTTTCATCTGGAAAGCTAGCGTGTTACCGGTGTCTCAATGCTGCAAGCGGAAATGCTGTTGGATTTTGCAAGCTGCCGGGCACCTCCGGCCTTCTTAATTGAAATATGATTAAGAAATGTTGCCGCGGCAACCGAGCTTCCTGCTTTGCTCATTGTCAGAAGTAATTCGGCTCTTTCTTGCAGCTAATGTGATAAAAAAGTTTCCACTTCTTTCCCGCCTTGTTTCGGGTCAACATGGGAAGAAGTTCGGTAAATAGAGTTTCGCTGATTGACCACCGCTAACGTACCGCTCTCTGAACTCGCCAACTCCATGGTTTTCTTCGTGGTTCCACGATACGGTTATGTTTTCTCCTTTGGCTTCGTCTCTTCCACGAATCTCTCTTCTAAACGCGGAATAAGATAGCATGTGGTTCCGTAACCCATTCGAGTCCAGAAATGATCGCGACAAAATTGTAAACAAAAACAACACATAGTGCCCAGTGGTTAATATTATATGGAAGGACGAATTTTAGATTTTTAAAAGTATTTGATAAAATGATATCAATTATTGAAATATTATAGATGTATTTATAGTTTAACTCGGCACAGTTGAATTCTGTAACGCGTCATTACTATGAAAATTCGCATCGAGGAGATGGGTTTTCTAAGTCCCACCATTTTAGAGGCCCATATATGATTATTAGTTAGGACACTCTTCTCTGCTTAAAGCAGAGATATTTCTCAGAGAAAGCTTGAAATATGATTGGTTTGTGAATGCAAATTTAATTAAATTTTTATTACCTTTCGATACACTACCAAGTTATAATTAGAATTTTGATGTTTATCATTAAATAGTAATTATTAGCAATTTCAAATTAGGTATTAATAGGAAAATTGAAAATTATGGCCAACTTTAATTATAAACGCAATTACCGCTTACTGCAGTATTTCATAATCGAAAGTATCAAAGTATGTATTACATGGCCAAATTAATAATAAACTGTATTTAAACAGTTATTATTAGCGCACAAATTTCGTCTATCCGTAAATGAAATTTGTTAATATTTCATTCCTAGATTATTAATTAAACATTTATCAATATTGTCAAAGAGAAATGAGAAATATTAAATTCTTCGCTTCAGTGAAAATTATATGAAAAAGAATAAAAAGAAGAAATAATAAGAATTATAAGTAACAATATATTCTTGGCTGGTAAATGACAAACATTTACTCTATAATAAAAACAATTAATAGCCCAATTGTTTACTGAATCATTAAATAAAACAAGCTTCAGAAACTCAAACAACTACATGCATAATTTATAAAATATATTGCCCCGCTTTGAATTCAAGTTGAATTTACAAATTCATTTATTCGATGTATGTGTATGTAAAAGTTTTAATCTTCGCTTGACAGCTTTATAGTTTCCAAACCACTAATAAGATCATACAAAATAAGGGGAAATACCCTCAACGATTAATTTACAATACCTATGATATATGTAAAATAAAAGAAAATTAAAAATAAAGATTAAATTTTTTGCATACACCTAATATATGAAATAATGTAAGTAATGAATAAGCAACAATTTTACTCTATTCCAGGCTTCGTTATCTATCATCCATTGACACAGTGGCCAATAACTGTTACAATAAAGTAAAAATGAGGTAATTTCACGCGTGTTAAGGAACGATAACGAGGTACAAAATTACGAGAGTTGGACGTATTAACGCGTTACTTAAACAAACGATCGAACTTCAAGATAGCATTAAGCCGGGCTTTATTTCCCGATTATCCTGTACATGGGTTGCACTCAAAATTGCCCTTATCGTAGCAAATACATTCGTGTAGGCCACCAAATCTGTGCGTTACATGTTGCTGTTGTATGTATCCCCTAAATACTATTCTCCGCTTGGTTAGTTGTCCTTGTTTAAAATTTCATACAATTGAATGGTCATTAAGCGGAAAGAATAAATCAAATATACGTGAGGGATGAATGGAAATGGAATAGAAACGAAATAGATGTGTCATGAATAATTAAATGTAAAATAGTTCTGTTATGATAGCACGTAGCCGGCCGCAACGGATACGTTCGTTGAATATTTGAAGTAACTTCTAAAGCATATAACAGCTTCCACGGCAGGAGCTTCTTTCACTAGAATTCGTAAGCCACAACATTTTTAAGAAGAGAAATTATTAATGCACCGGTAAGTTTGTCTGAAGTTTGTAAAATATAAAGTTTTTCCAAAGTTGCACGAGTTTTTAAAAGAAAATTTCACCGTTAAAACGTATTCAAGGGGCACTTTTTCCACTTTAATCATCAGTAAAAATGTTCTTAAAATTATATATGTATATGTGTTATATACATACTATATATATTAAAAAATCAGATTTAAATTTAATTGAAACGTTATATATTCCAAGTTTATATTGATGATTAATCATAAATTGTTTGCGTTGTATAATTGAGAAGCAGAGCGAATAATTCATTAGAGTTCATTTTTCATGCTCTCATCTTTTGGTTTTAAATTTCGATTTAGGCTACCACCCACCTTTTCTTGCCTCTCTATGCATAGATTTTTTTAATTTATTGCTAATTGTATATTGCGATTTCCAACCATTTTGATAAAAACATCAAATTGTATTAATCAATGCAAAATACGAAACACGTGACTTTTGTTTGGATGCACATAGGGTAAACAACAAAAACTACGGTCACTCGATATTTCTACGATTATCGTTTAACTTTACAAGCGAACTTTATGAATCAACAATAGCAATAATAAGTGTATCGGAAAATTTATTAAGGTCACTGCGATCAGAAGTTAATAAACAGATTCATAATTTCAATATGTATGATATCGAATTCTGATACTACATACTTGACATTAGCTTAAGAATACAAATTCGACTATTGACACTGTTTACATAAACCATATAAATCTCTGCCTAGAAACACGACTAGCTTTCATTAAGATATTTACAGCGTTTCGATAAGTGTATATCAATTAAATGATAACATCACTGATAATACAAATTTGCCTCTATGTATACCGATTGAAAAAGTAATCTAAATTACTTTTAATCGTAGTTCTGAATCTATGTTGTAATATGTTACGTTTTATTCTAGAATACAAAATGTTTTTAATTTAAAGTACCTTTCTATGCTACCAATGCGTCTTCAAGAATTCGATGATCAGTGGTAATCGAATGGAATTATACGATGACTTGTAATTAAAAATTATAAACCCATAGGTCAGTGTAACTAATATTTCGGTGCAAAAATAAACATTCGATTTATCAGTAATCACTGTACCACTGCAGAACAGAAATTGGCCAGATTCTGCACGCCTCGTCTCGTATTTATACTGTCGCATTGCATCTGATGTATTGTTTATTCAACAAACGTCATCTCCTTGCAATGCGATAACAGAAATTTTCTTCCTTCCATATTTTTAATGCTTGAAAGCGTTAATGATTTGCTATTATTGCTACCATTTTTCTCCCTATTTGCATTTCACAAAATTCATGAAGAATATTATACAAAAAATTAAATTCATTTTATAAGGATATTGTTATCTAAATTGTATTGTATCAAAAATCAACCGAATATTGTGTAAATGATTGAAAGCATCCGACATGGTAGACACTAAACTGATTGTGAGTGGTGTTGAAATTCTAGAGTGCATCATAAAATGCAAATATGCGACTGCGTGA
This sequence comes from Eucera pruinosa, assembly GCA_028830335.1. Taxonomy (NCBI): domain Eukaryota; kingdom Metazoa; phylum Arthropoda; class Insecta; order Hymenoptera; family Apidae; genus Eucera; species Eucera pruinosa. Next base: position 17,816,841 of record JAMYCR010000001.1, read on the forward strand.
GTTGATTTCAAAGGAACAATTTAGCATTTAATGTTCGAATGAAGTTGTATAGAATTATACGTGAGGCCGGAACATGTCATTCAAAGACTATGTGTGTCAAGGTGGACATTCAATCAATATCTGACTTCCCTTAGTATCGATTTTAAAATCTGTAGTGCAAACTAATGAAGAATTCCTAAAAAATTGCAAACTAAAGAAACATTACCTTGATACATTGATATCATATGAAATTTATCAAGCAATGCATTACATTCCTTTACTTTGAGACTTCCCTATACATATTGTGCATATTCTATATTTGTTCGCGTATTTAAATTTTCGATAAATGCACACATATTAGCTGTATAAATTTATCGTAAAATGACGAAATGTGATACTTTCAATTTTTGTCATGATTGAACACGAAATCTATAAGTTTACAAACCGTACAGTGACTAAGAAATGTACCTGTACAATACGAATCCTTCATTTCTATTAAAGATACCTTTTTCAGAGCAAAGGCTAGTTAAATTGTGTTTGTACGTCAATAATCTGTAAAATCTTAGATACCAATCGTAAATATATTCGATAAATATCAACGTTTAATTTATTGTTGCACAAGAAAATATATTTCCAAAATAGTTCAGAAATATATGGTATACACGTATGAATACTTTTTTCAGTCACTGTATAACAACTCTGTAGCAAGTAGCTCACATAAAATGGAGAGCCGACAATTCGTGACAAGTGCAATTTTTCCTACTCCAACAATATAAACGAATTATTAGGTTGACCAAAAGGTTCTGTCCTATCTCATGGGCGCATAGAAACAAAACTATGTTAAAAGGTGTATTATCGAGTTTTTTTAACAATCTTTTACCATATTAGGCAGTTGCATTGTTTCATCCTTAAAAAATTGTCATTTCTTTTACTAAAGAACTCGTCTAAGCGTGTTCTACAAAGTTCCAGATTTTTCAATTCTCTTGCAATTAAATAATTTGATTAAGAACTTAGAAGATGGAATCTGTCAGTATTAATACATTCTATCATTCATACTATTTTTTCTTAGTTTATAGTGCATTTTTACGTTTAAAGAAGTAGTATAACATATCGTGTTGAAAATGCATCTTATTTTCTTTCATTTCAAGTTAATGTTAAACATGATTAATACAATCTATCTATACGACCTTTTATTCAAATGATACTTCAAAATCTTTACTTTCAAATTTTCTTTGTATTTGCCAAGTTACTGGCGCATTAACTTATGCATAGCAACGCTAATACCGTGTTGCAAAAAAGCGACAAGAATTTTTGGCCAACCTAACTGTAAATTTACGAATACCACGTACACATATATCGTGTTCTCCCATCCGACTATAGAAATACAAGATTCTCTACCATGGCAATTAATTCTACAACTTGAAACCGCAAGAAACTTCCCCCATTATTCCACTTTACGTCCAATACTCTCCTCTCTATCCTTTAAGAGAATCTACCCATCTTCACTTTTCCACCAACTTAAATCGAAATCCGCTTAGAAACCGTTCCCCTAAAGAACCAAAGAGCCCGACGCGGCTGCAGCATGACCGGAAAAAGCTCGCAGCGGAAAAGGGGGCGAGGAAGTATACATCAGAAGGTGTATTCCCCCGCAGCTTTCCGTTCTTTGTCCGAACTCAAGCCAACCAACAGCTCTGATAGCATGGTGTGCGAGTCAAGGATGTGCGTCAGAGGGTGGACAACAGCCCCATATTACGACGAAAGGGCGGAAAGGAGGAGGCGGTGGAACGGAGCGAGAATCTGGTAGGACGTGAGGCACCCCCTTTATCAAAGGCCTTGGCACTTTGCCACGTCGCACCGCATAATGAAGCAGCACGTTGGGCTTCGGTTATAGCGGCGCCGGGGCTTGTGTTTTGCCTTCCGTGGAATGGTTTATTGTGTCGCGAACCCACCCCTATTCCACTCACCCCCAACCCCTATGTCAACGCTATTCCTCGAAACTGCTCCACGTTCGCGATACACCCGCATTGGCATTCGTTCGTTGCTGTTTACTACCTACGTAGAACAAGGGAAGCACGTGTACGCGGTAATAGGCGTTATTACGTTTCCTCTAGCGTTCCTCGCGTTCCAATTGAACGTATCGAGCTGGGAATGTTAATCGCGGAGAAACGGTTCGCGACCGTAAGACTCGAGGAATTTACTGTGATTTTTTGCGCATGGCAATTTTAATGATAGCTGCGCCTGTTGCAATGTGACAGCTTGATCGATCTTCGAAGGAATTGAAATTGTTGTCTCCGTTTAATTATGTTTGGAAAGATTATTTGATACGCGATACAAGAATATTAAGATTTGCGAGATTTCGAGAGCTCGAACCATGTTTCGAGGCAAGCTTCGCTTAATACGACCGAGGGATAGGATTTCCGAAAGTATCTGCAAATATCGTAATGCGTTACCTAAATTAGGCAATAGGTACATATGTGCATGTATTCCAAGGCAAATGTAGGGTCAGTGATTTGCAAATATGTGTTATTGCCACTGCAATTTTTTTAATTATTTAACAGTGTGATACATTGTCATGAAGTAATACTTATTTATCAATTTCAATTCATTGATTCAATTTACTGATGTGTAAGTGAAATCTATTAATGGAATAATAAGTGTATTTAGATCAACTTCCTTAACTTTGTTAATAAAAGTATGAATTTGCACAATTATTTGCAGCCTACTCATCGCTATATGTGTATTGATAGTACTTTCTGGTTATATTCTTCTTACGGTATTTTACAATAACGATCATAAAAATGTAAAAAGCGATTCTAAATTAAAATTGTACAACCTTCTACTCTATAACTGTACAGTTTATAAAACCTCATTCTCTCACACGTGAGAAATAGCTCAAAGAATTTGTTAATTCGTTTACCGTTCTCCAGCCACATGTATTCACCAATTCATAAAGAGAATATTTGTTTAAAAACTAATAAAATTAACCTTCTTCATTGCAAGAAAAGTCTTATTCACGTAAAGCACCTCTATTCACGGTATTCCGTTTCAAGAAATAAATGGGGACGTTTTAATGCCCTTTACTTGCACCCTCCTTTTTAATTTGCCTCTAAGAGATCGTGTTCCTTCATACCGGCGTAATCCGATTGGCCGCGACATCGTTAGCAAAAGATACATACGTTATTATAACAAGATGTTTTTATACGGGCAAGCAGAGACGGAATATCTTTTAGCTCGTTTTCATCATACCTTGTTAGTGGACTACCAACTGCACACGCACGCCTTTTCCCCTGGCCCGTTCAATTTAAACGGCGAAACCTGCAATGTCCGCTGAAACTTAACGACTCTGCCTTCGCTCTGCCCGTTTTGTCTTTTCGGAAATTTCTATGTTTAGCTTGCTATTTCCGTACGCTAACCCTTTCCCCCTCCGCGATTTTATTGTCACATCGACAATCGAGCGCAATGAACTAACGCTGGTGGAAAATCAACGGGAATCAACGATTGTTAAATGAAATAAATCAAATAAACACGGTTTTCGTATTGCAATTTTGCATCGTATCAAGAATACATAAATTGAATTCCTTTGAATGATGGAACGGGGTTTCTTAAATTCGTGGAAAATTGTTTATATTGATTTCAATTAAAAGGTGAATTTTGTAATTTTGTTTATATTGAAATGCGCGGAGGAGATTTCATTTCAGTAAAAATTGTTAGAAAGGTCGAAATCGGTAAGCGGTCGAGGTGGGCCATATGCGTTTTGCCAACGCGCTTTCCCCTCTCAAGGGTAGTTTCTTCGGGCTAATCGTATCGTCGGTTGGAAACAACCCATGCTGGCGAAGGCGTCCTCAGAATTAACGAATGGTCGAAAGAGACACACTCTTGTACGAGCTGTCGCAGCGAACAGTCAGTAGAGTAAATCGAGTTTTAAAACGCCCTATTGAGTTTTTTTATTTAACCACTCGGAAGTCATCCGATCTACCTTACAAAATTGTTAACAGAATGCAAATTAAAAAATTGTGATTAAATTATAAATTTCTAATAGTATTTTTCTTTTAATTTTCCTGTACGGCAATTTAGTTTTAGAGGCGGTATTAGAAAAGACGATTATGCGGAAGATGCTTTCAGGATATTTGGCATCTCTAATTACACGAGGAAAAGCTGTACTCGGGCGGAAGTCGAGAATGAAGTGGGTGTCTCCTTCAAGGTTTCTGAGACAGAATTCAAGTTCTTCTGCCTTAAAGTTCGCGTAAACCACGATGTAGCGTGTTATTGGAACTTCGACCCGTGTTGAAGCAACAAAAAGTGTTATATTACTATGTCGAGAATCGAAATTGTTTTCCCTTAAACCACCCGATTAAATTTAACATTTAACAGGTCTAATGAAACGGAACTGAATGAAACTCCTATGCGATATCAATAATGTTGATAATACTGATCATTGTCATTATTGTACTGCAGATGTTTATACAAATTCACATTTATATAAAGCATAAAACGAAACGAAAGAATTGTTTTACCCTCTAAATGCCTCACTTTGGATACTTTATATATTTTAACTTATTTATTATTATTTGCGCATTTAAATTTCCCATAAATGCATAAACATCCACAATCTGATCATTATAAATATTATTTTTTAACGACTTCTTTGTTATCATCGCATTTACATTATTTCTGTTGCTTCTTAAGTGCATTTGTGAAAAATAGTCTATTATCTTTGAATAATATAAACAAAATTGACGAGTATTTGAGGATGAGTTCAAAGAATTCGTACATTAATTGTAATTGATTTACTGACAAAATTAACATTTTTTAAAAGAGGACTATTTAATTAAACAACGTAAAATTTTGTCACACGGATAAAGCTGCAGGAAGTGAAAAATTCCACACTTAAACTCACGATAGCGATCGTAGTCTTTAATTTCATTTAAGTGGATAACGAACTTCTACAAGATTCGTGTCGAATCTGATCTCTACCTAATTACGTAATAGCGTTAAGTAGTTGTATCGTTTAATGATCATTGAACAAGTCTTCAAGCAGGAAGGTAAAACACCCAATTCAATTAATCTATTGTGATAGACGTTCATAATGTACCATTGGGTCTGTAATTATTAATCAAGGTATAGCGCACCGGATGGGAAGTGATTAAATAGTCTCAGATTGCACTTCACCCTTCACCCTTCGCCGTGGTACGATGGGGAAAATTCAATTGGATGTCGATAAAATTCCTTCGGAACTTCGTGGCCTTCATTGCTCACACCGTTGCATCGCGTCGACTCGAATAGTCTTGTTTCGTACAATCTGCTATACTTGTCCATAAGCAAATAGAAGTGTTGATGTTGATTTCGGTATACCATTATATAAACTGAGTTCGTAAATTTAAAAATAAGCTTATCAGAGAAGATAATATAGAATGTTGATGAGGCCACTAGTCCTAACGATTGATAAATCAGTTTTTGATGACTATAGATATGTGTATGTGACGTTGAATCTATAGATGGAACGAATATTGATCGTTTGGAAGTACTTTTCCTGTTTCTTGGTGTGCTTTAAAATTTTGATTATAGATAAAAGATATTAAGTACATTTCATTGAAAAAAATTAAAAATTAAGAAAATTAGGAAATGTTAAATAAATTGTTTAAAAGATTAATTTTGTTTGTAGCCTTCCTTATGAACAAATTATTGTCATATAGGTATCTGTATATATATTTCCTCCATTACTTTTTTATTGGAACTCAATTATGGTCTACAATAAAAGTAAAATAAAAAAAAACGAAAAGTTTCAGAGATAATGGTGAAAAGAAGTGAAACAAAGAATGATATAAATGAAACTGTGGATCAGGTTTTATAAAATTAATCCTTAAATGCACTCAATTAGTATCAGTAAGAAACACAATTACAATTGCAAATTTGAATTTTTACTTAATTTCAGATGAAAATTTTAAAGTTATTATTAGTGACTAACATGCTATATAAATATTCAAAAAATTACTACTGCCAATTTTTATTCCCTTCGATAATATTAAAGTAAAATTCACTTGTAGTAAAATTTTCATGATATCTTTCGAAGGCTACGAACATATTTTTGTATCGCTGCGCTATGCGGGTAACATTAAAAATTTCAAACATCATGCTCGAATTTTGAGTATGGTAAGCAAAGCTTTTAATTAGAATCTACATTTAAATAAGTCGAATACAAAATAAATGAATATAGTACCGTGAAAACAGATAATCTAAAAACAGAATTTTAATTATATTTTCTACTAGAATTAGTTCACAACTTCCTCGAACATAATGTGATCGCATTTTCAGATAGTTTTAATCATCTCGCTCTTATCAGTTTTATTAAAAACATGTACACGCTTACGAAGGGTAATTAAGTTTATGAATAATATGTTAAATTAAAAAACGAAATCTGTAATTGTATTCACCATTCTTCTTTTGTTCAAGTACCGATTTATCTCGTTTTCGAATATTCCAAACAACTTCTCGAATGATTACACCCCACCAAATCAAACTATTTGCCCCTTCAATAATGATAATAAAAGATTATACGTAACTGCAATTTTATCACATGCTATAATAGTTTACACTTCCTTGGTCGATTTTAACTACAAAGCAGATACCGTGTTTCATGTGGCTGTTCTATTATTAAGTTTGTGCTATCGGTACTGATACTTGTTTAATAGCAGTACGCAATATGTGAATACCAAATAGGAGGCGTGTATCATAGATCAGTACGCAACGTGCTAAATTTAACGGTATATGTGTAGTCCATATACGTACTACCATACTTCACACAATTAAACGACGAATATTACCTACCCGTGATTGATGGTGCTTTCCAACTTAAACATCCATGGATGTTTCCCATCAAACGTTATCTTCAACACAAAATTGCGAGATTACCACGTAATGAATTTTGTAGAAATTTCATAAATTTATGAATTCTAAGTACCGCTACCTTGATTAACCCTTGACTACTATTGGCGGTCTGTGAGACAGCTAGTAATAATTACCTATTTAAATGAATAATTATTAGAGATCTTACAGACGTATATTTTAATAGGTGTAGTAGTTAAGGGTTAATTAATTATAAAAATGGTACATAGAGAGAGGGAGTTATTAGTTTAAAATAATCAGGTATAATTGAAGAGCCGAATGTAATAACCGGCCGGCTTCATTTTCGACAAAACATGACTTTTTGATTCACTTCGTAAAGTGAATTCGTAAAATTCGTAAAACGAATCGTAAACAAAAATTATTAATCTCCTCGGAGTCGTTTGAATTTGGAAAATTTGTTTCTTTTAATAACTTATTTTACTCATTTTTGTATTTCATGCCCATTCATTGGTGTGCGTTCATTTACTGGTGCATCTACCCTATTTATGTATCAATTATATTTCCTGAATCATTTTTCTATCAAAGTATGAATTTGCGCAAACGGTTCACGGCCGAAAGTGGACAATTTTTCTTCCACGGTACAAAAAGCGATGGCAAAGAATAAAACATACGTCATCGCTTTAAAAGGCTCTAAATTTATGACAGACGTGTAACCAGGATGACCTGGTTCTTTCACCAGCGCGCGAAAAACACGTTCGGCCACTTAATATTATTTTCCTCGTTCGGCCGCTTTTCAGTGCACGTCAAAGAGATCTTTGGCTGAAAAAAAATGTTCTCCGTGACCATCACTAAAAACCGTAGGCGGCCAATCCCCAGGGAAAATCGGTATCCGTGATGAAGTGGAAAGTTTCTATGGAAAGCGCAGGTCTTTCGCGAGTTTCGCCTTTACCCCGGTCGATTCGTCAATGGCATTCGTCACAAAGGGCAACAGGAAGTAGGGATATCCGGTCACGGAATTGCTCTACCTCCCACGAATACATTCGCGCGAACGTTTCCTTAGAATAGAAAGAACCCCGACAAGATTCTTGACGATGCTTGTCTCGCGTCACCAACACCTCCCCTTTTTACGATTTTCTTTTCGCACTGCAGGAATTTCAACGTCGATTTTTAGCACGGAGAAAAAGCTGTGGCTCTCAATGGGAATTTGATTACAAGCGATGAATTATTGATGGTCGGTGAGACCGTGGAAAATAAGAACACAGCCGGTTGTTATTGAACTTCCGCCCCTTTTTTTCTACCATTTTACATGCGCCACTGGAAAACCCGTTACGGTTTTTGCACATTTTCGTTCTTTCGGAGCTTGCTATTGTTACACCTGACGAAATTTTATCGAATTTTTGCTAGATTGGAGATTACGGGGATGAAAGGATGAAGACTACGGTTCGAAATAATTGGAGAATTATTTGGAGATAAGGTATAATTAGTGGACTGCGGATTTTTATGCAAATCCATACCTTTACTGAGAAAATTAAGGAAATGGAATTTAAATAAGGAGTAGTTTTCTTCCTTTACTTCGGATATTGTTTATATTTTTGGGCATTTTATTCTTATATTCTATAAGGTCTTGCATGTCTAAATTTTTAATACACATGCTCAATCTAACAATTTAAATTCCAAGGAGACGAACAATATATTATAAGTGATTAATTTCGTATAACCAGAATTTTGCATGCTTGAAAGAAATAAATTAGAATTGATTGTAGTTGTTATAGTTTAATTTGAAAAATAATGAATGGATAACAATAATAATAGCCAGTATAATTGGTATAATACATTGCTGGTATACTAATAAAATACAACGATACAAAGTGTAGCACTTATATCTGTTCCAAGGCATATGTACATGCACCTGTTTCGCGGTGACATAAGCAGTAAAAATGAATGGAAATTATAAAAAAAATATACCGTTAGACTATGAGTAGAATTGAATCCTTTTTGAATAAATGATTTTTAAACAAACAAATGTGAGACACTATTTTTCAAGCAACTCTCGTAAAATATGTTTCGAAAATATGTCCATATAGAGTAATATTTAAACTGTTAAAATACCAAATACACAAATATAGTTCCTTCTGTGTTAATGCGAATTTAATTAAAAACATTTTTTGTTTCTATTATTCAGTTTATCATATCCATTGTAATGCGTCTGAGTTGCGGATTTGATATAATTAATGTTCTTTTGTATTACATGTAATTCACTAAATCGGATGAATTATTAAATTACCCAATTACAATTTCGCTGGCACACTCAAGTGAATTGGATCGAATAATTGCGATAAACAAAAGCTTTAGATATCAAAGTACTTCAGCAGTAAATCGTGTAATCAAATTCGTATCGGCCACTCATTAATACGTATTTGCACTTTGTTCTTTTATTATTCGTAATTAGGTAAACGATATGCTTCACTATCAACCAAGTATATGCAATTTTTACTAATCAACTTAATTAACGATTAATTGATGTCAGCATACATTTGTTTATTTTCTTGCGAAATAGCGCGACCAGGCGTAGTTATCAGTATTAATTGCAATCTTAAATAAAATTTGCAGCCGTTATCAAATTATCTGAGGTTATTATTAAGATACGTTGTAAGCAAAAAATTAACAAATCGTTGTCCAACAATATGAATAGCAGTGGGAAAAAAATAGATACGCTGTATAAGATTCTTTTTACCAAATTGATTATGGAAATTCTCGTAAATTTCAACAACGTCGATGATATAATTCGTAAGTACCACGGCTTTTACGTAAAATAAATCCTGTTAATCAATTGATGTGTATTTTAACAAGCTGTAATGACTGCGCTTTCAGAATTTTTAAATTTTTAACGAACAACGGTAAAAGCTAAAATTCGCGAAAACGTTTCCTCTACAGTTCTACTTTTATTCGTACGTTTTTATTTTATGGAAAAAATCACGAATAATATCCAGATGTTTTAAACTTGTTCACCATACATTGTTGATAACATAAAAAGTTCGAATAACAAAAACAACTATTTATATAGAGATATTGCTCTAATCAAATTATTTCATCAGTAATCACCAGTGCAACAAAGCCGGGGTTAAAATGACTTCCGATAACTTTTGACGCAAGCGCCGAAAGCAGTGCAATTTAATATTCTGCCTATATCCAGATGATAGCGATAACATTTCTAATACCGATTGGGTTGTAGACTGCGCTATTGAAATTTCGACTAATTATCGTTGCATAGAATTACGATCCTCTCGCGACTGTTATCGCACTGTACTTGTTACTACGTAATTATGCCACACAATATCATTTCATAATTGGTTCCATATTATTTTAGTAAAATTGAAAGGTAATAAATATGATTTCGAAGAAAAAGAGAATCTATTTATTATAAATTTGTATATTTGAGGTCTATTCATTGACCTCTCGATGATAGAGCGATTTTCTGTTCAACTCACGACAGAAGGAAGAAATTTCCATATTTCAACAAATTTGCTACACTATGCTATTAATTTAGTTTAAGGTTTAAAATATGCGAACTAACTATATGTTTCGCCAATCGCCAATAAACAATCTGCTCGAAATAATGATTAACCGGTTCTCTTAAGAGAAAACTGAAGACCGTTGTTGTATGGAGGCCGTCATTGAGTGATTCAAATATTTCGAACGCGTTCTTATAACAACACACAATGATTAGTTTTTATTGACGCCAATTAATTCTTCAAACAAAAGTCATTTTAGCTTCAATTACAGACTGTTGAACGAGCGACGAAATAAAGATTCCTATTGAAACCCTTGTTTCGCGTAAATTTAATTATGAAACGTAGAATTTTATAGCCGATGAGCATTTTTTCGCTTGAAAGCCTCTGGTAATTAATGATACCTTTGTACAACGCGTATCTTGAAAAAAAGTCGTATTATGTAATCGCTGAACGTAAGAGATATTGAATGATACCATAGATATTGATATAACATCCAGGAATTGCTTTTGATTATCAAAAACTGGGTCACGAATACCAGAAAGACTACAATCCGATAAAAAGATCTGTGTCACAGAGATAACTTCAATATTAAAAATTTTGAAAAGAAAGGCATATGAATATGTCTTACAGCTTTCAAGTTTAATACCTTACCATCGAACAACTTGATTTCAACTCACAAAACAAAGGGCGATGAAAAATCAATAGATGGATACTGCAAAAGAAAACTTGAAGCCACATATTTTCCATACTAGCAACACGATTCAAATGACATCCATTTTCAAAATCATTTCATACATACACTTCACATGTATGTAAAACGCGACATTAAATAATAAAATTTAGCAATTAAAATATTACCTCAATGGAAATACCTCAACTATCAAATAATTCGATTTGAATTCACTAAAAAAATGACAATGAAAAATCAATAAGTACTATAAAGATAGAATTTGTAGGTAGGATAAAGGAAGCAAATCGGAACAAAGTAATTTAGTTCATATTGTTTTATTAACCGAATTTTTAGTTTGAAGAATTTTTAGCTAACCCGATTCGCCTCGATCAACCCCACACATTTTATACAAAAATAGTAGAATTTAAAAGGTATCCTTTTTTCTAAATCACTTCAATCATACAGTGACGAGCATATAAATAGGGAAACACTTGTACAGTCAACTGGTTATACTATTCTAAATTTTATTTATATTTCTTTCTGTAATACACATATGTATATCATTTAAAAGTCTATACAAATTTATACAATAGATTCAAAAATTGTAAATATTCAACTGTGTAATTTTTAGTTAACATGTCCCCTTAATGTGCCTAAAAAACAATTCTATCCGGTTGAAGTGTAAACTTTGCTTTCCTCCAGCGGATAATTATTCGAAATGCGTTTGCAAAGGATAAACGGAGGCGTTTACGATAATGTAGACTGTAATTCTCATTGTACAGCTGGTGAACCATTCGGCGAGTATCCATGGTACGTGCTTGAACAGGAGATGGTATTATTGCCTCCCGCGGGACCTCGCCGGAAATGGGTCAGGAACGCCTGGCGACTTGTCCTCAAACGCGATAACAGTCACTTAAGCATTGTTCCATTGCTGAATCGAACACACCTTTCGAATCGTTCTGACAATTTGAACGGAGACATCGATCCTGTGCGTTTCGAGGACTGTTGCTGCGAAGCAAACCATTACATAACCATTCGGATATGTCGTAATCGCGAAATAAATTAGAAAATAGTAAATAACACTAATACGGCGGATGTAAATTAATACGAGGAGAAGATTTATGTAAAGATTAGACTAAAAGGTTAAGGGTAAAAGAAGGTTGTCGATTCTCATTCTCTTCCCTGAGAAACTGTGGCTTCCTGGACGGTATATACATATGTGTACCTAACAGTAGAATGTGGGGAAAGTGCACCCTTTGATCGTAGTCGGCAAACACATGCTTTTCAGCTGTCCAAGAACCCTTATTTATAGGTAACTTTCCCTGATCACGGTGACTTCAAATATTTTCGCTCTAGGATGTCTGTGGCACGCTATTGTCTCCCAGCTGAAGTGTTGGTCATAAATAAAATCTTGGAGCGTTTAAACCCATGTGCTCAATTGTTGTATCTCCATTGAACGTCTTTTCGGTATAGAAGTTGAATGGAACAGTTTAGTTCCGATCAATCGATAAGTTGGATGCTGATATAAAAAGAGTAAAAATGTGACAAAGCAAATTTGTGAGGCAGAGATACTTTATGTTTAAAGATAATTTATAATGTTGGAAATAGTAGAACATTTTTGTATATTTTTAGCGTTCCACCTTTTGGAAGTGAATTTTTGAAACAGAAGAATTCCGAGGAGAATAGAAATAGGTTAAATTTTCTATGGTTGACGTGGATTTGGATAAATAGCCTCGTTGGTCGAGAATAAAGACAGGATTCCGACCTAGATTTTCCTGATTTTAGTACGTGACTTGAGTTTTCCAAAACGGAGCTGTGGGAGGATGCAATCAAGTGCAGTTCAGGATAGGACGTAGATAGTTGGATTTTACGTTAGCTTAAAGAACGTAAAGAAAATTGAAATATAAATTCTGGTAAAAATGAGAGAGCTTGTAAAGGATACAATTATTTGTGCTTTACCGAGCAACATATGTTCTGTAAGTATTGCATATCAATTCCATAAAAATCTAAATATAGTTAATAAAGCAATAATAGTAAAGGAAAGGTTTCCTCCGTACTGTAAGCATTACAAATATACTGCGGATTTTTATGTATTTATGGGAAATGTAATTGTGGCAAAAGATACAGGGTGCACATAATACGAAAAAATATATAAAATATGGAAAGGAAAGTACATATTATTATACTTAAATGGTGAAACAATCCTCCAATTAGGTTCCACTTTTCCAATTGCGTTTTTAAATATATGAATCTGCATAAAACTGCGCAGTCTAATCATAAATGTCTAAAACCAATTATGTACACATATTATAAAGAATTTAGCCTTAATAATCCCATTTCTAGTTGCCACATCCATTAGTTTCTCAAATCTACTTTCATCCTCCCAAACTACAATTTTCCTGTAAAAAGTAGCCATCATGGAAAACGTCGTTTCTCCGCAAACATATCGCATGCATTGCTATGCATTGTCTGAATTCGATCGAAATTCCTTTGTTGCGTTGTATCGGGATTTATTAAAATGCAGAAAGCCAGAGGATTTTGTTGGGTACGCGTTCGTGTATCCATTGAACGCGTTCCACCCACCTCCTCAGCCACCATCCTTTTCCTTCTATCACCTTTCAAGGTAAGGTTAGATACGCTTTATGTTTCACAGAAGTAAAAGTAAGTGTACACTGATGGGAATAAAAGTGGAAAACTCTTCTCCTTTCAAAAGCACGTAAGATTATATCAAGAAAGATGTCGATACTTTATTTTGCCAGCGATATTGCGAGCAAGCACGAGTAAAAAAGCAATCCAGATCCTCCTGGATGAAGAATCCTCTGGGATCTCTTCGCAAGGAACAAAGGACGATCGATCGACGGGTTTCAACCGTGAGTTCCAGGTTTTAGACGCGACCACCGGAGAGTCCAATATGGGAGACCAATAAGACGACAGTTTCCGCTGCTCCTAGCCACAGATTAAAACGATCCCGCCTCGATCTTTCTCCGCTTTTCTAACCTTTCGATGACTGGAACTCGTTGGTTACACGTGCCCGCTTTTGGTCTGGTCGACGGGGTTTCTTTTATGGAGGTCAAATTTAGAGAGGTCGAGTCGGAGTCCTATACCCCATTGTGATGAGATCGATAAAGGTAACACGCACAGATTCTGGGTCAGATTCAACTGTGAATGGAGTGAAGATGCTTTTATTCTCGGAACTGTGGAAATTACGAAAAAATTGTGCGGAAGTTTAACACTAACCGTACCACACCCGGTCAAATGATCGGTTTTAACATATGTGATTCAAGATTCCACATTCATTGCCGTTGCTTTCGTTCATTTACCTTTATGACAATTCTTATATTGTTCGGTTAATCAGTTTCTTACACTTCGTTTTTCTTCTTGCTGTTTTTTTTTATCACCGAAGGAGATTTATTGAATAGATATTGTACATATGTAAAGTGGCAGTACGGTTCTGTTTCGTGAAAACGTTACTTTCAATAGTAAAATAAGATTGTTCAATGAAACGTGTGATTAAGATACTTTGTACATATCATTCTATCATCGGATTGGATGTTTCTAGCGCAGTGCCAATCAATGGAATAACCCTTACTATTATGTTTACCATGTTCATCATATAGTAAACTGATATTTTATGATTCTATACCGTTACTAACATTCAATACTGCAGCCTTTATGGTTAATTGCATCCACATTCTATTAAAATTTGCATTTCTATATCCACCAGACGATCTGTCCTTCACAAATAATAAGATAAACTAACGAATATTTTGCACCAATCGAGGCAGAATGCTTTTTGCGGACTCTTCGGCGAACCATTAAGCTCGCACTTTTGTTCGAGCTGCCACTGATAGATTTTTCGAATTTGCCGCGTTCACAAGTGCGCACCGGAACGACGGCGCGTCCGGCCTGCGGGCAATAAATCCCAACGCACCCCATTCAACGATCTATCCCCCTGAAAAAAGGGTTATTCGGTTCCTTTCAGCGAGAGCTTCCCGACCCGCCCAATTTCACGCGTATTTGTTATTTACGTGGCGTTGAAACGACCAAAAGTATGGTCGTGAATATTTCGCCAGATATTTGTAAACGATATCGCGCAGAATATCAGGCATTCCAATGCAGTTTAAAAACACATAAAATCGGAATAATGGACTGTGAAGTAACTAATATTTTTGTTGTTCAATAGTAAAAATCAAACGAGTAAATCCCTTGCTTTCATTCATTTTTCAGTAATGACAATTAACACGCCTTGCATTTAATCAATGTTGCGCTTTACATTGTTATTTTTAATACCATGTTACATGTTATTCACTGCAACTTTTTATAGTGCTAACGTTATAAACTATGGTGTTTAATTCTTTGCACTCCGTTGGCGCCGCAACGGTAACACGCGTAAATCTCCTCAGAAGTTCAATCTCAAATTTTTTGTTTATTTGCAATCAATCAATTTTCATTTCGGTCAAAGCGAAGCGAATTAAAGACAAACTTTCTCCTTCTCAAAATGAAACTAAATCACTTAAGTCATGTGAAAAAGTATCTGAGTCACTGCAAGATCATTCCACTTAAAAATCTGTGTAAGGCAAAGGGTTAATCAGTTGTTGTTTAGCCACTTAACGACAAGCGAGAAGTGGACACAGTCTCCTCGACGCATAAATACGCGAATAAATTATTTCCATGCGAGAAATATACGAACGATGCTGTTATCCGTTAAGTGCACTTCCTTGTCCTCCTCTTTCTTATCTACATATAAACCTGAAGTATCCTTTCCATTCACGGGAACTAAAAAGTTACACGGATAATTTATAACTATATAAATTTTCGTCATAAAGGCGCACGGAGTATAAATGCAGCGGAGAGGTAACATCATGGATTCTGTTTACCAAAGTGTCGCTTTGCAAACTGTATTGCCTTTTCGACACTAGCCTTTTAAATCAATAAATAAACATGATGGGCCATATACAGAATGACAATGTTACTTTTCCTGAAACTTTTAACAGTGAAAACAAAGTAATTTTTTAATTATTTATTTTGTTCATTTTTCATTTCATTTCACAGTATTGTATATACACATACTTAAAGGATGAGAGAAGGTAGCCATTTCTATTTCTTAAATAGAACGTTACACACATTTTATCCTATATCTTTTCATGAAAAATTAAAGCAGGATATTATGATATGGTCGATTTTTTCCCAAAAGATGGGAAGTAAAATTCAAGTGCTGTCTTATAGAATTTTCGGCGTACAATAACGTGGTGTAATCAGTTCTCCCGTAAAATGGGAGGGAGGTGGAAGATCTATTTAGATTTAGATATTTGATGCATCATATTTGTTTGCCTTACAGTTAGAGTATGTCATGAATTTATCGAATCTCATAAAACAGAAGCAGTTAAACGTGAAATCATCAATACTTCACAATATTGATAGATATGAGTTGCACGATTTTTCAAAGACTCAATATCCTCCTTTTATACTAACAAGAGACATCGCCCAACTAATATGTACGTCCAAATTTTAATAAAAATTTGCATGAAGGCACAGAAACTGAAAATGTTATGTTCGTATTCCTCTCAACTACTAAATATTCATCATTAGGGAATGAAAAATCGTCTTCCAAAATTTGTATTATACTTCTCATTCAAAACTTTTGAAAGTATTGACCTTATAAGTGGAACATTTTATGAAAAACAAGGTAAAATAAGAAAAGAAACTGAAAAGAAAATACGTGAGGAGATAGGTAGTCAATATTTATTTCGTATATCACCGGTGTACGTGGTCAGACTAGAATGTACATGTATGTAGGTACATACATGTCAGCCAGGCTGCTACTTCCTTCCAGAAAAATTGGTCGCTTTGCATAAAAAGCGGCGCCAGAATTTGCTGCTGAATATTAGCGAGCTGAATTCCTGACGATATATGTACGTGCAAGAAATCCTGACGGATGGAACGGTGGATGTGGCAATTCGAATACTAACTCGTCGCCTGCTTGCGATTCAAGCACGTAAGGGGATACGAGTCGAAGAAAAGGACATGCTCTGGAAACGACCGTGTCCCTTGTAACTCGCTTCCGCTTCGTGATCGTCCTCTAGGTTATCCAAGACTATACTATTAATACTCTTCTTCAATGCAACTTTTGGCGTAGATGTTTATACTATTAATGACTATTTTCATATTCTGTTTATTTCTAAATGCAAATCAGTCGCGTAGTGTCGAAATAATCATTTTAAATAAATTTTGAAACGATGAAGCAAGATTTCAGAGTCATTCACAGGTCTCACTAATAAATATGTTCATTTAAACTATTTAACTGAGTTGCAACTTTACACGCACAGCTGTCGAGAAAAATCCTATATCGATTGTTTCACTCGTTTCAAGTTTATAATATTTAAATTTTTCACCACAATATTGCCAAAGTGACTACGTAATACAAAGTGAACACAACACAGAATAAACTACCTACATAAAACAGGCACCTGAAAATTTTCACTGGCACAGCTTCACACGATAATTACTTCCATGTGTAATCATACAACTATGTTTAAGCTATGTGAAATCGTTACATACTAATGTAAGCGAAATAATTTATAAATTGCTATGACTGGTATAGTTAATACATCACACAAGCTTCCCTCAGTTTTTCTATAATACCATTAAGTGCACATCAACAAAACTTATGTTAAATAATCTCATGAACAATAATAGGTAAAAATTTCAAAATATCTTTAAAATCATTTATTTGTAATATAAAATATAGCTTTTAAGCACCGGAAAATGTATACAATTTATAATATATCTATATTTATTCTTCTTCCAGAAATGATAATATGAGAATGTTTAAAACACTCTTAGGTGTTTACTATACCTAATTAAAATGTAAAAGCGGGAGAAATGATTTATCTAACTCGTCTGCGTCACCCTGTGTTTGGTTCTGTAGACATCAACGAGATGGGACAAAGCCTAGGTGAAACGCGAGGATTTTTTCATAAATTGTCGTATTACTAGCAAAGGGGCCGGGCTAAGGGAAGATTTACGTCAATCCAGACCCAATGACAGACAACGTAGGACAAGTAATCAAATTTTACCGTAAGATGACGGTAAATACGTCGCGTATTTGTCGAACACTTGACAGAACCTCTCAGGCTCGATGGTTTTCCGCGGTTGTACGTCTGTGATACGCGCGCCGCAAAACCACCCCTGATTGCGGCCTGGTAAAAGTGAGTGACAGTAATCGCCAAGCGACTACTGCGTTGGTCGAAGCTTTTTCACAGTGGAAACACATTCAACCCATCTTTAAACGGTGAAGTGAAGGACAGCGCTGGAGTAATTATTGTGTTTTTTTAGTAAAGCTATTCTACGTCATCGGTAGACTTCTAGTAATGAAAACAGAAGGGTTGATTACTTGAATTAGAGATATAAAAAGGATGAGTTTGTTTAAGTACCGTTTGGGTATTGAAATTGTTCGTTAGAGTTTAATAGATAAAATTAATAGAGTTAGAATATATGTACAATACATATGTAATTGATAGTAATAATTAAACTGCGGATATTTATACAAAATCATATTTTTGTAATTATAACTAAACAATTGGAAGGCTAAGCAGAGACCAGTTTTATTTTGCGAATATTATAAAATATATTTTAAATTGGATATTTTGCATCTGTTTGAATATTGTGTGTTACATAGATGTAGTGTTATATATTAATATTAAATTTATATATTAACATTAAATTTATATATTAATATTAATATTAAAGTTATATATTAATAAATAGAATTAATTAGAGTTGGTAGAACTCCTTAATCAGAATTCACGTTTTGTTCCTTGATTAAAGTTTTTAGCTAGGTATTGAGGTGATGGGAAATTTGGAAAGTAAGAATTAAAATAATAAAATGGTATTTTTGAAGTTACTGCGTTGGAAGATCTTAGAATACATATGTGTATATTGAAACTTTATCAATTTTTAATTAGATGATGAAATGGCGAAAAATTTGAAATGTCAAAACTAACATTATACGCGGTATTTATAAATTCATTGTTATGAAGAATTCGTAAATTTATTCAAGTTTATGAGAATCGCTGTAAATAAAGAAAGTCACCTGTAAGATAAGGATGTATTACCATGATAGATATAAAAATTTTCTTCTGTAAAATCTTAAATAGTAGCCATTTGTTTTGCCCTTTACGTCCTCTGAAATTTCTCCCTGACCTTGCTCATCACACTCAATAACGTTCACCCTCTATTCTCAACGAATACACACATTTCTACCCTCTTTTAGTGACTTCATCGCTTGCAGACACCTTGAAAATCAATTTACCTCTTACATATCGGCATTCCAAACACGAAAACCTTTCTCACCCTTGCATCAATTCATCAACTTCGCACTGAGAGGGAAGTTGATTCCTTCCCGTCCTTAATATGCATACCACAAAGTAAAATTCCAAGGGGCACCGTCGCGTCGTCTTTGAATTTGTATGCAACCCATACTACGAATTGATATTTTCGCAAAGTAAGCAAGTTCTCGTCTCGATGTGCAGGGCGTACGTGATAATATTGCTCAGACAGGTGGTGACAAGCGGTGACAAGCGGAAGGCGAAGTCGATCGTAACTTTCAAGCCGGTTCGGCAGTTTTGTATCTAGAATGGCTGGTTAATCGCTCATTTTCATAATTTTCATTTGCATTTATATCCCCTTATTATTCCAGGCCTGAAGTTTCAACCGCGTAATGAGATTATTCTGTTCTGCCTTCATGTCAACGCACGCTGTCTGAGCTACCGTCGTCTGACGCGAAATCCACGCTGAACTTCCGGCTAGAAACTTTTACGGTTAATATTCAGCTAAAAGGGGAGTAAAAAAGGGGAAGATGGAAAACAGAGGGGTGCCGCGTGGCAGTATGGGGCAAGGTAAAAATATTAACAGCTGCTGGAAACAATTCTTTTCGCCATATCCTGTCTTTCACTGTTTTCTTTGTTTCGCCCACTGCTTCTCTGTTCCTACTTTTTAAGCGCTTCTATCTTCTTCCCTTTCTTCGTTCTTCTTCTATTTGTTAACAAATTTTACGCAAGTGTTTCTTTGACTCTGTTTCGTGATCTTAACCCCTTTCGGTTCTCTTTTTATTTACTAAAAACTCTCCCGGATTTTGTGTTACGCACTAATAGGTGAATTGTAAATTACGAATTAATTGTGATAGGTAATGATTTGTAATAAAGTTACAGAATATTTATAAATGTTCTATTATAATAATAAAAGAACAAATAATACATAAAAGGTGAATATAAAAATGTTAAAAATTGTTGTAACGTCTTTATTGGTTAAAACTTGCAGAATTCCTCTATTCACCTAATATATTCGCTATTTTTCTGTTAACCTTCCTACTCATGCCTGAATTTAATGCAGCTCTGTGAGCGAACAAAACTTTTGCGTCGCCTCCGGATTCTCATGAACATCCAGGTATGAAAGTGTTGGGTTATAGTAATAAAGTAGAACAACGCAAGCAACCTTTGCCATCTTATCCGACAAAAATAAGTCAAATAAAGTCACCCAACACGCTCTAATAGGGTAATAACGCGAAGAAGATGCAAGAGGTAATCCTGTCACCCCCTTAGTGCGAAGTCGATCAAAAGTGACACTTGTTCCGCTTCGCCAGGACGTCGATGGTGCTTTGACTTCCGACGCCACGGAACTCTTAAGTCGCATCGTTGCTCGATTCAATAAAAGGAAACACGAACCGATACAAAAGAGCAAAGGCGTCTGAAACGAGGCAGAGCTGTCGGTCGTTTCGTTCCCGTTTCGTTTTCTCGATGAGCCAAGCCGCCCGACAAAGTGCAAAGAAAAGACGAGCTTTTGCAGCTTTTTTCACATTGCGCCCTCCTCGATTCGTTTTTCTTTTATCACGCCGGGCTATGTTTATGTTTTCGCAGCGACGCGTTCAACACGAAGGCTATGTCCTCATTTACTTTGGAAACACAGGCAACAGGAGGATGAAAGGGAACGTAGGAGTGTTTTTTTATTGGAACGTCCTATATAGAGCCATTTTGCATTTTCCTCTATTCCTACAGGAGTCACCGATTTTCCTTCCCATCCTTACACATACACATATACGATGTCCCTCTCGTCTTCTTCTTACAAGTATTTGTGTCTCACTTTTATAAGTATTTGTCTCTTCCTCTCGCAAGTATTTTCCTCTTTCTCCTTTCACCATTTCCATCTTTCTCAGTCTGTCTCCACGGCAATCTTTCTACTACCCTTCACGCCACGCTGTTTCCTCCTTTTTCTTCATCTATGAACGTATCCCAACGGCTTCTACATGGTCTCCCCTGCATCGAGCAAATTACTTTCTGAGTGGCTTCTCCTACGACTGGTTACCCCTCTTCGTCCGCCACCCATTCCCCTTTCATCCCTTCCAACTTCGTCCCTTGTTCTTCACTGTTCCAGAAAAGCTTCCTACAGCGATCCGGATACATATCGAACGTTATTAATCTTGACAATTCGACAAGGAATCTTCTCAAGTTTTCATCAAGCAGTTATTAAATGGCCTCTCTTAATAACGTCGGATACCGGCCAACCAGAAGTATCGGAAATGTATTTATTCTTATCGACGACAGCGTTTGCTCGAGACTCCATGCGGGTACTCTTCTTTCGTGTGACAGAGGAAAAGGGTCTCCGAGCTGATTGCACGACAGTTGGCTAATTCGTTCAAATGTGAGATTCGCGAGAAACTGAGGAACATGGAAGAACGGTGGAGTAGAGAGCACCATCTGGGTGAATCGTTTACCTTCTTCATTGATAGCTTCCGGCGAGGCATTGCAGTGACGAGAAATTTTTCTAATGGCGGATGAAACTTTTTGATTTTAGAAAATGCGATGGGGAACCAATGTTCTACAGGAGATAGAATATTATCTTCAAATAGGTAAGTATGGGTAGCGTAGATTCATCGAATAAATTTGGTAGATCGACTCGTGGAGGGATGAAACGTAAAATTAAGAAAAATATTGGAAAATTTCAAACTTTGAAATTTCTCTTTCAGAAAATTGTTTATATCCCAGAATTAAGTAATTGATCAGTATTCCAAAGTTGTACATCTAAATTTTACTTAGGTTACAATATTACGATATGCTACAGCTTTCTTTAATTTCATGCAACTATAACTTAAACTTTTTAATATTTACTTGCGGTAATACAACATAGATGTTAAAAATCCAAGCAGAATATAAGCATTTAAAATTTCAAAGCCCAATGTTCAATGTTTAAACTTGTTGTAGGACTTCGTAAAGTAACCTGAATCGATAGTGCTGCACAAATTTTATAAATCTTCCCGCCAAACATTATAAATTAATAGATAAACTTCCCTCTAATCAATATCCTCTACCAAATCACTCACCGTTTCTTTCACGATTCTCAACTTTGCTGCTAAATAAATCCAGGTGCCCGCATACTAATATTCCAAACTATATCTCTGTATACTCACGGTAATTTGCAAAACGTGTCGCAAACGATCGAGACGATCGTCAAACGGCTGACGTCTGGGTTAGGTGACGAGCAGTGGAAAGACGCACGCACGGTTAAACGCGAATGTAAATTATACCCGGAATTCCAAGCAAGTTCTGCGATATGTAAGTTCACGAGAAACTTCGCTTGCACGAAAGACCTAACGCGAGTTCCCGTCTCGTTCTCACCCCGCTAGTAAATAGGATCGAGATTCCTAGCAGCTATGTATGTACAGTACTGCGAGAATTAATGTGAACATGGATTAAATAGAAATATAATATGCCATGTTGACTTTTTAATAAGAAATATCAGCCATTTATTATGAGTGGTTTATTAGTTACTCTATTTTCTTCATTAGGGGAGAGTGAGGTAGGTTGTTACACTTTTCAGTTTTCTATTCTCAATTTTTTTTATATTTCATTTCCAATATTGTTAATGACGCCCACTTAAAGTATTTACGTACTTTTCACTATTAACGACCACGATTACATTCAACTAAATCCGAACCATGACTTCGAGTAAAGCCAATTTGCGAAACGAAACATAAACATAAATAAAGGGCAGCTTGTTACAATTTCAATTCTTTTGAAGTTTGTAATTAAAACTTGCAATACTATTCCGGTTCTCTTGTATGAAAAGAGGTTCCAAAACACAACAATATGGTCTCAAATAGTCGCCATGTTCACATTAACCATCGCCCAGCAGACACCAGATCATTTTTAATCCAAGTCATTAGCATCGCGCAGTATACGTAAATGAAAAATATATTTATAAAATATATCGATTTTTTAACACTATAACTACAAGCGATTAAAGTGCATTTATTTGTACCAAGGTGATCAAGACGACAGATATTTGCAAAAATAAATAATACACAGGAAATAAATCTTCATTTATACTGTTTACAGAAAGTTACCAAAAATCTTCAAAAATACACTGATGTAAAATTATACAATTTTTATAAGAAGTTACAAATGGATCATTTTTACCATCTTGGTAATTCTAGTATTAAACGAATTCCTTTCCTTATAAGTATTATTAAACAACACCTTATATTAAAATGCTAAGTGCAAACCACTTATAATAAAAAGCACATGAGCCTGTGCCGCAATATCTTTTAGTATCACTTTCAAATTTAATAGACAAAAGAAAATTAAATCAATAAAAATCCTTTTATGTAACAGAGAAAAGAAGAAATTTCTCGTATGTGTTTCAGTTGTGAATATTTTTTAATGCTGAGACTATACATTTATGTCAATTCTTTCTAGCCGGCAATCAACAGTCAATGTATGAAAAGCTTATACGTCAGTAGCTACTGAAGATATACGTCCGCCAACATGAACCGAATATACGACAACGTGAAACTACGTCTATAAAGAACAATGTTATGTGACAGCAGACACTTTCGTGACAGGGCACCAGCTTGTTTTAATTACTAACTCACATTGTGACTTCGTGCACGAATAAACTGGTTATTTCTAAAAGCAAACAAGTAGAGTTAAATCTAACTAAACTGCGGTTTTTAAATTCTTTTAAAAAAAAAAGGAATGCAGAGTTTGATCCTAATAAACCTTCTTTTTTCAGATGAAAAAAATTAAAATTTCGGTCCTAATAATTATTAGGTCCCAATATTTTGATTCGAAATTTATTAAATACCACAATATTAAAATTCTTTTGAGTTATTCATCATTGATTTGTTGAGTTATGTTTCCGCTAATATTAAAAATTTGTCGAATTCCGATTTTTCTTACTGGTGGACTAATGTAAGTTATTAAAAATTGATTTTCTCCATAAAACTATTTTCTGATATTCCATGTTTATCCCTATACCCTGCATATGCGCTTATATTATCATACAGACGACCAATCCATCGAAAATGGTTTCTGTTATTCAAAAGTTCCTACACAAGGAATCGCATCACGATTCTATCGAGTGATACACAAGCTGCCATGCAATAATTTCGTTTCCCGAAAGGAAATCGAACATTATCTAGCAGAACTCGCTACTCACACGCGATGTATATGCGTTAGACGCAAAAGCAGCGTTCCGTGAATGGATATGAAACTTCTTTTATGTATTTCACGTATGTACACATATATCGACTCCGTTATAAGGCATTAAGAGCCGCCGTAACAGCATCAAATGTATCTCGGAGAAAAGATCGATCCTTCCATTCACCTGCTACACGTCTTGTAAATAAATATGTATCGGCTGCTTGCATAGGAATTCACCAACTATACTTCGCCTTCGAAAGCTGGAAGAGGAACGCCAGCATGCTCTCTATTCCGTCAACTTCCATGTATGTATAGTTTACCTGTTACTATGCCAAACGCACGTTCGAATTACAATTCTTCACGATATTCGAATTCGATTATTCCCTTTTCGTATAGTTCTTATGTTGATGGAGTTCTTTGACTGCGTAACTTTTTATAATTATACATTCGGTCAAATTAATAGTACGTTATATCGTTCATAAACACAAACAATCCATTTTGGCGAAACTAAGTAAAAATTGCATCATTCTAAACCCTGCACTTTTTAAATAAATTCGAAACCTGTAAAATGATGATTTAAACCCTCTCTAATTTCACGTAAACTACATTATATTCTGTGTTGAATAACATCTCTGTACCTGCGGTTGCTTTTGAATATAATACATAAAGTTTACAAATTCATGTCATTTAAAACAATGAAGAAGTAATACAAAGTATTCGCCAAATACGAGTTTAGAAACATAAATACGATGATATTGGCAGTAAAAGCCATATACATATATACTCGTTATTCATAAAATAAATCAAGAAATGCGCCGAAATTCCTAAAATTACTTAGAAGGTTAAATGCAGCGTCGACAAGTAAAACACCCTTTCTCGAAAGCAAGCGAAAATCATATAAATATCTGACTTCTGTATTTTCTTTACAAATTCGCTATCAGTAAAATAACAATGTAACCCCCTCCCAATTTCATATAAACTACATTATACTTCATTTTGAACAAAACTTCAGAATCACAGTATCAAGGAAAGTCTGATTGTGGCATCTTCAAACGTTTATCGCCTTTTCTTCCCGAATCAGATTATACTGAGTGCTGAACAATTGTTTCAAAGAACTTGAAGCTTTGCGTTTCTTAACACTAAATTTACGGAATCCGTCAGTTTGACGGATTTCAGATATCATGCTTAAAGATACAGAGATCACAAATATTATTTTTCAGTAATTTACTATATGTTGACTTTAATTGATATAATAATGTGAATACGTATTCTACTTCACCACCCTTCCCCTCAACCTTCTAATTTCGAATATTTATACACGGTATATCTATTTTCCGGAGACCTATCAAATGATATGTGGCGGCTCTCCTGCACTTATCACTAGAGAGACATACGATATAGGACTTTCTCGAAAGCACTCGCTCCAACTACCTCGTCCATATATATACCGCCTTTAACCTTCCTTCCAATATCCCAACGTCTAAGGCAGGGCCTGCTAAGTAGCCTTACTGATGAGTAGCCACTAGCAGGCCCAGGACGAAACGCAACACCCTTCCTTTTTCCTATCCTATCCCCTCTCCGCAGCTCCACACAGATATAATAAATGTACGTAAAGCTAGTGTTAAAGTGCGCTTTCCCAATTTCTTTGTATCTACCTTTTTGATCCTAACGCGTCTCACAAGTTTCACTTTTACGTCAGGCAAGCTATATGTGTACATTCGCTGAAATCTCTCGTCGTCGTGACAAGGGGCCGCCACATAAGTATATCACGTCCGTCGAATAAAACGCGACAGGCGATAACGTTCGACGCCGTATAAATATTTGATTGGGTAAAGTGGCGTGTGTCAAGGAATTCCTGCCCTTTCTAGGAACGAGCGTATCGATTCGGAAGAAGCCGCGTCTTCGAAGGGCTCGACCACAACCTATAGTTCGCCTAAATATAGCCCCGGCGAGGCGTTCGAATCGTTTTCTACTGAATTAACGATGACCCTTTTCCCTTTGTCCACGCCGAACAATTTTATCGGAGAACGTACATTTGATTAACGACATGTATCGCTTGGTCGGAGAACAATGAACTCTTCGTTTCGTAGTACTTGTTTCGCATAAAAAATAGAAACTTCGTGGAATTTTTCGAAGCTTATAACTTCGCGTATTGATAGATCTTAATGGGACGTGGAGCGTTGAAATAGTGAATGAAGTGATTAGACGTTAATGACTAATTAAGCGATTCGAGAAAGAATGAAGTGACTGTAAAAAATAGATCTCTACTTTCAACTTTCAACTTGATAGTAGAAATAAGCTTCTACGGATTTTAAAAACGTTAAATTGACAGCAATTTTACTCTTCGAAATTTCTAATGAATCTCAGTAAGATTCAAATTTAGTAACTACGTACGGTATCTCTTACTGTGAAGTAAAATTAAGATTCGATGCTTGCAGTTGAAATATTAGGATGGAGCTAGTGTTTCGAGTAAAGAAATCTCAAAAGGAATATTTTTTGTACTAAAAATATTTTACAAACTTATGCATTTCTTAATCCCTGAATTTCTAAAAATTCAAATTTGTAATTCTCAAAATTGTTTAGTTCTTGAATTCCAAGCCCACAAATGTCCAAAACTTTGAATTTCTAAGCTTTTGAATATCCAAATCTTCAATTTTTCAAACTTTCGAATCTCTAGTCGTCGACGTTTCAATCTTTCGACTTTTTAAACCTTTGAATTCCCAAACTTTTGAAATTGCTAACTATGGAATTCTTAAGCCTTTGATTTTCTCATATTCTTAGCTTTTAAAGTATCACATGTAATTACTAGATATAATTTCATGCGAATAAGTTCTTGCTTTTCAATAAATAACTAAATAATTTATCTCGTTTTTCAATCTATTTTTGTATTACCATTATAAACGAAAAAGGTCCGATATTAACGATCGGTAACTTCATATTCGTCAATTTAATGTTTTTAAATTTTCAATTTGGCAATTTAAGTTGGCGACGTTTAATCTAATTCTAATCGTTACCTGTTCGTTCTCCTAATTTCTGCACATTTTCGTTCGGGAGAATGTAAACTGCCTCGGAACTAAAACTGTCCGAAGTTAATTAAAAGTTGCGCGAATCAAGTCAACAGATCGAATCGAGCGCCATACCACGGATAATTGAAAGCAACGATATGTGCATAAATTTCATTTCGTTTTGATCAGGCTTGGTGAAAAAAATATCTAATTAAATTGGATAGTTGTTCAATGTTCAGTCAGATAATTAAATGCATTCCGATTCTCCGTGGACACTCTTTAATTCGCTTTAAACTTATTCACAAAACCAATTATCGAACTTCAACTTACATCAATGATTCTTTTTTGGAAAAATTGTCTTCTTCTTTGTGTTGGATTAAATGTTCAATAATGGAATTTCAGTTTGAGTATACTTGAATTTTTAAGGTAAAACTGTCAACTATGCTTCGTGTAAACGTCAGCACAGAACTTTATTTACGAACAACTTAGTAGTTTATTTATTGTCTGGTTGCTGATATGCATGCATTGCTATTCTGATCCTTATCCATTTCCTTTGTAAACCTATAAAGTATTTACATAGTTCTATTCTTGGAAAGCATACGCTTAAATGTTGAAAGAAAATTCTAAAGTAGTTCAGCTTTCGCGAATAGCTCTTATTTCTTATGTAGCATCGCTTTATTTTGTGCACACTGTACTTTTATGTACTTCAAAATACAATATTTTAATGAAATATAAGAGTGTGAAATACAATGGTAAGCTTTACTTTGTGGTACATTTGTAATTATTTATATTGCACAATATCTACATTGCCTTTTTTATTTATCTTTATGTGCGATAAGGAAAAATATACATAAAACCTCGTTTACAAATTTAGGTTTAAAATATCCAATGATTTCATACAAAATAGTATAATTATAACTGATCCAGATTATTTAACTTTTACTGGTTTTATGATAATGAAAATATAAATGTTGAAGTAAATGTATTTACTATTTATATAAATAATTAAAAATTAGCAAATGCTATGAATTCAAAATTACATTCTCACCCTCGCATTCTCCTAACCTAATCGTATTGAAAATATTTGGGATAAATTACAAAATCTGAATCAATATAAAAGTGATAATATGCAACCGAAATATGACAATGCAATGAATGTGACAGTTAATGAAGAGTAGTATGATTATAATTAGTAAAGGTTTCAGTATTGAATTGAATATATCAATTTCTTATAGCACAAAATTCTAAAGTAGATAATAATACTTAAATATTATAATTAATTCTCAATAATTTTTTAGATCAAATGAATGCATTGATTAAAATTTGAATGCGTTTTGAAGTGCCACCACTCGGAATGCGACTAAATTATCTCAGCTTTAGAATTCTGCTTATCCATCGTCGATAATCTACTTTAAAGAGGAATAAATAGTCGCAGTCGAGTTACCATCTATGTAAATAACAAATACAGACGAGGTACAGAATAGACCGATCATCTTATGGGACTTCGTGTCACATGCTCTGAAATACCGATAACCTAAAAATTCAGACTTTTCGGAAGAATATCTTTCGTTTTATTATTTGACAAAGAATATAAACACTTCTAAAGTATTTTAATATACAAAATGAAAGAGGAAACGCAAAAGTTATACATTTTAGACAATCGAAAAGGTAAAAATGAAAACGGATTTGGGGCTCATGAACCACAATGTAATGTACAACCACAGACGATGTGACTTGAGTCTGTCTGTTGACTTTATCGTCGTCAGCGACATTTCCACAGGTATTTCTTACACTCGCCGCATTAAAACGCAGAGGGCGTATGAAACACTCTGTCACGTATCCCCTTACATGCGAGTAACACTTTATGGATTAGTAACCTTTTCATGTATTTGCCTGTGAATGAGACTTCAAGTATTAATAACTACCGCGCAAGCGCGAAAATTCAAAAGAGCAGCGGGGAAAAAAGAGCGACGAGAAGAAAGAAGCAACGAACAGAAGAAGAAGAACCAGGAAGAAGGAAAGACGCATTGAGAATTCTCGCTTTAATAATTTCCTTAAAACTAACACAAGAATAAACAGAAATTCAATTCAAATAAGTTTTATTTAATATTCGCGCTCTCGAGCAAAGTGGTTTAGCACTTCACGGGCATAGAACCCAATAGTCCTAGACCCATCGAGAAGATCCGTAACAACTCGAATTTTTTTCGAGGTCGGTATTTCAGAGCTGGAGACACGAAGTCCCATAAGATGATAGGTCTATCCTGTACCTCGTCTGTGGTACAACAATACTTAACCTTACTGATGTATTCTTTTTCTAAGATACACTTTTCCAACTTAGATCCATATTACGAACCACAAGAGACTCTGCTGACACTTCGTTACAATGTTCGTGTCTTGCAAAGAGGAATTTAATATGGTAAACTAAGCTCTACTTTACTGTACGCAACACTAATTATTCTAACATTCACCCGGAAGTGGGCAATCAGGAGCAAATATAAAAACAGTGAGCAAAGCAAAAACAATTTGTCATCACTCGAAAGAACCAACGAGCTTCGCAACGTACTCCCAAGCGCAATCAAACTTTATACTCGCGCGCTCGATCATGCGACTTGCGCTTACCCAAATCGAAACCGAAAATCGAACACGACTTACACGAGTCTAAGAAATCGCTTTCGAGACCGAGGTGAAGTTGTGTTGCTCTGCAGAAGATCCATCGTAGTTTAGTAGTCGGATTGCTCGAATATCGATGACTGAGGACAGTAGAGGACCACTTATGTTGTCTAACAAATCGAACCCATGCGACAACACAAGGCTGTGCTGACCACTCGAGATAAAGACGCTTACAATCCAGCGTACAGGGCCATGCACACCTATTGGGTACCATCGATAGGGGCTGCAGATCCTCGCATCGCAATCGCCACTGCAACTCGACTCGAACGCAATGTCAACAACTCAAAGCGCGAATGAAAGTCGATCGCGATTCGAAATGAGATTGAAATCGTATAAAAGAACAACTTATCAAGCATAGAATTCGATTGTGTACGACTACCCTCAAACAACGCGCCTGTTTGAGAGCGAGTGCGGGGCGAAAATCTCGATGGGATCGAGCAATTGCAAATTGATAAACGCGAGCAAGAATGGGATGGTGGATATTATGTACTATAAAAGAGAAGTTAAAAGAAGGCTTTTTGGCTCTAAGTTGGATAGCGATCATAGAACAAAATGCACTCGCAATAATCGAGGTATAATTTACTTTGACTAGATGTAAGTAGCTTAACATTACTTAAAATTAGACGCACCACAG
Source organism: Eucera pruinosa (assembly GCA_028830335.1). Lineage (NCBI taxonomy): Eukaryota > Metazoa > Arthropoda > Insecta > Hymenoptera > Apidae > Eucera > Eucera pruinosa. The sequence goes on from JAMYCR010000001.1 coordinate 17,847,629, forward strand.
CCGACTCTACTACAGAGGCGAATCTCCGCCCACTTTGTGTCACTTATGGTGTGCGCCATGAGGGGAGCTGCAAATTTATGGTGTGCGCCATAAGTAAGCTGCAAAATTATGGTGTGCGCCATGAATACAGCTGCAAAATTATGGTGTGAGCCATGAAGGAAGCTGCAAAACTATGGTGTGCGTCATGAAGCCAGCTGTAAAAGCTATGGTGTATACTATGAAGAAAACCGCAAAATACTGCGCATGCGTTGGAGTAGTGTGCATCATGCATTCAAAATACTGTGTATGGATATTTCCACGCTAAATCGTTTTCTAACGGTTTCCAACCCTTGGGAGTCAAGAAGAACCTTTAAGGACTTAATAGAAGAGTCGGTTTGATGGGGTTCAAAGTCGCAGAAGTGACTATGTTGGAAGAATAGAAGAAATACAAAATGATTATTAACTTGGAAGACCATTGCATCGTCAATATTAACTTGGTATTGCTGGATTTGTTCAATTGTAAATATATTTTGATCCATTAAACTCCTAGTTACTTTCGTCATTAGATTACAATCCAATGTCATGAAATGTGCAAGATTATCGTTTCGAAGAAGATGGGGGTCTTTGCTGTAACGGATATCGGAATATGAGGGTATATCGGTAAGGATGCTAACTTTGTTGGAGATGTCTATTTCCTCGTTAATTTCATTTACGTTACTCAAAATCGAATCCGCAGATACATTCGTTGTGGCATCCGAATCTTTTCCCACGTCGCTGGGCATATTAAACAATAAGTGTCTAGGCCCAGATCGTTGCCCCAGCGAGGCTAGCTGGAGTGCATGCCCTATCGCTGTGGATCGTTGTCCCTCGTTGGTTCGGAGCGCTTTTACAATACTATCCGCGGCTTCGTTTGTACTATCGGCAACTGCTTTCTCGCGCGCCAACAACTCAGTTACCACTTCTACTGCAATTTGTAGATATAAGAATTCATCATCGCTTTCGTCTTCGCCAAAGGGAATCTTTTTATTCGTCCAGTTCTACGCACTCTTTCCATGTAGCGTTTTCGTTCGACTTCTTATAGCGTGACTTGCACGGACGCTCGTGCACCTCGGGTACAGAAACCTTAAAATTATATGAAATAAAATTATTTCTTAGATATTTTATGATAACGCGATGTATTCTATTTTACAGGTGACTTACTTGAAAATTTTTTGCATTTTATTTAATTCAGAGTGCCGCGGAATATGCTCGAGTGAATGCGAAAACAGTAAATCGCTACATTTGAGAATAACAGTGATGATACCAAAAACTACAGCTATTGCGGAAGGTGGTTAACAGTCCTGTATATTTCTTATATTACGACTACTACTACTACTACCACTACCACTACCACTACAACTACCGCTACCACTACCGCTACCACCAGCACTAACACTACCACTACCGCTACCACCAGCACTACCACTACCACTACCGCCAGCACTATCCCTACTATCGCTATCTATACTACCGCTACCATTCCTACCGCTACCACTACTACCACTAACACTACTGTTAATATTGGCATTGCTTCAACATCGTTTTGACACCTTTTCAACATCGTTTTGACATCGTTTTGACGTCATTTTGACATTGTTTTCACATCGTCTTGACTTCGTTTTGTCGTCGATTTGACATTGTACCATTTGAACCATACAGTCTTTTTGATCCTTTCAGACCTTCAGCACTTTGCCTTCAGACCTGCCCGCGTCTCGCACTCGACTGCCCGCGTCTCGCGCTGGACTGCCCTAAGCCTAAATCGAGTCAGTAGCGAATTACGCGGACCCAAATTGGAACCAGTGCGGGTATCCAACGACCGGACGCAGCGGATTACGAGGCGACTCCATCTCTCGAGTGGAGATTTGCCTCGTTCCCACACGTTAGGTCGGTGCGAGCGATTCAAGTCGCGAACTCCATCAATCCCGAGTGGAGATCGTCGCGATAGAATCACCGACGGAATACCCGGTCCAACCTTGGCCGTGCTGGATATTTATAATTATCGCCGTTACTGATTCTACGATTTCCCCGATTACCTTTCGTCTATCGACTATGATAGATGAAAGAGCGTAGAAGCGAGGAGGCCAGACGCCGCCGCAAGCAGAAGCAGCGAGCGAAGCGGAGGCTTCAGCGCCAGCTCCAGAGGCGCCTCCGAAGGACCCGCCAGAGGACATCCTCGGTACAGGAGCGGGAACCCGAAATAACGGAAGCGCCTGAGGCGGTGGTAGCGCCCAACCTCCCAGAGGAAACCCACTGGGAGCCCTCATATTCGCCGGTGCGACCGGAGGAAGTTGGCAACATACAAGTGTTCCCATCGGATCCTCTCCAAGAAATCCTGGAGGGTTTAGACGCCCAGTGGGAGGCACGACGGATCCAGGAGACACTGGAACTGCTTGAAGCCGAGTGGGAGGGAAGGCCTCTCCAGCTTCCACCGGAAGAACCCCGGGCGGGTTCCCCGTTGCGTGAAATAAACGTAAACGCGGATGGGGAACTCGAATTTAATCCCGAAGAGGTAGATCTCATATCGGCAACTGTAGCAGAAGAATAAAAATATATCAAAAAAAAATTAATTTCTTTTATCTTAACCAAAAGGCAAGAAATAATAAGAATTAACAATCCACTCCAAAATCCTATATCCTGCGCGCCCGTTCATCGGTGGCTCCTCCACCCTATTGGAAGAAGCCCAGACGAAATCCTGCGTATCGTGTCGCCAGGATTGTCCGATTGCCGCTCGTCGGTCGATCCTGTAGAGCAAGAGATTAATAAAATTTATATTATAAAATATTAGGCTCGCGTTACCGTTCCGGTAACGTCGGAACTGCGTTAATAACTCGACTGCCCGCGTCTCGCGCTCGACTGCCCGCGTCTCGCGCTCGACTGCCCGCGTCTCGCGCTCGACTGCCCGCGTCTCGCGCTCGACTGCCCGCGTCTCGCGCTCGACTGCCCGCGTCTCGCGCTCGACTGCCCGCGTCTCGCGCTCGACTGCCCGCGTCTCGCGCTCCACTGCCCGCGCCTCGCGCTCGACTGCCCGCGTCTCGCGCTCGACTGCCCGCGTCTCGCGCTCGACTGCCCGCGTCTCGCGCTCGACTGCCCGCGTCTCGCGCTCGACTGCCCGCGTCTCGCGCTCGACTGCCCGCGTCTCGCGCTCGACTGCCCGCGTCTCGCGCTCGCCTGCCCGCGTCTCGCGCTCGCCTGCCCGCGTCTCGCGCTCGACTGCCCGCGTCTCGCGCTCGCCTGCCCGCGTCTCGCGCTCGACTGCCCGCGTCTCGCGCTCGACTGCCCGCGTCTCGCGCTCGACTGCCCGCGTCTCGCGCTCGACTGCCCGCGTCTCGCGCTCGACTGCCCGCGTCTCGCGCTCGACTGCCCGCGTCTCGCGCTCGACTGCCCGCGTCTCGCGCTCGACTGCCCGCGTCTCGCGCTCGACTGCCCGCGTCTCGCGCTCGACTGCCCGCGTCTCGCGCTCGACTGCCCGCGTCTCGCGCTCGACTGCCCGCGTCTCGCGCTCGACTGCCCGCGTCTCGCGCTCGACTGCCCGCGTCTCGCGCTCGACTGCCCGCGTCTCGCGCTCGACTGCCCGCGTCTCGCGCTCGACTGCCCGCGTCTCGCGCTCGACTGCCCGCGTCTCGCGCTCGACTGCCCGCGTCTCGCGCTCGACTGCCCGCGTCTCGCGCTCGACTGCCCGCGTCTCGCGCTCGACTGCCCGCGTCTCGCGCTCGACTGCCCGCGTCTCGCGCTCGACTGCCCGCGTCTCGCGCTCGACTGCCCGCGTCTCGCGCTCGACTGCCCGGGTCGCCGGCTCGACTCCCCGGGTCTCGCGCTCGACTGCCCGCGTCTCGCGCTCGACTGCCCGCGTCTCGCGCTCGACTGCCCGCGTCGCGCGCTCGACTGCCCGCGTCTCGCGCTCGACTGCCCGCGTCTCGCGCTCGACTGCCCGCGTCTCGCGCTCGACTGCCCGCGTCTCGCGCTCGACTGCCCGCGTCTCGCGCTCGACTGCCCGCGTCTCGCGCTCGACTGCCCGCGTCTCGCGCTCGACTGCCCGCGTCTCGCGCTCGACTGCCCGCGTCTCGCGCTCGACTGCCCGCGTCTCGCGCTCGACTGCCCGCGTCTCGCGCTCGACTGCCCGCGTCTCGCGCTCGACTGCCCGCGGCTCGCGCTCGACTGCCCGCGTCTCGCGCTCGACTGCCCGCGTCTCGCGCTCGACTGCCCGCGTCTCGCGCTCGACTGCCCGCGTCTCGCGCTCGACTGCCCGCGTCTCGCGCTCGACTGCCCGCGTCTCGCGCTCGACTGCCCGCGTCTCGCGCTCGACTGCCCGCGTCTCGCGCTCGACTGCCCGCGTCTCGCGCTCGACTGCCCGCGTCTCGCGCTCGACTGCCCGCGTCTCGCGCTCGACTGCCCGCGTCTCGCGCTCGACTGCCCGCGTCTCGCGCTCGACTGCCCGCGTCTCGCGCTCGACTGCCCGCGTCTCGCGCTCGACTGCCCGCGTCTCGCGCTCGACTGCCCGCGTCTCGCGCTCGACTGCCCGCGTCTCGCGCTCGACTGCCCGCGTCTCGCGCTCGACTGCCCGCGTCTCGCGCTCGACTGCCCGCGTCTCGCGCTCGACTGCCCGCGTCTCGCGCTCGAGTGCCCGCGTCTCGCGCGCGACTGCCCGCGTCTCGCGCTCGACTGCCCGCGTCTCGCGCTCGACTGCCCGCGTCTCGCGCTCGACTGCCCGCGTCTCGCGCTCGACTGCCCGCGTCTCGCGCTCGACTGCCCGCGTCTCGCGCTCGACTGCCCGCGTCTCGCGCTCGACTGCCCGCGTCTCGCGCTCGACTGCCCGCGTCTCGCGCTCGACTGCCCGCGTCTCGCGCTCGACTGCCCGCGTCTCGCGCTCGACTGCCCGCGTCTCGCGCTCGACTGCCCGCGTCTCGCGCTCGACTGCCCGCGTCTCGCGCTCGACTGCCCGCGTCTCGCGCTCGACTGCCCGCGTCTCGCGCTCGACTGCCCGCGTCTCGCGCTCGACTGCCCGCGTCTCGCGCTCGACTGCCCGCGTCTCGCGCTCGACTGCCCGCGTCTCGCGCTCGACTGCCCGCGTCTCGCGCTCGACTGCCCGCGTCTCGCGCTCGACTGCCCGCGTCTCGCGCTCGACTGCCCGCGTCTCGCGCTCGACTGCCCGCGTCTCGCGCTCGACTGCCCGCGTCTCGCGCTCGACTGCCCGCGTCTCGCGCTCGACTGCCCGCGTCTCGCGCTCGACTGCCCGCGTCTCGCGCTCGACTGCCCGCGTCTCGCGCTCGACTGCCCGCGTCTCGCGCTCGACTGCCCGCGTCTCGCGCTCGACTGCCCGCGGCTCGCGCTCGACTGCCCGCGGCTCGCGGTCGTCTGCCCGCGTCTCGCGCTCGACTGCCCGCGTCTCGCGCTCGACTGCCCGCGTCTCGCGCCCGCCTGCCCGCGTCGCGCGCCCGACTGCCCGGGCGCCGCGCCCGTCTGCCCGCGACTCGCGCCCGACTGCCCGCGTCTCGCGCTCGACTGCCCGCGTCTCGCGCTCGACTGCCCGCGTCTCGCGCTCGACTGCCCGCGTCTCGCGCTCGACTGCCCGCGTCTCGCGCTCGACTGCCCGCGTCTCGCGCTCGACTGCCCGCGTCTCGCGCTCGACTGCCCGCGTCTCGCGCTCGACTGCCCGCGTCTCGCGCTCGACTGCCCGCGTCTCGCGCTCGACTGCCCGCGTCTCGCGCTCGACTGCCCGCGTCTAGCGCTCGACTGCCCGCGTCTCGCGCTCGACTGCCCGCGTCTCGCGCTCGACTGCCCGCGTCTCGCGCTCGACTGCCCGCGTCTCGCGCTCGACTGCCCGCGTCTCGCGCTCGACTGCCCGCGTCTCGCGCTCGACTGCCCGCGTCTCGCGCTCGACTGCCCGCGTCTCGCGCTCGACTGCCCGCGTCTCGCGCTCGACTGCCCGCGTCTCGCGCTCGACTGCCCGCGTCTCGCGCTCGACTGCCCGCGTCTCGCGCTCGACTGCCCGCGTCTCGCGCCCGACTGCCCGCGTCTCGCCCCCGACTGCCCGCGCCTCCCGCCCGACTGCCCGCGTCTCGCGCCCGACTGCCCGCGTCTCGCGCTCGACTGCCCGCGTCTCGCGCTCGACTGCCCGCGTCTCGCGCTCGACTGCCCGCGTCTCGCGCTCGACTGCCCGCGTCTCGCGCTCGACTGCCCGCGTCTCGCGCTCGACTGCCCGCGTCTCGCGCTCGACTGCCCGCGTCTCGCGCTCGACTGCCCGCGTCTCGCGCTCGACTGCCCGCGTCTCGCGCTCGACTGCCCGCGTCTCGCGCTCGACTGCCCGCGTCTCGCGCTCGACTGCCCGCGTCTCGCGCTCGACTGCCCGCGTCTCGCGCTCGACTGCCCGCGTCTCGCGCTCGACTGCCCGCGTCTCGCGCTCGACTGCCCGCGTCTCGCGCTCGACTGCCCGCGTCTCGCGCTCGACTGCCCGCGTCTCGCGCTCGACTGCCCGCGTCTCGCGCTCGACTGCCCGCGTCTCGCGCTCGACTGCCCGCGTCTCGCGCTCGACTGCCCGCGTCTCGCGCTCGACTGCCCGCGTCTCGCGCTCGACTGCCCGCGTCTCGCGCTCGACTGCCCGCGTCTCGCGCTCGACTGCCCGCGTCTCGCGCTCGACTGCCCGCGTCTCGCGCTCGACTGCCCGCGTCTCCCGCTCGACTGCCCCCGCCTCCCCCTCGACTGCCCCCGTCTCCCGCTCGACCGCCCGCGTCTCGCGCTCGACTGCCCGCGTCTCGCGCTCGACTGCCCGCGTCTCGCGCTCGACTGCCCGCGTCTCGTGCTCGACTGCCCGCGTCTCGCGCTCGACTGCCCGCGTCTCGCGCTCGACTGCCCGCGTCTCGCGCTCGACTGCCCGCGTCTCGCGCTCGACTGCCCGCGTCTCGCGCTCGACTGCCCGCGTCTCGCGCTCGACTGCCCGCGTCTCGCGCTCGACTCCCCGCGTCTCTCGCTCGACGGCCCGCCTACCGCCCTCGACTGCCCGCGTCTCGCGCTCGACGCCCCGCGGATCGCGCTCGACTGCCCGCGTCTCGCGCTCGACTGCCCGCGTCTCGCGCTCGACTGCCCGCGTCTCGCGCTCGACTGCCCGCGTCTCGCGCTCGACTGCCCGCGTCTCGCGCTCGACTGCCCGCGTCTCGCGCTCGACTGCCCGCGTCTCGCGCTCGACTGCCCGCGTCTCGCGCTCGACTGCCCGCGTCTCGCGCTCGACTGCCCGCGTCTCGCGCTCGACTGCCCGCGTCTCGCGCTCGACTGCCCGCGTCTCGCGCTCGACTGCCCGCGTCTCGCGCTCGACTGCCCGCGTCTCGCGCTCGCCTGCCCCCGTCTCGCGCTCGACTGCCCCCGCCTCGCGCTCCCCTGCCCGCGTCTCGCGCTCGACTGCCCGCGTCTCGCGCTCGACTGCCCGCGTCTCGCGCTCGACTGCCCGCGTCTCGCGCTCGACTGCCCGCGTCTCGCGCTCGACTGCCCGCGTCTCGCGCTCGACTGCCCGCGTCTCGCGCTCGACTGCCCGCGTCTCGCGCTCGACTGCCCGCGTCTCGCGCTCGACTGCCCGCGTCTCGCGCTCGACTGCCCGCGTCTCGCGCTCGACTGCCCGCGTCTCGCGCTCGACTGCCCGCGTCTCGCGCTCGACTGCCCGCGTCTCGCGCTCGACTGCCCGCGTCTCGCGCTCGACTGCCCGCGTCTCGCGCTCGACTGCCCGCGTCTCGCGCTCGACTGCCCGCGTCTCGCGCTCGACTGCCCGCGTCTCGCGCTCGACTGCCCGCGTCTCGCGCTCGACTGCCCGCGTCTCGCGCTCGACTGCCCGCGTCTCGCGCTCGACTGCCCGCGTCTCGCGCTCGACTGCCCGCGTCTCGCGCCCGAATGCCCGCGTCTCGCGGCCGGCTGCCCGCGCCTCGCGCTCGACTGCCCGCGTCTCGCGCTCGACTGCCCGCGTCTCGCGCTCGCCGGCCCGCGTCTCGCGCTCGACGGCCCGCGTCTCGCGCTCGACTGCCCGCGTCTCGCGCTCGACTGCCCGCGTCTCGCGCTCGACTGCCCGCGTCTCGCGCTCGACTGCCCGCGTCACGCACTCGACTGCCCGCGTCTCGCGCTCCATTGCCCGCGTCGCGCGCTCGACGGCCCGCGTCTCGCGCTCGACTGCCAGCGTCTCGCGCTCGACTGCCCGCGTCTCGCGCTCGACTGCCCGCGTCTCGCGCTCGACTGCCCGCGTCTCGCGCTCGACTGCCCGCGTCTCGCGCTCGACTGCCCGCGTCTCGCGCTCGACTGCCCGCGTCTCGCGCTCGACTGCCCGCGTCTCGCGCTCGACTGCCCGCGTCTCGCGCTCGACTGCCCGCGTCTCGCGCTCGACTGCCCGCGTCTCGCGCTCGACTGCCCGCGTCGCGGGCTCAACTGCCCTCGTCTCGCGCTCGACTGCCCGCGTCTCGCGCTCGACTGCCCGCGGCTCGCGCTCGACTGCCCGCGTGTCGCGCTCGACTGCCCGCGTCTCGCGCTCGACTGCCCGCGTCTCGCGCTCGACTGCCCGCGTCTCGCGCTCGACTGCCCGCGTCTCGCGCTCGACTGCCCGCGTCTCGCGCTCGACTGCCCGCGTCTCGCGCTCGACTGCCCGCGTCTCGCGCTCGCCTGCCCGCGTCTCGCGCTCGCCTCCCCGCGTCTCGCGCTCCACTGCCCGCGTCTCGCGCTCGACTGCCCGCGTCTCGCGCTCGACTGCCCGCGTCTCGCGCTCGACTGCCCGCGTCTCGCGCTCGACTGCCCGCGTCTCGCGCTCGACTGCCCGCGTCTCGCGCTCGACTGCCCGCGTCTCGCGCTCGACTGCCCGCGTCTCGCGCTCGACTGCCCGCGTCTCGCGCTCGGCTGCCCGCGGCGCGCGCCCGACGGCCCGCGTCTCGCGCTCGACTGCCCGCGTCTCGCGCTCGACTGCCCGCGTCTCGCGCTCGACTGCCCGCGTCTCGCGCTCGACTGCCCGCGTCTCGCGCTCGACTGCCCGCGTCTCGCGCTCGACTGCCCGCGTCTCGCGCTCGACTGCCCGCGTCTCGCGCTCGACTGCCCGCGTCTCGCGCTCGACTGCCCGCGTCTCGCGCTCGACTGCCCGCGTCTCGCGCTCGACTGCCCGCGTCTCGCGCTCGACTGCCCGCGTCTCGCGCTCGACTGCCCGCGTCTCGCGCTCGACTGCCCGCGTCTCGCGCTCGACTGCCCGCGTCTCGCGCTCGACTGCCCGCGTCTCGCGCTCGACTGCCCGCGTCTCGCGCTCGACTGCCCGCGTCTCGCGCTCGACTGCCCGCGTCTCGCGCTCGACTGCCCGCGTCTCGCGCTCGACTGCCCGCGTCTCGCGCTCGACTGCCCGCGTCTCGCGCTCGACTGCCCGCGTCTCGCGCTCGACTGCCCGCGATTAATAGGCGCCGCGTGGCTATAAGACACCACAGAACGCTGAGCGGCAGGTTGTCTAAAAGTCAGCACAGAGCGCTCGATCATCAGTCTGTCACAGAATGCGACAACCCAGATCGTGAATTCGAAACGATGTCGAAACCAAATCAAAACGATGTCTAAAACAAATCAAAACGATTTGAAAGAAAAGCGAAGGAAAAGCGATATCAATACGAAGTCAAACTGAAGTCAAAACGATGTCGAAACGAAGGAAAAGCGATATCAATACGAAGTCAAACTGAAGTCAAGACGATGTCGAAACTCCTTCCTTTGAAAATGATTTTTTCGCGTTTATTATGTGATATTTTCTAAGTTCACAATAACACCCCCCCCCCCCCTTTTCGGCGAGCCTAGAGCAAATGATTAACCCAGTTTTCTGTTCCTCTTATGCGGATCGAAGAGATTTATGCATTTAAAGAGACTGATAAATTATTCCAGTAATATAATTCTATATGACGTAACCTAAAAATAGAGTTTGACATCGCGTCAACATACTCGCGAATGAATAGTTCTTCTATCTTAAATACTTAGCAAACACAGGTTTTGCGCAATAGCTATTAGTGTTTAAAACCGTGTTTACATGATAAGAGGTGGGTATGTAACACCCCCGCCCCTGTATAAAAGCAAGAAGGTTCTACGATACACATTAGTAGGATATACATGAGCGAAGAAAACAAGGAAATTTAGCGGCGTAGAGGCTACGAAATCGTTAAGGATTTATGTTTTGGCTTTGTCTGCGGGAGATAAGCAGCAGACGGCCTTCTGCGAAATACAACGATCAATACTTTTGAAGGATATAACGGAACCTTGGAGAATTTCCTGTTCCTCATACGAATCGCAAGTACAATTGTAATCGTGTTTTCAAAAACCCGCCTAATTACAACTATCTAGTATTTGGCGTCTGCGCAATAGCAATTAGTGTTTAAAGCCGCGTTTACATGATAAAAGGGGGGTGGGGTACTTAACAGTATATATGTAGAAAATGATTTGTTTTAATTAAGAAATCATAATTTATAATTGTCTTTATTTAGAAGTAGTATTGTTATTGTTTGTTATTACATATTTAGTATTTATTTTATACTAGATGGCGAATAATATTTTTTAACTTTAAAAACATTAAATAAATGAAGAGGCATGTAATCTTACGAAAGGCCTATCAATGTACGAAATGTTGAAGTTTGCCATCCTGCTTAGTATATCTTATTAGATAATTGTACGCAGAAATAATAATGTTACATTATTATCTTTTAGATAAATTTAATTCATTATAACCTCAAAAAAATATAACGAGTAAACTTCCAACATCGTCTGCTTCAGTCTGCTGGGTCTGCTTCCAACCAAACATTCAGTGCAATTCAGTGTAATGAAGTTAATACTTACCAAAATATGTTTCAAACTGGGAAACCCATTTAACGTTAATGTTAATCGATACCTAAATAAAGAACAATTTTCTCGAACATTGTGTAATCTCAGAAATGTTCAAAAACCACATAACAAAAATGTTAAGCTTAACCTTTATCTACGTCCACAGAAATACGTTCCCCCTTATAAAACAGACAAAAAGATTGATTTCTTGGAATATTGTTTATTGGTAAGAAATAAACAATGAATATAATAAACTATAGCTATTACTAATTAATAAATATTTTTTGGTATTAAAATATTTAAAAACAGAGTATTCCAATTGCTACATTTATACTTGGTACATGGCAAGTAATGAGACTTCGATGGAAATTGAATGTAATAGAAACATTAAAAAGCCATATTAGTCAAGAGCCTATTGAATTACCAATAAAGTAAGACGAATAAAATTTATTGTATCTTTAATGTTATGATGTATATAGCAATAAACAATTTTGTTTAGTTTAGAAAATTTAGAATCAATAGAATATTATCCTATTAAAGTGAAAGGAACATTTTTATATGACAAAGAATTTGTTGTGGGATTTAGAAGTTTATTATTAACTGGTAAACCTATAGAAAGTGATCTTGGGAGACGTGAAATACGCAGAGGATATCATGTTGTTACACCCTTTAAATTGACAAATAGAGAGTAAGTTGGGCAATGAAAGAGTTCTCAACAAGTCTGTTCTTATTTCTCTGCTGTTTTAAATTTGTAAAGTATTTTGTAGTGAAATAATTTTGGTAAATCGTGGTTGGATTCCACAATCACTTAAAAGTCCAGCAATGAGACAGCAAAATCAAATAGAGGGTGAAACAGAAGTTGTCGGAATTTTAAGACTTGATGAGAGGAGACCACCTTTTGTCCCTAAAAATCGTCCACATAGTGATATGTGGTATTACAGGTAAAGGAAAATATTAAGATAATAATTCTTAGATAGGTGATCACATTTTTTATTTGTTCAGAATTGTTATGGTTTTATCTCTACCAGTTATTCTTGATGGCTTATAAGTGAAAATGATAATTATGCATGTTTAATGAGTCATTCAATCATACAAATTTGAATTACTTTATTTTTAATTAGAGTTTCTCAAAACTGTTACCAACACATTGTCAAAATTTGTCTGGCAAATGTGTTTAAATACAATCTTATTCAATTACTAATGTGGTAAATAAAAAAGAGCAAAAAGTATAGTTACTTGAATTTACACATAATTAAATATAGTTTTAATGAAGTTATATTTAATCAACCATTGATGACATTTCCATAAAAATTTAATAAACAATAGAAAAGTTCCAATTTCAATCAATCACTTGTAAAACGTTTAATTATATTTTCTACCTGCTACTAATATGCTGCATGAAATTCGAACATCGCTTGGAGCCTCTTTATCTTATAAATTTTTGGTGTAAATTGCCTTTTCTTTGCCTGAAATCTGAATAAAAAAGGCTGTACTTTACTTGGGCTAAGGTTGCTCACAAACTTAGCCTCTTGTTTCATGTTTTAATCATTAATTGCAGTAATCAATGTGAAGTTACTGTTAAGAGTTAATAGGTTGTGCATTCGTGCTATAGTATTGTCCATATTTACAGACTTCCTATTTAAATACATGAAATAAAACAGGTTTGGTGCTGTTAGTGATTATCGATAATCGAAACTAGTTGCTAAGTTTGTGCACAGCATTACTACAGATTTTCCACGATAACTGCACGAATTTTATCCCCCCTACTAGAGGGATCCCCCTTGGAAGGTTGGTAGCTCGGCCACTGAGTGGTGTAATCTGATTCGGGATTGAATATCCATGTGGGATAATGTAAATGTAACACCACAAATTCTTTATTTTTGATTCTTTTTTTATACAAATTTGTTTAGCATATTCATGAAAGTTTTCTGATCAAAACAACATCAAACGCGATATAATTCGGATTGTATTTACTTATATAATACATTCGTAACTTACATACATAATATAAGTAAATATAATCTAAGTTATATCGTGTTTGGTCTCATTTTAATCTGAGAAACTTCACAATTATGTTGGTAAAAATTTTATTAACAAAAGACCAAAAATAAAAAAGTTTTGTAATTTCATTAACAATGTTTCATTCGTGCGAAAATGAGATAGATCATCAAAGAAAGCCGCGGCCTCCCACTTGACTCGTTCGACTCCTTTCACTCTCAGTTCCTCTTTCTTTTTCACTTGGTATCTCTTTCTACGTTCGAAGCTTTCGGCAAAACGCAAAGGACGTAGGACTACTACGATAAGTATGCACGTTCGGTCCCGAGCGATGTGCAATATCGTGGAAAGTCTTTAATAACGAACTGCCTCGTTATCACTTATTCAGCTTTTATTGTACTTGATTTCATCAAATTTTAGTTTTATTAATAGTTTGACTAGCATTAGCCTTATATATTGCTTATTTTCTAGAGATTTAAAAGCAATGGCTGAAAGGGCAGATGCATCTCCTATATACATTGAAATGGTTTCTAATTACAATCAAGATGTGTATCCAATAAGAGATCAAACAAAAGTAGATTTACGAAACGAGCATTTGACTTATCTTATCACGTGGTATAGTGTGTCTGGAAGTACTGCATACATGTGGTACTGGAAATTTATAAAAAGATTGCCATTCGTATATTGAAAAGAAATTTGTACTTTATGAGCATTTAAGGGTATAGAGGAAAGAGTTATTGGAAAGTATTATATAAACTCATTTGCATTTTTTTCTATATATGATACACAATCACAACTTTGTATATTATATGTACATGATATATAAAAATGATATATTATTCGTTTAATATTTTTAATTCATGTAATTGAACATTAGAAGTAAATCATTTAACGAATAAAGAAGTAAGTGGATGTGATATTGATAGATTTTTCTTTTAATTTATACTATTTTAAAGTGTATGTTCTATACTAATAAAGTAATACCGATTCTTCATCAAAAATGTCGCTTTTTATTATCATAACAACAACAATAACCACTCCTAACAAAATTGTCAACAATGGTCATGGTATACAATTATATTGAAGAAGTCAGCATAGAAAATATAAATATGAAAATATACCATACAAATATAAAAATACACCATGATACATGTTACATTAACTGCTTTTTTTTTATGTATGTATGTATGATATTATTCCGATATAATAATAAAATTATCAAGCGATATTATTATCGCTATCGCACAATCCGCGAGTAATCGTCTAAACGATAACTGCGATGATGGGATGTGTTTGGTTCAACTTTTAGAATTGTTGTGCCCTTATAAAATCCCGCGATTAGTGTTCATAACCTTCATAACAACATACGATCAATCATGGCTTCCTTTAGCATTTTCAGGTACCAAAAGAGGTATTGTATTTATTTAGAAAATACATATATTACATATTTTAACGTAATACTCAACGTAACAATTTCCACGTATTCCTTTCACTTCATTATTTTCTAGAGTAAGTAATACACCACCCGTTTAGACAAATAATTTTGAAAGTGGTGTGTATCATTGTACTTGCATTATTATGGTATTTTAGCGAAATACATATCTTCGAGTGTATCAAAAAATAAGAGATATGAAAGATTAGATTATGCGACTTTACAGTAGTTTCATAAGGTTAGCGCATTTATGCTCAAAAAGCATTATACATCATACCATTGATGTTCTACACTACTTGCCTTAAGTTTTTCAAAACAAGAATGGTCATATAATTCATTGCACACAGACTGTTTGCAAGACTTGGTCCAAGGAATGCAACATGCCATTGATAGTATATCAAGTTGATTCAAAATTTACTAATATACACGTTTATATTTTGTACATATACTTTTATGTTTTTGTTTTCTTTTAACGAGTACCAGGATGAATGAATTATTAATTTTGCAGCGTCTATGCAATTAACGTTAAACGACACGATATATAATTTCCTTATTGTCACGATTGCCACAATTAAATAGGTAGACTTAAGAAGCATTAACATTATGTGCACGGGGAACATGCTAAACATAAGTTTTCCTACATATTTAGACGTGTACATACGTAATTATAATAATTCTAATGTATTCTTTAAAAATATCGACCATAAATTACAAGTCGCTCGATTCGCGACAATTTCCTAAAATGTATAAATCAAGCAAAAAAAGAATTATTCTTAACAAATGTCACGTTTGCTGTTATTTTCTCTCTTTCCTCTCCCCCTCCCCCTCCCTCCTCGGCCTACATAATAGCATGTATAAATTTCCACAGGACATATTCGACAAAGAAATAATGACTATTGCGCTACAAAATCTTTGTTCAATTTCTTTACTCCGTCGTAAATCTTTTGTTCGAAAACAAACTGGCGCTTCTTATTCATTAAGGACGCAAGTGCGTACTAAGGCATTAGTCACCGAGTAAGGATCGCAGTTACTGCTGGGTCTTCTGTCTTCCAAATAACCTTTCTTCTCCTCGGCAACGCCTCGAGGGATGCGAATACTGGCAGTACGATTAGCTACGCCAGCGCTAAAGTCATGTATGCTGCTTGTTTCACATTTTCCAGTAAGACGACGCTCGTTGTCCTTCCCTCCGCGTGGATCATAAGCTTGGATGTGCCTAAGATGCTGCTTGCTCAATTTGTCTATCGCCTTCTCGATTTCGGCGATTCCATTCTCAGCGCGCATTGCTTTTGTTGAGAAGTTTGTATGCGCACCAGCGCCGTTCCAAGAACCGTCCATAGGTTTCGGGTCCAAGGTAACAATCACGCCATATTCCTCGGCTACACGATGAAGAATAAACCTAGCAATCCATAAATCATCTCCGGCTGATATTCCACTGCACGGACCAACTTGGAATTCCCATTGAGAAGGCATCACTTCCGCGTTGGTACCGGCGATCTTTACGCCAGCGTAAAGACAAGCTCGATAGTGAGCTTCAACGATCTCACGACCGATTACTTTATCAGCGCCTACACCGCAATAGTAAGGTCCTTGAGGGCCAGGGAAACCGTTCTTCGGCCAGCCGAGCGGTCTACCATCGAAATCGAGGAAAGTATACTCTTGCTCGATTCCGAACCATGGATCTTGATCCTTGACGGCCTCCATGGCCTCGTTACACTTGAAACGTTTATTCGACGGCGTTGGGGTCATGTCACTGTAGTAGGTATCGCAAAGTACCAGCTTATTATTTCCGCAGCGGAAAGGGTCGTTGTAGATCGCCACCGGGCAGAGATAAATGTCGCTATTTGCACCATCCGCTTGGTAGGTCGAGCTTCCGTCATACGTCCATATTGGCAGTTCTAGAAACAAAAAACGATATTTGCCTTGAAATTATTTTCTAATTGCTGAGGTTCTTGAATTCTGTTTCGTTTTGACTTTGCTGATTTGCAAATTATAATGTGTTATACATTTTAGACTCTAGACTCTAATACATTCATTTTTTGTGGAAGGTTGTCGACAAATTCTAGGCACGCGTCGATTTTTAAAACAAAAGACTTAAATTAATATTATTAATAAACACTTCAAATCCTTAGCAATTTGATGGCTTGGAATTCGAAAGCTTGGAAATTCAAAGGCTCGAAACTCAAAATAAAAATACTGTAAGTGTCATTATTCCTCGTTCGCAAAGGGTTAATATCCTTTCAGACTGCAGTCAACGTAAGTAATTATTATGTTGTTTATAAAAGAAATAGCAAATTGTTTAAACGTCTTTTATAAAAGAAGAAAAATATTTTCACTAATCGTAAGAAAGATTGAATTGTAATGGATATTTTCTTCAATATTCATCGAAAAGCAAATTGAATGGATACTGCAAAAGAATAATTAATAGTAACTATAATTTTAGGTAAATGTAAAGATGATTTCTCAAAAAAATAATACAGAATGATAAATTATGAAATATTATTTTATATAAAAATTCGTAAAAATTATTCATAATAACTATTGAGTCATTGAAAAATGAAAGTATTAAAACTGTTATAAATGTTAACATCTTTTCATGTAATCAATCAAATAATATCGTACGATGATTATATATAAGTATAACTGGATCTGCTCTTATCAATATGTACCGTTAGTCCGCGGTAAGTTGGCCTCCTGATGGGCACAGGGACAAGGGAAACGTACTGACAAAAATGTAGATCTGATTCGTTAGAGGGCCAGCATCTCTGACACATTATAAACAAAAGTCACATGTATTGGCATTATTGGCCGAACATTCGTAGTAAAGGCGGGGATGAATCACACGGACGAACAAAAACTAATTGTAAGTTCCGCTGGGTGCTTGTCCCGGCCTTCGGCGGCCAACTTACCGCGGACATATAATAGATACAATGCTTCACTGATAAGAGAAGAACGATCTTATTTTCCCCTCAATACAAGAATTCGTATGCATTCATAAAAAAATAACTATTGATTGCAGCCCTGGCTATTTTTAGAATGCATTAATATAAAAATGTTCACAATTTCTCTGTGATTTTTTGATTTTATACTTTCTATTCTCAGTTGAAATGAATTCCATTGGCAAGTTTTCAGTTACATCTTACGATCATATAATCTTGTATTCTCATATTCTCCTATTTTTCTATTTCACTTAACAAAGTCATTAATAATATAATCAAAGTAACATTCAAACGATACCAAAAAAGCCTTTTAATTTTCATAAATTAAAATAAGTAAATTTTAATAAATCTTAGGAAAATTTCAACAAGTTTTAAAGCGTTAAACAATAAGGAAAGCACACTATAATCGAAAAATATTATCGAAGAAAATAACTGGAAATTCTATCTCAAATGGCATTTGAAAAGTTAAAGTGCATGTTACTATCGATATTATCGTTCGACGATATGAAGAACAAGTGAATATTTCAATTCCGTGCAAGTACTACTTTTAATCGCCGGAATTCAAACGTGTCCTCGTCCATTCTACGTGTGGATGCTAATGGTTTCGTAACATACGCAGAATCTCATGAATACAGACAACGCTATTCACAATGCTAACAAACGTCTGAGGCTGATGCATATGAGCTAAATATTGAAGAGCAACGACTATTTTGCGCACCGAGCTTTATGTACTATTAGCATTCGTTGTGCACCGTCTGCGATGCTCGAATTGTATGTTTGAGGCGAGGACCGTATACGAAAACGAATTTTTCGAGGTGCAAGTATGCAGTTTGCAAAATGTTGGATATAATCATGCGAAGTTCATTCAATTTAATTTACTAACATTAATTTCTATTATGGTATAATATTGAACGTGATTATCATTCGATTAACGTATTTTCGCCATGGATGTGCGACTGTGAAAGACACATATTTCGATTAATCGATCGCGGTTAACTACATGTACATATTTCGAAACTCGTGATTCGTATATCGCAGAAATGTTTACACGTAATACATGTAATGAAAATTGTGTAGTAATTGCGAAAAAAATAGGAAAGTGATTTAATTTTGTCTGTAATTTATAAGAATTTCAATTACAAGTGTGATTAAATTGATATTTGGAATTGATCATTTGTTTTGGTTTTTCTGGATCAAACAGGTTAGTGAAACTCTTGATTTCTTTCGGTTGAGTTACATAAAATGATGAAATTTCTTATTCTCATGATTGAATACTTTAGGAAATGGATTTGAAGAAGAACAATGTTATGCGAAGTAGTACTTGTTATTTTTAAGAAATTATACATAAGTAATTAAGAATTATAGGAAATATGAGATTTTCATAGTTAAGTTCTTATAATTAATACTGAGTGAAGCTTTTTTCGATGTATATATTCTTTTGTAAATGAATATCGACAAGAATACGAATAAGTGTACTAATTTAAATAAAAGCAAGCTATGTAGATACTTTATAGCTTATGAAATATTTTGAAACAAAAATTGTTACACAAATACATGAAAGAAATGTAAATAAAACAAGTATTATATTTTAATCAATATTTTATGCTTTATCAAATATTTACGAAAACAATTGAATGGAAGCCTAATATTTTAAATTCTTGAATTTGAAACTTGATTCAAATTGGTATAGATTTTATCGTAAAGATATTTATGTTACTAATGAAGTAGATATTTTCTTAAAAGGACATAATGTACTTAGAAAAAAGTTCGTTCAAAATTTAAAAAAAGAAAAAAACACTAACCTGACGGATTTTTCGGCACAAAATCTACCGTCCTGGTCTTACTTCGTATACCTTCACCGGTACCATCGATCCAGATGTATTTCGCCTGAACTTTATTTTCTGGTTGAGGCAGGTCAAGGTACTTCTTTAATAAGGTCTTATCTAAGGCTGCGTTCGGCGACTCCTTCAGCATGACACGCGACATTGTGATGCTGCAACGATATAAATGATATTAATAAATTTATCGTTCCTCATATCAGGATACGCTGCAAGTATATTCATCCAAACAAGATTACACTATTGCATAGTTGTACAATATTGTATTATGCAACATTTAGAATATCATTTAGCATTCCATTTTGTCTATATCCTCAACAAAACAATAAAGCAATTATTCGTGGAACAATAGGAACAATTTTAACGACTAATTATAATAGTAATCAGTTAATCAATCTCGGACAGAAATTTGCAATGCTCGTATGATTCGAATAGTTTCAATATTTGTCGGTGAACATCGATTCTGGATAAAAGGCGGATGATGGCGCCATATAGTGACGAAAATGCGTACTTTTATTGCGATATTGACGATTCATTCGCACGTGTCAGATGCAGCGGTACACGAGTGTAAAGGATTCTCTCGATTTATTCTTGGTGAGACAGAAAGAGAGGTGCGCCCACGTATCATGCAGCACGCATCAAGCATCACGTAGCACGCACGTGGGAACCGCGTGTAAACCCCGAGAGTATACACGCATGATGCCAGTTACCCACGAGTAAAGCCCACAAACGTTGGTCTCGTGTAGATCTTTAACCGAGTAGTGTAACTCTAAGCACGTGTAAATAATTTGAACATTTTCAAGGTTACTGCATATTATTTTTAGAATTCTTTCTCATTTCTGTCGAACAATGCATACGGTTAATGGAACTTACAAATCCACTAGTATAATAATTCTATACATATGTATCAAAAAGTTCCATTGCTTGTACTTACTATGTATCTGAATCTTATTTGTAATATGGAATAAATCGTCAGAAATTCATTTTTCACAAAATGAAAAAAGCTGTTGTATTTAAGATATGAGCTTTTTCAACCATTTTTATTTATTTCTTGTTTCTATAACCTATTTATATTTCATTTAGCTAACATACATACGAAAATCGGTAAGGTTGAGTCATCTTTAAAGTAAAAACAAAATTTTCTGTATGCATCATTAAAAAATAAAAAAATAAATAAAATGATAAATATGTTATTATATGTAATATCGAATTGTAGATCGAATTGATATATTGTAATTTGTAGTTTAGTCACTAGTGGGCCTGTTCAATTTTGCAACTTATCGGTGTTTGTATAATGTAATTAGATTATAATTTAGCATACTTTCCAACTATCCAGTGTGATAGCACAGACGTGTTTTGAAAGAACTTGAAAATAATAGGTATAATTCAAAATATTATATTTTTGAAGATATTGCCTTTTGCAAATCAGCTCTAGATATACATTGTTAACATACAACATTTTATAATATGTACATACACGTGTCTCAAATTTCCGATTAGCTTATCAGTATATAAAAATATCTTAAAAACAGAATTTGGTGGAAGTTAATTTAATTTTATAGAAACATATTTTTGGAGTATGGTATCAATTGTTTTAATACGTGTCCTTTAAATATTATAATAGATTCATCAGTGGTGAATGTATTTTGAAATGAATGTATACATGGAGATATCTTCGGTACTAATGATTAAAGACATAGATTATTGTTAGGCAAAATTAATATCAGCTCTATTAGAATGTATTTCTACTTTCCGTGGCGCTGTAAGGTAGTTTGATAAATAATTCCAACGTTTTAAAATTAATTTATAGTCATGGATGTGCTGTGGATTCGACGAACATGTGGGGGGATTATTGCATGCTAATGGTTGTAAGTACAACCTGCACAAAATTAGTATTAGTTCTACCGAGAAATCCTGTTGTTTTCGTATTAATGTTAAAATTTTAATCATCACGATAATTTCTATTACTTTCTACAACAATTTTTCGCTTTCTCATTAGCTTTATTTTAAAATTTTTTTAATTGAAATACACACAAGATGAAGCTTTCGCGCGATTAAAAATCTTTTAATAAAGAATCATCGACTTTTTTTCCGGACATTGTAATCGATTGTAGTGCGCTATCGATATATCGAATAAAATTTCAATTTCACTTTATAAGTAGAAAATGTTTAGAATATGCTTCCAATAGTTCGGCTAATTTACAATACGTTCATAAAAAAAGTATATTGCTATTTAAAAATAACAAAGACCATACTACATAAAATTTAAATTTATAATTAAGTGATTAAATTCAAAGGAAAGGACAAATGAATTCTTTTCGTTTGTATAATATTCATAGCTAATCTATAACTTTGTGTGTTTCATATTAATTACTTGTAACATATATCCGTATAACGTGCATACTGATAACACATATTACTGTTTTTCTAAGGGAAGATGTATGTATAAATTATCGATCATTTTCTATAATAAGAATTACCTTTAATATTCTATATTTTAACTTTACATTTTTTAAATCATTTTTAGATGTATACGTGTATTTATGATATCGTAATGAAAGTGATTAAGAAAGTGAAGATTGATATGCTAACGGAATGTTAATGATAATACGGCTTAACAATTTTAGGTCACACTTCACCTTATTATATATCATCGTGTTATATATTAACTGATAATATATATTTAAAAAATGTATCAAATTTGTATAAAATATAATGTTAACAAATTTTGTTTTAATTTACTGTTAGGAAAACGAAATAACTAGAGTGACCCAAAAATTTGGTTAATTATAGTATAACTTAAAATACCCACTTTATTTTATATACTACTAGACTAGAATAAAGAAATGAGGTCAATGAGAAAATTTTTTAACAAAATCTAAATACACGTAATTCTGGTGACGGATAAGAGGAAAGAGAAACGAATTCTGCTACAGATATAAGAAAACTATTTGCTGATTAAGTTGAAACAAATAGTTATCCAACGAGTGTATCAATTTCATAATGAAAATATATGAATTCTTTAGGTTGACGAAAACAGATTCTAGTTCTTCGCGACGAGCCAATGAAAAATTTTCTCTTATGAACTCGTTTTCCAATCCGGAAATTATATGTCTCAAATACATACACACATATACACCAGAGAACAGTCTTCTCGTTGCAATTATGTAATTGTCTTTAATCAAAATTGTCTGTACTTTTAGACAATTACTACTGTAATTACTAATTGTTTGAGTTGAATAATAAAAACGTATTAGGTAGTCCGATAAATTCGTACTGCAATATGTCTACATTGCAATCCATAATATCTTTTAAATATCGAACGATTGGAGCTCAATGTATCTTAATTTAGCTGCCCAAGTTTAGTTTCAGAGAGGCATTTGCGGTAGCAGAGTATTTCTGCTATAACTGTAAAACTAATTATAAAAATATAAACATAATCATTTGATAACTTCAATAAAAAATTGGCTTTTAGAAGTTCTGCAAAATTCAGTTTTGTGGTAAAAAAATCTGAATAATTTCCAAACATGTATCCATGATCACTCTTAAAAGTGTGATCATTTTTATAAATCCTTATACTAGTGATTATAAATCAATAATGTAAGTAAACAAATTATAATTTCTTAGTTTATGACATAAATTATTTGTTATTTTATTTCATATAATTTTTTATATTTCGTATGTGATTTTAATGGAAATAGCTAATTATGTACATTGTTTGTATATGTTATTATTCCGGGCTTGATTGGTTATACAAATATAATATTATTGATTGATTGCGGTAAGTATTTATTTAAACAGATGTATCTGTATAAATACAAGTCATACGAGTCGTAGTTTTTTGTATACATTAACTGATTATCCTTTATCAATCGTAGGACAAAATTTATTGATTATGTAGTTGCTAACCAAAATATGTACCATGAAAACTCAGGTTTTTAATTTAAAATAGATAACTTTAAATTAATGTTTAATATTATGGTAATTGCGAAGTACATAAACTAGAAAAGTATCATACTAAATTACGTTACTTATATTAAAGAAACATTTTCATGAATATCTATTATTTATACAATATGAATGGAATATACCATACATACCCATATTACATATACGTACAACGTAAACTGACTAGAATGAGAAGGTCAATGACATTGCTTCATTATGCTTTTTAGTTAATCAAAGATTTATATTATTCGATACTGTGCTTCCATTTAGATTATAGCATATCTTTTATAACTTCTATAAAGGAAGATTCATCGTCCATTTCTTTTCGATTTACCTACTTGTTCCAATTTAATCTCCGCATTTATAAATTGAATATGTCTGTACATACACATATATATCTATAAGCCATAGGTTGATTGTAATAAGATTAATACGGTTACTTATTCGTATTACAAAATCAGTGAAGGATAACAGGAGTCAATAGATTCAAAGGCTTAAAGAGTCATTTGAAGGAATTTGTTTACTTTATGATAAATTATAAATGAAATTTCATTCATTATGAATTTATATACGTAAAAAATAACAAAATTAAGATAGCAATACATCCACAATTTATGGTAACTTTTAGTCTTACAATTAGAACATCCGTTGTATTTAATAAAATTCTATTATTCGATGCAGATCATGGATTTCGAATTACATTTCATGAATGTACAAGAAAAATCTACCAAGTTCAGTTTTGGATAAAATATATATTATTTGCCACTAATGACAATTATTTTATTAATTTATATCCCAGGTCGAAGTTATTTTCCCCAAACTTAGCTTTACAAACTTGCAAGATACAATACGAAAGTCATAATCACCGATTTGGATGCAACTTTGTTAGAAAGTAGAGTTCATATAAAAATACTTGACACATATATTCTATTAGCTGCCAATATCGATGTTGGAGGGCTGAAAACAATTCTCAATGTTGGGGGTACGAAACACGTTTAGCCTGATATTTCAAAAACTATCACAGAAGAATGAAGTAAATTGAGAAATTTCATATTTTTTACAGTTTTGTAAAATACCTATCTGTTTAAATAATATGTTGGAAATTACTTGTTTAGTTAATTTTGTGTGGATGAATTATTCACCCCAATACAAAATATCATCCAAATTGAATTAGAGAACATTTATATTAAACCAATAAAATATTGATCGGAGATTAGGATGGGTAAAATGTACTAGAAACTATAAAAAGTAGTAGTAGTAGTTATGTAGTAGTACATATACTGATGAGAGTTCAGTGTGACTCAATATATAAGAATCATTGCGCGAAAGTGAAAGCAATGATCAATTTGTCACCGATATTCTTAGAAATATCACATAAAACTATTCGGAGACATAGATGCATTACTTTAAGCTTATAACTTCTCTTTAAAGTTTACAACGTAAACTCGTGAGAATATGAGTACAATAAAATATACAATAAAACAGGTATATATACAATAAAATTATTTATTACAACTTTATTCATTAATTTATTTATTTATTATATTATTTAATAAGTTCACCTGTTATTATGTAAATAGCATAGATACTTGTAAGTGTTTAAAAAAATAAAAGTGACGGAATTATGAAATTTGTTTTGTAATTGTTTATCTGAAAAAAGTGGTTCGATTTTTATCTAAGTACTAAGATTCCATTAGCAAATAAAATAATTACGATTAAATATTGTCAACATTATTCAAGAGCTTACAAGTTTCAAAGTAGATAATAATCGTAGATAAGAGTTACTGATACAGAAGATTTCGTGCAGGTATCGATTTCAATATCAACTACATCTAAAGTTAACTTTATTAATAACTTTTTATGATTCCAATGATCTAACAAGAGAAATGTTATTTTACATTTTTATTTTTCTTTCGGCTCTTGTTAAAATAAGAATGTTTATTTTGAAAAATGCCTACTTTTCTTTATAATTTATACTAATCGTATTTAATATACATAAATAATATACAAATATGCCTTTTATATTTTATATCATTTAGCCAATCTATATGATTCAATTCTATAGCACTGTTTATTGTCGTTTACCATGACAATGCACATTATCGTAAACATTTTGTGAAAGTTCATAAAATTGTGAAAAATCATGGATTGTATTTATATCTAATAAGACCTCGCTTCCGGGTTATCAAATTTGCCTTCGCTACGAATTATACGTAAGTATGTACTAAAGACAATCATCATAATAGTTTTGTGACCCAACGCGTTTGTTGGAATTGTTGAGATCCAGTGTACATTGTGAAATAGGCTGCGTAATTTACCGGTTTCCCGTCAACTGCCACTTACAGAAAGCATGTCGAGGCATATATTCTCTAGAATGTTGCTGTTGCATTCATGAGCTATCGAATAAAGGAAATTATCCTCAATCTCGAGCAAGAATCAATGTTAATCGATAAAATTCGATTGAACTCGTTTGACAGTCCGTTGAACTAATCTAGCTATAGGTTTATCTAAATCTAGTAAAAATACATTCATATTATTAATGTTTTGGTATTTATTTGAAATGACACCTACAAAATGTTGGGAGGTAATAACTAAAAGTGCATTTAAATAAGGGTATTTTTTCACATATAGTAATAAATAAATATTGGATTTCTATATCTTGTAAAAATGAAAATAACCGTACATAATAATATTCCCCAGATTAATTCAATTTAGTTGAATTTGATTTATTTAATTATCTATACTTAAATGTACACAATTAATAGCAACAAAACTACTATTTGTATTTCCTTAAATTTTAGTATCTATTATATTCGCGGAAATTCCAAACTATTCCGAAATATACACATTGTATGGGCGTCTACAATTTTTAATATATTTTTTATAAAATCTATTACATTGTATTTATTACATTTTTCGTTTTTACATTTTAACATTCATTTATTCTAGTATCATACATGTCTTGGAATGAAATATTCATTTGGTTACATTCTGTTTGCATTTTAGTTCCTCCATGTATTTCTGTTAACCAGACTGAAGTGTTTTCAATCGGTAGGAAATTTAGAATACTTGTAACTCACTGATCAGTACATAAATGATAAATAAAAAATAACAATGTACAAATATTTCCACACTTAAATTAAGGGTAATGATCGTCGAACGTTCACTTTGATCGATCAGAAAATTTGAAGTGTAGATGAATGGTATTGTTAGACGTTTAGAGTATATTTGGAAAGTTCGTTGAAGTGTTTATCAAAAAATGGGTCAAAATGATTGGCCGGCAAGATAACACTGGCCGACAATGACCGTGTTAAGTGTTGATTGATTCTTAAGTATTTTTTGTGGTCGTTTTCGAAAGTGCCATATTCTTATTCTATATATTTCATTTGTTTGGTAACCTCCTAGCTATATGTATCCTTCACAATAACCTGTTTTATATCTATTTTTATTAATATTTAACAATAATTTATTATTGTTGATGTCCTTCATAATGAACAAAATCATATTAAATACCATAGATATTTCTGACGAATCATTTATTTATGTCTAACAATAAGTAGAAAAGAAGATAAAGGCATTTGTTGTTTATAACTAATTAGATTTACAAGACATCAACCAACCGATACACGCTGATTTTAATAAAATTTTACACACAGCTAGAGAATTCAGATGTATTGAATACGTATATATTTTTTAACTGCTAACATATATATACATATATTTATGGGATTAAATCAGCCTCAAAAGTTGGGGACTAAAAATAATTGAGCTGTTAATTAGAATAATTCGGAAATGAATTAAGGTAAAGAAAATTGTTAAATATGAATCTTGACTTCACAAAAAATATCCTGATATTTGGACAAGATTGTAGATGGTACTACGATAGCTAAAAATATCACAGTTTTGCTGTTATTGTCATCTTCAAAAAGAGATTTTAAAGGACATATTGAAATTTTGTTTAAAAAAAAACAAATATGATAAGAGCGTCAAGAACAAGTTTACTGTTCACTTTCACAATGTAAACTTTCACAGCTCTCGTACATTACTCGAGAATGCTTTCTTTACTGTGACATATTGCTGCAAGCATGTTATAAATTGAAGTGTAAATATCGAAAGTAAAGTAATGATATTTCTAGTTTTAAAAATTTTTGAAAAATAAAATTATACTTTGAACACTGTTAATCACGAAATAAATTTCTATAAAGACTTATAAAATTGAAGTAAAGTGAAACAACAAATATAACACTTCGTTTCGTTATGAAAACTGGTTGATTATTCAAAAAATTCCATTTCTTTAGTAACATAAATTTTTATAATCTATTAAAAAATGTACACCGTGATAAAGTGTGAAAATTTTATTAATTTCTGATGTTACAATATATGAGAACTATTAAATATTCATTAGTAAAATATAAATCAACACATGCTTACCTCTATTAAAAAAAAAATGAATATACAAAAACTCTACAAAGATTAATCCGGCTAAGCTTGTAATAATTAAGTTGGATTTTTGTTTCAGCGTTAATATGTTTTCCCGCTTATACTGCCACTTTCTTCGTTTTCCCCTTCGATTTTTCTTGCACTGTGTTAGTATGATAAGATAAGAACGTTAGTCAATTAATCAAGGTTACAAGCTTACTGACCTAAAACATCTACTAACGGTGGTCCATTTAGGCTTCTGAGCAAGAGAAATATTTTTCAAAATCATTGTCCCGCACAATTTTACTAGTATATTTGAACACATTTTTGACAAATGTCGATCAAATAATCGGTATACGTTCGCCAACTTTTCGTTTGCAACAATCGATTCTCGTTCAATTCGTACAAAAGGCGCTCGTTTTTAACAAAAAAAGAACAAAGAATGATAAAGATGGAACAGATACGAATTTTTTACGAAAATAAAGCTTTTGATATTCAAGAAAAACTAGAAAAAGTGAAAAAGAGCTGTGAACAACGAAAGTCAAGAAGGATCAACGTACTCTACACTGGCCCACTAACATTAACCGTGGCAGGTATCATTTATATAGCTATCCCTTCCATCCTGAATTCCATCAGGAATACCGGTTTCATCGTATTTCGGCTAAATTTTAAATTCACGTCTCTCTTGTAACCGAATGTCTCTACTTCCCTTTTTGCTTTATAAATTATTTGATTTATTTAAGAACAGTTTATAATAAAAATGTATATATTATATATACTTATATATGCAATAGATAATATATTAAAGTTGGCTAAATACCTATTGGGGACGTATTTGTTTTGAGATTAATCGAGATCTATCGATGTAACACAATATATTATCTGACGTAGGTAGTCTTGCTATGTAACCAATAATATAAGTACATACATACGGATCGATTTCAGTTCGTAATCGAACTAACTGCGATATTTAAGTTTTCATAACTTCTCACAAGACAATGCTACTTTATATATTCCGATAACTTTAGAAATAATTGCATCTTGAGCAAAAACGGGAAACTTCTATTTAGTTTTTGAGTAATTAAACATTGGAACTTCATAGGAATATTGACGTGTTGTGAATTTATAGGATTCGCTTGACACGAGTGAGATCTATAACGGGTGAGTTTAAAAACTCTCGTGATCGGCAGCCGTATGGCGGCGGCCAGAATAAAAAAACCATCTCCAACCTGAACCGAACCTAACAATTTAAGTTATTAACTAGGTAGAATAGTTAGTTTAGGGTTAGGCTAGAATCGAACATTTTGTTCTCGAGTCGAAGAAGCACGAAAAATCAACGTACTCTACACGAATCGTGTTTTTAAGTTCATTCGGTATACGTTTCAATTGTTAGCCGTGTCAATGTGTTGTAGAAACTATAGACAAAAGGCGATCTTATGCATACGCATACGTCGTCACGGATGCGTAGTTATAGGCAAAATTTATTGTAGTGTAGCAACAATTTTTCACGAAAATTTTGGAAAACAAGGCCGAGTGGTGGTAACACGTATAGAAGAAAAATGCTTAGAATTGAGTCCTTGATAATATATTTCGAGGTAATCGAAATCGGAAAGCTGCCTCCGTAATCTAAATAATTATCAAATATTTTTTATTTCAAATTCAAGGCGATTAGTTAATTTTCAAAATTTGTCAAAGAAATTAGTAGCTTAGTAGTATAATGTACCAAATTTGTTAAAGTGCGTAAATTTCTTCTATTTACACGAACGGAATAAAAAACCGTGCCGTCGCTAAATGGTTATATCTTTATATATTAAATGTTTATATCTATCATCGCTTACGAATATTTCAATATATAAGGAGATATGTAATCAAGGATATATATATCAGTGGACGTTCATTTCTTTACGATTTTTTCGTTCTGTTGTTCCACGAACAAGAAGTCGTGGACTGTTATCACAAGAGCAAATATACACAACATTTTGTTAAAAATCTTGTTATAGGTTTTATTGGTAAGAAGTTAATCATATTTTCGCTTGCTTATACAGTTTTCAATGTATTATCGTATTTGCACGCAATGATAAAATTTGATCTTTACACAATATCTCTCTATAACATCAATGCTACCCATAGTTCTTTCATCTGACAATGAGAGACAGAAAATAATATTACAAGAAAAATAGATAGCTGAGGTGAAGTATCACGAGTTAATAACTTTTTAAGTGAACGATATCTTTTATCGTATATTATATCTTACAGTAATCAACATGGCTGTAGAATTTCTTTTTATTTTCATGACTACTCATATGTTCTTTATTGACGCTTTTTGTGGAACCGTGAATGTTAAGTACTCTCGGTCGAGATCTGACACGTGCGCGTATAAATACGCGATAACTTTTATCAGAAGTGATGCTACGAATATAAATATGAATATGAATTCTTGTGAGGAAACCACTATTGAACTGAATTAAGAGTAATTGCAGTATAAAAAGCTGGTCATTAGTGGACGAAGTAAGATTTTGTCAAAGGAACTATTGAAAGATCAAATTCATGTCCTGTTGCATGTAACACGTAAGGCTATGAATTAGTTCATGAGGCATTATGCTAAAATGCTCTACTAACCTATTACTATCGATGAAAACGCTATGTGTATCTATAGACCATTCGCTTAACTTGGATTTGATTATTATCAACTATATCTGATGAATTCTGTTTTAATAATAAATTGCTGAATCGGTACATATTACACATTTTGTTCGTAAACTGTATAATTTGAAATTTTTAAGAAAATTTTATTTCCTTTCACGGAAAAGAAATGATTCTTTCTGCGTCTACTGTGTCATTATTATTTCCATTTATAAGCAGATAAGGCGAGGAGTTTCTTTAGGTCATTCACTTCGGGTTTAATTAAAAAAAGTTGAATGAAGTAACAGTATTTACAAGGCAATGCGTGTCATTATTAATAAATCAATATAATCATGAAGTCATGACTTTGTCATTTTATTTCAACACTGACAAACTTTTTTTCGTTTTACATATGTTCTTGATAATAATAATAATGTTTTGTTTTTTCATTTTGTATTTATATTTTTATAAAATTCTTTGTATTTTTATATTTTTGTATTTTTATAAAGCTGTAAATATATGGTTTGTAATGTTTTGATATTTACTTGTTGAATGAATATGTAATCAATCCGTTATGATTAAAACTTTATAATTTATTACTTAATATAAACATACATGATGTATAACACAGGATGCGTCAATAAAAATTGTTGTTTGAGATAACTCGTTATTTATTAATTTTAGAGAAAATGTTAGATATTTTGGAAGATTATATATTGAGATAAATAAGATTCTCATGTACAATAATGTTGATTGGGGTTTATTCTTCAAATTATAAGAAATTTAATTTTCGATAAGGTACTCAGCGGAAACTCCTGTAAAAGGACAACCCGCAAAAGTTATTGACCTAGTGATAGGGCCACTTAGACTATCAAAACAACAATCTACAGAAACTATAAAATAACTTGAAATAATGTTACCAGTACACGTAATAAACCGTAGCAGAAATAAATGGAACAGCGCCACAACATAGTGACATTTAATACGACGAGGAGTCTAGTCTTTAGTATGCGCATGGAAAATATTGATCATTTGACATCCTTTTATCTGTAATCATACGACATCTCTTTAACTATGCGGCTATGTACGTATATAAGTATAGCAATTGAAAAAATTATTCATACACGTGGACTTCTGAATTCTATTGTTATCATCTTTCTTATGCAACGATAAATTAAAACCTATTAATCCAATATTTGTAATGGTGTACGTACACCTGAAACTCCTCCTACATGGCAGATTTTTATACGGTATACCTTCACCGTGTAAAACGTGATCTACATGTATACACAAATACTAAATACACGTGTTGTGGTTACATAATACATTCAAATTTCACGACTGGTCGCTTTATGCCAAAATTTTAAATATCGTAATATTATACAGTGTCTTTCTTATACGTAACCTTGAATCCAAAATTCTCATTTCGCAGAAACGTGTTGTAAGCATTTAACCAGTTTTCAAGAATTTTCCTATGCGCTTCCGATACTCTTGAGTAATTTTCCAATCACTTTCGGAGGAATACATTGAAATGAACGACTTCATGCTGCGTGGTATACCCTTAGAGTTAGATTGAAAGGAAGCCATGAAATCAATTAAGGGTATTAATCATCTCACTGATGGGCCGACGGCATTTAAAGCTATTTGAAAAATAATTAGAAAAACTCTTAACCCTTTACAGTGCTATGTCGATGCTCTAAATACGTACTATAATTTTGTTTTAACTGTTCTACTTACGGTATATACACAGAATGTTATCTAGTCTTATGTGGTTATAACACATTATCATAATTTGATATACTGTTCTAATAAGTTAATACTAAATATTAGAATAAATAAGTGTAATTTTGTAGCAAAAGTTGAAGTGAGTACATTTAGTACCTATACATACAGTATGTGGTAATAAGTGCATTTAGTAATTATGAATTAACAATGTCTGTAACTTCGAAGGTGATTCTAACTCTAACAGCAACTATGAAAATAAGTTCTCTTATTCCGATATTGGTAGACTTTATCACTATTCCTCTTATGATAAATATGCTAATTATTCTATGTATCTTGTAAATATCACTAAATATAAATTAGAAATATATTTGGCAAGTATGGAAATAACTAACTTTCATATAATGTAATAAATAAGAAATAATAAACTAATATAAAATAAAATTTAGTACAGTATCAAATATAAAAACAATTATATCTAATAAGTCTTAGTAAAAACAGTTAATAAAATTTATTTAATAATATCCAGGTATAACTAAAAAAACAATTTCAAAATGTGATTTAATAAATATAAAACTAAGTACAGTTTATTATAATAAAAATACCATTATTAAATATAATTTACAACAGAAGGAATTAATGTAAAGTCTTTTTCACAGGTATACATAATCCATTCATCTAGCACATACAAATTACAAGAATTAATTGGTTAATTGGATTGATTAAATGAGTGCGAATATGTATCTGCATGCGTGCATCAATGTAAAAAACGCTCTAAAAATTAAACTTGCGATTCTTTTAATCGCTTGACTAATCATTTAATACATTTTTCAGGACTTTGACACGTATTTGATAGTTACGCTCGATTGATTCGCTTACAGCTCAGATATTACACAGTTATACGTACAGTTGTATAATATAAAAAAATAGTCAATTTCGATCATTTTAGTTCCATTAAATATTTAAATATTTGTTTTGAAATGAAATAATGATATAATTCATGTCTATTAAAATATTTCAATTCTATCGATGTAAATTTTACCCATGTATATGAAAGTATGCGTTTAAAACCGGCATTATTGTATTTTCAAAAAGTTTTAAAGGAACATTTTACTTTGGAATGCAACTTTGTAAAAATGTTGGAGTTAAAAGATATCTATCATTTAACAGGGTAATTTTTAATATCAAAAACTTTAAAATCATGTTTATTTTCCTTGCAGAAGCATCTTTTTTGAGGAATGTAAGTCAAGTTTATTAAAATAATAATATTGTCAACTTTCAACCAAAGTTGTACCATAATAAATGATAAATTAATTAGTTGGTGATAGGTTACTGATAAAATAAATGTTATTTCCAACTTAGAATAGTGATTTATACTTGTCAAAATAATATCAGAATAAATTGTGGTTGGGAAATGAACGGGAACTGGTTGTTCTATGTTGAAAATGATGGCAAATTGCCATTGGTCGTAAAATTTTTTCGTACAGAATTGATTAGAAACATATTTTATATGAACCAAATTTAATAATAATAATAAAAGTTTGTCTTAATTTAAACTAATATATGTAAACGACATTAAAATATTGTAGTTTATAGCTGCTAATTCAAACAAATTTAATTTTACTACTATATTTCTACCTTTTCTATAACACAAGAAAGAATTTCTTAAAGAAAAGGATTATTTAAAATAATTTTTTTTACATTTTTACTAAAAATTGAAAAGGAAAATTGATCTCAATACAGATTTATATGAGATACATATATTGTATATAAATGTCTATAATCATTATTTCTATTCTAATTGCTTCTGTGATTTGTAAAAATTGTTACTAGTTCTGGTTTTATTTCTATACTACTGTTTCTCTACTACTTCAGTAAACCTAATGTAACTCGACAGAGCATGAGTTTCTATACAGTATAATATTCTGCCAACTATTTTGGGCACACTTTCAAGGGCATCTTCTGTAAATCATGATACATTGTTCAGCTGCACGTTTCCTCTTATCACGTTTTCTCACCACTACAATTATTATTTTCTCATTTTTATCACGATCATTACGAGTATATATTGGATGCAACATTTATCTAAAGCGATAGGGTTTATCACTTTGTTAGTGGGGTATGTAAATGAATCTGATTTACCCTATGAATATTGAAAACAAGGGTAAACTTGATATACATATGTACTCATGGAGCTTTTAGGAGTGTAATTACATGCGGACAAACCTGGTACGAAACCAGGGAACCACAAGTGGGTGGACCTTCGTGAATGAATCTGATGCAAAATCATTTTTTGCTATTTTATTATTTTGTTTAATTTTCATTATCAGTAAATTTAAAAAAAATCTTTCCTATAAATATGATGATAGAAGAGAGTATGCATAATTTTAAGGGCATCTTTTGCAAAAAGAATTCATTGACCTATGTATTTAGCAATTATTCCATTTATCAACAAGAAACATTGACGAGTAATTATAGCCACTAAACTTTGCTAAATACAATTGAACAAATAATTCA
Source organism: Eucera pruinosa (assembly GCA_028830335.1). NCBI lineage: Eukaryota > Metazoa > Arthropoda > Insecta > Hymenoptera > Apidae > Eucera > Eucera pruinosa. The sequence continues at coordinate 17,881,870 of JAMYCR010000001.1, forward strand.
ATATAAGGAGTGAAATGCACGTAAGATACATGACTGTCTTAAGGAGAGATGACCCATTAATCTAACTATGTACATACATATACACTTCCGTAAATATCAAGGCTTGTCAAGTGTAATTGGTATAGAATGCTATTTAACAATTTCCCTAAACAAAAAGATTTTTTAAACGTAGAGAAATTGATCTTTATTCTTCAAACGATCGCTATTTTCATCAATCAACTCTACTCTCAATTAATGTCTATCAACTAATGCTAATTGTAAATCGAGTGATAATTAGGTCTACACAAGCCAATAATTCCTTTGTAAACGAAAGGTTTTTAATTATATCTTTTTATATTATCAGCAGATTAAATTCCGGTTATCAATGGTTAGTTGTAACAACAATAACGTTTAGAGGATTCATCTGATGTGAAGATATGTGTTCATACAGTCATGGACGTAATAGTTTGCCAAATATAATTGGCAGGTGAATATATTGTATACAGAGCAACTGGCATTCGGAAGCAACGGTTACTAGTATAGATATCACAACAGCGAAAATAGTTCTTGGTCCAAAGTGCAGTAGACTGAAAGTAAACTCGACTTCCGGGTAGAAAAGTGGCGCGGAAACTTCACGTCATCCCCGAGATGCTCGACTAAACTGAAACTCTTTTCTGCGTGGGATACGGTACATGCTTATGCGTTTTTGCACGTGTTCATGTTGTCACCATGTGTTTTCCTTTACATATAAACATGTTAATGTAACTGAGGTGCGACAATGAAGAGAACAATATTTATTCATTGATAAGGTTCAAACTGTGTGATCACAAAATGTGTATAATCTTTCTCTTATAAAATCGTGTTCTTTGATTTCGTATCTCTTTTACTCGGATACTACTGGAGCAATTTTTATAATTTTTCTTAAATTTCTACAGCTATAATTATGTTATAATTTGCCCGTTTGATTTAAAGAACATGCATAAAAACTTTAGTTACAACTATTTACAGATAGAAAAAGTTCAACTCCGCCTAAAACCAACGTTAAAACTATATTCATTCGTGACATACGTCGTGATTTATAATACCCAGCAAATTTTCCATTCCAAGATAGAAATTGACATTGAGTAACGCAACAATTTATCTTTCCTGAAATCGATTAGAAAGTTTTTTTTCCTTTTATCATCAATAAATTATTTGATTGCTTCATCAAATATAGGTACTTATCCAATGTACGATAATAAGAAAGACAAACTCACTAACAGACTAGTTAAATGTCTTTAACTCGTTACTAAATACTACCGAGCCAGTTACATATACATATGTACGTTTTAGGAAAATGGACGGCAAAGAAACAGTATCGCTTCCAGCACAGTCAATACTTTCCTTCTATTTTTGAGGAGTTTAAATGAGAACGTTCTACATACATCTTTGCACAGAACGATCGATTACATCGTGACCAACAACATATATCACTAGAAGTCGTGACATTCAATCGACATCACTTTTTCGATATCAAAAGTAATAATCTAAAGATGTTTTATTTGAAATGTAGGTTGTTTCAAATAATTTCAACTTTATTTTGATTTCCTGCTCCGAAAGTCAGAGTTTAATCAGGGTAAGTCGGCAACAGTTGGTGCACAGCTAAGTGAATATTAAAAATAAACTAAATGAATATTGAAAATATTATGGGTATTATTTATTGAATTTGAATGAAATTAATATGTCTAAAATTTGATATCAATGCTGAGATTTTGTTCAAGATAAAATTTGAAAAGAGAAGAACGGGTTGAAAATTGAAATGATGACATTCGGTCACCTTTTCCGGACATAAACGAAACCAAATTCTCACATTCTGTTCATAACAATAAAAAATTATAATTAAATACGAATAAATTTAAATATTAATTGGCATATGCTAATTGTGTGGCAATTCTGATTGTATACGTTTTTGATGGATTTAATGGAAAATTTATTCACATATTTTCATGTATGTACAAAAAGAAAAAAAACAGTAAAAGATTGATTCTAGGAAAATTTAAAACAAAAAAAGATTAAAATAATCTAAAGATTGATATGAGTTGAATAAATCTGAGTTTAATTAATCTAATAGTTTTGGTTAAAGCTTTACGAGAATTTCATACGGAACCATTCAACTTATGCAACTTTTGATTGTATTACATTAACTTCTATTCTAACAGTTTTGCTATGTTGTAACTAAATTTTTATTATTGAAGTGGGAACTTTTATCAATTAATCTTTAATATAATAGATATTGTTATTTATGATCCATTGTCTTCTACCTATAAAGGAATTAATTTATTAGGCCTCTGATTAGTGTAGAATATCTAGAATATCTTTCGTGTCAGAAACCGAGTTGAATGAAACACCCTTTCAACTGCAATATATAGGTTATTGATCGTACTTTCAATTATTTCAATGTTGTATTCAAAAATTTAAGAAAATGCTCAGTAACTGGAATACGTATAATTCATAGTTATAAAAGAGTTCATGTCCTATTTACTTTCATTTTGCTTATTTAACATTATATACGTACTCTTGTACACAATATTCGCAATTTTATACCCTAAAGAAAGAAAAGAAAATTGTTTAGTCTCAAATGAAAAATATCGAATCTCAACGTGTAAACAATAATATCTGTTTTCTGAAGCCTATCTAGTCTTGATACTTATGATTTATTTTTCATGTTTTCTGTCTACTTGGATGATTTTTCGAAATAAACATATAGTGAAGTAACTATAATTAGAAATATAAAGACAAAACTAATAACAAAGAAATAAGAACGGAAAGATACTTGATAAAAGAATTATGTAACGAGTCCCGTTAGGTTATTTTATTTAATACTAGTTATATTATAGAAAATGTGATATTTGGACAAGTGCTACACGTAATGTCTCGATCTTAAATTCAGTTTTTTAGTATTTTTAATAAACCTAAAATCTGAACTTTTTTTGCATTCTGCTCCCTTTTTTAATCTTTACTTTGATCATTAAGGCCACCACAGTAGGACAAATGAAACGTCACAGATGCTATCTAAAAGCTTAAGTATCACAAAAATAGTTAGGTCACCTATATCGTAATATTTATCATTCTTAACTTTACAATTTTACGAAATCGTGCTATAAGAGAAATTAATATGTACATGACGGCATATTCTAATAATTAATAAACAATAAAAAATATAATATAACGAATATTATATAATATAATTAAATATTCTATTAAAAGGAAATAAAGTTCCTTTCTAAATTTATATTTCTCTTTTATTTCATTTCACGTAACCCTCAAAGTTATGGAATTAGTATTACAGTATTTCTTATATCTGCTTAATATTTAAAATAACAGAGTTATAATTATTATTTAAAAATCATGGCTAAAGGAACAAGTTCTAATTATATCATCTACAAGTGCTAAGACAAAATTTCAACACTTGTAATTTTTAATAAATAGTATCTGTATGTACAATATATGTACAGTGCAATATATCCATGTAATAGACAATGAATGATTTTATTAGAATTTATTACATTCCGATAATGTTACAATAAAATAGAGAATATAAAATACTCTATTTTAAACTTAAAGTGGGTACAAGTTTCTGATTACAATACAAAAATGTCATAATAACGTAAAAATATTTTTTGATGAAATGTTATCTATATAATCAATATTTAAATGGTAAAATAAATTGTAGGTCGAATGTGCAACGTTTGTTACAGACATAAAAGTTTAAGAAGTAAAGGAATATAAAAAGTGTAAAGGTGAAATATACACTACTATAATATTCATTAGAAAAAATCTCCAATAGAGCATTCCAAAGAACATGCTTATTATAATTTTTTTATTAATTGATATCCTCTACTAACACAACAATCACCCAACTAAATACGCATGATACTGTTAAACCTTTTACATTTATTATATTCTTTCCATATTTAAAATTAATCGAACGATAAGCTTCCCATAGATGTTTTTACAACCGAGCAAACACTTCCATCAACAACGTCACAAACTCCACACATCACCGGTACATCTCAGAGAGTGTAAATTACCCTCCGAAACAAACAATAATCCCGGTAATCGGCTTGTCAAGATGTTAGATAATACATATTTCTGGAACGTGTTCGTTTGTGTATTAGTAGCTAGCTAATTCTAAGCGTTCGTAAGAGTCTTGCGACACACTTTCTTTGGTTTTTGGAGCAGACACGCGTCGTCTGATGATTACACGTGTTCCCGCGAACCCCGTCGCTATCAGCACGCTCGCTTCCAGTTTTGTTAATACGAAAGAACATTGGATCGATTCACTGTTGACATTCTATTACCATGGAGACCCGCGAAAACATCCACGCGATTCACCAGACCTGATGACCTAATCGCGTAGCATCGTGGACGCTCGGCTTGACTCGAGTTCAGTGTGCCGCGTGAGTGAAAAAAAGAATCACGTGTGTGTATGAGCCCTATATGTCGATTGCCTTACTTTTTCCTTACGGTTAGTAAGGACTCTTTGTTAGTTATTAGAGATAAGGTGAAATACATCAACTGTTTTCTCTTTCTGTGTTCTGTTTTTCTGCTTTTTTTACATTCTGTACTATAGCGCGTTTTAATTCCTTGTTTACGTTGGTTTAATTTAAGCAACTTTAAATTTCACTTTTTGGTATTTTTAAGTGATTTACCCTGAACGGAATTTCATTTTGCAAGATCTTCATCGTTTAGCAAATGTTTATAATAATTGTCGCAAATGGTACGAACTTTCCGAACAACCCAATATTTTTATACGATTCAATTATTCCAAACGTCAAAGTCAATCGATTTTTCGTCACAGTCAAATTTTTCATTAAACTCAGTAGGTATTTTGAATTTTATTTTTATAAATCATATTTGTAGGAACTTTTTCTGAATCGAAAACATGAATTTATATGTTCGCTATAACTCAGGACCATGTAATGAGAACTTATTGAATTAAAAGAAAAGTATTTTTTATCAAAAAACATATGCAGATATTTACATTAGATAAATCTATGATATCCATCTGTGTATATTCATGTTTTAATCTATATTCATATATAATGTTCAGCTCAATGAGCAAAATAAACAACCAGTACGCGTTGTGGTCTTACAATTAGACAAGTAGCCACAGAGTAATTTTATATTGTAGCTAATTTTAAAGAGCTGTTTAACCCAAACTTAACTTGAATCTACTCGAATTTAATCCAAATTTAACCTGACTATCTTGACTTGTATATTTGTTACTGTTTGTAATACTTCTTAATATGCTAGAATCCATTATATCTTTTTTAAAACAAATAAAACGCAAAATTGTTTGTGATAACTGTTGTTCTAATCACGGAATCTGATCGTTTATTTCGCTAATTATTGTGCTCATAATATATGATAAAATTTCAGAATAAATATATTTTGCATTTTTAATTTATTATTTTATTAGGAATTAGTTGCTATCCATATGAATATGCCTTAGTAGTATCAACAAAGATTGTATAGTTATAATAAAAATGCGTTCTTTATATGAAATGCAGAATTTAATAGGAAATTTAACACTTCTAGTATATTTCAGTAATTTACTTATGAGTAATATTACATATTTATCAAGCATAACATAAAAGTTTTTTTAATATTTCTAATAATCGATGAAAACGATTACTACTTTTTTTTATTTAAATTATACTAAAACTCAATCAAAACATGTAATTCACTATCTTGAGAGAGTTGTGTTCAATTTTTGTCATTCAAGATCCACTAAAACTCGATTAAAACAGCTGACCTTCTCTGAGAAATGTTTATGTAATTTCACTTTAACGATTTTCATAATTAATATTCAGTGGTATAACATGAAATGAATCAGAGAAAGATAAACACTTATCAAAGTGTGGAAAACCGGTTGAACTAAACTGTTTACGGAAGTTCCTACATGCTACCAATGTCACGGGCCGCATCACAGTAAGCAAATAGATACAGGTATCAAATATATGCCTGATGCGACATTTAATACCCAAGACAACATCGGTAAGTAAACAGAATATTTTGATGACACCATCGAGTTGTCTCGTGCATAACATACATCTTTATTATAATTATATAGTTTCCAAGAAAAATGTTATTGTGCACATATTTCAAAGCAGATAACAAGGATTGTTTACTTTAATAGAATGAAGTAACCATGATTTGGTGAAGTTATTTGTGAATTACAATTTACGTATGAATTTATAAAACTGACACCAAACGTAAAACGTAGTTTTAAAATATCATCCATTCGCAACATTAAATATACCTAACCTGATAACCCCTATGACCTTATAACGCCTAATAACCTAAATGTATATTATTATCACATAAAATTGCATTTTACATTCTGAACCAGTTTTATAATACAAAAACCAATATTATATTAATGCATTTCATTATTATAATCTTAGGAATTGGCATTCTTAAAAGCAATTTATAAAGTCAGTATAGACATCGTGTTATATTAAATAATTGGCAGATAATTTACATTATCTTGTAATAAAATCCATCGACATGTTCTAATTGGAAATGGGATAGGACATTTTTTTTATAGAAAATTTAACAATTTTACTATTAACTTTCACAAGAAAAAGAAAATATGTACTGCATCCATCAAAATCAATAAGTCTCCTTTCAAAATTATGCGGGCACCCGCGATGCGGTCTACTGCAACATAGAATTCCCATGGGAGCTTTCAGAGCAACGCGAGCATTTGCGTGTGTAATCAGCCGCGATAAGCTAAACAGCTTGTTTCAGAGTGGTGTCAAATTATAATGCGGTTGTCTCCATGATAGGTTCTTTCAGAGTGATCCAAACAACACAAGGACATCATATGTTTCTTACACAGTTAGGCAAATTTAAGCTTTTAACCCTTAACTAATATTGCCGGTCTGTGAGACCTGGTTACGTAAGTTTTGATAGGTGTAGTAGTTAAGAGTTAAAAAAAATCGACGTCTTTGTTAGGAATCTCTGTACCCGTCGTTCGGGACAGTGTCATTCTGAGCGCTCACATAAGGTTGCAGTGCTTGGCACGCGTGGCTGATCGACCGCGACGGCTGTCCGCATCGCTCTGAAACCGGCCGATGACCGCGAGTCGGCCGCAGAACCCACCTGTATTATAGTCATTCGCGCACGTGCAATCGTTACAGCCATATCAGAACAATCAGAGCGACACACGGAGTGTCAGCACGACAACCGCATCAGAGTCTGAAAGAAGCTTAAGATTGCGGTTAAAGTGGATGCGTGTTCGTACGAGTTACGTCCTGACGAATATGTTCACGCTTGTCTCCCTTATCTGATACAACAGATCAAACATATTCGTACGAACACGCATCCAATGTAACCGTAGCCTAAACGTTTCTAAAAGGTAAAAAATCGTATTTTGTAAACAGGTGCATTTACAATTCGCATAGAAAAGTTTTTCATCGGAAAGAGAAAAAGGCGTTACGTATTGCATTTTTTATTAAATAAATGGAAATATTCTTCCATGTGATGGCAGTTATAAAAGTGATTATTGATTATTGAATATTAAGCCTACAATTAAGCACCGTAAGCTTTTTTAGGGTTAAACTTAACTTCAAACTTAGTTCGTTTTATTATATATTTATTATGCATATAATGGAATATGTTTGTGGTATTTAAAATTTGTCAGTTTTCATAAAAAAGTTTTAAATTTCATACGACATAAAAAATGTCACAGTTTTTTACTTTGTTATTATATATTAATGAATCAATACTAATACTCCACTTGAATATTGGAATATAAAAGACTTCAACCTTATACTGTATCAAACATGTTATCGTATTAACGGCACTCTTATACAATGTTTAAGTAGTAGAAATCATATCATGTTCAGCGGGTATAAGTTTACCGCAAACACCATTTGAGTTACATAAACTCATTCGTACAGATAATCTCCTATTTCTTTCAACGAGAAATTCTACTATATTCAGTCACATTCTGTTTTCCTTAGAAGACTTTTATAATTTTGAGAAGAAGAACTTTCACAAATATTAATAGTAACCCTTTCATGTTTGCCTCAAAACTAGATAATTTTTTAACAAAATAAGAAGACGATTGGGTTGAAAATAACACAAGAACCGCAACAGGGTTATAAAGAAAAAGGTTATTTTTAAAAGGTTTGTTCAACTTTTTCCACAGGATTTTTCGTATAAGATCAACCCTATTTCAATTATACTATTAACATTTGAGTTGTGATTTTACATGTGCTATTAAATATTATAATTATTATAAGAATTCGATAATGACGAATGATATACCCGAAATGTAGTCCCTGCAGAAAACAAACTTGGTTAAAAAATGTAATGTTTTCGATATATGTATGTATCAGCATCTAACTCATAATTCTCTTGCTTGCAGATTTGATATTATAAAACATTCTTTATATTTAATCTAACAAAAGCACAACCCGTCTTAATTGTGTGATTCATCTTATACATGTAATTTTAGTGCTAATTCACTGAAGTAACAAGTGCATAGAGATTAATTGCCTACCGGATAAGATTAAAACGTGGAAATTTTCCTGTGATAATTGCGAATGAACAGACGTTAGTCAATCAGAATAAAGTTAGAATTCCTGGAACTACATCAAAATGTTACATTGATATTGACGATCGACCGAGTAAAAGCACGTCGTTCTGTATCTCGTTTTCTTCATCTGCATAAATACGATTCTCGCTATCACAGTAATCACTATCATGCGGCTAGGCGCATGTATTCAGATGTATTAGATGATAAACTCACAAAGGTACGGTTCAATGAGTTGAAATGAAAATTCCTATCGTATACGGTGAATGAAAATTTCATACAATTCGACAATGTCGGCGGAAAAATCGATACACATGAATTACAAGTACAGTGATCGAAAAAAGTAGGTATTCATAGATTGCAATTTTTTTACTTTTATTGCAAATATCTTTTCCAGAGCTACGCGAAATAAATAGTTATCTAACAATTAATATTTATTTCTCTTGTTTCTCTTATTTATTTTCTCTTGTAAGGGAATCTAGCTTTCAATCAAAATATGTCCGAGATTTATTAAGATTTTAGTTTGGTGTTGCATAGAAAAATTTATTGTCAATAAAAATCGTACAATTATGGAAATTTGTATAATCATATAGGAATAAATACTATTAAATGATAAGAAACTTGAAATAGTTGAACTTAATTAATTAGTATCAAATGCTAAAATAACTACGATACATACAAATACTTTATAATGTAAATGTATACATCTTTTTGTTTCCATAACAACTCAAGTATAGTAAGTAACAGAAGTACACAAATGAAAGAAACGAAGTGAATTAAAAATGATACAATCAATAATTATTTATTGGTTCTTTTAGCCTAAAAGATGACTGATTCGAACAAGCTTTAATCTGCATTTTCATTACAATAATACAGAAAGTAGGTGGTAGATAATATAGAATGCAGAGAACAGAAAAATATGAGAGACTTATAAATAACTCTATTCGGTCGTCCTGAAGGAAAAAGAAGAAACGGCAAAGAGATACTCCACCTAATTGCCACGTAATTCCTTTTCGTTAAATGTTAAACGTTCGAGTAGAGATAAACGTTACTTCAAGGCAAACGATCATAAAACAGAGACAATTGAAATTTGTAAATGGTTTCGTTTGACTTGTGCAAGTAATTACCATGCAGCAGTTTCTCATTGAGCGTTCAAATGAAATTTACCATTAACTGACGTCTTAAAAATGTCCGTTTTAGACATTCACGACATGCAGATTAGAATTTGATATTAAAATTGACAAAGTATTCTTTAAAATATAGAAACCCCTTAATTTTTTAATAAAGTAGATGTGCACAATTCCGTCACTGTTTTTAATTTCGCCACCCATAAGTAATTGATAAATTAACAACTAAAATCGCTAAGTAATATTAATTTAGACTCTATAGAGAGACGATACTTTAGTCCAAAGCTTCGGTTTCAAACTAGAAGTTACAACATTTAAGTATATAATAAACATTTTTGTTAAATGCTACATGGTCGACCTTATTTTTTATTCGCAGAAGGTGTTGTATAATTTATGAACCAGTAAACTTAATACTAATGTTATTATGTTACTAGACTTCATATTAATTTTTATATTTCAAACCTTTCTTTATGGTTTATTTTATTGTTTATGTAATTCATTAGTTGCCCCAAACAAGTACTGTCTGCGTTCCTTGCAATTTTGTCACCAGTGAAAATTAAGGTTATTGTGGTTAAAAGAAACCAGGTATTATGTCAGAAAAAACGATTGATTGGAACGATTCTATGAATCCTATTGATCCCCGAATAGATTGTAGAATAAATATTCAAATTTCTTCTTTATGTATCAGTCTTTTAATTTTCTGTAGATTTTTTATTTTAAAATTTGGGAGACTGTAGAATAAATATTGAAATTGTTTTAATTTTCTAATTTTTATTGAACTTGTATCAGTCGATTATTCATTTATAATTTAATTATTTTCTCTAGCAAAACATAAGTCTAAACATAAATTGTTTATATCTTATTATATACACCTATTTTGTTGAGTATTACTTGGTTATATGTTTGTAGTGAATTTTATATCCAAATTTGCTATATTATGGCAAAATTGTTTACTTCGTGTATGCGAATATCTCCAATTTTTGTATGTGTCCTATCCTAATTAAAAATCACTTTTTTGGTATTAATTTACCCTAGGTAAGTGCCTGAACTATATTAGATATTTGAAAATCTTATTAAATGGATATTTACGAAAATTATAAAACGCTGTAAGTGTTAACGTAACGACATTGTGCACACTTACTCTATGTTGTAAAAAATAACAGAAAATTAATATTTAATAGTCACACTTCTCTTTCGCTACAAAAAAATAATAAAGAACGACTTTTTTTAATTAATTGTTGAACAATTGCTTTTATTTTCTATTTAAACAATACGGAGAAATAATTACAAAGAGCTACATTACAAAGAACTTTCAGTCGCGAAAGACAAAAAAGCACAGTAAGGAAGAAACGACTCAATTAATTGGCATTTAAACGTTCATAGGAGGGGTCGGCATTATTTCAAACTAAAGCACAATCTCGAGATGATTCAACTTTATCTACTGTAGCGATGAAATATTAATGCACACGACGTACAATTCGTTATTAAGAAATCATGGACCTCTTTTGTCTGTACAAAGTGCAAGATTCTCTTGTTCGTCCTTTGTTTGACTTGCAAGGAGATAATCGCTTCCGTTACAAAGCGAAAGTTTAGATATCGTGTGTCAAATAAATTTTCTACATACTGGGAGATTAAATGGACAATTGACTGCTCAATAATTTTTTATTCAATTAATTTCGGATCTGTTAGAATGAAAAAAATAATACTATTGCGAAGAAAAAGATCAAAAGCTAAATGAACCATTGACTGTGATTGCAAATAATTTTTTTTAACTTACATTGATATATTGGAAAAACTTGTTAAACAATCTGTATCATATACATATATCATGTATATGTATCATAAACGGTAGTAATTCACATTCTAATTTTTGTAAAATACTCGTAAACACACAGAACTACGCTATAATTCGAAACTTATCAACTGCAAAAAATCTAAATAACAAAAGATAATTGCCTAGACATTATATCATTAACGCTTCACTTTGAACTTAAAATTGATAGCAATTGTTTTAATTTCGCTTCTATTATTCTTGTAATAACAGAACCTTATTTTTCTTTTTTTAAATAAAATTTCAAGTTATTTATGATATTATCCGTGTGTAATTAGAAATTAGTAATTAATAAGTAGATTAAAGATTAACTAGTTAATCTTTCTCTCATTCTCAAATAGCTATTTGAGAAACATAGGGTTCTAAAGTTTTAACCACAATACTTCAATGATCATAAACTTTGCTAATCATTTAAATTAAAATCGAGAGATTTTGATATATGGAATCGACTAAAATACAATAGAGTATTGCAACTGTCAGTTTGTAGATGGTGCAACATTCGTTACTAACTCTGGCAAAACACTGAATTATTATTATTATTATTATACATATAAAAGAAACTTGTGCACCAAAGATAGAAGTTAATGTACTTATAATATTGCAAATAGTTTTATCTTTGTTACTATAAATACTAAGAAACTATGTTGTCATTGATATTTACAAAACTTTTGCAAAAGAAGATTTTAAAACAATTTTTCAATTCACTCTTCTTTCGATATCTCAGTCATCTACACAGTCCCAACAAATATAAAACCACTTCTTTAAGAGTTTTTTTTCCATTTCTAACAAATTTAGTTGCAATTTTATTCTTTTTTTTCAGACTACGAACGCGCCAGTTTGATAAAAAATCAATGGAACATCGATAAAGAGAAAAAAATCAGTGTAGTCACTTACCGTTGTTATTGCTGGCAGTGATCGTGCGGTGTACTGGAGTTCTAGATGATCGTTTGATCGATGGCCGTTGAGTGGAGTCGCGCGTCGCCTTCTCTCGTGTTGTGTTGTACAGAGTTAAAAGGCACTGGTCATGAAGGCAACGAGCGCCTGATAGCACGGCCTGTGTTACTACCGTAGGAGCACGGCTGCGATATTTATGTAGAAGAGCGTTTCAGCGCACGCGTCGCTTACCCCGCGCTCTTCGACTGCTACGATTCCCCACCTCCTGCACGAAGTGATTATCCGATGCGATCATAGGTCCACTTGATCGTTACTCGCCGGAAAATTCTCGTCTGCTCGCATTGCCATGGTATTTGCGAGTCACGAACCAACGACGGAAATTATTCGCGACTCTCCTTTGATGACGTAACTTAAACTTATCCAAGGTTACAATAGTTCGTCATTGATTATTATATGCAAGCTTGTAGGAACAACATTTCTGAAACTGTGTTTATGAAATGATGTGATTTAGAGGGCAAGGATGCACATCGATAGACTTTCCTATAGATTGGAAACTGCACGCTTAGAAAACTGTTTCTCTTGATTTTTAACAACTTTCGCTAAAAATGTAAAACAGCGACATTACCAACGTGACACCGATTATATTATCGATCTTTTGAAGACGGTCCTTGGAAAATTTGAACAGGTACTATGTATAATTGTATACCACGTCGTTTTACCCTGCTACTAGAATTTTTACTTAGCTTTAACCTTACTTTTATTGTTTTCTATAAGTACAAATGTGTTTCATGTAACGTAACTATCGCTATTTGTTTCATTCTTTTTTTTGCAATGCTTACCGTATGCATGTACATTATCCAACCAATTTTCAAAGGATTACGTAAAGTTAAATATAAATCTTCCTATTGAGAAATGCTGCGATAGAAATTAATCACGACAAAAGATATATATTTTTTACTATTAAGCGTATATTTTCGAAAATAGAGCTATGTTTTTCATTTCATGCATCGCGTTTGTCAAAGTGGGTAAGTAGAGTAAACAAAACTCGCACAATGACACAAACGAACAAGGCCACACCTTGACAATGCATTCTAGCAAGCTATAAACATAATACAACCGAGTACAGATAGTGTTCTTCCTACTGCCTTAATTGTCTTTCAATAAACAGATATATATCTGTCTTTGGTTATCAGCAATAGCGAAAAGAATATTAAACAAAACGTTTCCTCTTTTTTATAAAATCTTGTAAATATGCATCCAGTGATCAAACGCGTAAGATATATTATATAGGATAAAGAGGAGAAAAATATATTTTCGCACATCTTGAGATAAATGATATAAATATAAATATGTATCTTTGACAGAAAATAAGTTTAACAAGGTTATTCCAGTTATATACTTGTACACTTTGAAAGGAGGGCACTTTTACTATACGCTTTTTTTATTACCATTTATTTTGTAGTTTGTATTTTTGTGGGATGTGTAAATAGAATTTATAATAAAACTATCTCAATAAGAAGTCTAAGATTCACTTGAATATTCAAAATAAATTTTGATTCTACGTGTTCGCTAAAATTAGATCGATTAAAATAATTTAACATTCCAATCTGTTCAAATAGTTAAGAAAATATCTTAAATCTATTTAAATTTTTAAATCGTAAAAAATTCTAGACAATCGAAACAAAAAATATTACCAAATTACACGAGCCATTCAAATACAGTAGACTCTTGCTTAATCTGCATTTGTGGGATCGAACTTTTGACTGGATAAACAAATAACCAGTTAATCCGAAATTATATACTAATTACTTATCCTTCATCGGTTGTTAATGGAAAAAGTAATTTGATTACACGTATATATTACAAAAAATATATATATATAGTTTATATAGTATAATTATATTAAATAATGCACGCTATTTTTTTAAAAATAATATATCAATTATAGGTAAATTATCTTGTCACTTAATATATTTCATCGCATTTTCAATCATTTTCCTTTTGGTCAATTTATTTCAACAAAAATGTGGCCGATTAAAACGCAACCGGTTATCCGTGAATCTACTACAAACACATTTTTTGCATTACTTGAGTCAAACATGGAATATTTTAATATTTTAAAATAGCTTTAATTTGTCGTCATTCTCTAGATGTTCCAAGCAAGAAATATGTGTTAAAAAACGAACCAACAAAACTTAAAATATGCTCGCAACAATTTTTGCAAATACAATTAACAGTAACTACCATTACTACGTTGAAAAATCAGTTACATACTGATAATAAAACGAAACTAAAAGTATTCTTAATTTTCAGTACGAAACTTAGAAGGTTCAAAATTATACATACAATTCCCATTTTCCATGTGAATCAATAATTAGACAAGAAAAGCGGAATACTGCTAATGAAGCTGAAGGTTTTCTAATAGCAACTAATACTACATTGTATAAAAGGCAATCAGAAAACAAATCTCTGCGCGATACCCTAAAAGTTCAATTATTCAAATGATAAACTTATCACTGTGGCATCGATAACTGTACATTTCCCATTTTCCATTTATAATTTAAAAAGCAAGTCACTGGCATACTTAGGCATCCAATGTGGTGTGTTATGGACGAGATTACCTCTCCTTGGGAATTGCCCGATATCGGCAGGTTGCCTCCATATCGGCAGGCATACTTACGTAGCCATTATATAACTCGTATGCACCGTAATCATATAATCAGTCCAATTATTTAAATTCTCATTGCGTTTTAAGTTTAGCGCGTCGCGAAACGATATAATGGTTCCCACGATATTTTGATGTAATGACAAAAATGTTAAAAACTCAATTTTACGGTTTGTTTCAGAATTTTTAAACCAAAAAGTATATTTTTAGTTCATATAACATTGCTACACATGTAATCAGCTGTTGTATTGTAAAACGTACTTCGAACTAAAATTTTTCAGCACCTTTGTTATTGTTAAAGTTTATCAAATGATTTAAGAATTATTAAATTTTCATAGGCAATAAATAATATGCATTCCAATTGTTCTAATGAAAGTTATATTATAGTTGAACATTCATTTTTTTTCAATTGTGAAGTAGGTATAAAATTCTACGCTTCTTTAATATCATAATAATGAAATTGTTACCTTCAACAATATTTTACGAGCACTAAGATAAAAAAAAGTAAGGTCTAAACTTAAATAAATTTTTTAAAACTATTTTTTTTTAAAAAAGAAAAAAGTCAGTTGTAGGAATGGCATCTTTCATATACGTATACAATGTAGTGAAGCCCTTGACCAGTAAAAAAAAAACCCTCCTAAGCAGTAGTTTCCGTGACCGGCGTCAACCAACAAGCACGTTACTCAAATAATCTCTACTGTATCAAAATTATTCGACTAAAGTAACGCAAAAAAATGTGAGATCTAAAGGGTAAAACTGCATTTTAGATACATACAGTAAAGATAAAAACAAATTAATAAGTCAAAGTAATACAACGTATTATTTCATTGAACTATTACAATATGAACTAATTTTGTATAGTGACTAAATGCGTCGACAAATAATCTCGAATAATTTCACACTAATTTAATAGTTTGAAAATAGAGTACCACTATCCATCCAATAAGATGGTTTAACATAAAACAGAACAACTGGTATTTCTCGCTAACCATTATTTCCCCGCTCTAGTTTAATCACTTAAAATTACCTGTGCGCTGTTTTTGAGAATCTCGTAAATACATACGTACATATAAACTATGACCACGAACATCTCGAGTATCAGTCATATCTCCGATAGACTTGTATTTTTGGTAATATTTACAATATATCGAGCAGTTACAGACGATGTTAATGATCTTAAACAAAGAATAAGTAGAACTTGAAAAAGAGTAAAGGATTTAAAAAATGAGTAAAAAAAAGAGTTCTCTAGAGCAAAATAAAAATGATACCATTATACATATTGTATATATTGGTAGTATATATGTTATATATTATATATATATATATGTATATATATATTATATTATTTGTACATAAACATTATAATAGAATGATATAATTTTGAATAGTATATATAGTAATAGTACAATTAAAAAAGTACCTAAAGTAAAAAAATGATTATGCCTTGCAAGTAGATAATTCTTTATAGTATTACCACGATCCCAAAAAATAACTGTAAATATAACAAAGCGAAGAATAACAATGTGCATCTTGTGCAGTTTAATCGTATAACCCATCTTTAGATAAGTGTTATTCCTGTTTGTTTGTTTTATGGAAAGTAGACGTAATACGTATGAGTCACGTTTGATAAAATGTAATCAATGACAGTCGCATTGTAAATAATTCGTATAAGTAAAATAGTTCAAAAGAAACAGATAATTTTTATATTAAAAATATAGGTTATTTGAGTTCTTTTGCAATGCGTTTATCTGTTAATGAATCACGGATACCTGGCCATAGTTAATATTTCGAACATCTTGTTTTTATAAACTTCAAAGTTTGAGAAAGCTAAGCTGACTCCTCCAATCTTTCGCCAAGTCTAGATGCCAAATCCTGATTCTTGAAATCATAATAGTATTTTTTAACGAGAATAACACTAAGCTATGAATAAATACAAATTAATGCGTGTTAAGGCGAGTTGTTAATAAGTCGGTAAAAAATTAAATAATGACTCTGATATTTAATTATCTGCAATTCACTAATACAAATTCTGAAACATTTCCATAACCTAATAATAATCCACTTTTTCACACCGTTTACTTTGTTTAAGTTATCAATTTTCAAATACGTCAAACATGTAGCAGTCAACTTTAGATGATGTAGTGTACCATCCCAAAAATCATATCTCTCTATTAGTTCCGATAATGGAAATTTATTGTATTTGTAGAGTTGTTTTCACGACTTATACCAATTGCTTCAATAAACCCCATTGTTTACAAAACATTCGTTAATACTATATGTTGAAATGTGTCTAAAAGATAAAGCTAAAGCCCTCATTAAATTGGTTCTTATCGATTCTTGTTATACGTATCTTTTGTAAAGATAACAGTGTTGATTAAAAAAAAATTTTTTCCACATTGGAAACGGAGAGCGCATAAACCAGAAACAGATTCTATAGATTCTTTCTTTTAAGTAGCTAGGTACATACACGATATTTGGTACAATTATAATAATCGAAATATTTCGATTCTCTTTAACTTTATTAAATCACTTAATCTCCAATTATTTCTCAAAACTATTTCTATATTATTATATGTTAGGCTGTTTATAAAAATCAAGAAATAAATTGATTTTTTACAGATATTTGATTCAAAATTAAATTTATTATTAATTTAACAATTTTTATTTTAATGACAGTATGATAGTGTAAATAAGAGTAGGGTAAGGGAAACTAAGGATAGTAATAACACTTTGACTTTAGAAGACGATTACGCAAAAACTATTGCATTTAAAACAGAAATTCTTCTAAACATTACTGACTCACAGTAACTTCACTGTACGATATCCTAATGATATCCAAGTTATTAGTAAAAAATGAGAGACGGAAGAAGCATTACAAGCATCCCAAACCTCGGGTTGGCTGTAACACTATATAGGGTCGATGGTAACACAAATTCAATTTTAAAAAATCGAGATATATATTGAACTAAGTTATAATAATAAATGAAAAAAAGTAAAATATTTGTGTTGGTGCATAAGAAGGTGAAAGATAG
The DNA here is from genome assembly GCA_028830335.1 of Eucera pruinosa. Taxonomy (NCBI): domain Eukaryota; kingdom Metazoa; phylum Arthropoda; class Insecta; order Hymenoptera; family Apidae; genus Eucera; species Eucera pruinosa. The sequence continues at coordinate 17,899,985 of JAMYCR010000001.1, forward strand.
AAAGTCACAAAATTAAAATATACGGTAATTATGATATTTTAAGGCAAATATAGTGTATGTATAGATCGTTTTGATTGGTGCATTCTTCATATGCCTAATTATGCATTCAATACATTGGATTCATTTTTTGTTTAACTTGCTTACGCTATAAGTTTCCGCGCAAACAAGACCCGAACATTCTTTATCTTCTTCCATTTACTTTTCGATTTCTGTCCTATATTTGTCTTCATTTTTCCCTCTTGCTTTCTTTTATATCCTGTTCTAATCTTATCTTTTTTCAAAATATCGGAAACATTTGACAATCGTGTAAAGATTGCATTAGATGGGGTCAGTTGAAATGTTACAACCGATTCCGACTATTGATGTTACAATCATCCACATGCATTTGAATCTAAATTGCAAATCATTAATGAAGCACTTAAAAATGCTAAGTCTTATTAATTCATTAAACGGTTACATGTTGTGGACAAACCCCTATAAAATGCTTAACAAAGTTATGTTTAAAAAGTCAGAAATGTCTCGAAAACTTTAAGAGCTGTTTTCACTCTTTCGAAATAACATAGTTCGCGATGTTCTGCGATCAGTGAATGTTTCGTTAAAATTAGTGTTTTTGAATTAGAAGACTTTCACTGTTGGGCAGGTTTCATAATCAATGTCACATTTATCGTTGTGAATTTTCTATCGCTAACGCGTAGAAAAATAATTTGTTATAGCATAATATATAGACAACTATTAAAGATTACAACAGAGCAATATAACCGATTTCCTTCGAAAATTGCCTCAATGAAGCTTGCTATCGCAGATGCGTATGATGAAATCATTTACGTCAATTTATATTACGTGTAGCGATAAATAATTGTAAAAAATTAAATTAGGCGATATAAAGTGATACTTTTGAAAAGGTCATCGCAATTAAAGCATATAGAGATATACGTAAATAGTTTTACACGGAAATACGGAATAATTTATAGAAAATATGGTATGCTTTGATTATCTAAATTATATATGTATTGTATTTAATTTAATTGTGTGCGCACATATGATATTACATAATATTGCGATGAATTAATTTTAAGAACTCAGATTAAAGAATAGGATAAAAGAAGAGAAGGAAACAGAGAACAAAATATAAAACAAGGAAAAAATAATAAAGGATCGAAATAAAGTTTTCTACTTGTTCTGAACGACAAATTCTTAACACTGTCAATAATTTTATTAAGTCTCTTTAAACGACTCCAAACCAAAGGTTCCGCAACTTTTATTTCATCATAAAGAAATTGGAATGTAGTGTGAATGTGCAAGAATTCCTAAAAAGGGGAATATGATAACAGATTTGAAGTATATTGGTTTTGAATACTAATTCACGCATTTCATTTAAGTAAATCATATTTTCTAAAGAAAAAAATAATTTAAATGACTTATATTCATACTAAAGCGAACTGCAACCTTTTTGAAAACTTACTTTCGTCGTAGCTCAATCGTAATATATGAAACTTGAAAATTTTAACATAATTAAACATAGTTTCGGAGTTATAAATTACAATATATAAACTGAACATTCGACACACGCAGTTTTTACCATCCAGTTTAATAGTAACGCATCTCAACGAATTCTACAAAACAGTCAATTAAGTCGCACACGTATTCCATCCGGCGCATAAATGATATTCAGTTTTATTACATTTGTACGTCAGAAAGATATTATATTTCAAAATTCCCCCCTACGCTTTGTAATTTTCTTCGTTTGAAGCAACTAAATATGTTATTCGCACAGAGAAAAAAGTAATCTTAATAGCAGAGTCGTTCACAAATTGCATGTTGAGCTCGAGTGACTAATTTGCAGAAAGAAATCATGAAAATAATTAAATATCGGAGAAAATTCAAACTGAACAAATATTGATACGTAACTATTGACTGATTGATTATTTATTTCAGGAATAGCCAATATATAGGGTGGACAGTATCAGGGGCGGATTAAAATTCTTGCCATCCTAGGCTGATGTTTTTACCGCCCCATAACTAAATGCTCATTTTAGTTGAAACTTATGTATTTATCGACTCATTTGTGGGTTAAAAATCTCGTTGCCGTACAAAGTAAAATGTTCAACTATCATAAGGAGCCGTTGTTAGACAATAAAAGATGTAAAACAATTCGCTTAAAAAGAGGAAGTGGACAGAAGAAATCGAAAGATTCAAAGAATGATATTCGGAATAATACAAATAGTAAGAAATAGTGAATCTTTGTTCAATTCCTGATGACCAATTGTATAATTAATTAAAATCGCATGATCTTGTACTGTGTATAGAAGAATATAAAGCAAATATTCTCAAAAAATTACAGCCCCATAAAACTTGGCACAGTACGATATATCCTACTTACAATTAATCTATACCTAAATGCGCCTCTTAGACAATTATAATTGACTGATTTGAATGTCTCGGTACTTTAAACCGATACATTGTTTTTTGTCTTACTGTAGCAATTGTTTAAGGCATACGGAATGTTTTATGATTGAGCAGGAAGTAAACATCGTTAAAATAACAGATAACAATTTCTGAGAAAAAATTGTACTAAGTGATGAAGCCCAATTTGACCTGAGTGAATTTGTAAATATGTAAAATGGTCGAGTCTAGAGTTCGAAAAAAAACCTTGAGTCATTGATGAATGACTATTACATCGTCGCAGACAGTTTAGTGCAATATTTAGGCCACAGGTGTAATTAGACTCTGCTGTTTTCAAAATGCTGCACGAAATTCTGTTACTGTTACTGGCGAACGGAACATAATAGAGAATTTTTTTTGCAAATCGGATGGAAAAATTGGACCTCCAAAATATGCAGTTTCAGCAGGATGATATAACTTGTCATTCTCATACAGCCAATGTAACAATAAACACAAAAACAAAAGACTTAACTATACCGGACTTCTTTTTATGAAGTAATCTTAAAAATAATGTGTATGCCGACAAATCAAATACAAATAAGTAGCTAAAAAGATGCCACTCGAGAAACCATAGCGAACGTATGTACATATGTATGTATTGTACATCTCAAGACCTATCAAAATGTAACGCGATCAAGAGAATTAGAATTTGTGCTGCATTCAGAGGCGGACATTTATCTAATATTATATTCTACATAGAACTCCTAAGTCTTAATGAACAAATTATGTTTAAAAAAACTATTAACATTTCGTCTAAAAATTAACGAAAATACAAATCGGTTATATATTATCCATCCTGTATTATCTAATAGACCCGCTAATAAAAATAAAGATGTTCATATTAATAAACAAAAAGATTATAAGTAAAAAGAAAATAAATAGAACACAGTCTTTATTTTTAATACGACTGAAATATTTGTCATTATTATCTTTCACACTTTTTCCATTTTTCGGATACAATTTATTCATCTGAAAGGTAAAGAGGATGTACGGGAAGAATAATATTCTTCATAAGCAGCCTTCGTTTAACCTTTTCGCTACTAACGGTGACTATAGTCACCAAACGCCTGACGCATTTTGCACTTGTTTTACGCTACGAGATTTCAGATTGGCAATATGAACAGCATTATAAAAGTAACATTTCGGCAGTACACCCATTTGGGCTCGCTTACACGTTCAAAACTTACACGTTACATGCTTTTATTTTTTTTATTTTTTACATCATTGCATTTTATTATATTTGAAACTTTTCATACGAAATTACATTATTAAATTATATTTTATAGTTGCATTATAAATAAACTTATCCTTTATCTGTTATGCATTAGCTTTTTTGCAATTTAAATAAAGCGTTAATAATTTACCTCACGTCACTAGACGTTAAAAGATGTTTTCTCGGCAGTCAAATTTAAGTGCGTCTGCGTTAGGATTGCTCCGTACCGAGGCAGCGCTTCTACGAGCCGATCCGCCGTAGCGAAAAGGTTAATAATTGTTCTCAAAGTTATATCGTAAATAAAAAAATAAATAATAAGCTATTTTTAGAATTTAATGTCGATACTAAGCAGGTTAAAGGGTAGCAAGGTATCATAACTTGAAATGGCATTATAAATTATGAAAGTAGGAGCATAAAATTTGTTCTACACCTAATTAAACTACAAGTTTCAGAATAACAGATATAAACCATATCCCTTTTCTATGTTTCTATTAATAGAGTTTCAGCTGTTTTACAAAAAGAAAGTGATCTAGAAATAATATGGTACAGACTTGTCACCTTTAAGCTGACCTACTGAACCACGATAATCGTTTATATTTAACGCGAGTACAACGTTATGAATATACAACGTCCTCTAGAACATTATGCCAATCATACTCTGACCCCTTGGTACTAGCGAATATACGCTCATACTTATGATTATATAATGATTTAAAACAAGTTTCGTGTGGGGTTCCAAACTGAGAGGGAAGTGATTCAATAACGGATTTCCTTTGGTTGTGGGACGTTAGGCATAAATAATAGATCATGTATAGCTCTCACAGCATGTGCATTAACAATTTGCCACCACATAGTTTCTACTGAAAATAACATACTTCAATACCATGAATAATAATCAGTATTATCTTTCTTATTGTTAAAGAAACAAAGAATACGGCTTCAATTATTAAGTCATTTTAGGATACAAATGAATGAACTGCATCATAATATTTGTTATATGTATTTCATTGTTCCTTGCATAGTTTTTTAATACATTTTTTAATAGGATAATGCATTTATCACGGTTATTGTTGTTAGGAAAATAGCAGTTTATTCATAAGTAATAATTCTAATAAAAAGCGAATCTACAAATGTTCATCTAATAATTGTATATAAAAAAAGAGGGAAATTAAAATGTATACATTAAGTAATGTTACTTAAATCTGTCTTTCATTTATGAAGATAAATGCATTGTGTTGTGTTATGTACTTAGTTTATAATACATCTTCCATGAAGAACGAAATATTTCACACATACATATAGTACACACATATAGATTAAATTAGATGTGCTATAAGTTGAATGATAAGAAATAATTGTTACAATTATAACATTAATTATAACACATCTTAGTATAATAAGTAGAATGTATTCCACAAATATTCACAGTCTTTAGAAACATAGTAAATTCTCAGCATGGATAGCAGACTAGAAATATCAACAATGCTCCAAACAATAATGATTGCTGAACAAGATTTTTTTTCTATATTATATTCGAATTAAAAACTTATTTTTGTAAAGACATTAAAATAAAACATTAAGACATTAAAATAAAATGTGATGAATTTTTATCAAAGTTTACTATCAATTAATCTTAAATGACCCTATTCTTTATAATGACACCTTCCATTACTTCTAACAAAAATTTAAGAAATTACAAACATTCGTATTGTTTAAAGTTTAAAGAAAATGGTTCGTAATAAAATTCGAAGCAAACGCAAATAAAATTGAATTATTATATTTGACAATTATGTATTTTTGAAAAAAAATAAAAATACCTCAACTAAATAGTATATAAATGTCTTCTGGTCAGAAAAAGTAGTATATCCATTTATAAAATAAACTGAGACAATGCTAAACTTATGACGTAACTATTTATCTGTGCTTGAGCGAAAACTTTGTAATTATACATGTTTGTGTTTTGTTTAATAATGTTAAATGCATCCTAGTTGGACAACAAAGCATTTCATTTCAAATTTACTTAATAATTTAATTTAAAATTGATAACTCAGTTTGTTACTGCAATACAGGAAAATATAATCAAATTTGTTTTTCATGCTTTTTATTTCTACTATTTATAAATTGATCTGTTAAATTGATGCCAGAAGTAAATATTTTTTACATTACACTAAACAATTAAAAAGATTGAATATTTAAATGTTTGTTTTTTCTTTTTCATGCAACAGTCTATATTTTAAATAAGACAAAAAGCATTAAAAACATTTATTAATCTCATGCAACGTTTATCTAATATTTCAGGAATGTAAGGTTATAAATTAGATTAGAGAATAATGCTAAAGGTGCACATATAGTTTATGTATTTTATCTTGTATTATTCTTAACAGTTTTCATTGCTTTTACCATATGCAATTGCATACAGTAAAACATGCACACCATGAAAAAATTTGAAATTAAAATTTGGTAATATACTACTTCGGCTAAGGTTGGAAGACAAAAATATATAACTAGATGTTCAACTGTAAAAAAAGATACCATTTACATTTTACTCTTACACAAACAATCTTTCATTTTAAACATAAACAGGCATGATTCTGAATGTAATCATGAAAATCACCTATCTTTGTGAACATAGTTTACCAGCAAAATAGGGAATTTTTTAAAGAATTTAATACTTTATTTCAGATTAGTGCTTTTATGCAGTTCGCTGGATGATATGGATACCACTATCTGTGTGAACAGGTGAAGACAATTCACCAACTTTAAGAGCAAATGCTGCTTGTTCAAAAGGTTTCTGCATTGCACCTCGACTAAATGGTCCCAAGTCCCCACCTCGTTTGGCTGAACTACAATCACTATACTTTGAAGCAAGTTCAGCAAATGTTGCTTTTCCTGATACAATTTGTTCTCTGTAAGCTAAATTTGTGAACATAATTATAAAAATATATAAAAAGATAACCACTTTACATGGTGATATATGTTGTTGAGATAAAATTATATAAAGTAAAAATTATTAGGTGCCTTACACTTAATAAGTTCAAGAGCTTCTTCTTTTGATCTTGTAATGTTTTCTTCTCGCCAAGAAGATGGTCTTCTAGAGCCTGAATGTTTTACTAACAAGTGGGAACATTGAACTTCTTCTGGACCATCACCTTTATTATTTCCAGATGGGTCAGCTGGTTTATTTGGCCTATCCCATTGACTTTCTTTAGTATAAACATTTAAATAATAATGCTGTCCTATAAAAAAAACATTGATTAACGATATACTATCGATTGTTAAAATATACTGCAGTGCAAATTACAATAAAAATTATATTATTTTATACATTTAGAATGAAACACTTTATACTTTAAATTTAAAAAAATATAATTATGTAAGTTACACTATTTTACAAGAAATACATCTTATTAAAAAATTATCAACCCTTTACATTGCGAAATTGTGTAAAATTTCGATGTACTAAAATTATATATTTTTCAATACGTTTTATGCCATATTATTTATATAAACCAAAATAATATTATAAAGAAAATGAAGCGCTTATACATCCGTTAAATTTTAACAATTCTTTAAGAACTGTACCCACAACAATAAAAATGTTAGCAAACGTAACGTTAGTTAGACGGAAAAAATGCCGGTTTGGTTTTATACTACAGTCGATACACAAATATGTCATAATTTATACAAGGAAATGATCATTTAAAAAAATAAACAGTTAAGTGGGAACAATTTTAAATTATTTATCGAATACTAAATAATTTGACATACCGGTAGATCTGCTTAAACGTTTTTCCCAACCCGCTGGTAGTTCTTCGTCCGCCATTGTTATCCAATATTTTTGTACTCTCGGCTCACGTCAAACACAGCAAACACATTTTCACTGCATCTAGTTACGAACCAAATTTTCAAGCGAACAGTTTAAGTAACCTTATCAATAAAATTACTATACTATCCTTTCTTCAAGAAATCGAGTACCTAAATACTTACTATGTTACATGAAATATGACCTGTACGTTATGTATATATACACCTATTACATATTGCAAAGATAGTATCTATATTTATTTACAATTTTGTAAATTAACAAATGTCTTATGTCATCAAGGAGAAATAAAAAATCGAAGAACATTAAAGTTATTATTGTAAAATGAATGCAAAACCTGCTATCATTCATATAGTATTGATATAATATATGCGGTTGCCATGACGGCAAATTACAAACGCTTCTTCTGTATATAATACCTTTCATATATACGTCAATTCTCTTTATAGAGAATTGTTTAAAAGAAGAATCAAAACTAAATATGGCTATAAATAGTAATATAAGTATGGTTTTGACTGAGTTAGGGTGGAGTGATGGATTTCACATACCAGTAGCAAATGAAGAGAACAAGAGCTTAGAAGAAGAAGTAATGCAGTTACTTATATTACCCTAATTTCACTCGTTTTACACACATACACGTATGCACACATACATGCAAATTCTTTTGTTTGTGTTTGATGCATGAGTTTCCTTTAGAATAGCAAAATTTTATATAGTAATATAGATAAATATTTTTATTGAAGTTTAATATATACTGTATTCATAATATAATATGAGTATCAATAAAAGTTTAAAGTATCATTTAATTTATTTTGCTACTGTTAAAATGTTATTTTCCATGTACTTGATCATTATTATCATTTTATTTAATATATAATCTTTTGTGTTAAAAGATCGAAAAGAAAATGAAACTAAAGGAAAATTTAAGTACAAAGGTTGAATCTACAGAAGAACGACTTAAAATGATGAAAAAACGTATCAGTAATTTAAAAATAGAGCAAGATATGAATCAAAAACTTTTAAACACCCACTCAGCACAACTTAAAACTGAAGACCATCATTACCGATTGAGTTGTAACACCGAATCAAGCCTTCGACAAGAAGCGCGAAACTTTCAAAAAGAATGGGAAGAAGTAAACGAGACGGTATCAAATATTGAAAAAGAGTTACAAAAAATGAAAAAAAAAATAGAGATTTCGAAAGATACACTCAAATATGATGAAAAAAATTTACGAGAATGGGAGGAAATATTAAATGAAAATGAAGATAATAATCAATTAATAGAACAATATATGAAAGAAGATTTGAAGGAATATAAGGTACAAGAGAAAAAAATTTGGAAATAAAGTATTAATTAATAATTCTCTTTTATTTATCTGATTTTTCCGTCATTTAGGAACTGGAATTAAAAAGACAGAAACTTAGTATAGAGTTACAAACTTACCGCGATGCAATTATTAAAACAGCTAATGAAGCACGCGAAATGGAAATTATTCTGAATCGAACATCTACATTGTATGCTGAAGCATTAGCGGAATATCGACAGATGTTTAATCAGTGGAAAGAAAGCGTAATCATGTTACAACAAAGGAATGACGATATTAAAAAAATTATTGAAGTATGACTGTACATTCGATTACTCTTTAATAATAAATAGCTTGATATTACGGATAAGTGTTTCAAAACTAAAGAAATCGTGCAAGAAAAGTACGAGGGATTAAAAGGAACATCATTTATCTAATAAACCTGTATCTAATACAAAATACAGTTACTGAGTACCTACCATCAAGGAGCCTGCTGTACACCAAATGTTTTCTTACAATTTTAATAAAATTACCCATTTAATATAAGCATTATTCTGTATTTACGTTTAAATTTTAGCAACAATTGATTTTGTTCGTCATCACATTCTTTTGGAAATCGCAATGGATTATTCATTATAAAATACAAAATAATGTATAGGCAAATATGACATTGCGATGGTGTTTAGGAGCTATTATTATTGTATTGCAAAATAAAAATTCTTAAGTCATCTCCAAAATATTCTGAACAATGTAGCGTATATTCATATTTAAAAAAATATTGACATTATCAAATTATATTAAAAAAACAGGATGTTCCTCAAATATATTATTATTCCACTAACAATGTTCCTTTTATTATCTCCTACAACTTCATGCTTACTTCGTCACTTTAAAATTGTTTGTATAAAAGCTGTTTCAAAGATTCAATAAAATGTATCTTAAATTATGTAAAAATATTTTGCTTAGGAAATCGAAATATTGCATGAAATTTCACAAGATAAAAGGAAAGTGCTCCAAGAATCAGAAAAGTTTTTAAACGAACAAATCGATAATAATAAACAGGTTCAAGATTCAATTAAGAAATTGGAAAAAAATCTTGCTACAATGAAAGAAGAACAGGATAAAATGAGAGAAACGACTAGTATATACGAAAATCAGGTAACAATAGGTAAAGGCAATATGATTGGTAAAAATACTCTTAAGACTATTTTCTTTTTAAAATTTTAGCTTATTATACAAAAAAATATTATGAAAGAGTTGATCCAACGTGTGCAACAAGTAAGAGCTGATATAAAACACAAAGAATCCCAAATTCAAATTAAATATGCAAAAATAGAAAAAGTGAATAATCAAATAACTGATTTGACTATAAAATTACAAGACATTAGCAATCAAAAGGTTGACATAGAAGAAAAAGCAAAGGAACTGGAAGATATGATCGAGGTATTTGTTATAAATAATAATTAGTAAGTAGCGCAAATAATATATTAAAATAATTTAGGAGCAAGAAAAGAAAAAATCCAAAATGACAAAAGAAATGAATCGATTACAAACGGCAATCTTACGCATAACAAATCAAATAAAATATTTAGAGAATGAGGATAAAGTTTTGAAGATGCAGTACGAAAAGGAATTTAAACAGTTTGAATATTTAGACAAACTATATGCTAAAGAAGAACAAGTTCTGGAGGATAAAAAGGAAGTGTGGTACCAAGTAGAATTTGAAGTCCAAAGATCTCAGATGAAATTAAATAGATTAAAAGGCCATGAATATGATAAGTCTGAAATTGAAAAAAAACAAAAGAAAATTGAAGAGCTCCAAAATACTTTAGACGAAAAGATGAAAGTGTCTAAGTTACTGCAGAAACAAATTGCAACTTTAGAGGTATGTAATCTAAAAATTAAATATTTATTAAAATATGCATACAACTTCTTTTTATTGTAGGATGATATGAGAAAAGTATCAAACAATTTAGCAAGTGACAATAAAGAATTAGAATACTTAAGAAATAAAAGGCAAGACCTTGTTCTTCTCGTGAATGCAGGTGAAAAACAACTGAAATGCGCTCAAAATCGTTACGAAGAAAAACAAGTAGAAGAAAGCATGCTGAGGCTTAAAGTATTACAAATGGAGAAAATGATATCTAATATTGGAGATAATGTTTATGACTTAGAAAGATACAGACTTGAATTAGAAGCAGTAAGGTTTTTGTAACATAATATTTATAGTAATAGTAAAAATATTAAAGTTTTCTGTTAATGATGTTAAAATTATTGTAATTATTTAGGCAATGCGAGAACGAAAAGCAGAAATTGCAATACATAAGGAATCCTTGATTATTCACAAAAGAGTTGCTGATAGTGAATGCTCAGAGTTAAGAAGTGCTATTGCTGAGAGAAAGATACGAATAAAGCAATTACAGGCTAAGTATGATAATTCCTCAGCATTGTTAGGTACTAATCCTGATGGTACACCAATGAACACCACACATTTGAAAATTCAAAATGCACAAGAAAAATACTTTTTACAAGAACAAGGTGATAAATTGGATGAATCAATCAGAAAAATTGAAGAAGAAATACAAGCCATGGAAAATACATTAAGAGTAATAAATGTCTGTAATGACAAGTATAAGGTAACTTTGACTACGGATGATCAAGATAAATCAGAAGTAGAGGAACATAAAAAATTGGATGAAGAACTACAGGATGCAGAAAAGAATTTAAAACAAAAAAAGGAAGAATTACAATCTTTAACTGAAAACATGCAGGTATCATATATTTAATTTTATATGATTCTAAAATGAAAATATTATATTAAATTTTAAAGTGAAATGGCTTTAACAGAAAATACAAAATGATTATGTACAAATTCTGAAAAATATAGAAGAGAGTCAAGAATGCAAAGAAAACAAAAATCAATATTTAACAGACTTAAAACAACAAATTCACGAACAAAAATTAAAGATGTCACGAGCTGATAAAAGTTTGCAAATTGCTAAAAAGAGCATTCATCAACTATTTAATACTACAGGAGACAAAACTGTACTTATGCAAGAGGTTTGTACATAATGTAATATACTTTATTGCAACTACACATATATTTTATAAACTTCTCATAATTTATTTGTATTTTATAGAAAGAGGTAGAATTACGTGAACTTCAAGAACAAAATTCTATTGTTTTACAAGATATTGCAGAGTTTACACTTCACCATATGGAAGTTGAATCTTATATTAAAAAGCTACTAGCAGCTCAGAATATTGAGTTACCATCTGTAATGTTACTTAGTCAATCACCAACAATAAGTCAATTACATACTAATACAAATTCTTCAGAATGTCTGCCAAAATCTAGGGAAAGTATTGGACATGTTGTCAACATAAATCCAGAATTTGGAGGTATGTTTATAAAGACATATACATACACAGAATGAATCACCTGATTTTATCACCTTACATTATTTGTAAACTATTTATTTTATGAAAACATGATTCAAACAAAAGTTTTATGGTTTCAAGGTAAACATTGATTAGTGTAATTATCTTTTTTTATAAATGGACATGTAGAAGATATATGAAGGTCAAATTTGTTTTTTTGTATAAAATGATATATTTTTTACCTTATATAAAAGCAAATATTATATTATTTAAAAAAACATAACCAACTAATGGTTTTTTGTTATAAGTGACTTTATATTTTTTTATAAAAAAAAAAATGAAAACATTGAAACGGTATGATTCCATATAAAAAACAAATTTGTTCTTCATAAATCCTCTGTACACCCAATTACAAAACAACTACTTATACTAAATCATGTCTTTTATGTGATCATGAAATTTTTGTTAATGAAATATTCATAAACGTAAATATATATTATTTGTACATATCCAAGTTACAACTAATTAGTTTAATACTACATAATTAAAGCCAAGTCTGTTACTATATTAACTTTTTAGCATTATAATTAGTTCATATATGATTTATCAATATTCTTATGCTATTTCAGCCATTCCAGTAAGAAGCATATCAAAAAAGGATGTAAAACAGGAACAGCCATCTATAAAATCTGTACAAGCACAAATAACGAAGAAATCTTTTTAACATAATTTTTTAAATATTGTAATTAACCTTTTTGTAATATACGGAAAATAATATACAAAGCAAGAATTGTAAACAATATTAAACAATAATTCAACTTTTATTAAGATTACTTATGATTGAAAATTAATTATTACAAAATCTATGTAAATCCTTCAATATATATATGTATATACATGTATATGTATAAACACTGCTTAACTCCTTTAAGGTTACATTACTTTCTTTTATTAAAGCAATTTATGCATAACTTGTAACGTAGATTTATCGTATAATAATGTTTTGAAAAACTATTATCAATTTAGATGATAACATGTAACTGTTATTTTTAGTATGTGTCGAATCACATAACTATCCAAAGTCTACAGGAAAGCATTAATATCGTACGTAATTTTTGCCGATACAAGGTATGTTACTTAAAAAAGCATTTAAAATAATATCTAGCTTTCATTCTAAGTATCCTATTAAGTTAAAATATAGTAAAAAAGTGAGTGAATTTAAAAAAGATCCATTTTCTTTAATTTAATAATCCAAGATATCATATATGCCTCGTGGTATTATTTTTTTAGCGGTGTCTAACCCTTTAACGTTAAAAAAATAATGTTCAAATATAATTGTAACAAATAATTACGAAATGAAAATATAATTGATTTTAACGATAAAACACATTTTCAGATGCCAGATATTGTCGAAGTTTCTAGCAACAAAGTTTTCGGCGGATGGCAAAAAGTCTATTCGCACGAAAGGTATTGTAGTTCTATAGTTATTAATCGGAGTCGTAAAAATTTTACATAATTTTTTTGATGATATAGCTATGAATTAGGATGTAAAATGAATTTTGGGATTTATCTTCCACCCCAAGTGGAAGAAGGACCTGTACCTGTTATTTACTGGTTATCTGGTTTAACATGTACAGAAGCTAATTTCATTCAAAAAGCAGGTGCACAGAACTATGCTTCTGAACAAGGAATAGTTTTAGTTGCACCTGATACAAGTCCTCGTAATCTTAATATACCTGGAGAAGATGATGATTGGGATTTTGGAACTGGAGCTGGTTTTTACCTTGATGCAACAAATGAACCATGGAAAAAAAATTATAGGATGTATAGCTATATCACTAAAGAACTACCTGCTTTGATTAATGAAAAATTTTCTGTATTACCAGACAAACAATCCATAATGGGTCACAGGTAAAACAAAGTTTAATTATATAATTTTACTACTTGGTTTCCAAGTGTTATAAATCTTTTAGAAATGAAAACATTTGTTTTACTTTTATTGTAACTTTTATATTAATTACATACATGTGAAACAATAATGTAATTATCAAAATAATATTTTTTTTTGTAAGGCTAGTAAAATTCATCTATTGTAGCTTATACATTTGTTATATTTTTGTGTTGTCTAAAATGAGTTTTTAAGCTAGTACTATTTTGGAACTGTATAGGCTCATCGATAAAATTTAATTACATGTAATTGTTCAATTTGTATAAACATATTTATGTTAATAGTATGGGTGGACATGGAGCATTAATATGTGCTTTAAAGAATCCAGGCTTATATAAAACAGTATCTGCTTTTGCACCTATAAGTAATCCAATTTCATGCCCCTGGGGCAAGAAAGCTTTCTCTGGTTATTTGGGTGGAACAGATACTAGTCCTGCATGGAAAGAATGGGATGCCATAGAATTAGTTAAAAAATATAATGGACTCCCATTGGATATTTTAGTTGATCAGGTATAACATTATAATAACTAAAGTAAAAACTTAATAAATGAAATGTATTCTATAATTATAGGGAAAAGAAGATAAATTTTTAAAAGATGGCCAATTATTACCAGAAAATTTGCTCTCAGCTGCAAAAGATGCTGGATTATCATTAGTTCTTAGGTTTCAAGAAGGCTATGATCATAGTTACTTTTTTATAGCTACATTTATTGAGGATCACATCAAGCATCATGTAAAATACCTTAAATCTTAGTTCAATATATGTACATGATTTTTTATTTCTTTGGCAATAAAAAAGAAATCTTTAATAACAAACTTTTATGTGCCAAAAAACAACTATAATAATAAAATAATAACCACAAAAGCAACAATTATAATAAATATTAATAATAATAATAATAACTTTTCTATTTAGAATAAAATTTTAATCAAATTATTCATATAAAAATATTTATCATTTATTCCATTCTTCCCTATTTTTCAATTCTCAATTATTTTTTCGCTATTTATAAAAGAAAAAAATAGATTTATTTTTTATACAATTTCACTTATAATTGTTACAATTTTTCATACAATTGAAACATATAATGTATATCAGTAACAATTTAATAAGAAAGCTATTAATGTGACTTAGGTGGCTCACGTAATTGGTGCCAAAACATTAATACTGGTTCACGTTTTTGCCATATATTAGCATTACCCCATACTTGCCAAAATCTACAATAAACAAAACAAATAATATACGAACTTCTATACATTTTATATAAATGTACTAACATTCCAAATAATGCTCCACCCAAATGTGCTGCATGGTCAAGATGTTGCCAACGTAAAACACATCCTATACTATCAAGTCCCATCATGGCTTTCATGGCCTAATCACGAATACGTCGATAAAAAAGTATATAATCTAATGTACAAAGATTTAATATGATTAGAATAAAATTATCCACATACCGTGCTGGCTGTAAATTTCAACACAGGCAGAAAAACAATAGATAGATACATATCTGGAAATTGAGTACATACATATCCAATAATACCCATTAGTGCTCCTGACTATATCACAAATAAAAAGTTATTATTAGTGTTAATATTGTCTCCTTATCCTTTTAATAGATACTCACAGCCCCTAAGGAAGGATTTTTTATTCCAAATGCAGATTTGTATAAATGACTTGAGAAACTAGATACCACTCCACTAGTTAAATATAGTGCCAAAAATTGTTCTCTGCCTAATATTGACACAGCAACAGTACAGAAATTGTATAACACATACATATTGATAATTAAATGAAAAAAAGAATAATGAGAAAATGTTAAGAACAGCATTGTCCAACAGCCACCTTAATCAAAAGTACAGAATTCAATAGTCATTCTTTAATGTTTATGTTACAGTAAATATCTTTCAAGATGGGTATTTCTTACCTAATACAGGATTGCTACAAAAATATCGATACATTGTTGGTTGAGATGCAGGTATATGCCATAACAAATACACTAGTACATTTAGAAGACATATGGGAACAAACATTTTTTCTCCCTCTGATAAATTATTCCACCATTCCTGCATTTTAAGTCTCAAACCTGTTCGCTAAATGTAATAGATGTTTTAATGATATTTAATGAAAATTATCTTTTATTTACATATAAGCTTCTATATACAAACACGTATTCCCCATTGTTTATAATTCCTGATCATCCTATAGGTCTTTTCTCTGATGCGCTCATATTCCCAAATGGCAGCAGCAATAAATGTTGTTCCACTAAACTGGGTTGATGAAAACAGGTAAACTTATGATGTAAAAAAAATGGATTATACTTAGATTACTTTTATATAAAGAGAACTAGTATTTTGATTACTACTATTTTATGCATTTATCTTTATCCAATCACTAAGTTATCATTTTGTTCATCTTGTACTCACCATAATAGTAAAAGTAAATGGTTTCCACAAATTGGAAGTATTATTTGTTTGCTCACTTTGTGATTTGTTTAGTAAAGATGTTTTAGATAATTTTGTTTTGCCTCTAAATTTATTAAAGTTTCTAATCTGTTTATATCCTTCAACTGTATACAATTTAGACTTGAATTGTACAGTTGTAAAAATACTGAAAATATATTAAATAAATGCAGCTATATAATATGAAATCATTGTTACATATAAGAATTAGAAAAACAAAAATATAACATACCATTTACATACATTATCACCTAAATGTAAGAATGATCTAAAAGCCATGTTTTATAGGCAATTAAAAACAGCAGGAAAATACCACCAATTATACATTAAATTTATAAAGAATCCAACCAGAGCAAATGTGCAAAGTCCTGAAAAATATAAACAATTTAATTTTGTACGAAAATTAAAATTTCTAGATTATATACAATCATATTCCGATGCTATTGCAAATTATCAAAATTTATGATGTAATATTTATTCACCTTACATAAAATACATTTTTACCAACTTTCCTTATTATATTAAAAATAAAAAAGAAATAGTAACTTTTTAGTAAAATCACTTTCCAACTGTATGATTAAATCTATGCATTTTCCTATTATAAACGCATAACAAATTAACAAATGTGCAAATGTTTACCATCAATAATAGGTTATAGTAATTGACGCATAATATTCGGTTTCAATTCCACATAATATGTATGTATTAAACTGAATAAATAAATATATATATATATATGTATGTATATGTATTGCAATCGTGCAACTTTAACCTGTTATACTTACAGGTAATTGTAATCATATCATTTATCACTTAACATGTTATAACTACACTATTAAATACATAACACATTCGTAAAACTTTTATAATCAAGATCACTAATCAGAATTTATATATGCACTATATTTGGTGAATTTTCAATGGAAACATTTATTTGTAACGTTTGCGACCGAGGGAATTTAGGGATTTTTGATATATGTATATAGGGATTTGATACCTCGCAGAGATTTTTCGAAACAATTAGTTTTAGTACCCCGTTTCTTCGCCATCTAATCTAATGCATGCTAACAAGTTTATTCGCGTGGACGATTTTAAATCTATTTTTTCCTAAGTCCAGTTCGGCGGTTATATTCGTAATTGTTCGTAATCATCCGGTTAACTCTGTAGGGGCCTACCCAAGCGCAGTCGAACTTTGACGTTTTGGGTTCTTTTAACAAATATACGTTATCGTTCGTTTTAAATTTCCGTGGATTTAGGTTTTTGTCGTAAAAGTCTTTACTTTTCCATTTTGCTTTTTCGAGATTTTGTGCTGCAGTGGCTTGCGTAGTGGTTATTTTAGTGAATAGTTCGTCTAGGTATTGAATGAAAGTACGTGGTATTTGTTGTCTAGAGAATTCTGAAGGAAGAGTAGCCTTAATCCCAAACACTAGCTCATGAGGTGTGAAACCCATGGCTTCATGTACGGATGTGTTATAAGCGAACATCCAAAACCTAATCCATTCATCCCAATTCGTTTTCGTACAAAAATGCTTGAGATTATCGACAAAAACTCGGTGAAATCTTTCTAACGAACCTAAGGATTGAGCGTGAAAAGCAGTTGATTTAGTTTTTTGAATTTTGAAGCTCTTCCAGAAGCACTCCATTATTTGGCTTACGAAATTTCTACCCTGGTCCGTGTGAATAGCTTTTGGGCAACCAAATCTGCTGACAAATTGCTCGGCTAAGGCAAGAGCTACAGTTGTTGCCTCCATGTTAGGTATGGGAATTGCATCAGAATATTTTGTCCGATTGTCTTGTGTAGTCAGAAGATACTTGTTCCCTTTCTCTGTTTCAGGAAGAGGACCTACTATGTCTATTTGGATTTTTTCAAAAGCACGGGTGGGGGTGTCTGTGATGCTCATAGGTTGTTTCGTTCTTCCCGAGTAAGCTTTATTCCTTTGGCAGAGGGTATAGGACTGAAGGGATATGTTTCTATCTGCGTATTCACGCGAAATGATAATCACAGATGTCGGTGGATATATATCTAAGTCTTTTATTTGCTGTCTTTCGCGAGTCGAGTCGTAGGCGACGGTTTTCTCAAGACTGACTAACTCGTCATTTTTGGTCGCCCGTCTGTTTTTTGCTTTTCCCTGATTGGTCACCTACATATTTCGGTGTTTGCCAATCAGGGCTCTTTTTTCTCTTTTCACCGCCTCTTCCTTGCGCCCTTAGCGCGTTTCATTAGGAAGGGCGAGGTGAATAGGTGGGGGTGCCTTGTCGCTTCGTAGATTTGGCAGCGCAGCGGAATTTCCTTCAGGGACCGTTATTCTATCTCGCCCGGTCGCGGGCCGCCGGGCCTTGCGCCGTGTCCCTTCTGGAAATACCTGGTTTATGACGCCCGCAATTCGCTATTGAGGCAGTTCTAGAAAGTTTACTGGAAAACACATGCGCCGAAAGAAACTAAAAGGTTTCCTCAAAAATAGCTTTCCAGGTGCGCAAGTCATAAACCATGCTAGCCGTTTGCACGCCAAATGTTGCTTTCATTTGTACGGCCAGCCGCTACATTACCCCCTTACCAGTGCAAACGTTACTCTAAATTCCGTTATCTACACCGGTAGCTATCTTATTAACTATCTTAAAACTAAAACTATATTCTATTTACTAACTACTAATATGTACAATCCTAAACCTACTCGAACTGTTAGCGACCAACCTGCAAGCGATTTGGAAATCGTACTTGCCTACCTGAACGGGTTCGTACAGGCTCTTGGGTGCAGGTTGATCTGTCGTCGGTCGCGTTTCGAACAACCGTGAGTGTCGTCTGTTCTGACGCCTCATCGAATGCTATATTATTGCCTAATAAGTAGGCCGGTTTAAGTCTGTCTATAGAGACCGTGGTCTCCTTGCCTCGCAACCGGACTACAAATGATTTTTCTGAGCGAGAAATTACAGGGAATGGCCCTTCGTATGGGTTCTGTAGCGGGCTTTTTACGGAGTCAACGCGTACAAAGACGTGCGTTGTGGTTCGTAGATCTTCGAATACGAAGATTCGTTTCTGACCGTGACGTGATCCCGGTTCTGGTCGCAAATCGTTAAAACGCGCGCGAAGCTGTCGAATCAATTCCGCGGGTTGCGCGTTACATTCGTTCGTGTTTACAAAAAATTCTGCAGGTAGACGCAGGTTTTCGCCGTACACTAATTCAGCCGTTGACGCTGCTAAATCTGGTCGGTAAGCTGTACGAATACCTAACAAAACTACAGGTAACGCGTCGATCCATCGTTCGTCGCCGTGGCATTTAATTGCCGCTTTTAATTGTCTATGGAACCGTTCGACTAGGCCGTTCGCTGCAGGGTGGTAGGCTGTCGTGCTAAGGTGGGTCGATCCTAGGAGCGCGTTGACCTGTTTGAAAAGGTCGGATTCAAATTGCCTGCCGCGGTCGGTGGTGATCCGTGCCGGGGTGCCGAAACGCGCGACCCAACCGTGAACAAAGGCTCTCGCTACCGTCTCCGCTTCTATATTCTCGAGCGGAAAAACTTCGGGCCAGCGTGTAAAGCGGTCTACGCATGTTAGGCAATACCTCATGCCTCTCGCGATTGGTAATGGACCTACTAAGTCTACATGCACGTGTTGAAATCTATTTGAAGGTAACGCGAAATTACCTGTAGGGCTTACTACGTGCCTGCTAATTTTCGCGCGCTGACACTCGAGGCAACTTCTGGCCCATTCGCGGCAATCTTTTTCCATTGCCGGCCAAACGAAACGCTGTTTGACCAGCTTAACCGTGGCTTTAATTCCGGGGTGTGACAAACCATGAACCGCGGTGAATACCTGGCGTCGAAAAGGTTTCGTTACGAACGGACGAACGCCCCCGGTTGAAATATCGCAATACACGGGTATATCGCTAGACGTTAATCTCACTTGCTTCAGGTGTAACGTGGTGCCAGACGCTGTGAGGAAGCTCTTTAATTCCTCATCATCATTTTGCGATTTTGCTAATTCGTCGTATCTTAACGGCGCTGAGATTGCCTCGATTCTCGAAAGTGCGTCTGCCACCTCGTTATCCTTTCCGCAAGTGTGGCGAATGTCGGTTGAGAACTGCCCGATAAGATCTAAGTGCCGAAACTGTCTCGGTGAACATTTTTCCGGTTTTTGTCTAAACGCGAAAATTAGCGGCTTATGGTCCGTATAAATTGTAAATGCGCGACCCTCAACCGCGTGGCGAAAGTGTTTTACCGCTGAGTACACGGCTAATAATTCGCGATCGTATGCGCTATATTTTCGCTGTGCCTGCGACAAGGATTTCGTATAGAAGGCTAGAGGTTGCCACGAATCTCCTTCTCGCTGCTGTAGCGTCGCGCCTAACGCAAAGTCGGAGGCGTCGACCATAATCGCTAATTTTGAATTTCGCGACGGGTGAGCTAATAAAGCGGCTTCGGCTAAGGCAGTCTTTAATTTTTCAAATGCCGTCTCCGATTCAATTGTCCACTGAATCGGAGTGTTGTTTTTTAATTTTTTACCCTTTAGTAGGCTGTTTACCGGGGTTTGTATCACCGCCGCGTTAGGTATAAATCTTCGATAGAAATTTAGCATGCCGAGAAATCGACGAAGCTGCTTTATTGTTTGCGGTTTAGGAAAATCTATTATCGGTTTTATTTTATCTGGTAGAGGTTTCGTGCCGTTAGCATCGACCGCGTATCCAAGAAATTTTACACAATTTACCGCAAAAACGCATTTACTTGGATTAACTATTATGCCATACTGTTCTAGGCGTGAGAAAAGCTGCCGGAGGTGTTCTTTGTGTTCTATTTCGTTTTCTGATGCTATAAGGATGTCGTCTAAGTAGGCATAGCAAAATTCGAGACCTCGCAAAACTGTGTCTATAAACCTTTGAAATGTCTGAGCAGCGTTTCTCAACCCGAACGGCATGGCTGTATATTCGAATAACCCGAACGGCGTCGTAACCGCGGTTTTTAATACATCGTCCGGGTGTATGGGGATTTGATGGTATGCTCTTACCAAATCGACGGTCGAAAATATCGTTTTTTCGGATAGCATTCGCGAGAAATCCTCGATGTGCGGGATCGGATAGCGGTCTGGTATTGTGCGTGCATTGAGAGCTCTGTAGTCTCCACAGGGTCTCCATCCGTTATCTTTTTTGGCGACCATATGGAGGGCTGAAGCCCATTGACTCTTCGATGGCCGGATGTAGCCCTGACTTAAGAGACTCTCAAATTCCGCTTTCGCTACCTTGAACATCTCCGGAGACAATCTGCGCGGCTTGCAGTATGTCGGCGGTCCAGAAGTTGTACTAATATAATGTACTACGTCGTGCTTTACCTTCGGAGGGTCGGTCGTTGGGCGCGTGATGGAAGGGAATTCGGCGAGTAGCTGATCGTAGGGAGAATTTCCAGCGATGGTCTTGACTGACTCGGTTTTAGCGGCGGCAATCCTTCCACTCGAGGCAAGCGACGTTGTCTGATCTAGGAGTCGTCGATTCCGGAGGTCCACCAGCAGCCCGTAGTGGCTGATGAAATCAGCTCCGATGATCGGTTTGGTGACATCGGCGATGACGAATTTCCACAGGAAAGCACGGCGAAGTCCGAGGTCCAAATTGAATGTTCTCAATCCGTACGTGCTGATGTGGGAGCTATTAGCCGCGAACAGCTCGTACTTGGCCTTCGTAACGGGACCTCTTACGCGTGCGCGAGGATATACGCACAGATCCGAGCCCGTGTCTATCAGGTATTCTTCTTTCGTTGTCTGATCGGTGATAAATAGGCGGCTTGTTATCGGACCGTCACTGATAGCCGCGTTCAGTGGCGACTCTTTTCGTTTCCCGACTCATAGTTGCAGGGAGAGCGGCATTTTGTCGATCGTTCGCCGAAGGTTTGGTGATACCAACAATAGTCCTCTTCTCACGGGTTGGTTTTTCCGTTTCGCGCTTCTTGATCGCGATCGACGCCGATAATTGCTGTTAGATTGATGCTGCGGGCGTGATCTGGATTGCTCGGCGATATTCAATTCTAGGCTCTCCAGTCGTTTAAGCAGGAGTTCGGTAACGTTATCGGTGGCGACGCTTGCTACCTGAGTCTGTGCGGTCCCCTCGTGAATCTGGTCCGCGATCTCCGCTAATTTAGCGAGCGGGAGGTCTGCTTGCGCGGTAACGATGGCACGTGTCATGGCAGGTAATCGACCCGACCACAGCGTAAGCAGGAAGTCGTCGGACACTGTTGTACCTGCTAAACTTTTCATGTGGCGTAGAAATTGCGAAGGGGTTCTATCGCCCATCTCTTCTTGCTCCAACAGCTGTCGGATCCGCTGGCTCTGTGATCTAGACAGTCGATGGATGAGTTCCCTCTTCAGCGTCTCGTATCTCTCCGAATCCGGTGGGTTGGCAAAGATGTCTTGTACCTCTAATGCATACTTCGGCTCGAGCTGTGCCATCACATAGTAAAACTTTGTGACATCCGCGGTGACGCCATTTAGCGCGAACTGAGCCTCAATTTGATGAAACCAGACTGCTGGTTGTTCTGGCCAGAATGGAGGAACGCGAATTCCTACGCGGCTCACTTCTGGCGTCGCGGTGGTGTCCATATTCGCGGAAGCACTCGCGTTCAGCGCGGAAGCTGTGTTCTTTCTCGTCGCCATGTGTATTCACTGCACTTAACTTCACCACACTTTTACACCTGTGATCACGTCGGGGTCACCAGTGAAGGGATATGTTTCTATCTGCGTATTCACGCGAAATGATAATCACAGATGTCGGTGGATATATATCTAAGTCTTTTATTTGCTGTCTTTCGCGAGTCGAGTCGTAGGCGACGGTTTTCTCAAGACTGACTAACTCGTCATTTTTGGTCGCCCGTCTGTTTTTTGCTTTTCCCTGATTGGTCACCTACATATTTCGGTGTTTGCCAATCAGGGCTCTTTTTTCTCTTTTCACCGCCTCTTCCTTGCGCCCTTAGCGCGTTTCATTAGGAAGGGCGAGGTGAATAGGTGGGGGTGCCTTGTCGCTTCGTAGATTTGGCAGCGCAGCGGAATTTCCTTCAGGGACCGTTATTCTATCTCGCCCGGTCGCGGGCCGCCGGGCCTTGCGCCGTGTCCCTTCTGGAAATACCTGGTTTATGACGCCCGCAATTCGCTATTGAGGCAGTTCTAGAAAGTTTACTGGAAAACACATGCGCCGAAAGAAACTAAAAGGTTTCCTCAAAAATAGCTTTCCAGGTACGCAAGTCATAAACCATGCTAGCCGTTTGCACGCCAAATGTTGCTTTCATTTGTACGGCCAGCCGCTACAGGACCTTACGTAATTTGCAATATCCTTCCCCATCCCAGGCCAAACATAATTATTCTTTATTAATTCCAGCATTTTGTAGGTGCCCCGATGACCTCCTACCACTGAATCATGACTTTCCTGAAGGATTCGATGACGTTCCGTTACCGCTGGTACTACCTTTTCACAAGTACATATTGTAATTCTGTATTTTGGGTCGTTCAAATTTTCTCTAAGAAGATTTTCTATAAAGTCCCATTCAGTGGCATTGAGAGTGTTCAAGTCTTTCGAAATGCTAAAGGTTCCCAACCCTTGGGAGTCAAGAAGAACCTTTAATGACTTAATAGAAGAGTCGATTTGGTGGGGTTCAAAGTCGCTAGAGTGACTATGTTTCAAGAATAGAAGAAATACGAAATGATTATTAAATTGGAAGGCCATTGCATCTTCAATATTAACTTGGTATTGCTGGATTTCTTCAATTGTAAATATATTTTGATCCATTAAACTCTTAGTTACTTCCGTCATTAGATTGCAATCCAATGGTATGAAATGTGCGAGATTATCGTTTCGAAGAAGAAGAGAGTCTTTGCTGTAGCGGATATTGGGATATGAGGGGAAAGTCGCTACGTTTTTATTCACGATATCGGTAAGGATACTAACTTTGTTGGAGATGTCTATTTCCTCGTTAATTTCATTTACGTTAGTTAAAATCGAATTCGCAGATACATTCGTTGTGGCATCCGAATCTTTTCCCACGTCGCTGGCCATATTAAATAATAAGTTTCTAGGCCCAAATCGTTGCCCCAGCGAGGCTAGTTCGATTGTATGCCCTATCGCTGGAGATCGTTGTCGTCCCTCGTTGGTTCGCAGCGCTTTTGCGATACTATCCGCGGCTTCGTTTGTGTTATCGGCAACTGCTTTCTCGCGCGCCAATAACGCAGTTGCCACTTCTACTTCAATTTGTAGATATAAGAATTCATCATCGCTTTTGTCTTCGCCAAAGGGAATCTTTTTATTCGTCCAACTCTACGCACTCTTTCCATGTAGCGTTTTCGTTCGACTTCTTATAGCGTGACTTGCACGGACGCTCGTGCACCTCGGGTACAGAAACATTTTCCGGCCGATCGTCCTCGTGTTCAAATCGGATTACGGGTTGATAGACACAGGATTCGAACGAACGTGGGTTGGGCAATGGCGCGCGGGCAGAGAGACTCGAGACGACGGCGAAAATGGGCAATCCCGATACAGTTGCACTTGTCTCTCTGTGTTCATCCGCACAGCACCTCTTTCCTTCCAAGATCATCAGCGTTCAAAGAAACTGCGTATATGTGCGCCTGTTAAACGACTCCTGATGTCTGGACGAATCGTTGGAAAAAATTCGGAATCAAACGACGACCCATAATTTTCAATGACGGTCCGTGCGATCGTTCGCACAGAATGTAAACGCACACGGTCAGAGGGGAGCCGGGAATCGATCCCTGAGACTATACGAGCACCACCGATGGGTCCTGGGGGCTTGAGTGCGGAATACCAGAAAATTGTATGCGACTTTGTTGAGGGTGAAGGCTAAGGTTTGAATCTACTGGATTGCGCGAGAGTGCATCCGCGTTCGCATTGACATACCCTTCCCTGTTACTACATGCAGTTGGGATTGAAATCAATGTCTTGATTCGGGGAGGCAGATCGTACAAAGAAAAAGTATAGGAAAGAAATTTTCCTTTTCCGAATTCTACGACACCTAATAAATCTTCCTTGAATTTCATTGTAATTTCTTGTCGTTGTAGGAACGAGATACCTGAGATTTCAATCTCTCTAATAGGAAAACTATCACCTACGACTTGGAATTTAATAGAAACGTCGTGTATTACTATTGAGATTTCGCCCAACGTACCTATCGAAACTGAACCTATTCCGGTAAGACTATAAACTTTGTCTGTATTGAGAAAGCAAGCCGGAGATTTTCTACAGTGAAATTTTATATCTACGCAAGCCACTTTTGCAACCCCTTTTGGTTCTTTTAAACTTATGCGCGAATGGTGGCATGATTATCTACTATCAATTTGTGCGCGTTGACTCGTTTACAATAGTATCGCTGTATTGACTTACGAGTAGCGAAGACTTCGCCGCCAAGCAGCGGAATCAACCCCCGCACGAAGCGATAACCATCGAACGTTCTCCCTCTCACCGTCTCGCAAAACAGTATAATCGAACTTTCAAAATAAAACTAAGTCTCCAAGTAGTGTCTTTCTTTTATTAATCGCGCCGCTAGCAGAGTGCTTCAGCGCTCCACGGGCACCTTATCCACGCCAGTGAAATCCACCAAATCCCTATACCCGCACGGCGCACACGCAACAAATGCAATAATGTTGACATACCTGTATAGGTATTTTCTTTACCCTTTTAATTCTATCGTTTCACATGTTTACTCAGTGTTTTACGTAAATAAAACATTATTATTTAATATTATTAAAATATTATGTTTTATTTTTAGCCTTTACGTATATTTCAATAATAATTTAATAGACTTAATGGGATACAATGTTTTTACGATTACTCAAGGTAAAAATGCTATATAAATAAGTACACGGTTGTTAACCAATGATTTTTGGACCAATATCAGTTCCTTTCATCTGAGTCGGTCATGCCTAAGTTCAATATAAGAACACAGAGTTGCCCTGTAATATTGGTGAATTCTTATTCCTATGATAAGGCTCCTTTTTGTCATTGAATGTAGCATGTGGTAAATCTGAGGGCCATCATATATATAGCCTGTAATATTACCAAGCAGGGTTGCTACGAATTTGCGGTAGGTCTGATGCCATTGGTTGAAGCAAAGCTGAAAATCAATCCCCATCTGAGCATCTTATTTAAGGGCATATTTACACTAAACGAACAAGAATATAGGGGAAAACAAAAGCTTGTCAAAGTAAGAAAAAGCTGCACAATGTAAACTCCTCTCAAGAAAGCATGCGCACAGTAGACAGCATACGAAACCATGTAATTTCAAATGCGCCGACAACGGTCGTTACAAATTTCGTTTCTGTACGGTAGTAGTCTTAAGGGAGTTAATTCTTTATTACATTATTGTTATTACATAATAAAGTATTTATTCCTTGTTACATTATTGTTATTGTCCAGTTAATGCTAATTTTGTTAGTTGTTACACGACGATTAAACTAACAGTAAGTCATTGTTCTTAATTTTGAAGCGTGCTTCTATAAATTTTATGTATGCGATACTTAGAAGCGTTTTTTTAAGTTATTACACACACACACAGTTTGATTAATTTCTTTTTTTATGTTAATGTCAATTATTTTACGTATACAGTAAAATATTAAGACTTTAATTAAGGTATAAGTAAATGTATTGTAAGGACTATACAGTAAAATTATAAAGTAAAATATAATGTAAAATTTAGGAATTGCTTAAATAAATGTGAATTTATATGAAATATAATCATCAAAATATTAATGAATATTTTAAGGGAATTATATTTTAAATACAGGGAAATCTATTAGTTTAAAACTTGTTATTGTAGATGAACGAAGACTCAGTCAAAGTTGCAGTACGAATCCGTCCATTAGTGAAAACTGAAGTTGAACGAGGATGTCAAACATGCTTGGATGTTGTTCCTGGTGAACCACAGATAGTTATAAATAATACAGATAAAGCTTTTACATTTAATTATGTTTTTGGTTCTGATATTGGACAAGAGGATTTTTATAATATTGCTATCAAAGATATGGTAAAAAATATTTTCCAAGGTAAGATTAAAGTAATGCGCAGAGTGTTCCAGGTTTTGTGATCAAACTGTGTCTATGCATATAAATTAAAACTTTATTAAAAAGTTATAACATAATAGTACAAAATATGAAAGAAACAATAACAGAATTGTAGTTATTGCAATGATATGCTAATGTGGTAAATGCCTACCTTTAATAATCTCAGATAATAAACAAAGCTCACATAAATAGAATAGATGAAAATGTCACTTATATCTGTCTACATTGTACTGTTCCTTCATATTTTGTATTTTTCTTATTACTTTTTACTTCATTTATACCCATAGCATTGGTCTATAGTTTATATAGATAAAGTTACAAAAAAATGGATCAACATTTGACCAAAAAAATTAAAGAACACTAATTTTTGTTACAGTTTTTAACAAATAGATATTTTGGAAAACGGTTTGCGCAGGTTCATTCCTTATTAGATAGCGCTCAACTTTTGTTTATACAATTTTTTTATAAATCAAATAATTTTCGAGATATTGAAAAAAATACATTTTTCATCCCTAACTTTGAGGATTGTTTTTTTCCCCTAGATATGAATGATGGCTTATAAAAAAAATATGTGTAAAATATTTTTTTGAAAACTACCTGTTCACTAAGTTTCATTGAAATCGACGATTAACACTTGAAAATCTTCTTAGTAAGAAATTTTGGCTAGAGAAACCTGGATCACCCTGGATAATCTTATAAAATATTGTAATTGTGTTTTATTTTGATAGATTTTGTAGTACATTATATGCCTTTCCTTTTATAGGCTATAATGTTACTATATTAGCTTATGGCCAAACAGGAAGTGGTAAGACCCACTCAATGGGTACAAATTACATAGAAGAAGAGCATATGGGTATTATACCGCGAGCAGTACATGATATATTTGATATGGTTTTGTTAAAGAAGGACTGGAATTTTAAAATTACAGTTTCATTTATGGAACTTTATCAAGAACAATTATATGATTTACTGGCTGATAAGCAACGAAGTCAGTCTATTGTTGATATCAGAGATGATGGTAAAAATATAAAGATTGCAGGAATTGTGGAAAAAGAAGTTGCAGATGCAATAGAAACATTGCACTGTTTAACACAGGGATCTCAGGGTCGCGCAACAGGTGCTACAGCAATGAATGCACAAAGTAGTAGAAGTCATGCAATATTCACTTTATGTATTCATCAACAAAAAAAAGATGATTCGTAAGTAATTTGTCTGGAGCAAGATAAGACTGAAATTATAATATGTTTATTAATTGTTTTTATGCTTTATTTTTTTATGTTAATATTATGTAGCAATACAGCAACAACAGCAAAATTCCACTTAGTAGACTTAGCTGGTTCTGAACGCAGTAAAAAGACTCAAGCAACTGGGGAAAGATTTAAGGAAGGGGTTAATATAAATAAAGGTTTATTAGCATTAGGAAATGTTATATCTCAATTGGGAGAAGGTGGATCTACATCATATGTTGGTTATCGAGATAGCAAACTTACAAGATTGTTGCAAGATTCTCTTGGTGGCAATTCTATGACGTTAATGATCGCATGCGTTAGTCCAGCAGGTTACTAAGAATATAAATCTATCATCCTAACTTTAATAATGATTTTTCAAATAAGTGATATTTTATTTGAAATATTTCCAGATTACAATTTAGATGAAACTCTAAGTACATTAAGATATGCAAACAGAGCACGTAAAATAAAAAATAAGCCTGTAGTAAATCAAGACCCTCAGATTACAGAAATAAATCGATTGAATAAATTAGTACAGGAATTGAAACTGGCTTTAGTGGGTGAAGGAATTAAGGCTT
Organism: Eucera pruinosa; assembly: GCA_028830335.1. NCBI lineage: Eukaryota > Metazoa > Arthropoda > Insecta > Hymenoptera > Apidae > Eucera > Eucera pruinosa. Next base: position 17,929,401 of record JAMYCR010000001.1, read on the forward strand.
CTTGTCCTGTCGAACATCATGAGCTTGAAATGAAGAACCAATCTTTACAAAAGAAAATAAGGGATTTAACGGAGAAATTAAACAGTAATTTAATTGAAGCTGTGGTCATGCATGAAAGAGCAGAATTAGCTCAACAAGCCAGGGAAAAAATTCAAACTGATATGGTGAAAATATTAGAAGATTGTAAAGAACTTTTAGATCATTTTGATCAAAATCCTGACGAACATAATGAACATCGTAAAAAACTGGAGGCATTATATTTAAAAATTGTTGGTAAGTAACATAATTTTGTTGTTTGGTATATTTCATATTTAATAAGTGGAAAAAATGTGCAACTTAGAAAATCGTTTGTATTGTTGACTAAATATTTTTTTTGTAGATATCCAAAACGATCAGAAAAAAACATCAGAAGAACTCATAGATTATGAAATATCAGCTGGTAATGCAAATACGTTTACAATCAATTGTGAAGAAGAATTAGAACATACATCTACAGGTGAAATAAGTTCGCCAAATACTTTAGACGACTTTGATGAAAAACAAGAAGAACATACTTTGCTTCAAGTTAAAAGAAACAATGAAGTACAAAACATCAACAAGGAACTTGCTCTTAAACAAAGTCTCATATCACAGCTTTTAAAGAACTCTTCTCAAATGATCGATTATTCTAAAGAAATACAAGATATGGAGCAGGAGATAAAGACACTTCAGACAGAAAGGGAAGAACTTTTGCAAGCATTACAAAATGTTCAGGCAAATAATGTGAGCTCAAAGTAAGGTTTAGTCAAATACAAAAAGTGTGATTTATTTTTATGCAATCATAATATTGTTTCTTAATAATGTTTAAACAATTTTTTTCATTGCTGGATTGTATAGGTTAGCAGAAAGTAGGCGTAAAAAGGTACAAGATTTGGAAAAGAAAATATCAGAATTAATACGCAAGATAACTGAGCAAGATAAAATAGTCAAAATGAAAGAAAAGCAGGATCAACAAATAAAAAATATATCGAAAGAAATGCAGCTACTGAAGCAAACAAAAGTGAAATTAATTAGACAAATGCGCAACGAATCCGATAAATTTACAAAATGGAAAGGTACCAAAGAGAAAGAATTGAACAGATTAAAGGATCAAAATAGAAAGCAAGTGAACGAAGTGACGCGTTTAAAGATGTGGCATAGTAAACAAGAAACTGTGTTTAAAAGAAAAATGGAAGAGGCTTTTGCTGTTAATAAAAGATTGAAGGTAATAAATAAGATATTGCAGTAATTCCCGCTTTAGCGTCCGTAGTCGAGACCAGCGTTACCAGATAGGGAAGTGGCGTTACCTCCACTTTTCTTTCACTGCTAAAGGAGCCGCCCCCCCCCCCCCCTCCACTTTAGAATCTACAACCTTCTAACTCTTCGAGCGGGACAAGCGGGACCACCAAGCATGAGGACTAGGGAAGACAGAAGGACCCTTCATGGCAACGCTGGTTGGAACTGAATCCGGACACTTATGAGACTTTTAGCATGACGCTAAAGCAGGGAAAAATGCGGACGCTAAGCGGGGATTACTATACTTCATAACTCTGACTAAACATCAATTAATTTTTTTTTTCTTCTTTTTTTTATTTTATTGTTAGGATGCTCTTGATCTGCAGAAGAGAGCAATAATAAGAAGAGAAAAAATGAGTACTAAGACTGACGAAGTTAGAAATTGGCTAATGCATGAAGTGGAAGTATTAGTGAGCACTGTTGATGCAGAATACTCTCTTGAAAATTTAATGCGAGACAGAGCGTCACTAACATGCATGTTAGAAAAATTTAAAAACAGTAATGACGCAAACGAAACAAAAATTGCTGAACTTACTGATTTTTTAGATTTACGTAACACACAAATTACCGATCTTCAACAAAAAATAATTGAATCTGATCAAGGTATATGTTTCATACGTTACACGCATGATTTATGCATTAATCTAACAATGTTCATTGTTGCAAATAATAATGAATTTTATTATGTTTTCATGTGTTATAAATAGTTACTTGGATATATATTTATTTGTTTAGGAAATAGGGTACATACAAGATGGCAGAAAATACATTCGATGGAAGAAGCAAAAGCTGCTCTTAAAATATTATTTAACTATAATGCAGAAAATAGGAGAAAGCAATGTGTAAAGGAAACTGAGTACAATGAACTCCTGGTTTGTATATTACATTGCTTTATAATATCGAAAATAATGACTTGAAATTTAATTTATAACTAGAAAATATAAAAAAATGTGATTTCTTGCCAAGATCGCTTTGGAAATAATCATTTAAACTTGAATACCTTCTTAAGTTCGATACTAATATTAAATTTTTAATTTAAAACTTTTATTATATTTATAAAAATAAATGTCGTTTTAGGAAAAAAATGAGCAATTACGAGCACAATTGAGTGAGTATCATGCAAAGGAGAAAGAAAGATGTTTATCAAAGCAGTTCATATTAAATAGCACGCATACCATTAATGAATTTGAAGATGGGGACAGCAACAAATTAAAAGAACAATTGGAACATTATAAACAGAAATGCGAACAACTAGAACAAAAAGTTAATACCTATTTCCAATTTCATTATTGTCGTTTCTAATCAAAGTATTACAAGTTGTATTTTATGGATTTTTCAGGGTTTCAAATCCAAAGTAGATAAAACTAAGAATAAAGAGAATATAAAACCAGATTCCATTAAAACGCAACAAGTAGACGATTCTTTTATTGATATGGATGATGATAGTATTGACGATGATGTTGATAAAGATCCAGATTGGACACAAACACCTCTTTATAATCGTATACAAAAGCTTCTGGTATTATATACATATTACTTTTCACTCAACAACAATATTCATTAATTTTTATTTTTATCAAGCAATACTGTTTAATATTGTTTACATAATATTTCTTTAAATATTTTTTCTATTAATATTATTTTTTATAATTCTATTAATTTTAAATAACAACGTTCTTTAACTTTCAATTTTAGAACACAACAAAGAATTCTTCACTTGATAGAACAACAGTGAAACGTACATCAGATGGAGAAATAAAGTGTTCTTGTAAAACTAAATGTGCTACACGTGTTTGCACGTGCCGTAAAAATAAAAAGTTATGTGGCATTAATTGTAATTGTAATCTAGGAAATTGTCAAAATAGAGATACAAAGAATGTAAGCATGGAATCAACTCTAATGACAATTATATTATGAACCATGTACAATTTTTACGTAATTGCTTTATTTCAGTTGAATCGTCCATTGTTTTCGGATTATAAGGAAGAAGAAGAAAGTGATGATTCTATAAAAAAACTGAGAAATGCATAAACTAGTTTTTGTTAGTTTTATGTCTAACTGTGTATTATTAAAATTTCATTTTGAGTGCTCAGCAAAATCATTAATGTAACAATTATACCATTAATGATACACATCATGTTATACTGTTCAATTTTGTTTACATACAAATGCAATTAATAATATTTACAATAATTTGTCCTTATACGTATACAGATATAATATGGTATAAAAACAAAACAGTATTTTACATTCTGACACATAAATATTATTTATACATGCTAATTTTATTATTAGTACCAATTGTAAATAAATTTAACAAGTATTATTTTGCTATGTATTCATTAAGTATTTTTATAAGTATGTGTAAGTAAATTTTAAGTAACTATTTTTTAAGTAAGTTTTATACTTGACTTCGTAAATAAAATATAGTTATCTATTTCTGCCTTAATCTCATCTACAAAGTTTTAGAGCAAGTAGTACAAGGAGGCCAAACGTTATGTCCAGTTTGATTTTACGTGGATATTTGTTGTAATATTTGTTTAATTTACGAAGGTATCGGTTAACAATCAATAGTTTTATTTCATATGCTACGCTCTTTAACATAAATATAAAATTAAGCCCTAATCCCAGAAATTTGCAATATATCTTATACGTCTGTCTACGGTTAATCTTTCGCACTAGGACGCCGAAAAGGGGGTGAGGGTTATTGTGAACTTAGAAAATATCACGTAAAAAACGCGAAAAAATGATTTTTAAGGGAAGGACATAACGGAATTGAAAGTTACACCTGTTTAAAAGTAGTCAATTTATGGGATTAACCCTCTCATGACGGGATGGCATCTATTGATCTATAGATGCCATCTTGAGGGCTTAAGGGTACTGTACCACGGAAACTATTGCCGCGAGCCATGATTGGTCAGAGTCGAAAGAAAGAGATAGACTGTGACAGAGTAAAGGATAGAGACACTGCTAAGATCGTGTCACGAGAAATCGAAATGGGTTCCAATGACGCTTGCACCCCAAGATTTGAAATATTCTCAAAAAATATATATTTTCAATTAGTTATTCACAGAAGGTATTTAAATTATATAAATAAAACAAATGAGTACTTAATACCGCATGTATCAATAGGAAGTGAAATAAAAAGTAAATGAATAGATGTTAATAAAGAATATATTATTGAATAAATAATAGTATATTCCTTCATTATTATTTCTTGTGTATATATATTTTAAAAACCTATTGTATGTATGGTATTCATAATCTCATTTATTTAGTGTGTATTCTTTATTTATATTATATTTATTTAGTATTTATTTCTCTTCGTATTGGTATATAATGAATATAGTATTTTTTTCATTTTGTATTGATATATGCGGTATCGAGTACTTATATGTTTTAACTACATAATTTAAATACCTTCTGTGTATAACTAATTGAGAATATATACTTGTTCGAGAATATTTCAAATCTTGGGGTGCAAGTATCATTGGAAACCATTCCGATTTCTCGTGACACGATCCTAGTAGTGTCTCTATCCTTTACTCTGCCACAGTCTATCTCTTTCTTTCGACTCTGACCAGTCATGGCTCGCGGCAATAATTTCGTGCTACAGTACCCTCCATGGCATCGATTGATGCCATCCCGTTGTGAGAGGGTTAAAGCAACTGCACGTAACAACATCTAGAAAATTTTATAAAGACTCGAAATAGGGACAAGTCCCTTTTAGCAGTTGGTGCTGCCAGTTCTTCATCCGGTTATATATTGTATTGGTCTTTCGCTTCCGGTAAACCATGGTAAGTGCAGTGTAGTTTTAAACTTAGCAATATTACGCGTATAATTCACGATATCAAATAAAAGTTATTATTTTAATAGGAAAATTTTCTTTCCTGTTATATATCTTAACGTAATTTATTTGTTTTTAACAATATGTATGAAAAATATAAAGTATTATTCGATATAATATTACACTTACCACAATTTCGGCCACATGGTGGGTGTATTCGTGTGTTGTAAATTATAATACACGATATATATTCAAATAACACTAATAGTACTAACAATACTAATAATAACGCAATAATCTTCTATTATTATAAAAATAATGCGGTTTTCTTTTTGTTACATAGCCATTCGAGAGGTTCGTAGAATCTGGCCGCATCGCCTATGTGAGCGATGGGCCATACCAGGGAAAACTTGTTGCTATTGTAGATATCATCGATCAAAATCGGGTAAGATAATTTTATATGTCATAACATATATAAAATATCAAACTTCAAATTTAAACATTTAATAATTTATATTATCAATTGTTTTATACTTTGATGGTTATGTAAACGTTATGTAGATAATAATATAACAATGATGATCCAATTCTTGATAGGAATTGCCGGCTGATTTAATTGATGCCAACATACTCTAACTGATGCAAAAATGTTTATCTGTCATATATTACAAATACAATAAGCAGTATATTAAGCATCAAGTATATTTTAGGTTTTGGTTGATGGTCCGGCATCAAATGTTCCACGTTGTGAAATGAGGCTAAATGAGCTTCATCTAACTAAATTTCGTGTACGTATCCCATTTACTGGATCCACTCATGTTGTACGCAAAGCATGGGAATCAGCAAACATCAGTGACCTGTGGAAACAAACTATGTGGGCAAGAAAGGTTGAAGCCAAGAAGAAAGTAAGTGTATTAATATATAAGGGGTTTATATTTTTTCTTATCACTTAAGATATTATATAAAAAGAAATATATACATTTTGATCAGCAGATAAGGTTCATTTTCTTTAATTTCAGCGTTTGGAGCTTAGTGACTTTGACCGTTTTAAACTAAGAAAAGCAAGACAAATCAGAAATAAATTAAGGACAGATGCATTTTACAGATTGAAAAAGAAGGTTAAAAAAGCAGGTGCCAGTAAAAAAGTGGAAAAGAAGTAATTTTTTATTACATGAAATAAATACAAAAACTGTCATCTTATATTCATAGTATCAGTTATTTAATACATACCTTTATCATCTAAATAAATAAATTTCAATTGATAGAAAATAAAATTCACTTGATATGTACATTATATTCTTATAGCACAATTTTATTTGTTGTAATCATTGCATCATTATTACAGAGTATAACACAATTGTAAAAGCAGATTGCAGTCGAGCCTCCCATATCCGAAATAATAGGGGGATCTAAATATTTGTTCAATGTTCTAATACCGCAATTTACTTATTTAAATAGACATGGATTAAAACCGACAGTTTGTTTAAATGTTGGTGGATCCTATTGCAAAATTACATATTTTATGTAACAATTACTTTATCAATTGAATAGAAAAAAAATATACATTCTATCATAATTTCAGAAAATTAAATTTAATACTTGGAATATGAGTGTTAATATTTATTCGTTACTCTGTGGACAGATACACATATTTAAATTTATCACATAGTAAATTACAATGAAAACAAATAGGCCTTAGAAATAGATATAATTTCTTAAGCGTTCTGTTCTCATGTTTATATAAATACAATTGTTCATGAAATTATAAAAAAAGTTCGTTTATTTATGCCAAATAAGTTAAAAAGGAACATAGATGCTTTAGAATATATTAAATCTAACAACTTTATTACATTTTAGTATATCTATGCTATTTAAATTTTCAATTTATGTACGCTTCTTAGAAAACGAATGCAAGGAATATTGTCCTTTTCAAAATTCGTTTAATTTTAATCAATAAATTAATGACTAGCAAATAAATTAATCTTGACATTATTAAAGTCACTGTATTTTTCAATTATTTGAAATTTTTAAGATGTAGAGAAAAAATATGCAATGCATTGACAAGCCTTGCCTGTGAAGTTTTTTAAATTTTGTTTCATTAAATGCATTTCTTTCTAATACATTCATATTCACAACGAGAGGGCATCAATTGATGTTTCACGAGGCGCTGTATCAGTAAAATCATTGCCGTGAGCCGTAAGTGGTCAGAGCCAAAAGAAAAAAAATGGATTCCAATGACGTCTGGATTATAAGATTTTAAATACTCTAAAAAATGTATATATTTTTAATAAATTACACATAGAAGGTATTTAAATTATATAAATGGGACTCGACACCGCATGTATTGATACGAAATGAAAAAAATACCATATATTGAATAAATAAGATTATAAGTAACACTCATAGAATAAAATATGTTTAAAATAGCTATATACAAAAATAATAATTTGCATCGATATATGAGTATTCATTTTTCATTTATTTTCTCATTTATCGAATATTTCATTTTTCCTATTTATATGATTTAAATAGCTTCTGTGTATAATTTATTAAAAATGTATACTTTTTCGATGTTTCAAATTTTGGGGTGCAAGCGTCATTAGAACCCACTTCAATTTCTTGTGATTTGGTATTAACAGAGCAGTATCACTTCTCTTAGCTTCTCTCCCTTCCTTAGAATTACACTGTATGAAGAATAAAACTTATGGGTCACAAATAAATGTTGCGGGCTATGTCAGGTTTGCAAGTGTTACCTTTGGTAATAGATATATTAGTTCTTTGCAATGGACTGAGTTCATGGCTAATTGTTCAACTGCCATGGACTCAGCTGCTTCAGGATATTTATCACAGTAATCAACTACAAATTTATATGCACTAATACTATTTTGCATATTTTTCACTAGAATTGCTTTATCAGAAGTTATTATTTTACGATACAACCTACCAATGTAATAGTAAGCAAGTAAAGTTGGTCCCAGCAATTCATCAGGAATTTGTTGCATTTCAAAATTTGGATGACTGTATTGAATCTGTATTGAATCAATATATGTCTGCAAATATTTTATAGCAGTTTTTGTCAAGCTATTAATTTTTGTTACTACTTGTTGTGTAGGTTCTTCTTTAGATGATTCTAGACGAATAAGTTTTATACAAAGAATATTGCAATATATACCTCCCAACTCCATCCAAATTTGCCTACAGGCAGATTCATAATACTGAGGGTTTAATTCTTTGATAACATCTTCCAAAATATCTATTCTCCTTTTATGCATTTTCGCTTTTCTATCTTCATTCTCTTCGAAAAATGACAAATACTTATATGCTGTAGAAATATCTTGTACAATGAGTATATGGTCAGATGCATAATTTTCCAAAGTGTAATATGCTTTAGCTTGCTGTAACCACTTTTGGGCATTTAAGAAAACTAATCTAGCATCATCAAATCCCTCTACATATTTATCAGTTATCTGATTTTCAATTGGCTCCAATTCTTTTTCTAAAATATCAAACTTTAAATCATCAACCATCTTTGGTTTTGAAGAATCTTTATTATTTGATTCATCATTTTTTTTATCTGGTTCTGCTTGTTCTACAAGCCTCTCTACTGAAAAATCCAAAAGGAGAATTCCATATTTGCCCCAATATTTGGCAACATTTGCACTTGCTTGTTTAAACATTTCCCAATCAGCAGCAAGTGCTTCACTTTCTCCATTTTCTTTAGTTTTATGTTTCAACATATCTTCATACTTTTGTAATATGTAAGATGCAGCTGCCAAATGATGTCTTGCTGGGGGAAAAATATGATCTCGCATGAAGAATAATGACAATTGTGCTGTATCTGTTGCCCAATCAATATAATCTAAATCTTGTGAAATGCTATCGCTGCCTAACTGTCTACGCAAGGTTATGTGCAGGTATATTGCAGATTGGTAATAATCTTGCATTTTACGATATACTTGAGCTAAATAATATAATGTTAAGGTATGGAACTGTTCAAGTACTTCATCAGAACTTATTTCACCTGTCATTTGTTTAATATCATAATTCACTGCCATAATAAGGTTTAGCAATGATGCTGAAAATATGCATGGCTTATTAGTGTTTATAAAATCATTATAGATTTGTGCTGCTTGATCTAAGAAGTCTTTTGCTTTTACAGGTTGATTCCATTGAGACCATATAATACACAACTGATTCAAAGCATATATTACTGGTAAAACAGCTTCTGATTGTAGCTCTTTGTTTTTCAGTAATTGTACACATCTCATAAACTGCTCCTCAGCTTCTTGTAATTCTTCTGACTTAGCAAGTAGTAAACCATGATATAAATGCATGATTGCAAGACTTATTCCTTCCTCTTTCTCCTTTTCTGGCATGTCATGTCCCAGAACTTTATTTAAAACTGTTTCCATTAATTTTAATTTTTCCAAATTTCCTCCTATGTTTACCAGTGAATCTCGCAACGAATTGGTCTCCATGCCGATTCGTCTTTTTAATAATTAGCAGTAACGCCGAGTAATTTACAGAAACGAAACTCCGAATTTCCGATTCTTCGACGCTTCGGCATATTGCGCATGCGTTTGGGAAGCGCGTACCACATCAATACCGCTACAGAATTGCTGTAGATACAAATAAAAGCCATAGCCGGATAAGGGGGTCAAAATTGCCCTTGAACCAAATTAGACTTATGATGCACCATTCGATACGTTATCGAAAGAAAACCCTTCAGTTTGAAAGTTTCAACCCTCTATCTCGATCTGGGGGATAGTAATGGTAAAAAAATGAAATATCAATTTTTTGCATATTTCTCCCACTTAATGGCGAGTAAAAATTCTAAAAAAAATCTGGCATATTACGTATATTGTGCCACATATTGGAGAATTTTTTCGTATTTTTTTTATATAAAACTTAGGTACGAAAAATGAAAAACCCCCAAAAAATCAGAAAAATGCAGATTTTATAGTGAAGTTGCAAGAGCACCACTTTTATATTTTGACCGTAACAACATTATAATATAACTATTATCCTCAATAAGTTTCATATTTTTTTGAAATCAGCAACATACTTGGAAAAATGAAAAACCGATTGTGTCGACGTATTTCGTACGAAAAAGTAGCTTCTACTTTGAATATTTGTATCCTTTTTATTCAGTATGTATATTAAATGCTTCTAAACATTTCTGCCTTCGTCCAAATGGTGTACAATGGAAAGAAATTGAATTAATTCGATTAATTGATTTTTTACCGTACCAGATCATGGGGAACAGGTAAAGAATTTTCAACAAAGTCGGTGGTGGAGTGGTCTAGGGTGCAGTTTTAGTTCTGGAACTGCTGCGTTCTTTCTTGGTGTGAGTTCCAATCTCGCCTAGAATAATCATTTTTTATTACATTAACGATTTCTTTTTACCCTAACTGATTTCTTTTACAAACATCTCAACAATATTTTAACTCCAAATATACATATAAATAATTAAATAATAATTGCGAGCTACTTTTAATTCCATTGTTTACCTAACCTCTTTCATTTTAACACGGTTTCGACGGAAAGGAACGATTAGGAACCGATTTCTATGCGCTTTTCTAATCCTATCGAGATTGCCGTCTTGACACGTCACACGAATTTCTTTATATTTTACGAACCGATGCACGTATCCGAATAAAACCAACTGATTATTGTCCGCCGCACTCCGTACTTTCATTGTAGGCTGATTTGGACGGAAACGAACGATTAGGAATCGATATCTAAGCGTTTTTCTAATCCTATCGAGATTGCCGTCTTCACGCGTCACACGAATTTCTTTATATTTTGCGAACCGATACATGTATCCGAATGAAACCAATTGATTATTGTCCGCTGCATTCCTCACTTTCAGTTTAGACCGATTTCGACGGAAGCGAACGATTAGGGGCTGGTATCTAAGCATTTTTCTAATGCTATTGGGAATAACGTCTTGACGCGTCACACGTCGTCCGTTAGTTAGTCATTTCCCGCGTAAAAATGGCGGAAGCGGAAACACCGAGACAGTTTCGTGCGCGAGCAATTTAATTTTACGGGAAAGACTAGGGTAAACGAGCCAATTACTGCCATCTACCCAGTCACTGCCACTGTAAACTATTTTGTCTAAAATACCAATGAAATCCTAAATTGTTATATAGGAAAAAAATCTGACATTGAATTCTAAGTGCAGTGAATGTAATAAAATAAAGCAACGCTTAACAATCTTTATAATTTTTTTATATAAAATGATAAAAGAATGCGTATGCCGATTAAAAGAGCGAGAACGACGACTGTTTTACTATCAAAGGGAAAATTAAGGCACTAAAGAGAAGGTTTTTATTGTACTTTCATATTGAACTTTTAAAGATTGAAATTTAGAAGCTTTGAATTTTTAAGGTTTGTTATTTGGGAGCTTTAAATTATTAAGCTTTGGAACTTTAGGGTTTTGGGTTTGCACATATGTACATATATAAGCTTATCTATAATTTAAAGGATCCGCAGTCTAGCGATGAGACGTGGACTTGATGGCCAGTATTTTGGAATCGGTGGGGGCTACGTCATCCGTCGAAGCTTGGAAGCATGGTGGGGGAAATAGGACCCTTCCGTGCTATTGTAAAAATTCTTATGGAGATTTCGAGACGAAAACCGGTCGGTGAGTCAGAGCAACTTACTTTTGACGTGACGTTTCACACGATTCTCAGAATACGTTCCCCATCATAACGGCAGTACAGGGGATACAGAGACAACCGGCAACGAGAAATTCTAATATAAATACGAATGTACTTGACAATGAGAAAATTATTATCGTTCATTGAAATGAATATTTTAAGAAAGCTACGTTACCCTTTCATTTATTCTAATCCTAATCCTACTACTAACTCCTCCTATACCTCATTCGTACTTCGAAATTATTGTCGGATTCTCTGATCGTTTCTCTATTTTCGAAATTGCTATTCTATCTTAAGTTTGTAAAGTATTAAACTGTCACCCTAATACTAATCGCACGCAAAAATCGTTATCCCTATACGCATTATTTGTAATAAAATTAATAACCGTATCATATTGTCATATGGTACGATTATTAATTCACGTGACCGCGCCTTCTATCCCTCATACTTTCGCATACTTCTAAATTATTAAACTCTTGTTCTAAAGCTAGATAAGTATAATAAAGTTCGACGTATTACTCTTTATATATTTTCACACGCCTCCGTGTATTTCTCTTTAAAGTTAAAATATGAAGATGAAATATTATAAAAATAAGAACGGTATAACGTATTATAGTTATGGTTGCAGCAAATTCTCAAGAGCACATACTTGCAGTAAACGTAAAATGAAATGTATTATAGAGATAAAATTTGGATAACGTGATGCAGCGTAAAAATGGCGGATGCGAAGACATGCGTAGTATAAGCTGAAGCGTTTAATATGCACCAAATCGAACGAAAATAATAATATCTATGTTATTATATTCTAATAACTATATTTGTATCGATAACTGAATGTGCAAAGCATAAATTAATAATTACAATGATATAAAATAGATCTATATCGATAACTATAGTATCGTGATATTACAAACGTAACTTTTACTTGCTAGAAATATGTAAATTCGTACGTTCATTGTTGCACGAAATTCCCGACAGCATATAGGGCTATGATAAATGTGCGAAACGTATAAAAATTACAATTCGATGACTATACACATAATGCCAATTATAAATGTGCAAAGCGTAAATTAATAATTTCGGCTAATAATATACCTCTGCAAATGTATCTTTTATTTACAACAAATATATAAGTTACTGCGATCATCGCTACAACAAATTCTCGAGAGCATACCGATGACCTTAACACACCTTATACAATCATCCAATTTTAAATGAAGTGAATCACGAATAATAACAAAACAAGAACTAGATATAATATTTTTATGCTTTTCATTAATCAAAAACCGCAAAAGCAAAGAAAATCTGCGAATAAAAATAAAAATGTCACAATATCCAGAGATCGCTGGCGAGAGAGGGGAAGGAGAAGTAAATCCCTTAGGTGTATGTATTGCGCTTATCTTTCTAAGTAACTATTTTAATGTTTCGGTAGAATTGTTTTTACAGCCACTAACCTAACAATAAAAACATAATTTATCACTGTCAAGTTTGTGGTTTTGAGTTTACAAAGTTATCCGTTTGTAAAGGCGCCGAATTAATTAGTATACCTAATTTTCATTTAGTCTTATAAGTTAATAACATAACCGCTGTTTTATAATATTGTAAAATATTATGATGAAATAATTATAGTTGTATGAAGGTGAACGAAACGATAAAGGTGACAGACACGGTCACGGAAAAGCTTTGCTTCCAAATGGTGACATGTATGTGGGCGAATATTGCAAAGGATTGAGACACGGCCGAGGATTGTATGTATTTAAAATTGGTGCCCGTTACGACGGTGAATGGCGACATGGTGTTAAATACGGCCAAGGAATTTTTTGGCACCCTGATGGGACGCGATATGAAGGTAGGGAATAATAAATAACTGACTATGCCACTGGAAAAGATTACGTGACAAGTTATAAATTCACATAAATTTTGAACGAACATATACGGAGATAAGTGAAAATCCTCATTAAATGGATGCTTAGCACTGAATAATTTTAAACACACCTAACGTACGATGTAAAAATAGTTGTATAAATTTAATACGTATGAATTGTCGGCCCATGCTGGTCCCGATGTTTTCGAATGTGAATCGAATACTATTTCTGTATTTCTTACTGGTAAAAATAATATAAGATGAATTGTAAATTTGGGTATCAAATCTTTGCGACCCTCCTAAGTCCATTATACTACCCCTTTGCGATTTAAGAAGTTCACAGATTAAGAAGCTCTAGTATTATATATAAATTTAAACAATTAATTTTGTACACCTCGTTCTGATCGAGCTACGCACACACTATGTCGACTCACTATGTGTTTTCTCAAAAGGAAAATCTCTGACTCTGTGTCAATTTACACGTAAACTTTTATAAACATACGAATTAAAAAAAGAAAACAAAAGAAACATGTTTGCTGCATTGTGTGCAGATAAGCGCGTGTTTCACAGGCGAGTGGAAGCGTGATATGAAATACGGTTTCGGCGTATATTATTACATAAACGGTGACGTTTACGAAGGCTCCTGGAAAAAAAATCTTCGACACGGCATGGGATCCTATCTTTATGCCGACACGAACACAAAATTTATGGGTACGTGGATCAAAGATCGTATGCAAGGGCCTGGGCAATTGATCCATCCCCGACATCGATTCCACGGATTATGGGAACTAAATTTAGTAAGTTACTAATTCTGCAACAAAAGTGTTGTTGTTTAATCCTTCCAATGCTAAAAGCGATTATAGCTGTCTGTTGAAGTGTCTCATTAATTAAAATATCTGGCTAAATCTAATAGTATAATTTCACATTCCTAGGCTTGTAGTTAACTTAGTATTCGTCAAATAGTAATTGATTAGAAGATTTACAATTTGCAAGTAGATATAAACTCGCGACTGACTTATTCTGTACAGCCTTACTGTTATTACAATGACTAAGAACGTTACCGCAGCGAAAGGTTTAAAGTAGAGATTTACAGTGGCTATAAAAAGTACTTATTGACACATAACTATTTTTGTCAATGAAAATATATAAATTCCAATTTTTATAGTCAGGTAAAGGTATTATTAAACACTAGAAAAAATGTAATTTGTGCAGGTTTCATAACTATGAGACTCGGTGCAAACGAGCGGTTTACAGCCGTTTGACACGACAATTTACCGCCGCGTTTTAACAGAACATATTTAGAGTATTATTATATTGAGTAGAATTTTATATTAAAATATTATTACTTAAAATTTATTAAAATCAGGGACATAGAATATGTGTTATTAAAAAGGGCGCAAGTAATAAAATACCAAAGAAATTAACGATGCTAGTTTAATTACTATTAAGACAGCATATTATTATTTGTATAATTAATAAAAGATGTAATCGTAGCCTTATGGTCGAGGTTGCTTCACTTTTGAAAGTGCTTGCATGCAACACGGACACTACATACACGTGAAAGATCCTAATTACCATGAGGCAAAGGAAGAACCCGTCGAAGTGAGAATGTAAAAAAATATTATGTAATAATTCTACAAATGATAGAATAATTTTATTTTACGTAGCCACAAGCTTATTAACATTTTCTAAAAGTTTTAATTTAACATTTTATCCATTAAAAAATGTAAAATATTCTTTTGCCTTTGTAGTTAATAGACGTGAGTTGAAATGTTTTTGAAGTTATGATATTAAAAACTCTACATTATAATAATACGTTTATCTTTAGTTTCTACTCTTGATATTGATTCTAATTTCGATGCAGGAAAGACCAGAGACTGAACCTACAAGATTAGAAGCCGAACGTGAGAAACCAAAAGATACAGAAACTAAACTTACAAAACTAGAAGTAAAACCTGTACCATTTGAATCAGCTCCTTTGAAGAAAGGTTTTATTGCGTTATGGCGAGCACGTTGCATTACACCTTATAACCCTGACTTGTTGCCACCAGAACCAGTACCTCTCCAGGAAGAGGTAAAAATATATATAATAAACAGGAACTATTCTAGCAAAGTTTACGATTTATTTTATTTTCTTTACTTTTACTTTTACTGATACAGTAAAAATATTCCACGAACTTTATCATTAATTGTTCAACAAAACTATTTTATATTATTATTAAAGAACTTTGTGAAATTATCAATGGAATTATTCTTGAATTTTGAGAATGTATAAAAAAATTGTGTTTCAAGTTAACTTAAATTACACGTATATTTCTATGTAATAATTGAGTAAAATAGCGTGAAGCTATCTTAAAATCTAATACCACTTCAAAGACATTTATATTTATCACGAATGATGTATTCTTTATTACCAATGAAATATTGTAGATTTTTCCGAAATAATATAATAAAAATTTATAAATTAAAATAATAAATAATAAAAACAAATTTCATTTACTGTTAAATTCTGCAATATGTAAATAACACGTATGTATACATTATAATTATTATAATAATATACATATTTTAATAAAATTATTATTCATTGTTTTAAGATGACTAAATATCAATTTTTTAGAGTTACTGCACCAACACACAATAAATTTTTTGGAAATCTTTAAGTCATTTTAATTTGTTTCTTTTTTTAGGTATCCTTAGACTCATTAGTAGACAAGTGTTCAGAAGAGTCAATAATGGTACCGGAACAATACTTAAAATACGAAGATGAATACGAAGAAGGTGAAGGCTATTACGACGAAACTGATTATCCCAAACCAATTTAAAAAAATTGAATACAAAATAATATTAACCCTGTATTCAGTAAGTTGATTTTTTAGAATTAACTTTTTCATATAAATTATTTCTTTTTTCCTTTACTTACAATACTAAAATATTAGGTACCGGAGGTAGTTCGCTTGGTTTTTCCGTCAAAAATAAATTAAAATTGAATTTCTTGTAGCATTTCGTTAAAATAATAGAATAATAATACAACGAAATGAATAGATTTCGCTCATTTTGTACTTCGTTAAAGAATATTATATTTAAACAAAGTTTAGATTGCTTCAATTTCGTATTATAAATTCGCACGAATTTTATCCGCCACCTAATAATTTTTCACGTTAAATTGGTAAATGTTACAAGATACACAAAAGTTTTTTAATTGTTAAAAAAAAATAACTTAATATCAATTTGGCACTAGTATTATTTAATAAGCAGGAAATATTTGTAATACAATCTCATAAAAGATAATTTATCTTTCTAAAATAAATTTTATCCCAGTTTTCACAATAATCACATTGAACAGCACCATCGTAGGTTTTGAATATTATAATGAAGAAAGGATTACAGGAATTTATTCGGATATCTCTTATAACCAAAAATAAAAAAATATAAAAATAATTACAATGTATTATAAAATTATACATACATACTTGGTTACATTGAACACGTGGTTAGGCAAAAAGCTGACATGTTTTTAAGCAATTTATTTAGGAAATTATAATAACAAATGTGCGTATGTGCCCATAATATCAATGTAAAGAACGTACTTTACAGGCACGCGTAGGTCTTGTTTGAAAGTTACATTCGTCAAATTGTTTCGAAGTGTATGTGTATGTATACATGTACGTGTATTACATTTAATATCAGCAACAAATGGAACGCGAATATGTGTTTGCTAAGCATACGCTTAGGTCAAAGGTAATTACAGTCTATTCAGTTTTCTTGAGAGATCAACTTCTTCATAATCATAGATACACAAGAGATTTTTTCTAGATGCTTGAATGCGCAAGCTCGCTTGTATTATTTATTTATTTGTTTTTCCTTTTATCATGTGCAAGCGTGTGTATTTTGAAAGTATGTTCATTGCCAGAAACACGTGTATATATATATATATGTATATATATAAAGAGAAAAAGAGAGAGAGAGAGAGAGAGAGAGAGAGAGAAAGGGAGAAATGGTTTTAAAGTATATTTACACTATTTTAAACCGGACTTAAATAGGAAGACGAAAACGTTGCCTTGAAAAGTATAGATAAAGAAGTTGTATGAAAGTGGAAGAAACGTTGTTACATTAATAAAATGTCAAGAAATACATTTTGCTTTTCCGATCGATGTTTCCCCATCCTTCACTATATTAACCTAAATACCAATTAGACATGACGGTTCTTTAAAAATTCTTCTTTCTAACGATACTAATAAATACTGGCATTCGAATAGTTTCGAAATACTAAAAGGAGCATATATTTAATATCATATACATATACATATATATATACACACACATATACATATATATATATACACACACATATACATATGTATATACATATTTTATATATATATATATATATATATATTTATATATATAGTTTACCCCTTAGTCTTCAAATGAGTCTTTATAAAACGGTTAATTCGACTACATTGACATAAAGGTTCAATGGAGATCGAAAGGTTTTAAAAGGACGGAGGAGAGGGCAAAGGAATAAAAAACGTGTTTTGCGAAGAGTCGCAGTCTTTCAACAATAAGCTATTTATACAAGTGAAAGTGATTATTTTCACTTGTAGAAAAACTGTTAAACAGCTGTCGTTTTTTTAATTAAATGCCACAATACGATACCATGGCTTAATGCGTTGATGGCGGTAAAATTTTCCTTATACGTTATCACAGTGTTCGATGACACCTCTGTGTTAGAATATTTTTTTCTTTTTATAACACGTCCTGAGAGTCTACTCAAGTTAAGAATATTCGCATGAATTGAGTGTCAATACGTGCAATCGACGATTCGATAGCAAAATACTTCGATCTATGACTTTGCGACTTCTTGGCACAATATCAAAAGAATTCGCGATAATTGCGAAACATCCACAGCCCTGAATTGATTAAAGCAGCATCAATCTTTCCCCGCCAATTTTTGCTGTTTCTATTCTCTCCACGTACATACCGATTTTGAGATCGATCGATTTTGCTATGCTCATTTGATGGTGACTCATAGCAGAAGTCTCCGGAATTATCGAGACGTTGAAACACAATCAAGTACGTTTAAGAAATTAACAAATGCAAGCTTCAAATGACAAGATTTGAGCGCATTTTACGTGCATTTAAATGTGCAAACGATCCGTTCATAGCTTGTTGTTTTAAGCATCTCAGGTACGTAAAGCGTGGACGAATTTTTGTGCCCTGTTATGACGTGATTTGTATATCCACAGAGAGTTTCTTGTTTTTCATTTTGCAATACTCGTCATCTTGTTCCCAAAATAAGAAATCTTTGATCGACTGTTTCCCTCTTTAGAATGAGATCATGGTGTTTCACATTAAATCGGGCGGTGGTCTTTGAAACGCGATGCTTGCTACCGAAATGCTGCAGAATCCAGCAGTTATCACACCCAAGGAAATGTAAACGGCTGTGATTAGCCAGAAAGCGAATAAATATAATGTTTTGTTACAATATTTGCCTAGAGCTGGATCATAATTTGGTTCGTATTCCTTATATACCCACATTGAGCCTATGAGTAAAAAAAAGAGATGTAATAAAAAAAGAATTATAAATATTTAACAAGTATTCGATTTATTAGGTTTACCAAAAAGTCTTTTTGCGTTTCTTTGTAACATGGCACTACTATCACGATACATAAGTTAATATTCCAAAAACCTTGCAAACACAAGATATAAAAATAGTCATTTCGAAATATCATTTAAAAAATAAATCGTAAAAATTGACGCATTCATTTGTGTTTAATATTACCTTGAAATGGAAGAAAATAAAGTGTATTTTCGATACAATATATTATATTATTGTTGCTAGTTGGGCTAGTCCTACTGGGACTAGATTGTTTGGTTTCTCGATCTATGCCGCGTCGTCTTTCAGTTTGCGCCGATGTTTTGCAAACGTTCTGATACCTCTGATACTGTGCTTCTTAATCTTCAGGGTGTTCTTAAGTACTAATGGTCACTAATGCAGTATCATGTATTAGCTAATCAGAGGGTGTTTTTAATTGATCAGCTGGTCAATTAAAAAACTGGGAGGATAACATGTCATATTTCGTTTATATGGTTACCTTTGTCCTTTAGTAGCCTTGTAATATAAACGAACATCCCCTGATTGGCTGATACATGGTTTCACGTTAGTACTTAAGGACAACCTAAAGATCAAGAAACACAGTATCAAAGCTTTCAGCCCTGATAATGTAAAGTGGAACGTTTGCAAAATGACGGTGAAATGCTAAAAAAAAAAGTCGCGGTAAAAGATAACGTAAACAATAGAATATATTAATTGTCAGATTTCTACCTTTTAAGCCTCTAATCGAATTATTTAATTTAAAAAAATTTAAAAATCTAAAAATTTGCTTAGACAAGTTCTTTCATGAAAAAAATGAAAATTCTTCAGGGATGAAATGATGAAACTAATCTAGTGAAAATTTGTTGAAACAACTCAGTACATTGTTTAACAAAGTTTTGTATTTATGCATCCTTAAAATACAATAAAACTTTTTGGCCAACCTAATAGATGCTGATTATATTACTGACCTATGATAAACCAACCAAGCATAAAACAATTAATTAATGTTTGTGTAGGGGATTGCCTTATTCTTTCCTCATCTCGTTCTTCTTGACGTTGACGTACTCTTGCAGACAAATGTAATAATTGTTTAAAAACACCAAAACCACCACCCACTAATAAATAAACAGGAATATATTCTCCTTGTGGACAATCATACAGATAAAGTCCACCAATAACCATCATACATATGGGAACTACTATTGTTACTCCTAATATAATAGTACATCCAACTAGAATCAGCAAAATATTCAATTATTATTTCTCCATATTAAACGTAAAATAGTAATTCACATTTTTTGCTTACTAGTGCCTAAAAGTAAGACAATAATATTTGTCAAAAAATCAAACACTCCTTTTGAAACTTTATGCGCTTCTCTCATACGACCAAACAATGAATCATAGGATGGAGGAGGAGCTAAAAAAATAAAAATAGCCATTTCTTTAAGATACTAATCACACAAGTCTTCAATAACTTCAGTTGCTTTTAGGATAGTATTATTGCAGCTTTGAAAACTGCACATTACCACAGGTACACTACTTAATTTTTTTTTGTTAAAGATGACATTTACCATTGGGATCTATGGCTTCTTCATAAGAAGGAGGTGCACCGCGATCGTTAGTCAAAGTAGATGGGTGTCCCAGAGGTAAATTAATGTTATAATACGAAGGTGGAGGAGTGTAACAAGTTAATGCTATATCATTGCCAGGATTCACACTCTCGCTCGTACTGACCAAATTATTTTGATTTATTTGACTTAACGGCATTTCTTCGCGTATGTTTGTTGCTTGCAGCCAATGCATAGGATTTGCATGAAAGATTACTTGACGATTTGCCGTTGCCGCTACTGACAACAGCACGCATGTACTTTTATAACCTATAATTAGCTTCAACTACTTTGGTACCTTTTATGCGTTGCTTGAAATCGCATAACGTCAAAATATGGCACGAACTTTTAAAAGGAATGAGATTCGTGTAATTAGAGTGATTTCAAATGTTACAATACACTTCTGATTGTATTCGGATTGTTGACACAAGACACAAGTGAAGAAAAATAAACACTCTCAAGTATCATGTATATTCTTGGAAATTTATCGTAATGACGATCCGTTTAAGTTCATCGAATAGCCGGAATATAAAAGTTACACACCGTTCATTCTCATTTGCAAAGAAAAAAAAATTATCTTACTTTGCGTATACACGAACTGTTACACCCCCGTTTCAAGAAATATAAAACAATTCTATCATGCAAACCGGCGACTACATTTGATTATATACACTTTTGCTTAAGCGAACCACTTTAAGTCGTTGCACCGCGCAGCATGCAACATTTTTTATAAGTTTTATAACATAACAAGATTGCCTTCAAAGGCACCATTAATTCGAGAAGCTAACATTTACGCCACAATAAACCATGTGCGGCGTACATACAAATTAGACTGCGTATCGAATACTGTGCACATCGATGAGATTCGATATTGGTCGATTTTATATCGAGTTTTCAATCCCAAGTGCGGGACTATTCGAAATATATTCAACATTTTCCTCCTCAGATTTTATGCATATGTTTGCAACATTTTGCAGACCG
Organism: Eucera pruinosa; assembly: GCA_028830335.1. Taxonomy (NCBI): domain Eukaryota; kingdom Metazoa; phylum Arthropoda; class Insecta; order Hymenoptera; family Apidae; genus Eucera; species Eucera pruinosa. The sequence continues at coordinate 17,951,218 of JAMYCR010000001.1, forward strand.
CAGCATACTACGCTTTATATCATAATATAATAATTTAAAGAATAAAACTAAAAACCTAAATGTAACCAAGCGTTTGTTTAAAAATTAGTGCGATAATTGATGTTGAAAAACTTATTGAATGAGCCGTTATAATTTATCGGTAGTTACAAAGCAAGCAATGTAAACACATTAGCACTAAGTAATAAAAGAATGTACTTTGTCGCTTTAGTGTTATAGCGTCTCTGCGCGTGTAATCGTTGTTTTTAAGAAGATTCGATTTAGTGAAAATTATGAACTTTGAATCATATTTATCATTTAATAAAGTGAAGTGTGCAACATTATTTCTGAGTTTTCCTTTATCTTGTAACTCGAAATTAATGATTTTTAAACCTAGGTGATTCAGACTTCTTCGTTTATTTTTATGAATACTTCGTGCTCCTGAAATTTGATTTCAACTTTTTTAATTTCCTGTTTAAATTCATTCACTCGAATATTTTCGAAACTAACTTCTTACTAATTCTAGATTCTTTACTCTACTAATGTAAGAAATTTTTTCTATATTAATCTTTTTGTGTCCTCTATGCATTCACATAAGAAATGATTAAATCAGATTATGCGTTCTTCGAAACTATTCAATTTTTATCTGAAGTATCTTTACCATCATTAACAATTTTGAAAATATTCGAGTGGATTGATTTAACGCTAGAATTACCAAGGCGGTTAAAATAAGTGATGGCTAATTTATCATAAAAATTATATAAACATGTACTGGTACATTTTTAAGAACATTCTGTGACTGTCTGTATAAAATATGAATAAAGATTTATTTCAGTTGCATTATAAATTTTTTTTAATCGTGTCATTTTTATTTTCGATTTTAATAAATCAAGGATATATGTATTTAATGAAATTATATTAATCCAAATAATTAAATCCATATATATAATAATAAATATGTATGTAATATATTATTGATTTTAGTATAAATAATAGTTCCATTGTTATTTTATCTATAATATGAAAAAACAGAACACCAACGAGGCAGACGTAACATCCTACTGATTGTACTTGATAAACTTGTTAAATAACGAGTAGGAAAATGAATGCTTGATATCGTATATTTTTTCATTTTCTACCGTTTCGTAAACAATACTTCCTGTACGCCCAGTTTTATTTCTCACAGTGTTGTGTTTAATAAACGTTAAAAAGTCACGCAAACGTTGACATAACTTATTTGATTCACCGGATAGTATTCAAAGAAAACATAATTATTCGCGATTTATTGTTTCGAAACAACCAATCACAGTGGAAGTGCAACATGCAGGAGATCATTCATGGCTTTAAATATGAATTGTGAGCCAGGAGGAGAGCATTAAGGTTTTATTAACGATTGTTGAACGATTTTCACTCCGAGACACCATCATGCCGTCATCGATGGAAAAACTATTGTTAATGTTTGTTTTATGCATTGCTTCATTGTCGCACGTTAAGGTAAAAATTAGAATATATTTAATTACATATAAAAACGTAAAATAAATTCTCGATTTATTATTTTATGTATGGAAAATGTATGTCAAAAATACTATATGCATGAATATTTTACTTATATTAATAAAAAAGGAAACATCTTCTCTTACAAACCTTTTACAAATTTAAATATTTCCTAATTATTTTTATGCAATTCGAATTTTTTTTTTAAGTTCTGCATTTTATTTTTTTTTTTTAATGAAAAATTAATAAATGGTATCCTATTTTATTGTAACTTAATTTTTTCAATATCTTTAGTAACATTACTATTATTATTATAACAAACATAATTGAATAATGTCAATAATTAACGTAGAGTGAAATAATAGTTTACAAAATGCTCTTCAAAAATAATATGAATGTAATTTAAATGTGTAACTTAAGAGAAATATTAAATTACTGTGTAAGTTTTATCCCGCAATTTTTTATTGCAAAAAATGTAGTAATATTATGGCTTCTATAAAACTACAAATATGAATATTCTTTACATACTATACGTGGATAAAAAGTCATTATAAGTCATTTTAAAAAATCCATAATTGTATGGGTGTATACAATGTTTCCAATACATAAACCGAATTATTTCAGAGCATCTTTCAGAACATCTTTTACAACTTAACATTAAATCCACAATATTGCTTAAAAATTCTCTGTTTTAATATTTTCTAGGCTGATAGTGAAGTCTCAATAATTGATTTCAAAATTGATATTCAAGACACATCAATGATCGAATCATGGAACTATGAGCTTGCGAATAGTTTGCTTGATTCGACGATCAATATTAACCAGAATTGTCCAGGCCCACTTGTGGTAAGAATTTAAATTAAATACATAATTTAAATATTATTTAATAAAGTCTTGAAAAATTATCTCTATTGTTATATTGTTCTACTCTTCTCATATTCTACGAATGCGAGTAAATTACATAGTTATGTGTAAACGCGAAATGTATTTTCTAGTTTTTTTTTTTTTGCAAAATCAATAAATAGTAGACTGAATAAATAATTTTATTTCACTTTAGGCTGATATAGTGATTTACGAAGGTAATAATGTAGTTAGTACAATGACTAAAAATTTCGAACAACCGTTTGAACATGTCAGACAATCAGGTATTTGCGGTACGTTTGATGTCCCAGAACCTGACGAAGAATCATGCGCCGCGGCACAGGTACTAAAATTTATACATAAATAAAATATTCCACTCGTTTTGCATGCGTTTCTACACTAAAAGTTCACAATACGAGAAAAAAGTTGGTAATAATTAGTAACTATGTAAAAAATACCAAAGTAATACCATAATAATATCATGAAGACTATAGTGAATAAAAGAATTTCGATTTCATCATAAAGATGATACAACTATTTTACTTGAAAGAAATTAAAAACCATGTCGATGTATTATAAAAGTAGTAAAATTATCGATTAATTAATATTGATAATATTTATTGAATTATTGATTTTATCTGTATTAGTGTTAATAAACGAATTTCATCATCTAGGGTGAGCATACAGTCAAAGAGTGCGATATGAGAGATTGGTTTAATGATTTGTCACCTGGAGATTATACAGTCACCGTCGACTTCAAGCAAGGTGACAATGCAGTTTGTACCGCTAAAATAGATGTAAAAGTGCAATGATAAAATATTTGGTTTGAATGATAAAATTTTGATTAATTACTAATTATGTACGCAATTGATTGCCGCTTACTTAGCATTGTAAAAATATCTTGCTGTATTTTCAAATAATAAAATATATTAGCATATATAAATAATTGTTATTCGTTTTCATATTATGTTAATTTTCTCTTCCACAGCCATAAAATAGTCAAAATATAAAATAAGGTTTCTGAATATTATTGTAGATAATAAATCGGTTTAAATTCGGTTTTTAATGTATAATTTTAGAGATAATTATAACAACGCGAAGTAGGTAAATAAAAGAACTTTGTATATAAGAAATCCAATAAAAATAATATAGTACACTGTTGTCATTCTTGTCAGTACGAGTAATTCTTTTTAAAGTTATTCATTCTGAAAACAATTTAATTTTAAGATATTTCTATATATTCAGAATATCTTTTATTTGTAATATTTCGTTTTATACTATATGAAGGATTGACTGTCTTTCTCTATTCCAATGAACTTTGTCATCAGAAAAATAGCTGTAGATAACATAGGTTAACATTTTTTTAAATTTGCGGAAGTAATAAACAAGTAATAAACAATTCTGAATAACTTTATAGTTGTTACAAACTGATAAATATTTTAAAATTTTAATAACATTTAATCTACCGTGAATCCGCCAAAAAAATGAAAATATTTATTATTATTTATGGGAATAAAGATAATCATATTACTTAGTAATATGCACGATTTTAACAAGTATATTGACTTGATAAACGAAACATTAACATTTTTTTTAAATATAATTAAAATGTGCTATTAAAAAATAAACTTACCTGTCAACAAAATTTTATAAATATAGACGTTATTTACTTTTGATTATAAAAATTGCAAAAACATTTTTCATTATTATTTATAAACCATTAATTTCTTTATTTCTAATTTTAAGTATTACATACTATATTTCTAATTTGATTTATCATTCACTGGACACATTTCAAAAAGTTCAACAAACTGTTTAGTTTTTGAAAAAGAGAGATAGTAACAAAGCAAAAAATGAAGGTACAATAGAAGTATGCTAATTTTACTTATGTTTTCAAGTTTTGTTTTATCCAATGTATTTTTTTCTGTTTTCCATACTGTTATGAGTCTTGATTGCAATTTCTTCTTCTGTGAATCACCAAGTGTTTTCTACTACACAATAACAAAAAATGATATCACTGTTTCTTACAATACAACAGAAATCATAAATATCATTTTTAAATAAGTTCAGAATGATTACTTTGATATTAGTAGTTCCTTTTACACATGATGAATTTGATGAATCAATATTATTTTCTATAGTAAAAAATGAGTGAAATAAAAATAAAGCTTGTAAATAATAGTGATATAATTATTATTTGATAGATAGATAATGATATTACTTGGAATATTTCTTGGAATCATTAATTTTTTAAATTTTACTGGAAGACATTTTATTTCCCTTACACTTCTCGTATCAACTTTCAAAGATTTATACAGATCATGCTGTTATGTTAAAAAAAACAAATTTACTAAGTGGATCACTTAAATTAAATTTAAATTATAATTTTACAGTTATATACTATGCTTTTTATTAGTGAACTTACTTTATTTTTTAGTTGTTTTACTTTCTGTGAATTTTTAGTAAGTTCTGGAAACACAAGCAAATAGGAAAAGTTTTTATATGTACTTGCAAAATAAATTTTTTTTTACAAAAATTTAAAGCACCTTTCAATGGATGATAAACTTTTTGTGTAAATCTTCTGTTGAATGAAGCTATATCTGTTATACTTGAATTCTTTAAATAATAAACATACCACTTTAGTTAATTTTGAACTTAACAAGTAATTATTGTTTATACAACTAATAATTTACCAAATCTGGAGACATCCAACTATGATCTCTAACACCACGTAATCGTATCTTAGAATTTTCTTCGATAAAATAATAACAAAAATTAATAATTTTACGATAACTATTTAATAAGTATAAATCTAAAATAATGTATATATTTTAGTATAGTGAACATCAACTATTTTCGTATATGTATGCTTATTTCATTTTTGTATATTTTTTATCTGTAAAATTGCAGCATATTAAAAATAAATAAGTGTAATCTTATTTCCGTTTTATTCTTATACTTTTCAAGAAGTAAACAACGATAAATAAGTTATGCTAATTGTAGTATACATTAATTAAACTCTGATATGCTGATTTAATAAATTCTACACTTGATAAATAAAGTTTAGAGAATTACTTAAGTATAGTATAAATATTAAAACGTAATTTATTTATTGGTTATAAAATCCGAATTAAATTAAATATAAATATATATAATATATTATAAATATAATATAAAAATCCGTTGGGTACTACAATTAATGTTGTATTAATATACAGTAATGTTTAGCAATAAGCGAAAAATTTAAGTTATACACAAACTGCACTTAGAGGTTAAGTCATACTTCCAGTCGCATAGGTTATTCCAACATTATCTCGCGGCTTACAAACATCACCTTTTAAACAAGTTCTCATTGTTTATTTTATGTTTTATACTTCTTAAATTACTAACTGATCGATATCAATAATTAATATCAATTAATATTGATGATTAATTGATATCAATTATATGAGCAGTAATGACGATCATTCAAAAAATTCTACGCACATATAAGCACTTATACTTATTTTTTTATAAATAAAGTTAAATGCAACGATTGTCATATTTTTATTTTTCATCCTGTTTATTTAAAAATAATATTTAATTTCATTAAATAATAAATAACGAGATTTGTATTTATTAATGAAAGTTAAGCATAAAAATATGCATATCTAATAAATAATATAATAATTCGTACTTTAGTAGGTATAATTTGTTTCATGATTATACCCTATAATTAATATAAGATTAGAATTATTCCAATTAATATATACTTTAAAAAGTTATTTTATAAATGTTTACATATCAATTTCATAGAAAAATAAGTTATTACAGTATCAGCATCTTACGATGTTTATTCACAACATATATTTGGTGCTACTGCTTTTTACTTTGATATAAAATAATAAATTATTACGAATAAATCGGTTTCTCATAAAAATAATAACATATCATCATAACTAGGGAATTGCTAAAATTTCAAGCATAGTAAAACTTGATCACTGCTAGCATTATTGCATTTTGCATATATGTACTTGAGAATTAAATAAAGAGTTTTGATAAATATATACATGCATACATATTTCTAAAATATGTCATTTGTGAAAACTTGCAGATGCTACTATAATAATAATTATAATTCTTCATGCGTATAAGTAAATTTTGGTTCTTCGAATACTGCGCATTTTTTTATTTTAGTTATCAATGAAAGATTGAATAAAATAAAAAATTCCTTCCTTGGTGACCTTTATATCTATTAACATAATGTTGACCTTTGCCTGCATTGAAACCAATCAGCTGATCGTTTTTTTACAAAAATGTCTTTTAGTTCAGCTTCACGAAACGTCGCAATAATAGTTTCAATAATTTAGTTTGCAGTGCACATTGGTGCGTTTTGGAACATAGGTTTCCGTGGTCAGATATTACTAATACTGAATGACAATATACTCGTATACGCAGTTCAAATGTCGAAAAGCTTATCTATTTCAATGTTATAAATATCTTTTTTATATTCGCTCTTTTAATGTTCTTTCGAGTTGCTCCTGACATTGACAGCTATGTTACTTCGAAAGTGTTTTTTTGGCAGATTGTTTAACATATGCGGAATATAGATTAATTATATTCTCTTGTGGATATTATCATAAAATATGGATAACGCGACAGTGAGTAATGAATTTCGCTTTAAATGAGAGATGATATTCCTTTCCTAACCTTACACAACTATATTAAGTCGTCATGATTTATCTTTCTTATTTATTACATTTTTACGTAAACTTATAATCATATAAATCAAATATGAATATCTTTACGAGCTTTAATAATGCAATCTATGTATGTATTATTTTAAACGTTTATAAGGAAATCATTTTAAGAATGTAAAATTACTAATATTTAAATAAAATCTTTATGTAACATATTGTTATATATTGTATTCTGACTCTAGGGAATAATACGTGCCATATATTGGGGGATTGTGGACAGTTTAAGGGGAGCTATTGTTTTATTTTATATGGATAAACGTATTAATGAAAAATTATATAAACAACCCTCTTCTAGAGCAGAAGTGCATGGTAAAGACACAGCTGTTGTACCTCATCCCTCCAAGCATTACAATCACTTAAGGTATAAATATGTAACATAAATTATGAAATTACAATAAGATATATTTAAATTACGGAGTTTTAATATTATATAAGTTTCTTGAATATTATTATACATTTTTAGAGAATCGAAAGTGTTAAAAAGAACAATTCAATGTTGTGCATTGAATGGTGGTGTGTTTTGGGCCAGCATATTAATTTTTGAATGTGGCTTACTTCCATTTCTCAAGTACTTATTGTCCATTATATTTGGTCATTCACCGGGTATGGGTACGGTTGTGTGGTCTTGGATGAAACCATTTCTATCGTTGACTTTTGGCACTGTATGGGTACTACCATTATTTGTGCTCAGTAGGATAGTCAACAGTTTATGGTTTCAGGTATGAGTTATTTGATCTCAGAACGAGAAGCTTTGGCCAATAACCATTGAAGGGGTTAATATCACATGCTATGTATTTGTAAACCATGTAGGACATAGCGGACAGTGTTTATAGGTATAGGCAGGGGAGGCCATTACTTTTGTCCAGTGTGAGCAAGCTTGTAGCGGACACGATTTTCAGTTTATTGGTTCAAGCATTATTTTTGGGTCAAGGAATGTTAGTATCCAGGATTCCATTACCTCTTGTAGGTGACATCCTTGCCCTTATACATATGTGCCTTTTATATGCTCTTTATGCTTTTGAATACAAATGGTTCAATATGGGTTGGGAGCTACATAGACGGTTAAGTTTTATTGAAAGTAATTGGCCATATTTTGTGGGTTTTGGTCTGCCACTAGCAGTACTTACCCAACTGCCCAATTCGTATGTAATAAGGTAATTCAGTATTTTAAATTTTTTGAATTCCTTTCATCAAAGAATTCTAAAGGACTATGCTGGTTGTTGTTCCAGTGGCTGTGTCTTTTCTATATTATTCCCATTATTTATTGTAAGTGGAAATGAAGCAGAGCCTGTAACTGGAGTATGGTATATATTTTGGTGTTATTAAATCAAGTTATGTGTACCAATGAATAATTCACTTCTTTTGTTTAATTCAGCATTTATTTTTAATAAAACTAGTTATTTATTTGTAAAGATGCCGCAATGCTCGAAGTTCGAACCAAACCAAGACTCGGTTTTTGATCCAAAGCCAGAACTCGGAAAAACCGAGTAATTCAAAGTGATAAAGATCGAGCGTCTTCAGTGATTTAATTTTGAGTAAGCTAGTATTGCGTAGAATTTATTATATACAATACTGTTCTATTTTAAACACTTTTGTAGTTATTTTCTACATTTTCCGGACAAAGTATAAATTCCGATTCCAGAAGGAGCTTATTCTTTTCATAAAATAAATTCATCAAGCCAGTTAAAAATTGTGGATTACTTATTGGTATACCTAATATATCAACATGATAATTTGTTCATTTGAATGATACTTTATTTATTGTTTTAGTGACTGTCCGTTGAAATTGTTTTCACCAGTGATTGCTATTGCAAATACACTTTTCAATAAGACAATTGGGCCTGCAAATAGGCGGTGACAGAGGAGAACGTAATCAACAAATTCGTTTGGAATAATAAACATGTAGCAATAAACTGTTTTTTTTTAGGCTTTTACATAATTTTTTTATTTTTTATCAGGTGTATGCTTAAACAGTTTTCTAATCTTAATTCCTACGTTAATAATGCGTTTGAGAATCAAGCTTTCATTTCATTCATTTTCCATGAGAACATAAACGAAATTTGAGACATAACTTACCTAATAATAATGTTATTTGTAAATAGAGATACATTCATAAAACGTGAATGTAGGTACGCGGAAGCGAACTATAGTAAGGAATATTTGTAAATGCATTATACTGGGCGCAATGTTTTTCAAGTCATACACTATGTTTTGTGTAAGAAAATTTACAAACTTGAAAACATTTGAAACATCAGTATGTATGTTCCATATTGTATTGCATGAGATCAAAGTAACACGAAGTTTTATACATTTTTATTATTAATATTAAAACGCGAAAAAATGATTTGCTTTGATAAAATAATGCTAAATAAATTTTTAACATCTTTTACAAGTTATATACTTAAAAAAATATATGAATTGTTGCCTAAAAATTTGCACAATTGATAATCATTTGTTCATCAAATTAACACATTTACGCTTTATATTATGCCGATAGGTATATATTTGTACATGTTTTTTTTTAATTAAACTGCATTCTTATTTAGTTTTATCGAAATACGCCTTATGCAACGTTATGTGTTTATCAGTAATAATATTCTGTGCAGTATCTTTTAACAAAATGAATGTAAGCATATTTAAACAAAAAAAAAAGACAAAAAAAACAAGAGGTTTATATTGCTTTTTCAACATATATAAACTATAGACTATAAAAATGAGAAACATTCAGTAGCCAACATATCGTTTTAATGCATATGTTTCATAATTGATTCTATTATTGTAATGATATTTTGTTGTAAAGAAGAAACTGTCATTTTTTATTACAATGAAGTTTTAAGTTTTTATTTCATCGTAACTAGTCAACTTGAAGACTCTCAAAATGTAATATGTGATAATAGCGGTTATCGCAAAATATTGGCCGCTGAAACGAAACTTGATTTATTTAACTATATATTCATAGGTTAATGAAGGGTGTTCTTATACAATAAGTACAGATTAAGTACTCAGATTAATATTTAAGTAAATTTATTTAAAAAATATATATATGTGTATATATATATATATACGTACATGAAAATATTATATATATATATATATATATACATATAGTTTTGTAATGGTATAGGATTATGCTATTAAGAATGTAATTAAAACTGCAATATGCCAAGTAAAAATTCATAAGGTTACATTCTCCAAATGATTTTTTATTTTACTCGTTATTGCAATTTTATTTATACATTAGTTCAGTATAGTAGAACAGATACATGTTATAGTTAAGAGAAATAAATTGCTTTATACATTACAGTTTAATAAATAATACAAAATGACTCCTGGTTGCTAACCTTTACGGTTTTTCTATTTTTTCATATAAACAATTAATATGCACATAATTTAAAAATTATTATTCGATAACAATCAAATTTGCATATCATGTCAATAGGTAAAGTAATCGATTACCTTTCTCCGGAAAAGTTTTTTATTAACTGCATAAAATTTATGCGAGAAGTTCTTGAAGAGTTAAAAGATCATTATCAGATGGTTCTTCTTTAATTCTATACGAATTCGTTAAAGCATAATGCCTATGCAAAGCAGCGAATCCAAGTCCTGGATCTGTCTCTTCTTCCATTACTGGACTTGTACCTCTTTCCATTGGTTGATTTTTGCTTACCTAAATAATATCGAAATAAATTAAAATTTTTGGAAATTGAATAAGTTTAATTCGATATAAGCTAAACTTCAAAATACACACTTCGAAACGTTGTTGTTTATACATGACTAATTTACGTGTTCCAGGTGTGCTTTGTATAAGATTTTGTATAGTAGGATGCGAAATTCCAAAGAAATCAGCACCCTTTGGTGCTATTGAACGAAGTGCAGGAGAAATAGCCATTAATAGTTTGGAATGACATTCATCAGGAGTAGATCCAACCAGTGGTTGATCAAGATCATTATCAGACACAATTTCAAATCTACAAGCAATACGAGATGTTTTATATTTATATGTATAAAATTAAAGTTATTAGTTGTATTCATTAGCAGTGTAATTATATACCTTGGCTTTGGTCCACCATCTAATATTTTACATGTATATAAACTTTTTGTTCTTACATCTCTCAAATTAGCATATACCCTAGTACTACAATAACCTACTGGATAAATGAGGTCTTCTGTATGATAAGCTATTCTGTCTGATACTACTTCCCCAAGGGAATACACAGTGAGATCACCCAAAGCAATAGGAAGTATAGGTCTTCCATGTACATCTAACGGTATTAATTGGACTACTTTTCTTGCTGTTTTATTATACCGTTTAGCTTTATTTTTTGTTTCTAAAATAAATTTGGAATGGGTTGAAACAATGAAAATTGCTTAAAATGATTACAGAGGTATAATCATATGAATAACTTTGTAAAATACGCGTTTTTGTTTCAAGTAAATTTTTTAACTATATCTAAGCATCTGTTCAGCCCATTATCATTAAATTATAAACTTCTTAATTATAAGTTTCTTATTTTCCTACATACAGTGGCTATAGAAAGTATTCCACTGTATCTTTACATTTAAGTACTGCTTAGTTGGATTTAATTGTGGTAAATTTTCTATTGCTTAATGGTACTTATGTACTATATTTATGTTCAATGATAAAAAATTTGATATAGTTGAATCTAACTAAGCGGTGCTTAAATGCAAAGATATAATGATATGTGAATACTTTTTGTAGTTACTGTATATAATTCTTTAATTATTCTGAGCATTATGTTAAATAACTTTTCTGTAACTGATTTTTAGATATTTTAATACCTGAACCATCAGTTGACATTCTTTTTTTTGAAGTCTTTTTAGGTGTAGAGCATTCTGGATTAAATGAACTGGTATTAATACTGTTTGATTGAGATCTAGCTATCATTGTGGAAGGATCAATGTCTCCTTGTTGTTGACATAATTTACGTAAAAGCAATAATCTCTCTTCTTTGACAAGCATAAGATTTTCTTGCATTTGTGCAACTTGATCGCACAATGCTGCATTTTCCTGCAATTGTACAATTTACGATAATATAGAGAGCAATCTAACATTACTGCTGCTTTATTCCATTGATATTTTAAGTAATAATTTATCATCATAGACGGAAAAATGTTAATTTTTACAGTAAATATTAGCTTACGAATACTGTATCCTTTATAATCCTTTTTAATCTTCTATATTTTTTTTTGTATTTTAGATTTTGCTGTAACTCTGCATTTTTTTGTAATTCACTATAATAGTTATCATAAGCTTGTGTCATTTTAAATGCATTATATCCTACACAAGATATTTATAGAGGTTATGGTCGCCTGATGTTTGTGATTATTTTTTGTCAGATGTATTAGGTTATGTTGCAATTTGCAACTAGGGTAATAGCAAACGATAGAGTAGTAATTACTTTTGGCAAATTCATATTTGCGTTTCATCACACAACCTGTTATTCAATTTTTTACTGTGATTGTAATGATAATCATGAATATTAAATGCATAAAAATAGCTTTATTATTTTGTATCATATTATCATCGAAAAAAATTGATAAATTTAAATTCATTTAATTTTAATTTTAATTTATTGTTACGTTTGCGACTGTGGAATTTAGGGATTTTGGGTTCGGTGCCCATAGAGTGCTAAAGCACTTGCTCGAGGAGCGCGAAAAATAAATAAATACTTGATGCTTTGTAAAACTCTTAGTTTTATTTTTCTTCGTAAATTGGACTTTAGAAGATCTTGGGTCAACCAGTTGCAGGCCTTTGAAATAATATAATAAAACGTGTTAAGTGTGTAATGAGGTGTGAAACCAGTGGCTTCATGTACGGATGTGTTGTAAGCGAACATCCCAAACCTAATCCATTCATCCCAATTTGTTTTCGTACAAAAATGCTTGAGATAATCGATAAAAACTCAATGAGCTCTTTCTAACGAACCTAAGGATTGAGCGTGAAAAGCAGTTGACTTAATTTTTTGAATTTTGAAGATCTTACAGAAACACTCCATTGTTTGGCTTACAAAATTTCTACCCTGGTCCATGTGAATAGCTTTTGGGCAACCAAATCTGCTGACAAATTGCTCGGCTAAGCAAGAGCTACAGTTGTTGCCTCCATGTATGGGAATTGCATCAGAATATTTTGTCCGATTGTCTTGTATAGGGAGAAGATACTTGTTCCCTTTCTCTGTTTCAGGAAGAGGACCTACTATGTCTATTTGGATTTTTTCAAAAGCACGGGTGGGGGTGTCTGTGATGATCATAGGTTGTTTCGTTCTTCCTGAGTAAGCTTTATTCCTTTGGCAGAGGGGACAGGACCTTACGTAATCCAAGGCCAAACATAATTATTCTTTATTAATTCCAGCATTTTATAGGTACCCTGATGACCTCCTACTACTGAATCATGACTTTCCTGAAGGATTCGATGACGTTCCGTTACCGCTGGTACTACCTTTTCACAAGTATATATTGTAATTCTGTATTTTGGGTTGTTAAAATTCTTTCTAAGAAGATTTTCTATAAAGTCCCATTCAGTGGCATTGAGAGTATTCAAATCTTTCAAAATGCTAAAGGTTTCCAACCCTTGATCAAGAAGAACCTTTAATGACTTAATAGAAGAGTCGGTTTGGTGGGGTTCAAAGTTGCTAGAGTGACTATGTTTCAAGAATAGAAGAAATACGAAATGATTATTAAATTGGAAGGCCATTGCATCTTCAATATTAACTTGGTATTGCTGGATTTGTTCAATTGTAAATATATTTTGATCCATTAAACTCTTAGTTACTTCCGTTATTAGATTGCAATCCAATGGTATGAAATGTGCGAGATTATCGTTTCGAAGAAGAAGAGAGTCTTTGCTGTAGCGGATATTGGGATATGAGGGGAAAGTCGCTACGTTTTTATTCACGATATCGGTAAGGATACTAACTTTGTTGGAGATGTCTATTTCCTCGTTAATTTTATTTACGTTAGTTAAAATCGAATTCGCAGATACATTCGTTGTGGCATCCGAATCTTTTTCCACGTCGCTGGCCATATTAAACAATAAGTTTCTAGGCCGAGATCGTTGCTCCAGCGAGGCTAGCTCGATTGCATGCCCTATCGCTGGAGATCGTTGTTGTCCCTCGTTGGTTCGCAGCGCTTTTGCGATACTATCCGCGGCTTCGTTTGTGTTATCGGCAACTGCTTTCTCGCGCGCCAACAACGTAGTTGCCACTTCTACTTCAATTTGAAGATATAAGAATTCATCATCGCTTTTATCTTCGCCAAATGGAATCTTTTTATTCGACCAGATCTACGCACTCGACTGCCCGCGTCTCGCGCTCGACTGCCCGCGTCTCGCGCTCGACTGCCCGCGTCTCGCGCTCGACTGCCCGCGTCTCGCGCTCGACTGCCCGCGTCTCGCGCTCGACTGCCCGCGTCTCGCGCTCGACTGCCCGCGTCTCGCGCTCGACTGCCCGCGTCTCGCTCTCGACTGCCCGCGTCTCGCGCTCGACTGCCCGCGTCTCGCGCTCGACTGCCCGCGTCTCGCGCTCGACTGCCCGCGTCTCGCGCTCGACTGCCCGCGTCTCGCGCTCGGCCCCCCGCGTCTCGCGCTCGACTGCCCGCGTCTCGCGCTCGACTGCCCGCGTCGCGCGCTCGACTGCCCGCGTCTCGCGCTCGACTGCCCGCGTCTCGCGCTCGACTGCCCGCGTCTCGCGCTCGACTGCCCGCGTCTCGCGCTCGACTGCCCGCGTCTCGCGCTCGACTGCCCGCGTCTCGCGCTCGACTGCCCGCGTCTCGCGCTCAACTGCCCGCGTCTCGCGCTCGACTGCCCGCGTCTCGCGCTCGACTGCCCGCGTCTCGCGCTCGACTGCCCGCGTCTCGCGCTCGACTGCCCGCGTCTCGCGCTCGACTGCCCGCGTCTCGCGCGCCACTGCCCGCGTCTCGCGCTCGACTGCCCCCGTCGCGCGCTCGACTGCCCGCGTCTCGCGCTCGACTGCCCGCGTCTCGCGCTCGACTGCCCGCGTCTCGCGCTCGACTGCCCGCGTCTCGCGCTCGACTGCCCGCGTCTCGCGCTCGACTGCCCGCGTCTCGCGCTCGACTGCCCGCGTCTCGCGCTCGACTGCCCGCGTCTCGCGCTCGACTGCCCGCGTCTCGCGCTCGACTGCCCGCGTCTCGCGCTCGACTGCCCGCGTCTCGCGCTCGACTGCCCGCGTCTCGCTCTCGACTGCCCACGTCTCGCGCTCGACTGCCCGCGTCTCGCGCTCGAGTGGCCGCGGCGCGCGCTCGACTGCCCGCGTCTCGCGCTCGACTGCCCGCGTCTCGCGCTCGACTGCCCGCGTCTCGCGCTCGACTGCCCGCGTCTCGCGCTCGACTGCCCGCGTCTCGCGCTCGACTGCCCGCGTCTCGCGCTCGACTGCCTGCGTCTCGCGCTCGACTGCCCGCGTCTCGCGCTCGACTGCCCGCGTCTCGCGCTCGACTGCCCGCGTCTCGCGCTCGACTGCCCGCGTCTCGCGCTCGACTGCCCGCGTCTCGCGCTCGACTGCCCGCGTCTCGCGCTCGACTGCCCGCGTCTCGCGCTCGACTGCCCGCGTCTCGCGCTCGACTGCCCGCGTCTCGCGCTCGACTGCCCGCGTCTCGCGCTCGACTGCCCGCGTCTCGCGCTCGACTGCCCGCGTCTCGCGCTCGACTGCCCGCGTCTCGCGCTCGACTGCCCGCGTCTCGCGCTCGACTGCCCGCGTCTCGCGCTCGACTGCCCGCGTCTCGCGCTCGACTGCCCGCGTCTCGCGCTCGACTGCCCGCGTCTCGCGCTCGACTGCCCGCGTCTCGCGCTCGACTGCCCGCGTCTCGCGCTCGACTGCCCGCGTCTCGCGCTCGACTGCCCGCGTCTCGCGCTCGACTGCCCGCGTCTCGCGCTCGACTGCCCGCGTCTCGCGCTCGACTGCCCGCGTCTCGCGCTCGACTGCCCGCGTCTCGCGCTCGACTGCCCGCGTCTCGCGCTCGACTGCCCGCGTCTCGCGCTCGACTGCCCGCGTCTCGCGCTCGCCTGCCCGCGGCCCGCGCTCGACTGCCCGCGTCCCGCGCTCCACCGCCCGCGTCTCGCGCTCGACTGCCCGCGTCTCGCGCTCGACTGCCCGCGTCTCGCGCTCGACTGCCCGCGTCTCGCGCTCGACTGCCCGCGTCTCGCGCTCGACTGCCCGCGTCTCGCGCTCGACTGCCCGCGTCTCGCGCTCGACTGCCCGCGTCTCGCGCTCGACTGCCCGCGTCTCGCGCTCGACTGCCCGCGTCTCGCGCTCGACTGCCCGCGTCTCGCGCTCGACTGCCCGCGTCTCGCGCTCGACTGCCCGCGTCTCGCGCTCGACTGCCCGCGTCTCGCGCTCGACTGCCCGCGTCTCGCGCTCGACTGCCCGCGTCTCGCGCTCGACTGCCCGCGTCTCGCGCTCGACTGCCCGCGCCTCGCGCTCGACTGCCCGCGCCTCCCGCTCGACCGCCCGCGTCTCGCGCTCGACTGCCCGCGTCTCGCGCTCGACTGCCCGCGTCTCGCGCTCGACTGCCCGCGTCTCGCGCTCGACTGCCCGCGTCTCGCGCTCGACTGCCCGCGTCTCGCGCTCGACTGCCCGCGTCTCGCGCTCGACTGCCCGCGTCTCGCGCTCGACTGCCCGCGTCTCGCGCTCGACTGCCCGCGTCTCGCGCTCGACTGCCCGCGTCTCGCGCTCGACTGCCCGCGTCTCGCGCTCGACTGCCCGCGTCTCGCGCTCGACTGCCCGCGTCTCGCGCTCGACTGCCCGCGTCTCGCGCTCGACTGCCCGCGTCTCGCGCTCGACTGCCCGCGTCTCGCGCTCGACTGCCCGCGTCTCGCGCTCGACTGCCCGCGTCTCGCGCTCGACTGCCCGCGTCTCGCGCTCGACTGCCCGCGTCTCGCGCTCGACTGCCCGCGTCTCGCGCTCGACTGCCCGCGTCTCGCGCTCGACCGCCCGCGTCTCGCGCTCCGCCGCCCGCGTCTCGCGCTCCTCTGCCCGCGCCTCGCGCTCGTCTGCCCGCGTCTCGCGCTCGACTGCCCGCGTCTCGCGCTCGACTGCCCGCGTCTCGCGCTCGACTGCCCGCGTCTCGCGCTCGACTGCCCGCGTCTCGCGCTCGACTGCCCGCGTCTCGCGCTCGACTGCCCGCGTCTCGCGCTCGACTGCCCGCGTCTCGCGCTCGACTGCCCGCGTCTCGCGCTCGACTGCCCGCGTCTCGCGCTCGACTGCCCGCGTCTCGCGCTCGACTGCCCGCGTCTCGCGCTCGACTGCCCGCGTCTCGCGCTCGACTGCCCGCGTCTCGCGCTCGACTGCCCGCGTCTCGCGCTCGACTGCCCGCGTCTCGCGCTCGACTGCCCGCGTCTCGCGCTCGACTGCCCGCGTCTCGCGCTCGACTGCCCGCGTCTCGCGCTCGACTGCCCGCGTCTCGCGCTCGACTGCCCGCGTCTCGCGCTCGACTGCCCGCGTCTCGCGCTCGACTGCCCGCGTCTCGCGCTCGACTGCCCGCGTCTCGCGCTCGACTGCCCGCGTCTCGCGCTCGACTGCCCGCGTCTCGCGCTCGACTGCCCGCGTCTCGCGCTCGACTGCCCGCGTCTCGCGCTCGACTGCCCGCGTCTCGCGCTCGACTGCCCGCGTCTCGCGCTCGACTGCCCGCGTCTCGCGCTCGACTGCCCGCGTCTCGCGCTCGACTGCCCG
This sequence comes from Eucera pruinosa, assembly GCA_028830335.1. Taxonomy (NCBI): domain Eukaryota; kingdom Metazoa; phylum Arthropoda; class Insecta; order Hymenoptera; family Apidae; genus Eucera; species Eucera pruinosa. Next base: position 17,968,988 of record JAMYCR010000001.1, read on the forward strand.
CGTCTCGCGCTCGACTGCCCGCGTCTCGCGCTCGACTGCCCGCGTCTCGCGCTCGACTGCCCGCGTCTCGCGCTCGACTGCCCGCGTCTCGCGCTCGACTGCCCGCGTCTCGCGCTCGACTGCCCGCGTCTCGCGCTCGACTGCCCGCGTCTCGCGCTCGACTGCCCGCGTCTCGCGCTCGACTGCCCGCGTCTCGCGCTCGACTGCCCGCGTCTCGCGCTCGACTGCCCGCGTCTCGCGCTCGACTGCCCGCGTCTCGCGCTCGACTGCCCGCGTCTCGCGCTCGACTGCCCGCGTCTCGCGCTCGACTGCCCGCGTCTCGCGCTCGACTGCCCGCGTCTCGCGCTCGACTGCCCGCGTCTCGCGCTCGACTGCCCGCGTCTCGCGCTCGACTGCCCGCGTCTCGCGCTCGACTGCCCGCGTCTCGCGCTCGACTGCCCGCGTCTCGCGCTCGACTGCCCGCGTCTCGCGCTCGACTGCCCGCGTCTCGCGCTCGACTGCCCGCGTCTCGCGCTCGACTGCCCGCGTCTCGCGCTCGACTGCCCGCGTCTCGCGCTCGACTGCCCGCGTCTCGCGCTCGACTGCCCGCGTCTCGCGCTCGACCGCCCGCGTCTCGCGCTCGACTGCCCGCGTCTCGCGCTCGACTGCCCGCGTCTCGCGCTCGACTGCCCGCGTCTCGCGCTCGACTGCCCGCGTCTCGCGCTCGACTGCCCGCGTCTCGCGCTCGACTGCCCGCGTCTCGCGCTCGACTGCCCGCGTCTCGCGCTCGGCTGCCCGCGTCTCGCGCTCGACTGCCCGCGTCTCGCGCTCGACTGCCCGCGTCTCGCGCTCGACTGCCCGCGTCTCGCGCTCGACTGCCCACGTCTCGCGCTCGACTGCCCGCGTCTCGCGCTCGACTGCCCGCGTCTCGCGCTCGACTGCCCGCGTCTCGCGCTCGACTGCCCGCGTCTCGCGCTCGACACCCCGCCCCTCGCGCTCGACTCCCCGCCCCTCCCGCTCGACTGCCCGCGTCTCGCGCTCGACTGCCCGCGTCTCGCGCTCGACTGCCCGCGTCTCGCGCTCGACTGCCCGCGTCTCGCGCTCGACTGCCCGCGTCTCGCGCTCGACTGCCCGCGTCTCGCGCTCGACTGCCCGCGTCTCGCGCTCGACTGCCCGCGTCTCGCGCTCGACGGCCCGCGTCTCGCGCTCGACTGCCCGCGTCTCGCGCTCGACTGCCCGCGTCTCGCGCTCGACTGCCCGCGTCTCGCGCTCGACTGCCCGCGTCTCGCGCTCGACTGCCCGCGTCTCGCGCTCGACTGCCCGCGTCTCGCGCTCGACTGCCCGCGTCTCGCGCTCGACTGCCCGCGTCTCGCGCTCGACTGCCCGCGTCTCGCGCTCGACTGCCCGCGTCTCGCGCCCGCCTGCCCGCGACTCGCGCTCGACTGCCCGCGTCCCGCGCTCGACTGCCCGCGTCTCGCGCTCGACTGCCCGCGTCTCGCGCTCGACTGCCCGCGTCTCGCGCTCGACTGCCCGCGTCTCGCGCTCGACTGCCCGCGTCTCGCGCTCGACTGCCCGCGGCTCGCGCTCGCCTCCCCGCGCCTCGCGCTCGACTGCCCGCGTCTCGCGCTCGACTGCCCGCGTCTCGCGCTCGACTGCCCGCGCCTCGCGCCCGACTGCCCGCGCCTCGCGCCCGACTGCCCGCGTCTCGCGCTCGACTGCCCGCGTCTCGCGCTCGACTGCCCGCGTCTCGCGCTCGACTGCCCGCGTCTCGCGCTCGACTGCCCGCGTCTCGCGCTCGACTGCCCGCGTCTCGCGCTCGACTGCCCGCGTCTCGCGCTCGACTGCCCGCGTCTCGCGCTCGACTGCCCGCGTCTCGCGCTCGACTGCCCGCGTCGCGCGCGCGACTGCCCGCGTCTCGCGCTCGACTGCCCGCGTCTCGCGCTCGACTGCCCGCGTCTCGCGCTCGACTGCCCGCGTCTCGCGCTCGACTGCCCGCGTCTCGCGCTCGACTGCCCGCGTCTCGCGCTCGACTGCCCGCGTCTCGCGCTCGACTGCCCGCGTCTCGCGCTCGACTGCCCGCGTCTCGCGCTCGACTGCCCGCGTCTCGCGCTCGACTGCCCGCGTCTCGCGCTCGACTGCCCGCGTCTCGCGCTCGACTGCCCGCGTCTCGCGCTCGACTGCCCGCGTCTCGCGCTCGACTGCCCGCGTCTCGCGCTCGACTGCCCGCGTCTCGCGCTCGACTCCCCGCGCCTCGCGCTCCACGGCCCGCGGCTCGCGCGCGACTGCCCGCGGCTCGCGCTCGACTGCCCGCGTCTCGCGCTCGACTGCCCGCGTCTCGCGCTCGACTGCCCGCGTCCCGCGCTCGACTGCCCGCGTCTCGCGCTCGACTGCCCGCGTCTCGCGCTCGACTGCCCGCGTCTCGCGCTCGACTGCCCGCGTCTCGCGCTCGACTGCCCGCGTCTCGCGCTCGACTGCCCGCGTCTCGCGCTCGACTGCCCGCGTCTCGCGCTCGACTGCCCGCGTCTCGCGCTCGACTGCCCGCGTCTCGCGCTCGACTGCCCGCGTCTCGCGCTCGACTGCCCGCGTCTCGCGCTCGACTGCCCGCGTCTCGCGCGCGACTGCCCGCGTCTCGCGCTCGACTGCCCGCGTCTCGCGCTCGACTGCCCGCGTCTCGCGCTCGACTGCCCGCGTCTCGCGCTCGACTGCCCGCGTCTCGCGCGCGCCTGCCCGCGTCTCGCGCTCGACTGCCCGCGTCTCGCGCTCGACTGCCCGCGTCTCGCGCTCGACTGCCCGCGTCTCGCGCTCGACTGCCCGCGTCTCGCGCTCGACTGCCCGCGTCTCGCGCTCGACTGCCCGCGTCTCGCGCTCGACTGCCCGCGTCTCGCGCTCGACTGCCCGCGTCTCGCGCTCGACTGCCCGCGTCTCGCGCTCGACTGCCCGCGTCTCGCGCTCGACTGCCCGCGATTAATAGGCGCCGCGTGGCTATAAGACACCACAGAACGCTCAGCGGCAGTTCGTCTAAAAGACACCCCAGAACGCTCGTTCATCAGTGCGTCACAGATCGCGACAAGGCAGAACGTGATTTCGAAGCGTTATCGATATCAAACCAAAACAATGACGTAACGAAATCAAAACAAAGTCAACTTGATGTCGAAACGAAACAAAAACGATGTCAATACGTAGTCAAAACGATGTCGAAAGTCCCCTTAAAAATGTTTTTCTTGCGCTCTTTATGTGATGTTTTCCAAGTTCACAATAGCACCACTCCTCCCCTCGTTTCGGCGACCCTAGAGCAAATGGTTAACACCGTTTTCTGTTCCTCTTATGCGGATGTAAACGCACACGGTTAGAGGGGAGCCGGAAATCGATCCCTGGGGCTGTACAAGCACCCTCGATGTGTCCTGGGGCTTGAGTAATGAGTACCAGAGAATTGTATGCGACTTTGTTGAGGGTGAAGGCTAAGGTTTAAATCTACTGGATTTCGCGAGAGTGCATCCACATTTGCATTGACATACCCTTCCCTGTTACTACATGTAGTTGAGATTGAAATCAACGTCTTGATTCGGGGAGGCAAATCATACTAAGGAAAGGTATAGGAAAGAAATTTTCCTTTTTCGAATTCTACGACACCTAATAAATCTTCCTTGAATTTCGTTGTAATTTCTTGTCGTTGTAGGAATGAGATATCTGAGATTTTAATCTCTCTAATAGGAAAATTATCACCTACGACTTGGAATTTAGTAGGAACGTCATGTATTACTATTGAGATTTCGTCCAGCGTACCTATCGATACTGAACCTATTCCGGTAAGACTATAAACTTCATCTGTGATTGAGAAGGCAAGCCGGAGATTTTCTACGGTGAAATTTTATAACTACGCAAACTTCTTTTGCAACCCCTTTTGGATCTTTTAAACTTATGCGCGAATGACGGCATAATTTCGTGGAGCACGAAAAATAAATAAAATACTTGGTGCTTTGTAAAACTGGAGTTTTATTTTCCTTTGTAAAACTGGAGTTTAAAAGAGGAGCTGTCAATCGGTTGTAAGCTGTAATAATTATGATGAATGAATGTCGAATGAATGAAAGTCGATTGAAAACTTCTTCAAGCTGCTGGTTTCTCCCTTCTCTTCGGGATTTTGGAATTCCCTCTCCAGGATCTTCTATCCAGTCCTGGGTTTTCTCGTGGGCCGATTTCCACCCCGATTGGTTGGCGCTTTCTTCTCCCACTCTTACTCTACCCCCGATCCTTCGGTAGTAGATGGTGGTGGTAGCGCTGAGCCACGGTGGAAGGGATCACGTTCGACGTAGGGATACGGAGCGAAAATAATCAAATTTAGCGGCGAAGGAGGTACGCAATCATTAAGGATTTACGTTTTGGCTTTGCCTGCGGGAGATAAGAAGCAGACGGTTTTCTGCGAATGCTTATGCGAACTATAACGATCAATACTTTTCAAGGATATAACGGAACCTTGGAGAATTTCCTGTTCCTCATACGAATCGCGTTTTCAAAAACCCGCCTAATTACAACTATCTAGTATTTAGCGTCTGCGCAATAGCTATTAGTGTTTAAAGCCGCGTTAACATGATAAAAAAGGGGGAGGTACGTAACAAAATATAATTTATTTTGAAAAGAATTGAATAAAAAATTATTTTAGAAACCTATTGTATTGTTACGTACCCCCTCCTTTCGATCATGTAAACGCGGCTTTGAATACAAATACTTATTGCGCAGCCACCAAATTGAAAACGCGGTTACAATTTAAAAAGCGATTCGTATGAGGAACAGGAAAATTCTCCAAGGTTCCGTTTTATCCTTGGAAAGTATTGATCGCGTTATAGTTCGCATAAACATTCTCAGAAAACCGTCTGCTTCTTATCTCCCGTAGACAAAGTTAAACGAAAATCCGAAATGATGCGTACCTCCTTCGCCGCTTTTAATTATTTACGCTCGCGTCGAACGTGATCCCTTCCATCATGGTTCAGCGCTACCACCACCATCTACTAACGAAGGATCGGGGGTAGAGTAAGTGTGGGAGAAGAAAGTGCTAACCAATCCGGATGGAAATCGGCCCACAAGAAGACCCAGGACTGGACGGAAGATCCTGGAGAGGGAATTTCAAAAATCCCGAAGAGAAGGGAGAATCCAGCGGCTCGAGGAAGATTTCGAACGACTTTGATTCATTCGACAATTCGACATCCATCCTCCTACATTATACATTCGACAATTCGACATCCATCCTCTAACTGTACAGTTCTCAACATTAACTCTCGACATTTGTTATTATAACGGTATACAACCGGTTGATAGCTCCTTTTTTGAATACAAGTTTATAAGGAAAATAAAACTCTAGTTTTCTTAAGCATCAAGTGTTTATTCATTTTTTGCGCTCCACGAGCAAGTGCTTTAGCACTCTATGGGCATCGAACCCAAATTCCCTAAACAACACAATCGCAAACCGTAACAGTATAATTCCTAACATTTAAACGTAATTGTAAGTATACTAAAGTAGTTTGGAGAACAAAACCGAAAATAGCACATAGAAACTCGTCTTAAGTTTTACGCCTGGGGCATCGCAAAACAAAATGGCTACAATAACAGCGAGGATCTCCAATATCAAGTGACAGAACGTCACATAATTTGAATATCATCAAACGCATACATCAATAATTCTCCTCAAATATCCTTTATATAGAATAATTTTTCACATTCATATGTCCAAAAGCATCCAACAATGTTAAACGACGTACCAAAAAGATTGTCACGAAGCTCCGAAACAACTGAGGTACGTTTAGAAAAACAGTCATACGTTTCGATAAACTAATAAACCGATAGTTAAAATTTATCAAAAGGAAAAGAACTATCGTTAAACATTTAATGTATTTACAATGCATTATTGTTGTTCTAAGTATTAAGAATGGAGCAGGCAATGTTATAACTTTCATGTATTTTCCACTGTGTGTATGTTGTATCGTAGTTTCCTCGTTGCATACTCCTTTGTTATTATTTTTATTAGGTTTCTATCGTTTAATACAGTCTAAAACATCTTTATCTATTTATTTATTTAAACGCACACTGTAATGTTTTTGCTGCAAGTTGCTAGTAACTTGCTCTATCGTACATTTTTGGTACTAAAAAGCACGTATTAAGCGAAAGGGGGAAAGTATGAATTGACCGAAAATGAATTGCAAAATACTTTTAGGCAGATGTTCGCGAGGATGAGGAACAAACAAAGAGATTTCAAGATATCATTGATTTACTATTGGCAGCAGGCTATTTTCGAGCTAGGATAAAGGGATTATCAAATTTTGACAAAGTGTGTATAGATCAAATTTTTTTAAACCGATTAAAAGGAGATATTGAGATTAACAAAAATTATCGTTCGATATTTAGGTAATTGGTGGAATGACTTGGTGTGTAGAATCATGTAATTTTGACGTCGATATCGATTTACTTTTCCGTGAAAATCTTACTATAGGTCAGAAAATGTGAGTAAATGTGTAAAGTATTTTAGATACGCAATGTCTGCAATATTTATATATTATAGATCTTTAACTGAAAAAATTGTGGCCATGCTACCCAAAATGAATTGTCCATACCGAATAGAACCACATCAAATTCAAGGTTTAGATTGCATTCATATCTTTCCTGTTATTCAGGTAACTCATTTACTTTTGTAATTTCTACCTATAATTTTAATAACTAGTATCAACAAATTTCAGTGGCTAGTGAAACGTTCAATGGAAACTCGGGAAGAAACGGCAGATTTTGTACGATCGTTTGCATTAAATCAGTTTCATAAAAAACATTCTTTTTCCGAAGATGCGAGTACAGCACAAACAGTCACAGAAAATCTAATAAAAAATATTCAGCTGGTTAAAGTAAGACACTACCATAATACAATTGTTAACACTTGTTTTATATAACTAAAGTTATAATTCTTGTTTTAGAAATCGTACGAACCTCGGCGTCTTTTTAAGCACAAAGACGGCGCTAAAAGAGATAAATCTACTAAATTTCTCGGTACTGTTCTGGAGTATGAGGCACCTTTATATTCTACAAAAATTAGTGTTTTGTCAGTTGAAACTGTTTCAAACGACGCTAAAGAAAACAAGAACAAAGAAGAGTTAAAAGAAAAAGTAAGTTTCATCAAAAGTTTAATAAAACACGAAGCAATAATATTAGATAAATCTAATGAAAATTCACGCTTATAAATTTGAAAACTGTAAATCATACTTGTTATGAAAGTTAAACCTCTGTATTAGCGATTAAATTTACGTTATTCTATAATTTTCAACGATATTTTCATAGGAAAATACAGAACAGTTAACTGGAAATTTAGCTGCCATTGAAGAAGGTTCAGTAAGTATACTGTTGTTAGTAGAATATGTGAGTAATACCCAAGCGAAATTAAGTATTAACGACTTCTACAGGCTCGTTTAGGTGTAACTGCTTTAGGTAATATTGTTGGTATTCAAGCCCAAGAGATTGCCAAAGTGGCCGAAAAATATGCGACAATGTCGATTCCTGAAACTGAGGTAAACTTTATTTTAAATTGAAATACAAATGTGTAAATATCCTATGATCTAAATAATTCAAATCTTCAAATATTACAATTACTATAATTCTCTTTACGTAACTATAAGTTGTGTCTAAATTTAACTTACAAATTGCAATTCACAGGAGACCGGTAGCACAAGTTCTTCAGCAGCTGTGATTGCATTAGAGAAGCAAAGAACCGCTCTTCAAAATCGTGTCCGCAAATTGACAAAAGAAAGAGACGCTTTATCCACTAAGCATTCGGAATTAACTGAAAAAATAAATGAATCTCGCGCAAAAAGACAAGGCATCGAACGTTCATTAGAAAAGGCACAAGAAATGGGGATTAACGAAAACGATAGGCAATTATACTTTTGTAAATTTCTGTACAAAAAGTATTCATGCACCACTGTATCTTTGCATTTAAGTACCATATTTTACCATTGAACGTAATTGTAGTTACATATGGAACTATTAAACAATAGAAAATTTACCACAATTAAATCTGATTAAGCAGTATCCAATGTAGAAAATACAGTAGTGTGCTAATACTTTTTGTAGCCGCTGTAATTGTAAATTACGATTGGTTCTACGATTGCAAATAAAAACTCCATTTACATTGTTTATTTAGCATTTACAAGCGATTGGAAGAATATCTCTTGGTGCACGATGGTTTGAAGGAACAAGAACACAATTTTCGAGAACAATGCAAATTTGATTTAAATCTCCTGAAAGGTAAATTGCAAGAAATTGAGAGTGGTATGTCGGAAGAAGAAGAAGATCGTTTGAAGGAGTACGAGGAACAGAAGGAAGCGGTGACAAAAGTCCGATTGCAATTAGCCAAAAAGAATAGAGCTATCGCTTCCCTGACGAGACAGTTGGACGATGTTCCTGGTCGTTCAGAACTTACGCAATATCAAAGGCGATTTATGGAACTATATAATCAAGGTTCGGCGGTGTATTTTTAAACGCTCGTTCTCTGGTACTTATCGCGCGAGCCAAGCATTGTTTTATCGTTATTAAATTGCAGTTTCGGCAAAACACAAGGAAACCAAACAATATTACACATTGTACAACACTCTCGACGATACAAAATTATATTTAAGCAAGGAATTATCGCTACTAAATTCGATCCAAGATAATTATAATGAGTGAGTAGTTGGCAAACTTTATATTTACGCTTGTTATGCACCGATAACGAATATTCGATGCTTTCCTTTTTTCTGCCATTTTCGTCAGAGCAATGGCATCAACAAGCGGCAAGGAACAATTTCTTAAACAATTCGAGGCGATCGTTGCAGGCGTTAAACGCAATAAGGCAAAGGTAACGGGATACCTTCTCTAATTGATTAACTGAATTTGATATAAAATAGAAATTCCGTTTTAAGTATAGTACTTTTATAAATACACTTAGTTTACAACACACTAGCACGCGTGTTAAAATAAATATAAAACTAAAAACAGAAATTATTCAGTTTTGTAATAAATAACGCATTGGTTTTTAAAATGTGATTTTAAGATAACAAATATTGTATTTCAAATAGGTAGAGAAACGATGTGCCGACGAGAAAAACAGGAGGGATGCACTCAGCCGGCAACTGGTTACTCTGATAGAACAACAACGTAAATACGTCGCTGCGGTCAGACAACTCACTATTGAATGTCGTAAAAATGAGGCTTTGCTCGCGCAACTACGTGGTCCGTAAATACAAATCCCGTTTATCTGAAAACGTATCGGATCCTCGTATTTTTGCCTCGCGATTGTTTGTTTTGATAAAGAGTATTAACGTTGTTTTGCATTGTTAAAGGAATGGATACGTCATCCGAACAGTACAATAGCGCTCATCGTTGAGAGCAAGACTGCGAGGAACAAGCGAGGTAGCGGTGACTTCTATTTATATTCACACCGTGTATATACCATTAATATATACCTGATATTCGTATTTTTTAGATACATATTCGAGAGGGTAACTCAAGTGTCGTGAAATTCAAGAATGAAGTTTTCAGTGGAACCGTTCCTTTACTCATTATTGTATTACGTTGATTTTATATCAGAATACCATATAAATTCGTTGAAATGTGGCTTTTCATTTCCCTTTTGTGTAATTTCGGTTTATATAATTTCTCGGTAAATGTCGAACTCTAATATATCAGGAGAAATTCATTTTTCTAACTTTCAAGCTGAAAGTGTGTTTAAAGAAATATCTACAGCATCATCTATAGATAATGTTACCACAATCGCAATAGTGGTAAAATTTAAAATAGTAAACTGCGAAAGTCACATGACGTACATATTAGCCGTAGAGTATAGATAAACGTTGTGTATAATATATGCACACCTTGGGACAGTAATTTTAGTCCGATAATAGATTGCTAAATACTTACTGTTTTCCCTTTCACGCACGACAAGTCGGTGTTTTTCCCGTTGCACCGTCAGAGCCCTCTTCGTTCGTTACTTTATATTGCCTATCGCCATTGTTCCTTTCACAGTGCTTATGTGTTTTACGCGTTTTCTCCGTCTGGCCAAGGATCTATCGTAGCCATTATCGGTGTACGGTGATCAGTGATCTCTTTGTTAACTTTCCTTAGGATGTAGCGGGCATCCAGTGCGACGTTCTGTGATAGACACATAATATGACAATCGTATCGGGTGGAAAAATATCCATCCACTTGAACCTGTTCCTTTCAAATTAAAGGAACATGTGCTATCTACACGGTGGCTATTAATGTGATATTCATATGAGAGAAATATTACGCGTAAGATGGCAAAAGATGAAGGAGACGACCTCTTGCCGGACAAGGATGCGGCCAAGGGATTCTATGCAAAATATGAACCCAAAGAAATCCTTGGAAGGTTCGTCACGTGATATTTCGACGTGAAAAAAAGAAACATAGCGTACTATTTTTATTTGTGCAGCCAGTACGCGCGTATGATAGATATGTTCATGTTTATATTATTAGATCCTGGTGCATTGCAATCACAATAAGCGAATCAAGGAATTCACAACCTCTGCCTAACAACAAACTAACCTGTACAATTATATAATTCAACAAAATTAAATACATTCTATTTAACTATGATCATTTTTTGTATATCGATAAAATAACGACGATTAAAAAGTTTCAAAACGATCGTTCTGTGTAGAGAACAAACTAGAATACTGATGAAACGCTATACGGAAATAAGACGTTTCTTCCTTTCAAACGTTAATCTTTCTTATATATAGTTTTACAGATCTGTTTAGCATTTCTTTACATCGTTTTCAGTATAATACCTATTATCTTAATGTCGTAAAGGTATTGGCATTGAATAATGCATATTATCTACATATTATGATTATTATTTGGAAGTTTATACAGCATTAGTGATAACTTGATTACACAAATAAACACAAAGAATATTGTAATAACATATATATATTCAATTTTATTTTAGAAATGTTATCTATGGAAACTATTAAATGTCAGTAAAAAAGTTTGATTAAAACTTACTGAATGCTAATTTTATATTAAGCTACAAATGAAAATTTTTTAATATATATAAAATAGATGATGCATTAATAATTGCAGAGGAATATCTTCTACTGTGAGAAGATGTATAGAAAAAGAAACAGGTATAGAGTATGCAGCTAAAATCATAGATATTAGTAATGAAACTAATGAGGATCCACATACTATGAGGGATGCTACATTACAGGAAGTACAAATTCTTCGTAGAGTAGCTGGCCATCCTTATATTAGTAAGTTTCTAATTCTTAGAACAAAATGAAACTGAACTTTCATGTAAAAAGAATATGGTATTTTATATGAAAAATTATAATCTTTTATTAAAAATTATATATTTTAATCTTTTCAGTCGAATTACACGATGTCTTTGAATCTAGTACATTCATATTTTTAATTTTTGAAATTTGTAAGAATGGTGAACTATTCGACTACCTCACATCTGTTGTTACTCTCTCTGAAAAAAAAACACGTTATATCATGAGACAAGTTTTTGAAGGAGTTCAACATGTACATAATCAGGGGATAGTGCATAGAGATTTAAAGCCAGAAAATATATTACTTGATGATAATTTAAATGTAAAAATAACTGACTTTGGGTTTGCTAGAATATTGAAAGCAGGCGATAAATTATATGGTGTGTAATTGTTGTATAGGAAACAATTACCTAATTAATAAAAAATGTACTATTAATATATTTGCTTATAGACCTTTGTGGTACTCCTGGATATTTAGCACCTGAGGTGCTTAAGTGCAATATGTTTGAAAATGCAGAAGGGTATGGCCCTGAAGTTGATATGTAAGTTGAAAATTTAGTATACATAAGGAATAAATATACAAATAATTAGAATTACAGTAATTACAGATATATATATATATAGATTGAATAAAATAATTAGAGTTACTGAATACTAATTGATCTAGCAAAGGTAAAAATTTGCACTAGTAATTTTTCATTTCTAGATGGGCTTGTGGAGTAATTATGTTTACTTTGTTAGTTGGTTGTCCTCCTTTTTGGCATAGAAAGCAGATGGTCATGCTTAGAAATATTATGGAGGGAAAATACTCTTTTACATCCCCAGAATGGGCAGACATAACAGGTAACTGGCTTATTAGAAAAAATAGAAATAACAACTTATGGTTGAAAAAAGTAGAAAAATATTGTTTGGTGTGGCATGCAGAGCAAATGTGTGCTCAGTTAACATAATGCATGTATTCATATGCATCATTTTCAGAGAGTTTTACCTTAATTTTAGTTTGTATAAAAAATATAGGCTGTTGAATAAATAGTAACAAAAAAGAAATGTGCAAACGATATTGTTGTACTTTAGTAATATCAAATAAAAAAAAGGTGAAATTATTTTATGAATTATACAATTTTTTGCTTTCATTTTTTATATATTTACAATTGGAATGATTTTGTCTATCATATTATAATAAGCAATCGTGTAATAGATCTTTTAGAGAAATTAAAAGTACTACAGTAATATCGAATAGTAAAATTTTTGCAAAATTTCCAAACCTGTGCAAGCACGGATCTAAAATTTTAGGTGGCAACTTTTGTGATTGAATAGTAATGATGCACAAGCATGAAATAAAATCCATGATAATATCAAAAAAACATCATCTTGACTAAATAGTTATCAAAAATATAACATCTTAATGTGAGCCGCTTTATATATGGAAAGTATATTGAAGGTAAGACTCATTACTAATAGATCTTTGAACATGATGCACATTCTTTTTCTAAATGTGTAAGGTATAATTATGTATTCGTTATTTGTACCGTGTCAGTTCCTTCTGGTATAGTGTAGTTTTTAATATGTTTAAAAACTTCTATAATCTGTAGATTTTTATTTTACTTCCAGAAGCCCCTAAAGATCTGATTAGAAAATTATTAGTTGTTGACCCTAAGAAGAGAATTAGTATCAAAGAAGCATTGGAGCATTCATTTTTCCACACAGTGGTAAGTATTTTAGTATGACATTTGTATTGTAACATATAAAACTTCGAATAAAATAAATAGAATATATTTGAAACATTCATCACTCCATGCAATAAAAATAAATATATTATATTTATAATTTTATGTTTTTATTTGTTTGCTTTTTGTGTTCCACTTTTTATGTTTGCAATGAAACATACTTGCTTTTTTTTATAAAATGCAGAGCATTGTTATACAAATTTTTGTTTAATATTATTTGAATAAATTATGTGTATATGTGTATATATATATATATATATATATATATATATATATGGCTAATCTGGAAGTGGTTTTCTTAAAATCAGAAAAGAGAATCGTAATGTCATGGTAAACAAAAAATTGTTGGAATTGCAGCTATGGGATCAAGACATCGCTCCTCTAAAACGTTCGCTATCAACTAATTCGCGACGTCTGAGTAGGATATCTCAGTTAGCTTTGGTAAATTGTTTTTGTTTTTATTTTGTTTGTTGCTAAATGTGAGTTTCAGTAACTGTTATCTTTACGTAATGTATATAACAATTAACACTTTACTTTTTATTAATATTTCAATTTAATCAGAAATATCTATGTTTTTTTTTGTTTTTTTATTATTTTCTTTTATGAAGTATACTATCTCATCTAAACATTTGTATATACTTGAGGAGCAGTGCATACAAATCTGTTAGTATCAGTTATAATTATGCATAACTGATTGCACATAATAATATGTCAGAACAAGGATATGGTTGAACACGCAAATGTATATTAAACGTTAAATAATGATTAATAATAATAATAATGATGATAACTGCATTAACTATTATATTCATCTGTTATGATAAAGAATTGTTACGTAAATGTAATGTTTGAAGTTGTATGTACTATTTGCTTTTTTTCATTGTCTATTTCTTCTGCCTAAGCTTTGCAAAAATCACAGTGATAATCAAATTTAATTAAACTAAAATAATTAAAATGATATTAATGTCTTATAATTGTTTACTCTGCTGTTTTGTATGTTATCTCATTGTTATGTGCATCATTCCTAATATTATGTTTCCACGAAGTGCAATTTGTACATACCTAACACTATGTATTACAACTTGTTACAGAGAACCATGCAGTAGAAATATAAGATTACACATTAGTTTTAAATCTTTTCAGCTCTTTTTATCTTATCTTATATTTTGTACAGGAATTAAAGGCAAAATCATTTAATGCAAGAAAACGATTCCAATTAGCAATCATTTGTGTTCGCGCGGTTGTTCGTATTAAACGACTTCATAATACACCTGAGCCTCTTTCAACTCAAGTGGCATGCACTGATCCTTACAGGATCAAAATATTACGAAAGGTATTGTTTCCTTATTATTTTAATAAATTTATGATGAATTATGATGAATAAGATTTAAAAATAGCCATTTTCTTATGAACTATATCTTTTGTTTAATTGTGTTTTTGGCTTGTTATAAATTAGATTGATGAAATAATATTTATATACTTTTCATTATAGGTAATTGATGGTTGTGCATTCAGAGTTTATGGTCATTGGGTAAAGAAAGGAGAAGGACAAAATCGTGCTGCCTTGTTTGAAAACACGCCAAAGACAGAACTTAAACATCTTTATGTTAGTAATTTGAGCAGATAACCAATGCTTTAACGAAGCATGATTTAGTTAAAATTATTAATTCTTATATTAGTTGACATTTACAGTATCTAAGAAAAAAAATATTAAGTAAGAAAAAATGAAAAAATAAATATACTATATATGAGGGTGAAATACATATAATACTTTTTCTCTTGCTTTTGGTTGTAATTTGAGTAATCGTTTGAACAATTTTTATGACAACTATCAAGTATTTATAGACTTTTACTATTCACTCTGCAGTATGGTGAAGTAAGTTCTGTAACATGTTATTTTAAACATTGTTCAAAAGAAATTGATTGTTCTCTGTAGATTGTGAATTTAAATGTCACCAGCTTCTGGGACTTTTCGTATGGGCTACCTTATTATCATGAAAAAGCAATAATGCCCAATAAATACAAATTGTATACAATATTTAAAAAAATATTACTAATTACAAATGATTGTTTTAGTAATATGTTGCAAAATATTAGTATCACACCCTTAGAGTGTATATTGTGTTTAGATGAAGTATTATATTGAAAACATTTTGTGAAACTATAATATTTTCAATTTTCTTCTTTAAATCTGTAATAATCTTCTTTACAGTATTTTTCGTTCTTTTTGTAGCACGATAAAATATAAAATAACTTATATTCAAATATTGAATAGATTTAGACAGAAATTCTTGCATGTGCGAAAAAAGAAAGTATGACTTAAGCTGATTATACGTTTAAATATAAATGACGGTGCTAATACGTACAAACATAATAATACAGTATATCACCTAAGTAGGAAATTATTCTGTTCCATGACTCTATTTCGTATGTTTGTACGTTTACATTAAATATATTCAAGTTTTTTTATATATATGAAACTCATAATTTATTACAAATCAGCAGTTTATAAAAAATTAAATTGGTACTAGTACTTTTACTGTAGTATATTCTTTGTAGTTCACTATTTAATGCACGGTTATAATGGGAAACAACAAGTGAACGCAATTCGGAATAATTATAACACTAATTCATGAAAATTGTTTTTTAAATCCTAATACAAGGAAATCGAATTTATCCAAGAAATTGATTGAGGATATATTTTTATTAGAAACATTAATAGGAGAATAAAATATGTAATTACAATTTATAAATAAATTAAAATCTTTTTTCATATTTATAACTAGAAAATGTATTCCATAGTAATATTATTTACTAAGATCTGTATGTAGATGATAGTATATAATATTTTGTGCAGATTCTAGTCATATTTTGTATTGCTGAATTTGTTTTAGATTATAAATCATGAAAAAGGATATGTACGAAGCTAATTTCGGATGATAAATAGTAAAACTATATACTTTTCGATAACTTAGTGCAAATTGTAATAATTTGAATTTTATATGTTATTTCAAAGGTTATAAATAATAACCAAGAACATGTAAATTTTTAAAATCATATTACTGTATTTAAATATAGTACATATATTTTGTGCAAAATGTATATAAAGTAAAATATTTTTACTGGTATCTAGTAAATTATATTTCTTATTCCTCTCTATTAGGAAAAAATTTACACTACTTACAATACGAATCTAAATTTTATTGTCAATTAGAAGGTGATTATATTTTATATGTTTTTAGTAAACTTTATGTTGTGTATTGATGCATAAATGTATTTGTGTAATTTTTAAAAACATGTTATTTATGCTATTTATACATACAATAATAATACAGTTTTCAAAGAAAAAGAATGAATTCTGATTTATAGTTTGGACCATTAATGACCTCAATATTATTTAAATAACCCACGTTTGCTTTATGTTTTTAATCTCTTATATTTTGTTATATTTAAATGCTAAACATTTTCCGATTTATTATATCAACAACTTTTTTTAAATTATTAATCTTTTTGCATTAAAATTATTCTATTTGTGTAATATCAAAAATCTTTTAATTTCATAGCTTTCATTGGATTTGGTAATCTGTAGGCTTTATATAATAAAAAATAATTTCATGTACTATAACATTAGAGCAAGTACCATTATATACTGTACCTTGAACCTATAAAACAAGCTTTTTGTGTGTTAAAACAATTTATTGAAAAGTCTGTCAATTTGTAATAATTTAAACGATACCTGATGTAGTAGTAGAATGATGTTTTTATTTTATCATAAGAAAACTAAGACTGTTAAAATAAAATATTTAGTTAAAAGTTAAAGAAATTGAAAAGAAATGAAAATTAGCTTTCGAAAAAGTGACGGGTCGTGGTTTTGGCGCGCGCGCAAAAGTAAACAATGAATTGTATGCTTCTATATGGTAGAAGTGGCAACAGCGTATAGGTCCGATCCATGTGACAGAGAAGGAACGTGACAAAAGGTGGCAGAGGGTGACGCCGCCGAGATCGGAGTGAGTGTTTGCCCGGGCGAGCCGGGTGTCGGGTGTGCTGTGTACGATTGTCGCGATATTCGTCCGTTCTGGCGTCCACCGGAAGGTAAGCCTGGTCGTAGAAGATATCGGCTGGCTCCGAAATCTCGATTCGATACGTTTTTCGTAATGCTATCGAAGAAAACTTAAGAAAATCGCGAAAAAAGTGCACCAACTAACGAGCAATATACAGCAGCTCGACACTTCTCTTACACGCCCAGCGGAGTGCTGCGTCACATGGGCTGCGTTCATTGGTCGATACAGCCAGGTGACGTCATGAACTGCGCTTTGATTGGTCTATACCTCGGACCCCAGACACGTGAATCGTGGCCAAGCAAGCATGGCTGTTGATGCGCAGTGGTTAGCACTTGTAAAATGTTTCTGCCACGCGCTAGATCGATCAGGTTATAACCGTCGAGGACTGTAAAACGTCGCGAGATCGTCCGCTGTTCAAAAATTTACGAGTGCCTCGTGATTTTCCGCATGTGTCGCATGTTTGACAGCAGAAATAACGCAGAAATTCTCCCAAGAAATTGATTTCTACCGTGAAAGTGTGTTCCAGCGTGTTTCCATTGTGACCGAAATCCAGTCGTGGCGTTCCTGTAAGTTCCTGATTATTTTTCATGCGTTTCTGGCGTTACCACGCCCGTTTAAAAGCCTCCACGGAACATTATCTCGTCAGGACTATCGCCTATTTAATTAACATGTGTATAGGTGGTTGCGTGGCGTGTTTTCCGTGCCATAATAGACCCAGCCAATCGCACGGTACTTCAACTCATGACGTCACGCTATCGCAAGCTCCTATTGGCCAACGGTGCGTGCGTCGCCCGTCTAACGTGTGTGTCGCTTTGTCAGTTTAAGGAGCTCGTTCGGTGTACAGCACGCTTCTTGACTTTTCGTGCTCTTCCAGACAACCTCTCTTTTACTAACACGACACGGTGCATCGTTCTTCTTTCCTATTTTTGCATGGTTGCGCCTACCATGGAATGCAATTGTGCCCGCTCGTGATCATGGTACGCTTTCGCGATTACGTTGCTTGGGTTATATCTATTTTTCAAATCAGTGGCGGAACCTCGTTTCTCTACTTTGCCTTTCCCGCCTCTGTCTCGTCAACCTTTTTTCTTCGCTCACTGATTTCTTAGGCTGCGCAGCCGACACTCTATACACTATACATGCTCGTATTCGCAAATACGTTCTTGCGCGTACGAACACCACGTACCGACTTTCGTTTCTGCTTTCGATGCTACATCACGAGAACAATCAAACTAATCTGACTCGCTAAATGCGGCGATAGCTTGTAAAACGAGTACGTATATCGTCCTTACGCTTCGAAACAATTTTCTGTGCCAGTGAAGCTTTAGAAATTGAAAAAAATATAAATAATAATGGGTTGTTTTTAATTTTATCATATTTAATGTAACTTTTTTTTAAATTTTGATTTTTACTATTTTTTAATGTTTACGTATTTGTATGATTTCCGGTTTTATTCTTTCTATTTTTTCTGTTAAAAATAATATGTTTTCAATGATTAAACAATATTGAAAGCATATGTATTAACACGCATTTTGGTAATCTTTTGACTTGTTTATTAATCCTTAATAATTGTCTGTAGATAATGTGTAAAATAATATTTGGTCCTTTTGAATTCAGAATTTCTCATTCGTCTTAAAATTTTCGGAAAACAAAAACCAATTTTTGTTACAATACGTTTATAATTCTATATTGAAATGCTAATAGTGTGATATATTTCACGATATGATATTTCATTCCATTTTCCGATGTTTCTATGGTTTTTTTCCTTTTTTTTCTGGGACTGTTAGATTGTTTCCAGCGATTGGAACTCGAGATGCGTGCTAATACCCTGCGCTCCAGGAAAGCGCACATTGCGCTTGCGCATCATCTCCGTGTGGTATCACGAAGACGATTCGTAAGAGGGGATAAAGCTTCCCGCGCGACTGCGTTACGTCACGCGTACGTCACGTGACGTATGCTCAAACACCGGCCGTGTTCGTCGTACTATCTGCAGCTCTGTTCGAACAAGCTAATATTATTAAACAACAAAGTTTTAAACCTTGTAAAAAAGAACAATCATGTTACCTTATAACATCATTGAATAAGTTAAGGCTATGTATCGGCAAGAGTAATCCGAACGTGTAACATGTGTGATTGTTTTCACGGTAACAAAGTATACACTTCTCGTGATGTCGTTTAAGTGTCACAGCAAATCCAGTTAATTGGTTTCTCTCCTCCCTTGGCGTACCATGTGCTGATTGCTGGGTAAAATACAAACGACGAAATAGTTGCGCTTATTTACATTATTACGACCTTTCTTCTTGCGTTTGCCAAGGTCGACGAATTAAGAACCGCCGAGTTACTACGTTCCCCCACCATTCCTTTTACAATGTCACCGTAGCTTGCTGCATTTTCGGCATAACAAGATCGTTCTTTCTTACTTTTGTGCACAGATTGCCACCCGTGGCTGGCAGCAGCAGAAAAAGAGGAGGGTTGAGACACGAGAACGGGCTCTCGACTTCTTCGTCCTCGGCAACCGGCGACGGGAATCGACGGTCCGATCGCAGAGTCTCAATCTCCCGAAGGATCTTGAAGAAGAACAGAGCTCGTCGTGGAGCGAATCAGCAACTTCAGGATGAGCCTGGAAACGTTGCTGGAAGCAGCGCGGTTCGTCGAGCAGCAGGAGAAAAAGAGGGAGCGCCTCGCAAGCAGCTCTTCCTCCTCCTCCGATCATCCGCTTGCCGTTGCTCCCCACTCCAACCATCACAACTCCAACGAGCCACGTGGTGAGTACCACGCGCCACTTTTCGGCGACCGTTCACAATACGTATGAATATGTAGAATGGCTTAACGCTTCGAATTGTGTTCTCAAAATCTTCCATCGGTTTTTATGCTTTTTTAATGTCAAGACACATAGATGAAACATTTTTAAATGGATGTATTCGTAAATGTCAGTTGCGAATAAAAAGTAAAATTTATGGAGAGTTACAGAGAAATGTAGTAGAATCAAGGTTCATTTTTTTTAAAAGAATGTTTATTATTTTATTATTTCAAGAAGATAAATAAGACTTCATATCATGTTTAATAATCTATACTTTTGTTGATTATTGTATTTATAATTTTGGCGTCATATCAATCGAGAAAGTTGTTTATACGTTGCGCGGTTGGAGTATGCTGTACCAATTGCGATCTTAGTATCTTTATCTTTATGTCAAATAATCATGTGATAGTTCGCAGCAAAATATTTTTCTTTACGTTCCAAACATAATAGAGATTGCAATTCCTATATACCTATAACTTTTCCATTGCTACTTTTAAATTTTCACAAGATATAACAAACTGAAAATACATGTTTACATGTGTAGTATATATCGATATGAAAATATTGGTGTCACAAAATGCATTCATTAACGTTTCCATCGTAAAGGGAAAAGGGGGAAAATATTCGCAAAATAATTCTGGATGAAATGAGAAACACTGCAGTGTACATGCGAATAGCACGCGATGACCCACGCGTTCGCCGTCTCCAAATTAGGTATGATTTCCCTCGCAACAGTGATTCTCACACACGTTGCATTTTACGCGCCACGTAGTCGAAAGTTTTATAAAAATCTTACTTAAAAATCCACTCACGAATTTCTCCTACGCTCTATTCAGTTTATCGATCAGTCGGCATAGATATTCTGTGTTTAGATACGTTTCTCTCTTAACGAGTTCCATGATGCTTCTATGGACAACGAAGACGCGTTAAAGATAGCTGCTTGACGCGATAATAATCGCAAAAGTGTCGGGCCGATCGCTCGAGGGGGTACCATCGTGGTGTCCCTTTGATTCCCGCGTTTTCCCAGGTCAATGACTCAACCGGCCGATCCTGTAAAGCGAGTCTTAGCACACGCGAAAGAGTTCTCGGCGAGCACGAAATACGCGGTGAGCGCACGCTACTATGCCATCGGTCTCTTTCTCTGTACGATTACATTGACTTCGGCCGAGTTAAATGATTCGTTGCGATAAAGCTTCCCGAAAAAGTCACGGAACCAGTTGGCGTGGTTGATTGCGAGTTATACGATCATTGCCGAGGTGAACTGGTAGTTCCGGCGACTAGTATGATCTGCTACGACAAAAAGAGTTTGCCTCGAGTCTCGTGGATTTTTATCGGTGGCAGCTTGCTTACACATGAAGTTCTCTACGTTCGATTATGAAATTCAGTGTAATACATACTCTGATCTCCTGTTTTGGTTGATACCTATGCATTTCTCTTGGTAATAAAATTATCGGGGATCGTATACGCACGGATTGATTAAACGTTATCACGCAAAGGCATTAAAGTCGAAGATTTTCGTGTTAATATCGATGCGTGAAAGTGTATCGCGATTGACAAGCAATCCAGACGGAGTGTTTACAAGTTTCAAGGAGATAGAAGGTTGAAAAGTCAAGAGAAGGTAGAGGAAGAATGAGTGTGTGTGTGTGTGTGTGAGAGCGAGGGGGTGGTGGTGGGGGGATGGGAAGGTGAGCGATTTAGTTGACCGTATGCATCGAACTCCCCTCTGGTCGTCGATCCAAAGTGAACCAGCCATCAGAAACGCGCACGTACGGAGGCCACTAGGCACGTATAAAGGCAAAGAGCCACAGTAAAGGGTGGCGGAAGTTAGACTTAGGTGGGAGTGCACATAGAGAAGGGTATGCGTAGCTTGTAGCGGGGAACTGTGGAGAAACGTTGCTCCAGGGGCTAACGGGGCGCGGGAGAAAGGAAGGTTGGTGATGGTGGATTAGAGAGGGGAGAGGCGTGATATCGCTTTTGGAGGGGTAACGATGGTGACCGTGGTACTACGGTGACGATGGTAGGAACGAACCTGGTTACACTATGGTAGAGTGGGGAGCCAGGGGACCCCGGTCACTGACTCTAGAAACTACGACAGCTTTTGTGCTTCATTCACGAGCGCGCCACCTACTCGCGCACGACCGTTTATGTTAGCCAGTGTGCGGTCTTCTCTCTTCCTACAACTCTTTATCTTTGCGCGCCTGTGTGCACCCGTTCTCTGTTTTTCTCTTTGACCTAAGATCTCTTCATCCCTTTGTCTCTATCCGTCTCTTTCAATTACTTCTTTTGCGTATCGGTGTCATCCTTTCTATCTATCTGTCTCATCCATGCCACTTTTTCCATCGTTATCACATACGCCGCATCTAATTTACCGCGCTATTCGTTATGATCAGCAGCAATTCCTGAGCGTGCGCCTCTGGTGCGCACGTTGCCTGCACACAGTACATAGCAGCACACGCAGTGGACACTGGTCATCGGAGACTAGGATGGTGGGAGAAGGGTTAGAGGGAAGGGGGCCGCATAGGTAACCACGCGAGGTGCATTGTACGTCCACGGAAGGAAGGAAGGCAGGCAAAAAAATACATACGATACAGGTCAGATCGATCTTCCCGTTTCGTGGGTTCGTGCGCGTCGACGCGCGCCCGCATGAATTTGTCAGGTGAGCTGGCAAACGCGGTTTAAAGTTGTTTGTCGTTGTATTTAGATGAATTAGAGATTGTCGATGAGTTTAATCTGTCAACACATCATCAGTTAATGTTTTTCGATATGTAAGATGCATAGGATCGCCCATGTAGGGAGATATTTTATGTAGATATAAATTTTGGAGGTGTTATTAGGGAATCGCAAGATAAAAACAAAGAAAGGGGGGAGCATGTGAACGTATGCAATTGTGACGTGCTTTTACGTTGATTATTTCCCTCGTACGCAATGAAACCTTAAAGGAAGGTGAATATGCACACGTATCGGGAGATCGATCCCTTGTTTTCACGGTCACGCCTTTATGCGCACGGTTCAAATGCGACAGGAGAGAAGAAAATGCGCATCCCACGATAAGCCTCGTTTTTATTTCCGTGGGTTCATTTTTCCACCGGTGATATTATCGAGGAAACTTTCATTATTCGATAACTTTGCGATAAATGTACCGCATATGGTTTAAACAATAATTCCAATTAAGATAAGAACAATGGGTTTTTCAATAAAGTTATGTTATATTTTCGAACAAAACGAATGACTAACTTTCGAATGGCTTCAAATTTTGTTGAAGTTTAACAAGTTAAAAGCTCGACGGGTTAGTTATGAAGTGAAAAACTGAGTACCGGTCTCGCACATGAACTCGATCGTAATACGGATGATTTAAACGTTGTAATTCGCTCCCTATCTCCGCGCATCCGGTCTGTTACCGCGTTGCGCGTGCTCACTGGCACGGCGGTGCGTGATATAACAAGCAGTGCGCGTTAAACGATAATTTAAATCTGTCTATCGTGTACTTAAATGATGCTTTACAGTTTGGCTTTACAACTTCATAACACGCGTAGCGTGTGCGTATTTTGCACGATGGGCGTGTGAAGCATAAATCCTATAAAGCGCGCTCCATAGATGTATTGGAGCGATTTTGTGTTTCTCCTTGGCTACGCGTGATTGAATCAAACTTGATGAAATTGCCTAGCATCTTTAACGCGTATATCGCAGTATTATTTTTAAGAAAATCTAATTGTGCAAAAGATTTCAAAAAATATACAAACATCGTACAATTTTCTTTTCGAAGTAGTAACTTCTTTAGTATCGAGTATTACTTCTACGAAACTTGAACGTTCGCTGAAATCCATCGGCATTGAGGCCAGCGTCGCATTGCTTAAGTTTTTCACGACGCTAGGTGTGCGATCGACCACTAGACCATCGTTAACCACTCCTACCGCACAGCATCAGTCGGTGTTCATCGTGTGCTGTTCTATAAGCTGTCGTAGGGGCGCTGGTATCCCACTCGTATTATTATTGAGACATTCGTCGCACCGGTCAGTACGCGCAAATTAGCTATTTCCATGTAGATTACACCGTGCGGAGAAAAAACTAGAGGACAATAGTTTATAAGAGGATATCTTGCGCAATGGGAATAAAATAAGCGGAAAATGTGGAGAGTAATTTCTAGAAGGATCGATACAATCACATATTCACCACTGGAACACCATTAATATGACAGACGAATCATTTCGATCACGGATCGAATATATTGGGACAAAACAAAGTAGAGGTTAGATTGGAAGAACAGGGTAAATGAGAGCAAAATAAAACAGAGCACAACACAGCAGTGTAGTGTACTGTATTGGCGAACGAGCACGCGACAAATGAGTCGTTCAAGTGCGCATGCGCTTTGTCCCCGGCAAGCCCCTACCACGCGTGTCCGGCCGCGTGGCGTTCTGATCAATTGCGACGTTGCCGAATCCTCGGCTGACCCGGAGAAGGAGGGAGCGAGAGAGACAAAACGAGACAGTGTTCCTCGGCGTTTTCATTTCTCCCCACTACTCTCCAATCTATCGTTACCGCTCACCCTGCCGACCTAGGGGAATATCCTTGCCTATCCCTACCATCATAGCACGTGGAGACGCGCCTCTTTCAATTTTTCATACCTTATCGACCTGTGGATTCAACCGTCTATATACCACGGACGAGATGCGCTTAAGAAAATCCAAGGAAGGATCAGGAGTAGGGTCACGATGGAAGTGCAATGGGACGGTGACGTGTTGCGCTTCGCTACCCCCGACGCGAGTCACCGCTTTCTTGCTCGCCGCACGTTGTCGCATTTGTCGGTGACATTGCTTGTCGTGGAGGGCGGAAGGGAGAGAAACGGGAATGTTTTTCCGGGATAACGTGCGTTTGAATTTCTCGAAAGAATTTCGTACTTATGAATTGATGAAAAATGAGTTCTGCTGCTATTTCATAGCGAGACAAGATAGTATTTCATTGATTTCTTTTTAAAATTTAAATTTAGTTAATTTCTCCTTGTTATGCTTTCCAGGTGCCAAATTAAAGAGGGAACGTACAGAGCAAGATGATTTATTCTGTGAAGAGAAGATGCTCATCATCGATGGTAAGTGTATGAAAAAACTAATCTTAAATATTTTACAAGCGTCATCCCGTTCGAAATGAAAACAAACGATAATCCGGGGATTCAGCCAAGAACAATCGTACATTGAAGTGAAAGAATCCAATGTATTTTTAATTATTCCGAGCGTGCGATAACTTTTTTTCACGACTTCGAGTCGTACGTGTATACATACACGTCGTGCACGAACAACACGCGTACGACGTTTTAACTGACCAATCGATTGTCTCCCCTATTACGGCGATCATACATAATTCACCAAGTCCGAGCAATTGCACGCGACCGCGTTCAATTCCTAACCTGTTGTCGATCGTCAGAGATCCAGTTTCTTTACGTGATGAAGCACCGTGTCTGTCGATCTTTAAACCTGACTACTACGGTGCCAATGAACACGGAAAAACAAGTAACAGTTACCGAGTACAAAGATAAAGGAGTCTAACTTTGTTGGAATGCGTTGCGACGCTGAACGACTCAATCGAGATATCGTTGATTCTTCCCGTCTCTTTCTCTCTCTCTTTATACATATCGACAACTTTTTTTTTTTAATCGCTGAGCATACGTTGTCAACTAAGGCTAACGATTCGCATGTGCTCCGATTACGTTTCGAAACGTACACGCGATTTTGTGGCGGTCGCCTCGAGTTTCAACGCGTCTCGGAACGTATCTACATATATACAGAGGAGTGAGGTAGATCGAGATAGACATCGTACCCTCGAGCGACAAGGACAGAGTGTCGCGGGTGACTGGAAGCAGCTCTCGCGCGAACGGAGATGTCACGGAAAGCGTCGCGAAGGGGAAGAGAGGGGATTGGTCGGCGTCGCTGCCGCCGTCGCCACTGGCGGCGTACACTTGCCGTTGGGGTGGGGTAAGGGAGCAGGGGATCGTCATCCTCAGGTTGGAGGCGGTGGCACTTACGTTTAGACTTCAGTCGGCACCCGCGACTCACGCGGTTACAAGTTTCCTACGTTTAGCAAATTGCCCGCGCGCAAGATCGGTACGAGTGATCAGTCACCATATCTCGTTTGATCGATACACACACACACACATATCCCTGTTTCGATCGATGATCGGTTTCAAAAATCGTTCAAGGGGCATGTTACGACTGTTGCTTACCAATCAATGTTATAGTTTCTTATTTTTTTAGTTGGGTGATACGTATCGTACCGTCTTATAGATTCGATTAGAAGAGTATATGAGAAATCGGCTGTTAGATACGCGCAAAAGGTCGCTGGTCAAGATTGCACAGACACGCCAATATTCAAGCCGCTGCTTTATCACTTACGATTACACAAGTGGGATTCGTCGAATAAGAAAAGCGTAACCGCTTTGCGATCTAGGATAGTGTCTTTCGAATTGTCCACATAAGGCAGTTCTAGAAATCTTTTATACTCTGTCACACGAAGAATTATATAAATATCAGGAAACGAATTCCATTTTACTATCGCATTGCCTCTTCGAAGACATCGAAAAGTATGCATACAATCCAAGGATACCCTATCGCCGATGAGCTTTGAAATTGTCAAAATGAACGTTTGTCTGAATAAATCTTCGATGTCCAATTAAGGATTTCCGTGAATCGCAGCTGTGTGTTGATGTCAAAGAAGTTTCAGATGTGTCGATTCCTTGACGTAAAGAAGATCTGTCAAGGCACGCAGGGGCCACGGTGTCGAGTGTTTCGAAAGTTCTGACTTTTTCCTACCGGTATAATCGACGGTGACCACGTCGTATTCACTCGTCGTAACCGCTTCCCCTCTCTGTGTGAAACTGTGACGCAGCCCTCTCTCTTTTCCACGCGCTTCGCATTCCCGGTCGTTTCCACTTCTTTTCGACTGGTCGTTCTGTGTTCGACGCGTCCTGGACGACAGTTTTATCGGTCGTCGCAAGGGTATGCGTGCTCGACGAGTACCATCGGGCGACGACGTGTCTATCTACCTCGAACTCACGGCTGTTTCGTGTCTCGCCAAGTATTCTGACAAAAAGCGCGTACTCGTCGTTAAGAGGAAACTCTGTGACGCGTAACAGTGTGCATGCCAATCAGAGTTCCTGTCGAAGAAAGTTCCAAAGCCCCAGCTTCTATATCGGAAAGTCATCGTGTAATTACGCCGCTACAGTATTTCTTCTCATTCGTGCAATCTTCTGGCCGCCACTCGACGTGCCGTTCGCCTTCTTATGCCCCGTGCAGGAGGGGGAGGATACGTACCGGCAGGAGGTAACGCGATCTTGCTATTGTCCCGATCGCAAATTCACGGGTCTGACGAGCATCTGCGATTATAGAGTAGGAAATTGCCCGGAGAGGATAGCAAATGGATATAGAAACCGTTCCTCCGACGTGCTAAGAGAGACTAGAAAAGAAAGGGAAGAAACTGAGGGGAACGTTTTCTAGAGTGTGCATCAGTGTATGTGTATCTATAACGACTAGTGCGAGCGTGTGCCCGTTTTTTTTCTTTTCTCGTCGTGGCGTGTTGTATGCCAGAGACCAGTAAGATCGAGTGATCGCCAGGAACATGGGAGTTCTGTTGGTCTCGGATGGCACAGCGGCGGTTCAACCTCGTATGAATTTGAACGCGATTAAAGCTGCGGGAGCGCAGCGCACGATTGACGTCGGTAACGAGACGAATAACAATGTAGATGGGCTGAGAGACGCGAATAACTTGATGCCGACGCAGGTCGTCGGTATAATCGACGTAGTCGTCAACGACGAACCGGTACGCAGCTGGATGCCGCCCCCGCCCAAGAAAAAATGGATACGGCATTATCTGCTCGGTGAGCTAATCTTTCCTCTCACTCTCCATTCCCTGCGAGTCTTTTTTTCGATCTAATGCCTTGGACTTGAACTCAGGGTGGTACAAAGTTGATGAAGCATCGATAGTACGAACTATCGTTAGGGGCAGCTCTTGATAACTGTTGATGCAATTTTCTCGCGAAATTTGAGTTGGTAAATTAGAAATTAATCCGGGGATGGAGATTATAGAACTTTTCTGTTACGCTTTAGCGAGACTGAAGCGAACGTTCAAACTCGAAATAATTACGAACAACTTCCATAAAATATACAGTTACAAAATTGTGTATTTCTGCTATGTAAAAGATACAAGTATTTGGGAAAATAAGTACAAAAATACATATTTGTGGGCTAGTACGACCAGTTAACAGAAAGATTTAAAAATAAAGTAAGGTGTTTGAATATACAAAGTGAACCAGGCAAATAGAATCACCTAAACATCTTTGATATCTATAGGTAAAAATTTGTTCAGAACATTGGAAACTGTTCAAGAAGAAAGAAATTCTGCGAGAAAAGTTTATTATTTGCCAAAAATATATAAATTATGATCAAAGTTTGTTGAGAAATGTTATATTTTTTGATGAAACAAAAATTATTTGTTTGGATACGATATAAAGATTCAATTTTTAAAGTAACAGCTAGAAGCAGAAAATCACAGAGGGAACATTTGCTTAACGATGAAACATGAAGGAAGATCTATAACGTTAAGGTGTTGTACAGGAACAAATCGTAGCGGAAATGTGAAATATGTTAGATCGTCACATAAATTCGTGTGGCAATATATTAGTGTTACATCCACAATATTCTTTAGATATTTAGCAGTTAGAGGTTATTAAATCTTAATATAGCTGTTCAAATTGAGTTTAAGAAAAGCATTTGAGATAACAAGATATTTTAACCGCAATGGTGAAGTTATCTATTTAATGTAAATATAATTATTTGATAATTTCAGTAAAAAAATGAAATTTAATAATTTTCTTGTTTTTTTTTTAATTAGAATTTGTAATAAAAGAATCTAAAAAAAAGTCTATCAAATGTCCTACTGACTAAAGTATCTCTAATTTTCTTGCAATTTTTTTATATGTTTAAGTAAAGAAACTTGAATTGTTACCTACATACGTTTTGTTTTAAAACTATCCTAATAGTAGGGATAGGGGGATGAAACTTAGTAGGCACAGCTTTCTTTAGGAAATTTGAGAAACGATTAATATATCAGAAGCTCATATACTCTTTGGTATAAAGTCTGCAGTCTGTAAATTTGGATTTGTTTCTTAATGAACTGTATTACTGGTTAGATGATATCCTATATAAGCATTTTATGTTATTTATAAGTCTTTTTATTAATTTTCTATTGAAACATACATATGTGTGTATGTATTGTTATTTAAAAATAGGTAGTTTTGCACTTATTTTCCCAACAGTTTTCTGATTCTATCTATATAAGCATTCTAATGTGCATTGAATTTTATGAGCAGGTGTGTGTTTTATTCGTATATTCATCGCTTTATTTCCGTTTGTAACTATGAATAACTGTCAGATCTTAAAATACGGAACGTTTCATGTAATCTGACATTGTATAAAAGTAATGAACATTTTTAGATTAATATAAGCTTTGCAGTATTAGTTTCTCTTTTCATTATATGATGCTCTTCGTTCGAACTTGCTGGCTGCTTCTTTGTTGGCCTTATAGACGCTAAATTTTTGATCCAACTGTCGGGAGCTGCGAGGAAACGTTTCTACGGCAAAACCGTTTTCATCGCTCTTCGATATACATTTATTTTAACGTCGAAGATACGATAAAGTCATGATCCGACGATAAAAGCGTTTCAAACGTCGTTTATCGATCAGTAACTTGTACAAATACAGCGCTGTAATTGGAGAATATCAGGCCGATAATGAATAGAAAGGAAACTGCGGGATTAACGCGATTAGACTTATGTTTCTCGTTACGGCAGAACCTTATTTTATTGTCCGTGTTTCATAGGTTTATGCATGAATGTACATAAGTATGTGATTGAAGAAGCTCATTAAGAGTCGATCATAGATCTCTATCGAGTAATCATCATGGTTTTGTACCACGTTTTTATTTTGCATATTTGATTTGTTTCTTGTGAATGGATGTAAAGTGAAGGATCAATGCAAGCAAACCGTGATAGTAAAACAGAACTTGGAATTTTTCATTTCACATAATTAGGGGAAATTATAGAAAGAAATGGAAGTTTCACTTTGCTTTGTAGCATATTTTATATTATAGAAAAAGTATTGCATAACTTACAAACTAAAATTTGGTAACACTTATAAACAAAGAACATTTAAACATGAATAGTTACAAAATGAATTTATAACGAATATACGATAAACAAATTTAATGTACAATGGGTTGAAAGATACAGAAAATAGGAAACCGAAACCACATGTGTCGAAATATTGTTCATATTTTTTCAAATCATTTAATTTTTCTAAAAAATAAAAAAATGAACATTCAGTATAAGGTTTCCTATTGTAAATAGGGTAAACAACGTAACAGTAACTATAATTTTTTAATCATTTCAAATAATTTGGTAGAAAAAATTAATACATAAGATTAAATGGTATTTAGTCGTTAGTATATTGGAAGAAGTAAGATTTTTAAAATATTCTTTTTTAATAAAAGAAAATGGGCCACTCTAATATTTTTAAATGAAACTGTATACTTTTTAGTGTATTAATTAATATGGCTTGTTAGAAACACATGAACATATTTTGTTTATATTTATTGGGTTTTATAAAGACAAATGAATAAGCGAAAGCAATGGTCAGAAAAATTCTAGAACTGAAATAGTACATTTTTTGTATTATTTCATTACTACTTTATGAAGTTATGAAATATGGCTGATATCATTACTATCGGTTACTCTTTATGTTCCTATCGCGTTTATAAATAAATAAATGAATAGTCGATTGATTGAAACACATAAGGAAAGGAACTTTTTTAAAAGGCAGAAGAGGTAATCTGATACGGTATGCGTAACACGTTCGAGTTTATTAAAACGATTGAATAATGTACTATTTAAGCAATGTTCATATGAGACTTAACTTTATCAAATTACGTCATACCTCTTCGATGCATATCGATACATGGCGTTTTGTAAAAACAAGTTGCAGGAATTGTCTTCTGTAATATATTAATTTGAAACTTTACATTCTAGTTTACACAGATTATCTCATTTAACTCTTTTGCTACGACACCTTTTGGGATAAAGGTCTCAATACATAAATTTGTATGATTTTTTTTAGCATGTAACAAATCTCTATACAAATATTCAAATATTTCGTCTAATTAAAAAACGGTACAATAAATCACGATTTCTGTTTTATTTAGTCTTCATTATCAGCCACATTGCTATATTCTGTACATGCTCTTTAGAGCATTAGTAATAACTGTATCTAGTTTTTCTATTTTTTTTTTGCTGGAATAATAGTTGCGTTTCCCATAAATATTATCGCTAGGTATAGGATAAAATAGGTTAGGATAGGGTAGAACAGATTTAGGATAAAACGTTCATTTCAATAAAATTATGAAATGTTAGCTTCGACTAAATATAAGTTATAATATAAATGAAGAATAAATGAATGAAGTTTTTTCAATTGCGTAAGACGGTCGAATACTTTTATGATCAATTGTATTTGTGATTAGTTGATGATCTTTTAAAAGCTTATGCGCCAATTCTATGTTCTTGAAAAAATTATTCATACGCATTTTTATTGCAATACATTTTTTTTGTTCCCCATATTGGTTGATACCGTCTTTGAACTAATGCCATGTTTGACGTATCAACGCGGTAGAGACCAACAACTACATACTTTCCTACATACACATATTCTTTCATGGCATATGTATAAAATATCTTAGCATCAACGAAGGTATATACTTTTATACCATATTTACGTGACTTTTTTGGCGTATAAACTTTGAAACTGCACCTACCGCGGAAACCTTGAAGCACTTCATCTACTGTTGTAAAAGGGGACAACGAATAATGTTTTGGTAAAGCAGTAGTAAAGTTGTCAAAGAAGTCTCGAATAGCAGCCAGTTTGTCTCATATAAGTCGATCTTTCCGTGTAGTTTTATCATCAAAAGCTTTTATCACAGTTAGTCGTAAAAGTCTACATACACGTTTAAATTTAAAATATTTCAAAAAATATAGACGTTTGGATCATTCTGCCAATAGTGTCGTCTTATTTAGTAATGAAAATTAGATAACTTATAAAAAAAATAGTGATGTTTTTCCTACTTGTTTATAACAAAATACACATAAATTAAAAATACGATTTCACAAAGTCATTATTATTAGTCATTATTCTTCGGCTTCATATATTTATTTGTATACTGGGCTATTTTGTTCAATAGATCGTTAGTAAAAATTATATTCCAAATTTCTAATGCACTTTTCTCTGACAATTCTTCTGACATCTGGTAATAGCATGACGATATTTTAGACACGAGTTCGAACAGCTGTTCTACCAATTGCTTATTTTCTCTACCGAGTAATACCGTCTTTTTCGATAAAAGATGAAATTTTCTAACTAGAACACTGTGATAGAATCGTTTTATTCTAGTTTGAAAAATCGTATTCAGATTGAATATCCATGTCCATAGTTTCCCATTGATAATCTGTTAGACTTTCGTCGTCATCATTAATTTCGATGTCTGAATTTGTTTCTATTTCATTGAACAATCGTACAAACCTTTGCTGTTCTTCCTCACAATCTTCTGGAAGTTTAAACATTTTTTAAGTTCACAGCTGTAAAGACACAAAGTTATGAAAAGTATTGCACTATTCTTTTTTGTTACACGAGTATTAACATATTTAATATCGATAAGAAATCGTTTTAATAAAATTGTGAAATGTTAACTTTAAAGATATATTATAACATAAGTGAACAATAAACGAATAAAGTTTCTCAATCATGTAAAGGTGGCCAAATATGTACTTTACACTATAGTTAATGATACTTAGCAGCGAAGTATTTACACGCTTACCGTTTCCGTATTAATAAAAATTTCTCCCATGTATGCACTGAGAACACTTTTAATTTTAAAGTGCCGTAGCAAAAGGACTAATAGTAATTATATAATTTACGTCTAATAACGTAACTTCACAAAACCTGTACAAATTTGTAGGATGCAAATAAAAATGTATATTTCAATCGTTCAAAGACACTAATCAAACATTAGTAAAGTTAGTTTAAAAACACTTGAAATGCACTCTACGTAAGAAACATATGAATTGCAGTTAGTTTTGTTAATTATGCTAATTGACGTCAAATATTATTTTTATTCATCATTATTAACTTTATAGAATCGTGTAAGATAAGAACAACGACGGAAATTACAGTTACAAGTACTACTTCAAATATATTTCATGTATTTCCAGTAATTTAAAAGTGTTTAAATATTTACGGACGGCAGCGTACAATTATTTCCTCGTACGCAAACACATTTCTAGTTGTATATGGTTAACTTATCAATTAGGGAAGACAAGTTAATTTACATTTTCAACGTTTTGTCTTGTGTATTATTGTCTAGATACAATAAGTGCACCCTATACTTATAATAAAGTTTTATATCAAATATAAGTGTAAGTGTATTTTCTGTTCGTAAGTTTATTGATTACCAAATATAAATTACGTACTATATATTTCGGTACTTTACATTTGATGCAATGTTAAAGCAGTAAATAACTAACAGTATAATCTGTGGTCTGTGGAAAATTTGTAAGACCAGAGGTTAATATATTGTTTACATTTATATACTATGTAAAAAAAGGTGCGATTTAAGCAGCTGGTCACCTAAATCGTACCTATACATTTTTACATACGTATTCTCTTTAAATGTAGAAAATTTATTAGTAGAATTAATAAGAAAGATGATTAAAAAGTCAAATCATTTGCTAATACATATTATTCTAATTATAAAACGGAAAACTATTCGATATGTAGTTTTTCTTTCGATATGTAACACCTTGACGTAAACTTTGCTTATTTATATACATGGTACTCAATTGCAACAACATAATATACGGAATTTTATTGTGACAAATGCGAAACTACCTAGTTAACACGTTACATTCGTCAGTTGAGATATAATTGAAGCCTTCTTGTGGAAAAGATTGCAAGTGTCAAAAATAAAAGTTTTAGGAAGTGGGAGAAAACTCATCCGACTTTTAATTCTCTACGAAACTTGAGTTATGTTTATTGAAAGACATGACTACGAATACAAGAACCTAAACCAATTCAAAGAAGAGTGAAATTTATTTCTAGAATACCCTTGTATGGTGTCATTTTTCAGTTAGAGAAAAGACGCAATATTCTATTTAATTAAATTTGCTAATATTATAAATGCCAATTCTGTTTTGTCAAGAGGGATTATATTATAAAGTAAATATATATCTGTTTAATATTTCTTTTTTAATTCCAAGCAGGATGTTGAATACTCAAGTAAAATTATCAGAATAGAAAATATTTCAAAATTTATTGCAAAGGTGTATTTTAAAATATTACAAAATAGGATTAACCCTCGTGCACTGTTATATGTGTAGGTCAATTTAATCCAAAATGAAGAATAGACATTAAATGAATTCTTTGTAAAATATACAATGCATATAAAATTCATAGATCTTTTAAAGATTATTTGAAGAATATGTTCCGTATGTAAAAGCACATATTAAAACTGTTAAATTATGATGAAAAATGTTATTATGGTGTTGTCATTTTAGTATTGATCCCAACGGTTTTAATATAACATTTATTCAAACAGTGCATAGGGGTTAATAAAATCGATTACCAAAATTGCAAACATAGAAAGTTTACTTTAATCAATCTTTGTCGTTACTAATTTAAAATCGCTAATCCACGAATTGGCGCTTATAAACCAGTGGTGCATTTACATTGTTTACCTACATTTTTTGATACAAAAACAAAATTAGTAAATTTTGGCACTTGCAGTCTTTCCCACAAGAAGTGTTCAATTGTTGTGAAGCACGCTTCCATCGGCATCGAATCTTTTGATTGTTACACGTTCGATTCGCGAAATTGCCACAGGCGTGCACGGGTGCCTTCGCGTCTAATTTTAAAACCGACTCGATTTGGCGTGACA
The DNA here is from genome assembly GCA_028830335.1 of Eucera pruinosa. Classification (NCBI taxonomy): domain Eukaryota; kingdom Metazoa; phylum Arthropoda; class Insecta; order Hymenoptera; family Apidae; genus Eucera; species Eucera pruinosa. The sequence continues at coordinate 18,003,867 of JAMYCR010000001.1, forward strand.
TCAAGGCAATTATACACGCGTGCATTCGGGACACCGTGCACCCTGCCACCCACCGCGCTATCCATTCTACGCAAACACACTGCTTTCTTACTTCATCTTACACGCGGATATCCGCTTGTACCACGGTGTTATCTTGTGGCACGTGGTCGCTTGCTAGTTAGTATCGCGACCGTGACACTGCACTTAACCATCGACTAGCTTACTTGTTGTAACGATTCCTTGTGGTTGCACTTTTCAACGGTGCCGGCAAGAGCGCAACGAGGAGACCGGGTCGACAGCACAACTACTCGTAGCGAAATATATTGCACTTTTTATCGATCACACCATCGCGACCGTTACAGAGTTTGCACACACTCTGCAAATATCTGCAACATATACGCGTACGCGTATATATTGCATATAATACGCGATTAATAAGAAACACGTCATCGTTTAAGGTCGAATCGGGAATGTTTGAGAGGCCCCGTAGCGTGGCAGTGTGTTAGCATCCTAGTTTGCTAGTATTTTTCCAGAACATGATTTTCGAACGGCGTGTGGCAGTCGTTTTTTTCGAACCTGCCAAGTTATTTTTATAGTCCCGATCGTACGATTTTTGTGGAACTTCGTAGATGCGAAACTCTCTTATCTGTGCTTACGAGGTTTAATAAAATTTCACTTTACATTTTAAGTTGTATGTATAATATATACTAATAAACTTGATAACTAGTCGCTTTGTAATTTGGCATTGTAATCGGGGCCATTTTTTACAATGCATGTTTTGTGAAACATGCAAAATGAATCACGATAGAATGATCGCGATTAGGTGATATTTATTGGCACAGCACAATTAAATCTGCTCTCGTTAGAGAAAGGGGTTCGTTCAAAGAAAGACACCGTTAAAAGGAGCTGCGTCTTTTTTTCTTCAGCCTCGAGGATGCTTCGACTTAAAGTGGTTACGCACGCACAGCCTATAAATATTCTTTAGCTGGACGTTGGGTTCTCGCATTACAGCAGGACCACTGATTGAGCTAGCGGGGCTAGATTGGCTAAAACTTTAAATACTAGTACGATTGTTCTCGATCGTGAACAAATGACTTCACCGTTCGCTTTCATACAGAAATTTCTCTTCGGAATGATTGGATCGCTTTAGAGTTGGATCACTATGTGCAAAGACACTCGGCAAAACAATTCCGACCGTTCAAAATAGTCGGGGATGATCGATCTAGATTAGTCGGAAGATTTAATTAAACATCACTTATAAGAGTACACTACCGTTCATAAACAAAACTAAATAAAGACATTTTTACTATTACAAGACATTAATAGATCTTGTTACAGTGCTAGTGGTATTTTAAAAAGTTTTGTACAACCCACATATTACATACATCAACATTCTCTATAGTAAATGTTTGGATACTTTTATGAATCACTGTATATCTAACAGCTTTTTTGTTTTTCATACTGCCAACATAGTATTTGAAATTTTTTTGCTGAAACTTATTAGATCGGGCAAAAAGTAATGTTAAAAGTTTGTAGTAAGAAACAATAGTCATTTTTCTTAATCTTCTATGAACCACGTAGGGCTAAATTAACCCCAACGATTTTAAAATTGCTATAATATTTTCAAATTTACGAATTTTTAAGATAGATTTATACGAAAATGGAGCTTCTTACGAAAAAATGTCACTGTACATTTTCCATTTATATTTTTGCTGTGTCTTGTTTAAAAAATAAATTAACGTCATCTACTCTAGGAGTTCGACATTACTTTTTGGCCAATCTAATAATTACCATCGCCGACTATTTTTTTTATAACGAAGGTTCGATAGGTTTAAAATCGTCGATGTCCAAGTTACAAGATTTCGCCAGTTGATCGGGTTATCACGTGGAATGGACTTCAGTTTTGATATTCGGACGTAAACGAACATGCTTACATTTACATGTAGTTACTTCGACCGCCAGTGTGAGGCTGATTTCATGCCGATTTCGCAGATAAAAGAACAGTCACGTTCTTTCGTCTCTGACCATTTTAGCTCATCGTGGGGAATTACCATTCGAACGTCCGTCTAGACGAAAGGCTTACCTCTTCTCCAGTATTTAATCTTGGCCAATAGCTTCTCTTTTTCAAAGGATTTTGTACTATTTCTTTTGAATGGTAGTAACCATCTATAAACAAAATTCTGTTTGTTTTAAAAAAAGAAAATTATAATTGATTTACTTTGATATGAAATTAGAAAATGGTAATCGCGTGGCGTTGATATCAAGGTATGCTATACCCCATCCAACGAGACGAGACAGTAAAGAAAAATAAACGCCCAAGTGATGAAGCAGATCGAATGTCAATATTCACAGTCAACGAATAAGGACGGAGATATCGCTTTTACTGTCTGGTCTCGTTTGACAAAGTGTAGTAAAATATTGAATTGAAAGGAAAACAGTGTCAGCTCTTAATAATTAAGTCTTTTAAAACTTCCACTTTTTGTAAATTTCTCAATTCCATTATGCGGGTATATGATTGATGTTTAACTATTTAAATATTCATTCAATTCATTGTATGGAGTTCGTCAGTTTCGATGTTAAGCGACTGAATGTTAGAGTTGTTCAAATTTTCATAAAAATAGCGTTAAGAAGCATTGAAGATGTTGAGCTAGAGTCATATTATGCACAACACAGAATACTATACAATTATTTAAGCAAATCAGTGACATTGTGATCAGTATAGTAGTACAATAATAACAAAATGAGATAGATTTAAAAAAAGGCAGATAGTAATTTTTGATACGAATAGATTATCATATTGTATTATTCCATCCTTTATACTTCTTTGTCCTCTTCTTTTAAATCGACACGCTTTAAAATGTGTCTCCATTAATTTAATGAATTAATTTATGTTAATAATTTGGATGGAAATTTCAGCGAAGTCTGCGCGAATTTTACGATATGTTCTCCCTTTTATCAGCTATAAGAGGAAATTTTTTGCATCTTAGGGACGGGTTCGTGGATCGGTTAGTTGAATAATTCAAAGCAGCCAGCCGACAAAAGCAATTTTCTTACTTCCACGGAGTGAATAAATAATTCTTAATTTAATAAAACACGCGTCTCTGGTTTAATGGATGGAACCATTCTCGTGTGTTTATGCGTGCAATACGATGCACGTGCAATGAGGCTTTCTACAGAAAATTCGATTTTTTAAAGATATCCTTCAAAGTCATTTTTATATGCAAATTTTTTACTATCGTTTCTTCTTTTTATAGATTATGTTAATAGTCACTTACTTTGGGTTATGTTAGAAAATTTAGTCGATGTAAAAACAGTCGATGTATGCGTACATCCCCCAAGCTTCAAATATTTAAAAGAATACACGAGTTTTTAACAAATTTCATCACCATTAATCTATTCATTAGTTAATATTAAACACATAATATTCATATGAAAAGGTGTTACATATAAATAGTTAAAATCATATATTTTTCGTATCTGGCAATCAATATGTAGAAAATTCTATAATAAGTGAAAGAAATATTCTTTATGTCGCGTTTTTATCATTATTCATTTTATTCCAGTGTGAAAGGGTTAAATTAAAGAAACTGTATTGCTATTAATTACGTTTTTTACGTAGGCAATAAAAAAGTAAAAGCAATTTTTGTTATACCGAACAAGTATTGAATATATATATATATATATTTAAAAAATATTTTACATCATTTCTAATGCTGTGTAAACAAAGGATTTTGGTTAACTGCAAAATCAATTTGTGTACAGCATGTTTGTGTTCTTCATTGTAATTAGGCTACAATTGGAAAGAGGGTGATTCTACGTGAAAGATAAGTTTAAAATATACGATAAATTATTTTATACGAGGCTTTGTTTTCAAGAAGATCGATTTCGAATACTCCTGAGTACGTGTGCACTAAACTCTTCTCTTGCTTTATGTTTATACCAATGGGCGATGTCAGTGTCATAATAAGGATTACCATCAATACATTTATTAATTATTTTATTAATTTACATTTACATCATTGAACAAATTGCTGAAAGTCACGTCCTTGCTGCTGCATGCATATCTTTGCTCCATAAATGAAGGAGTTGTAAACTGATATCATAATATTTAGATGCTTTATTTTCCGTTTCTTAAAAATTCTTGCTATAGCACATGTGTTATACTTGGAGATTGTTAAGTACACGTGTACATATTCTCATGAATCTTTAAATTCAATTTTATCAAAAATTATGTTTCTGACAAAAAAAAATGTGTCTACACTTTTGATAACTTTTTGAGTTGGCTCACGTTTAGTGGGATATTCTGTACTTATTAGGCGTACAAATTAATTTTAAATCTTTAGGATCTTATAATATTTAATACTTATTTGCAAAAAAATTAAATACAGTTTTGATAATAAAAATTTTCAGTATATTCATATTTTTTAAGCAAATTCATCACTTGAAAAATAGTAAAGTAGCGGTTTTGGATTGATAAAGATACCAAGAGTTTCAAGATAAAGGTTTTGAATTAATTTGTACGATTTAATTACGTTAGGTTTACGGAATCCGTCAATTTGATGGATTCAGATTTCATGTATAAAGTTATAGAAATCATAAATGTTATTTTTAGCCGTTTTATGTTGATCTCGATTGATGTGATGATACGAATAATTATCCTAACTCAATATCCTCTTTTCCCTAACCATGTGATATCTATTTTTCTGGGAACCCGTCAAATTATATATCACAATCAGAGCTCGTTCACACGATACGGTTTTTTGACTGGGTCAGTAATTTTGCGATATCGATAATAACCGAAAGCAGTATTCACACAGTTTGTGCATTTTTATCGCGCATCTAGCTTTCAAACATATAAATAAATCGATTTACTATGGTGTGTACAAACTATTACATTTATACTACGGCGAATCGATCATCCGCGGAATCAATTTTTTACCGTTTGGTGCAGCTTCATATGTGTGTGAACATGGTAAAATCACTGATTGCAGCGAAATTTCGTCTTTCAACTGTGTCACTGATCAGAACGACATGCGACAGCCTTCTCGTATAGTTCAAAAATCGAGCGATACCTTAGACGCTGATAAAACGAGATTGAAGGAAAAAAGAAAAGGGCACCGCTAATGATAACCCAGATGGTAAAACAATTGAATCAGTGAATGACCGATTCGCTGTAGCATGAATATAATGGTTTGTACACACCATAGTAAATCGGTTGATTCATGTTTCGAAGCTGTACGCGTGACAAAAATGCACAAACTGTGTGAACGCTGCTTTAGGCCATTATCGACACCGTAAAATTACTGGATCAGTCAAAAAGCTGTATCGTGCGAACGAGCTGTCAGTGTCCGTAAATCTAGTGTTAATCATTTTTCAACCCATATCTTTTTGGGTATGTTCAATAGATTTCAAAATTTAACTACGAAAATGAAAATTATTCCATAAAATATTAAAAACTTGTGTATTCCTTAAATACTTGAAATTTGGGAGTATGCAGAGACTTCTATGACTATTTGTACATGTACATTAAAAGTTCATGTGATTTGTCTTATCTAGAGTGAAACGGATTTTAGCAAGTAATTCCACTGTAATTCATTTTATTGCCACATTCTGACAATACGTTTGATCGTGTCTATACGATAGCAAGTAATACATGTTCGGATAATTTTTTACAAACAAGAGAGAGAACGATAGTTGTTAACTTCGCTAATAGACGAATCATGTGACTGGATTTTGGATTTTGAAATCAGTAGAGCTCATTATTTTTAGGGCAAAGATGTGTCATTAATTTTGATCATGTTCCACTTTTTTCTTTATCTAATGTTTGATCAGTATTTCTATCATTTTTTTTATTTTTTCTTATCTTTTTACCGCAGCAGATCTTCTTTTTTAAATATCTAAGGCTAACCCTTAATTAAGTTATGGTAATATATATTAAATTATTTATGTTTAATATATTTAACAGAATTGCAAGATAAAGTTTAGAAGCGAAAAACAAAATTAGATATATGAAATCTTAAATGAAATATAAATTTAATAGTGTAAATATCAAGAATGAATTTTTTAGTGCTAAGTACACCTCGCATACTTATCTAAAGATAATTTATACGATTTTTTATTGCTTTTTTTGTAATAAAATTTGTTTATTTTGGTGGGCAAATAAAATAATTGAATTTCTAAATATGACATTTGTTCGTATATTTTATCGAAGGTAATTGAATGCTTTGTGATTAATTATAATAAAAGATTTTAAAGTAATTTTGTGGTCAAAGTTTACAGTTTCTGGTGAAAATTCGATTTATATTTTCGATCCATTTCACTCTATCTTATCGCGTAAAGAACAAAAAGGGGACATCAAAGTTTGGAATAAATTTGTGTAGATACGAGGGCAAGATAAACTGCGAAGTCCTCGAAAAGATTTAACCTGTCGAATGCGTCAACCTTATTACGCAAGAACAGACTTTCTGTTTACAGAAATTTGTAACAAGAAGTAGGCCATTTGATCAAAATCAATGAGTGATCGAAGAATTCATATAATTGCCAATATAGTACTAAATTATAATATTGCAGTGACTCACGTGATTGATCGAATGCAAATTTGAAGCTATGTTTTAATTATTACCTACATAATGCAATTGTGAACTGTTCCAGATAAATTAATATGAATCATAGTAAACTACGTTTGATATTGAATAGATTGTCCATTGCAGCGACAATTGTATACTAAATTTACGATATTTCTGAAGTATTCGGAGTATTTGATCAATTGTGTGAGTCAGTGTAATATTTTATACCTGTACGAATTTTTAGAATTCAAATATTTAAGCAGTGGGATATCTATTAAATTTATTTCAAATCGCGCGAATAAATTATACAAATTTTAATGACACAATTGCGACAAGTGTGTGTATAAATTAGAATAATTTACTCTAGGTAAACTATAGTATTATAACTTTTGTTTCCTGTTTACTTTAGTTCGTCTTTGTTTTCATTTTATTTATGGTCTCATACGCGGGGTATATGTTATACAGTCTTCGCACCTAAAAAACACAACTTCTGCATGGATGTTTGTGAACAAAATTTCAACTGTACTGTTGAACTGATTGTCATACGATTTGAAAGGAAAATTAGGTTTGATTCGTGCTAGTGTATCTTGGTTATATTTATCGTTACTCAGAGTGTTCAATGAACGTTTAAAAATATATTATTAGTAACTGTTTTTTTTTTATTGTTGGCATATAGTTTATTATTAGGTGTACAAATTTACTCGGAACTATTATTTGCAAAGTTTATTTACAGAAAATCGAACGCAATCCTAATATTTCATATAATCTCCGTTACTTTGTATGACTTTTTGCCGATATTTTAAATTTACTGACACTTGCTGGGTGCAGTACACCTTTCTTTTAAAATATGCGGTCCCGAAAAAATTGAAAACTATTAATGTAGAACAGTGTTGTCATACTCATATATGAATACGGGTCACTAGAAACAGTTTTGGAGAGACTGTAGGCCTCAGATAAAGAAAGGTGTCCGAAACAAATTCTGGCGAATATATAGGTGACTATAAAACAGTTTTCTTTGTAATGTACCTTTATAATTTGCAATGCTTTAAAAACGTATTTTATATTTTCTTTGTTATCTTGTTATCGTATTGTTATCTCTCATATTGTTTTAATAAAATCAACTTCAAGCTTTGGCCCGAGGGCCGCATTCTAAGGTCCTGCGGGCCGCCTGTTTGACACCACTGACGTCGAGAATGAAAACCGACTTATAGGCTACCGGTCGATGAAGGTTGTCGGTAACCCTATTAATCGGCTCCCAGTAAATGATATGTTAATATTTATAAAACCTCATTTTAAACGAATAAATAGAAGACGAAACGTCGATATTATACGCGAGCCCTAGCATGGCAAGAAAATTGTGTGCCGTAGAGATCGAGTAGTCGCGTTGCAAGACACGTTTCAGTGTTACTCGTCGAAGTTAGCGATGCAGGCGTGCACCGAGTGCAAGGTATATCGTCGGTGCTTTCTTACTTCTTGTTCTCATGGTACGTACACGCCGTCTTTAAGCCCGGAATAGATTTAGGAAGCGTCGAGCTATGCGACGAACCTTTGCCAAGTCTCTTGGTACATGAATGAGTTAGTTGCATGTGCGTACACGTGCTGCGCTAATTTATAGCACCGCGACGAATGGAGCCGGCTCTTCGAGCGCGAAAATTACAGATCCTACAGGATCGTTGTAGCGAGACATTTCGGTTACTCGTGAACATCCATTTCAATCATTTGCTATTCTAATTCGCACAATGTCCAAAACCTATTACTAATTCTTACACTATCCTTTTTTTAAATTATATGTTTAATATCTAACTAAATTGAACTCGATGATCAGTATTGTAATTGCAGATGAGTATAAACATAGACTATTGTTCATAAGTACTTACATATTTGTCCATCCGCATGGTTCTGGTCCATTTAAGGATATGCCAAATTTAAATGGAAGAATAATTTTTACTACTATATTGTATAATACTATCTATTTTATACACTTACATTAACTATTAGGCGTACCGATGAATAATCAGCCTTTTGGTTCACTTCAACATCTAATATTAACAAGATTGAACATGTGCTGTGTCTTAAATATAGTTACTATTCTGTAATACTATGTTGCATTTTTAGGATAAGTTATGAATTCGTGCTTGATAAAAAATATGATCATGTGAAACACTGATTGTACATGTACAAAATAAATAATAAATGTAGAAATATGCTAATGATAGTCCAGTTTCCCCATTTATGATGGGAACACATAAATATATAGATTAAAGAGATAAACGATCGACTTAGTTACTCGTTGATTAGCATGTTTACAAGTTAATCGAAATCATGTTGATTAAATAAAATAGTTGAAAGTCTAAGAATACAAAAACTTGAAAGATCTGAGAATCCAGCAGTTCGCAATTTCAGAAGGTTGGGAAATTAAAGGCATGAAACGATAATACTCTTTTCCTACAATCAGTTAAATATCGTATTATGCCAATTTGATTTCTCAATCATTGTCTTTATTACAACAAATGAGCGATATCATTAAACTTACTTATACATTTCTACATTATACTCTTCTACGAAAGGGTACTCGATTGAAGATATACACATATGTTACATCACTCTCAAATCTATGTATTACGCATAACCTTCATAGTAAGTCGATAAAATGATTCATATCTAACTTATTTGGCCAAGATAGTGAGCTGTAGGTTACGTTCTTAAAAAATTGTACAAGAATACGAGAGATGTAGATGATAACTAGACCGCGGATTTTTATGCAATTTCATGTTTTTAAAGTCACCCCTAAAATTATGAAGCCTTAATAAAAGGTTCCTTTCACTGTTTGAAGCCTTTAGTTCTTTACAGAATCAAATTTTTTATAAATGCATAAAAATTCGAAGTCAATTATAACATTTGTCATTTAAAACGACATAAAAACCATATCCTTAAGATATTTTTCAATGAAAAAGGAATGTAAACAAGATGTTATTTTTCTAAAAATGCTAATTACTGAATTTGTACCATTTCCAAATTGATGGGTTCAATTGTTCGTTGTAAAAGTGTACGTATCGAAGCCATCGCCACTCCAGAGAAGCATCCGCTAATCTTAGGCGAGAACGCAGTCATTCAGGTTCGGGCATAGAATAGAATGGGCAAGGGGAGCTTTGTCGTCTGCATCGTAGAACGCAAGGAATTGCTGTGCCTTCATGAATGCTACCCAGAATGAAAGTTTCGAGATCGGCCAGCTGCTTGGAAATTATCGCTATAGAATTTTCCCTTCGTACGGTTCCTACCGTGGAGAAGCATTTACCTGAGAATTTCTTGTCGGTGAACCGCCTGAATACATTCACCTGTGCAGTGTTTTTGAAAGGAACTTTCCTTTCAGATATAATGATTAGGGTATCTTTTCAAGGTAATTTATAACTACCTTCTTAGGGTGTCAACCCTATAATGACTCGAAGCTACAGGTTACTGTGACTTTAAAAATTGTTATTTTAGTTTAGATAGGTCACATAGGGCCTAGTTAATCGTTTCGTTATGATTGACATGCGGATTTTTATGTATTTATGGGAAATTTAGCCATGTAAAAACCTGCAGAATGTATGTAATACACAAAACTGTATGGAATATCCGAAATAAAGCAGACACTGTTGTACTTGGGGGATGAAAGTCGTCTCTATTAAGTTTCTATTTCTTTAGTGATGCTTTTCAAAATATGAAATTGCATAAAAGTCCGTAGTCTAGTAATTGGCGTAGGTTTTAATGAATACAATAAGAAGTTCAAAGAAACGATAGTGTAGAATCTTATTAATCAGCTGACGAAGGGAAAGTAGGGAGATGATAAGTTTTTATAATCAACAATCTTTAGAAAGGATGATTTTGTTTGTTTTTCAGAAGAGGAGCCGTTGGAAAATAATAGGACGAACGGGAATCACTCAGCAGGTTCTCGAGGAAGTCCTGTGATCTCAAGCACGCGAGTAACGCCATCCTCGGCAAGCACAAACTTCACTCATCTGACCACACTTCACTCCACGTCGCACCATCACATCCCTCATCACCAACAGCAACAGCAACAACAACAACAACAACAACAGCCGCCCCAGCAACAGCAGCATCACCATCACCATCATCATCACAATAATCACAATAACACGCATAATCCTTACGTGGAAAATCATAATTCGAATCACTCGCAGCAGAACGCTGGCAATCTCGTCGTCGACGTTGAACCGAGCCACGACAATAAGAAGCATCGGAACGGGTAAGATTGTTGGCATTTTTTTATTATTTCATTTTGTAATTGACTCGACGTATATTATATTAAATACGTATTAGAAAGACTAAAGTCACCATTTGATCCACTCAGGTATGCCTTTTCTTATACTTTAATTAGATACGTGGTACAAAACGGCACAAGTATACGCAGTCGCAAAAATCTACATACGCCCCTAAATTTCAAATTTTTAAGAAGATACAGGATGATTGACAATTTCGACAGTAGCAATTTATTCTTTAAATAAAACTAGACGAATTATTAAAAAATAGCGATGTTTTTCTTATTTGTTTACAAGAAAGTGTACGTAAATCGAAAATACAATTTCTGTACTTTTAGCAGCAATTTTATTCATGTTAATGATAATCTCTTTATGAAATGTCTTTTAGCAATTTTCTCTACTTGTGGTTTTCTACTCTATGAGTTTTCACGCCATTTCTGTTATTCTGAAATATGTCCTAAAATATGTGTATGTAAACATCTGCAATTTAAGATGTGTATGTAGACTTTCGTGATTGACTGTATGTTCGGAAAATGTCCTTAGCACCTTGTATACGTTTTTATCGTTCATTTGCATAATATTATTTTTTGGTAAAATTAATACTAAATAATTTTATAAACAATAATAAAAAAAGTTTAAGAAATATTTTGAAACTTATTTACTTTTAAGATATTATTATTTTAATTACCACCTTTGTAAGAAATTGTTGCCGCATATCTAATTAAAGATTGAAAACGATCACAAAAAGTAAGCTACTATTATTAGCGATTACTTGATTCACAGTAAAGTATTCATGTTTCTTTAACCCCTTGACTTCAAATAACGTCCTTAACATATTCTTAACGCTCGTAACCATATGGTATTTGAAATATTTCTAATCCTTAACTATTTTAAATTTAATATTCTATTTCTTAATTTATACATTTTACTATAACATCGAACAAAGTGAATCATCAACTGGTATAGTTGAGCCATCCTACTTTTATGTTAGAATTTTAGATTTGGGTGGAATTAGACTTTAGAATTAGTTCCCAATTAGTATTGTTGGTTCATCCTACTTTCTGCATATTTTATATTTTTTCATAAATTATAATATTAACCCATTAAGGACCAACGTTTTTTGTGGCAACATTTCATTTGCAATTTTTTTTCTAACCAATTTACATCGCTGAATTCCGTTTCTATCAATGCATTTGCGAAAAAACATTCTAGGTATCGTGTAATAATTTTTTCATTGCCATTTCTTCCTCCACATGAATTGTACAATTTTGTATAGTTTGAAAAAATTACAAATAAAATGTTGCGTTGACGCAACGTTGATCTTTTATGGGTTAATATATTTGAGAGAAATTGTTACTTATTTTCATGCGTATTCCATAGAATTATCTGTGGTCACCACATTTATGATCATTAATACTCATCACAACCTCTGCGAAACAGTAACAAGACATAAATAAAGGCACAGATTCACTGTTGTCACGTCACGTAAAACGTATAATTCAGTTGATAATCGTAGGATGGGGGCGGGGGAGATAGATGGCAAAAATAATTTGTGTTGCTATCTCTTTCTCTCACTCTACGATTGTCAACTGAAATCATGTCATTTCACGTGATGTGACAATAGTGTGTCTCTGTCTTACTCCAATGAGATATCACTTATGTGATTAGTACGTCATCATACCAATTGAAGGTTTTCGTTAACTGTTGCAAAACTAATTTTTATTTAAATAATACGTCAATGGGTTAAAGTTAAAGAGTTGCAAATTGTTATACTTATTCTTAATAAAAGATAGTAATCTCTTTAGTGGTTTATCTATTGTTAACTTGAACTGTGTGACAGAGTAAATAAGCGAGTGCTTTAGGTTTACATAATTCGTAAGGGATGTACCGTTAGGTTTTAAGATATTAATTTAGGAGAATTTTGGGATAAGATACTGAGTTTGTTTTTGTATATTTTTACTTTTAATATAGTTCTTTGTCTAATATAATTTAGTTTAGTTTAATTAGTTTAAGTCAATGCATAATCGATATTAAGGTTCAATGATATTTTTGTCTTTTTAGTACGTTTCTAATTATTTTTATTCTCTTTTTTTTAATGGCTATGCACTTAAATTGATTAACATATAATATTCAACAAAAAAATAATGCCTTTTTCTAATTTCAAAGAGTTGGTCCTCAAAGAGATTAAAACTACGTTTAATTTTTAGAGTAATTATTGTGTTTTAATTAAATCTTAATATCTTTTACATTTATTACTAAGGTACAAAATTTTCGCCCTTTTTGTTTATTAAAATTAAATTTTTTTGATAACGGAGTCTCATATTAAAAAATTTTATTGTACGTTTTTATTCGATTTTTGCATGTGATTCATTGTATTCTTAGTTGTGTCTCGTTGCGAAACACTGCGTATGAACATTATTATAAAAAAAGAAGGGAAATAAAAGAGAAAAAAAAAGTAAGTAATGAAAAAGAATGTAGAGATAAAAGGAACTAATTTAAAAAAATACACCAATCTAGCGAATAGAATCACGGAACAAATGAATTCCAAAGTACTTCGTAATTTATGAATAACAAAGTTAGTATTGCAACTGTGAATGACCTTATTAAGAAAAACTTTTTACAATCTGATGATAATTATCAGACTACCTTATTCGTACAATACTTCATTTTATACAGAATACGAGTTAATGCAAGTTAAAAAAAACTTGAATGACAATGAATTACCTCTTCATTCCTGTTCATTATATCAATCGCCATACTTTCTGCAACTTTGCATTAGGTGATAATATGTAGGATGTAATTAACATAGTTACATATATTTTTATATACAATTAACACATTCTATGCACAAAGAAAAATATACGTTTTAGCAGAATTTTAACCTTGTGTGGTCTTTAAGATTCTATTGAATCTAATCGCATCCTTTATTCTTTTTGAAAAGTCTTACAATTCTAGGAAGAAGTACCATGAACATAGAAATCGAAACACAAATTTGCAAATATTGATAACCATTCTTTTATACATATTTCAAAAATAGAGAATCAGTTACACGATTGACCACAGCAGGGTTAATTCCGTGTGAAAAAATTACATTAAAATATCCATAATAATTGCAGAAATAGTAGTATGTGACTGATGAAGTAGCTACATATTAATACTTCTCGCGTCACCTATACAGGGTGTTCATTTGAAGATCCTGTATCTATTACTTAAATACTATACCTACCACTTCATTTTAAGGAACATAATGTAATTAATTATTATAAACGCGAAGAATATTTATGTTTAGTAGATAAATGTCTTCGCCGATTATCATAGACTACGTGGCATGGAACGTGTTAAAATCCTATCAAATGTAACATTAATATAATTCCATATTATATATCTCTTAGTTAACATTATACCGCATCATATATTATTTTCTTACAACGAGATATAGCCCCAAACGTTTACCATCCCCAATTCTCAAGAAGTTCACTTCTGTTTCCCTGTTATTCCCTCCCTCAAGGAGGTATTCTGGACTAGGAATTTAAAAAAATTATTTTTGGATTTTTACATTTTCTATGTATTTCAAGCTTCAAGTTTTTATGCTAATTAATCCTTTGACGCACAAGTTCTTCTTCAGTTGGTTGTCGAAATAACAAAATTTCCTTGCATAAATTCATAATTTCATAATATTTCATGTTTTCTTCATTTTTAGTGATATATGGGGCGCATTTCCAAATATAGAAAAAGATAAGAGCAAAATAGAATGGAAATACAGGTCATTAATAGTAATAGTAATAAAGAAACATTGATTAGACGAAAGCGTAACATTCACGGGCTTGTGCATTAAGGGGTTAAATAGTCTGCTCACCAATCCATAAAACAAAGTACTCTGAATACCGTATTTTATAAATCAATTGACCTATTTATGAAAAGTTGGCACTAGACAATCGATTACATTTCAACACAATAATACACCAAACTTTATATACTCCTTTCTCGAAATCGTGTTTTTCGGATTAGTAATATCTCAAGAAACAGTCAACTGATTGACTTGTATTTTTACACGAATACTTAAAATACATCTGACTATCGTCCCTACCACTTTCAAGCCAACATTAGAAATACTTTACAGCACTTAAAAGTTGCAAAGTTAATTTTAAATTTCGATCTCACTTTAAAGGATCATCATTTTTTAAATCGTTCTGTATGTTATTTCGTTTGGTAAGGGTTATAGTCACATTCATGCGTTCTTCGTTTCATCGAGATAAATTCCAAAAATGAGCTTAAAATACAGCAGAATATAAAGAATTCTCAGACCAGAATATCCTCCTAAAGCGAATTTATACGATTCACTTTGTTTTCGATTTTGTTAAATCAGCTACATGCATTGTTCAACAAAAGTGAACGAAGTTGAAAGATTCTATTTCATAAATCATTTCAACAATGACATATTTTACATAATTTTCTTCAACGCAATTTTAACCCTTTCGTAACTAGTAGAACGCATATATGTATACTATTTGAGTATTCAAAAATTAGTTTTAGTTTCGTATACAATATGAATCCAATAATCGGTAGATTATAACAACGAGTTCTTAAAATAAAATTGTTTCGATAAATGAAAGGATTAAGCGAACCAGTTTGATTTAATCTACTTCATTGAAATGTGTAAATCTGACTTTTTTTAATTCATTGCGTCAAATTTTGTTAAATAAACCGTATTTTTCAACCGTGTAAAGTGAACTGTGTAAATTCGTCTTTAAGATTTTCCTTTTGATCTTCCCAATTTCTTCTTTCCATTTTCTGCTCCCTTCACTTCTTCCGGTTGCAGCAACATTATTTTCTCTCTTATTGCGTCCCGTGTTCTCTTTCTGTATTTCTTTTACTATTTCCTCAGTCCACTTCGTGTCACTGGTTCTCGGTGTCTCCTTGTTTCTCGCTGTTTTTCTATCTTTCTTCTACCTTTTGCCGATATGTCAGCCTGTTGCTTCCCGCGTTCTCCCTCTCCGTCTTCACCGTTCTCTTTTCTTGATGCACGGGTAGCACAACGTCGAGGCCAAGAGTCTCTGCTGCTACCCATTCACGCGGTGCACGTGTCCAGGGTTAATGGCACGTGCACGGTGCGTCACTTACCACGTCGCGTTACCGTGAGACCGAGACGCATAGTTACGCGCTCTGTACGATTATTGCGTACGGGGCTAAGTACACACCCGTGTGCGTGCGCGAACTAGAAATTATTGTAATTTGTCTGGCACCTGACTAAAAACACAATTCCGTTGCTTCCAAAGAAAATAGGGAAAACCTGTACAAAACTGTGTACTTAACCCGTTTTCTTAACCCCTTGATAGCTGCGCGATATTCGCATGATTGTCTCTGCAGAGCAGAACTATAATAAAAGATGCGGACATAGCTTACATCTGCAAAATACTTGCGAATAAATTATTCCGCAGATGTAAAATAATAAACTGTTATATTGAACTTCCAAATGTTTTTAGATAATAATAAGTTAGGAAGTTAATAATTGTTATATTATGGAAAAACTGCTTGGCGCATGTATACGCCTTTCGTAAATATTGATAGACATTTAGAACGTATATATACGCCTTTCATAGTCAAGGCGTTAAAACCATCACAGAACAAGTGAGCCGTTGAGGGTAATAAGGGCGAACTCAACACTTTCATCAATTTTTTTGCTTTATTAAATTTATTTATGACACATTCCTGTTAGTCTGTTTGTAAATTTGTTCAAACGTTTACAGTGTTGGTGAAAAGCATCTTTTTCAAAACACGTGTTCATTGAATTCTCCTTTACTACCCTCAATACCTCAAATATACATGACATTTATAAGAGAATTTAATTTTTTCCCTTTAATTTTCTTTGGAATTTTTATGATTACTATAACAAATCCCAATGCTACATAATATTTTAATATTTCGAATCTGTATCAGTGTTAAATCAAGTAGTGACTTTTCCTAACAAGGTTCGATTTCTGTAATTCTTTAATTTATAAAATTAGTCTTAGTCCGCAAACCTTCAAACACCAAACTTACGATTAGTCCTCAAATTAACCGTTGTGGCGTTAAATTCATGACATACTGAAATTTATGATGTTTATTCCTCTGCTATTTAGAGATAGAAACTATAGATCCTAAATAGAAAGTGTTAGCTTTCAAAAAAGAATTACTATAAGTTCGCCATGCTATAAGTCATTTGTAATCGTTACTGAAATTTTAATTTCTCGTCGCTAGACTGCGGACTTTTATGCAAATTCATATTTTTATAGACACATACAAGAGAGTGGAATTTAAATAGAAACTAACCACAGTTAAATTTCTCATAAATGCATAAAAATACGCAGTTGACTCATTGTCTCAGCAAAACTGAAGTTAAATTTCTAAAGCATTGTAATTAGCATACACAGAAATTTTTATTTCATTTTTAGTAGAAATTGTTTGGAGATTGTTTTAGTAAAAATGTGAATAAGCATCATGTTTATGTACAGGTCGCAGTATTGCAATCTTGTAAGGATGTGATGCAAGAGAAATATGCACATTTGCAGAGCAGCTCGTGCCAACATCTCGCGCGAGTTGCTTTGAAGATGTGTGACAAATTAGAAGTATTCAAGCACATAATGTAATTTATGCAGACACATAAACATATCAGAAAATTGTATACTATGAGTTATATTTTATTGCAGCACGATATATTACCGTTCTCTTCCCTCTTTATTTAATACTTTAGAAAATCGTGTTTTCGATAAGAAGTTGGAATCGTTGAAATTAATCTGTCATCATTGGTTTCATGCTTCGAAACAGGTGCAAATGATAACTAGAAGATATGGCTTGTCTACAAATATTCGTTTCTCTATTCTAGACCGTGTGTAATCCGATCTGGTACCAGAGAAGTACACAACAAATTGGAGAAAAATCGAAGGGCGCATTTGAAAGAATGTTTCGAAATGTTGAAGAAGCAGCTACCATCGCAGCAGGAAAAAAAGTCGTCGAACCTATCCATTCTCCACGCTGCAATCAGGCATATACAGGTATGCGAAGTAACTACAATATTCTTTTCTTAATTCTTTCGCTGCGACGGATTTTAATTCAAGAATATGAAGAAGTCGCCAAGATGTTGAATTATTAGGTTGATGTATATTAAATGTCGTCTTTCAAAGTAAAACATTAAACACAAGTAAATCTTTCAAAACAATATGTACTTGATTCAAATAATTTCTATATGATTGTAAATATCTCCCGCAAGATTTAATAAGCTTTCTTATTTTACACTCATAAATTGCCAATTTTATTTTGTACATTTTGCACTGTTTTGTACACTTAAATTTCCCATAAATGCATATAAATCCGCAATCGATTTATTACATTATACAAATAACTCACTCAAGTTATACAACAGTACTACAGACTTATCTCCAGATGCATGATTTTTTAATTAAAAAATAAGCAGTGATATTGTCTACACGAGAGAATTTTTCATACATCGTTACTTACATAAATCTCTTTTTCTGATTCATGTTTGCGTCTGCGATTGCAATTATTGTATCATTAACGGATGTTGTACGTTATTGATGACCTCTAAGCTTGATTTCGTTTCGCGTTATATCTTTACTCATTTACTTGCAATCAATTTATTTCGTTATATTTGCCACGCTTTGCCGATACAAATTATTTTTATGCAGAAAAGTTAATGGACGAAAATTATTCGTTTGTAACTTACTTGTTTCCAATAACTTTATTGACATGGATATATAATATAGTAGTGTAGTATATATTATACAACGTGAAGCACGTCGAACGGGGAGATTAGGCTCGCACGTGAAACGCTTTAGTATCGTTAAAAAGATGCTAATTACGGGTCCCAATTATGTTAGGACGGTTTCCAGTGTCGTGGGTTTGCTGTTTGACCTAGCGTGAAATAAAACTCTGCACGCGGTAATCCGACACACGGAGGTTTATATCATCGTGGCACCTGAGTATGGCGTTCCGTTCGTACGATTGATGCATCTCAAATCAGTGTTGACGCGCCAATTTCCCGGAAAAAAGAAAACGAGACTCGTCTTTACTTGAGAAAAGTAAAAGTTTTCGAATTTTTTATATACGAGTACAGTGAAACCTCCGTTTTCGCGATTTCCGTAACCGCGGTTTTCAAAGTGTTTTGAACTGCATAAACTCTAAAGAACAAAATAGTAAAATACGATCCTCACATGGAACGAGGCATTAAAGTTACACGGTTGATTACAGGGGCATTAGAATCTTTTAAACCTAATTTTAACTTAACCCTGATTTTCGTCGTTGCACGCACTATGGCATGTGCGCAATCAGCCATCAGAAAAATGTTAACCTTCCGTTCTGTAAATCGCTTTTATTAATATATTGTCTCGCAAGTTACGTACCAATGTGTGATGTAAGACGTCATGATGGTAAATAGCAATTAGCTGATCGAAGATAATGGTATACAGTATCGGTCTGGAAATAAATCATTGTATTGTACCGATAGCACAATCGTAACAAGTATCACGTTCCGATTTTTCTTTCTAGAAGAGAAATGTAATTCTTCCTTAATGTTTAACTCTTTTGCTGTGAATTAAAATGATGATATGCTACAATTGCAGCCGAGTCTGTAGTACACAACTTGGAAAAAACAAGTTTATAAATTTTATGTATTTCCATTAGAAACAAGGAAAACAAACGCTCTTGGAATCTGTTTTTTTTTAAATCTAAAAGGAGACATTTATATTTTTAGAAGTGCCCGTATCATGTACGGGTTCAACAGTGAAAGGGTTAAATTCGCTATATTATATTTGGTAAAAATGTACTTGAGTGACTTTACCCTAAATTTGTCTGTTTTGTTCGGTTTTTTAAAAAAGGCTGTATTTTTAAACTAAGAAGAAAGAAATCGCGGGAGCTTGAAAAAGTAATGTACTTTTGCTAGTTTTTGACAAAAAAAAAAAGCTGCAGAATAATGATTTTAGAGTATGTTATAGAGGACGAAATTCTGAGCAACTTTTATCTGAACATATTCTATAGAAATATATATTCTTGTATATTTCTTTCGGTGCAAATTCGGAGAAGTTGCGAAACGGGCATTAACTTTACATGCGACGACCAGAGAGAATTGTGCGAATGCGCGTCCCCGCGAAGGTCGACCACACCTCCTCCTTTCCCTTCTTTCGTGATTCAGCTTCAACCCTACCACCAGTCTTCCGGCCTTTTCCTTGCGTCTTTGCAATCAGTACTCGTGCTTCTACATCCGTCTCTTTCTATTATTCCAACACGTCTCTGCTTTGCCCCTCTTTCTCCAGTTCGTTTTCTTTCTCTGTCTCTTTCTCTGTATCTTGTCACGTTCGGTCTGCGCATGTTCCTTTTTTTACCTACTTATTTCTCCATCTGTTTGTTTCTTTTCAATACGCGGGCCGCATACGTATCACTTCCATCATAAGTGTAAACCCAGGATATCATATTTCTTTTCCTGCTTTCCTCGTTACTTACAGTTTTGTTCTACTTTTACGTGCGATTTTCTTTTGCCTCTTCTTCTTCTCTCTTTACGGTACTCCCATCCTCCTTCGTTCTATCGCTTCACTCTTTCTGTTACTCCATATTCCGCACGGAGTCATTTCTAGAGACACGCTATTCCTCCCACCACTGTGTTTTCGTCTTTGTCTCTTCTGTATTACCATCCTCTCTTATTCCCCAACTCATTCCTTATCTCTAGCTCCTTTTCTCCTTTATGCTTCTAACTTCTCCCTTCTTTCTGCGTGTGCATCTTCTATCTCGTGTTTTCTCTGTTACACTGTTTGTCTTTGCTGTTCCTATTCCCCTCCATTTCTTTTCACCTTCTCCCTTCTCGTTCGTGGAGCTCTGTCTGACCGACATTGTCCACCGTGTTTTTTCCTCTCCTTCGATCTTCTTCTTTCTCACTCTAGGTCATCCTTTACTTGCCCCCACCACGTTAGACGTTAGCTTTCCTCATCTCGCTCGCGTGCTTCGTATAACTTCATCTTTGCGTGAGTTTGCTGCGCGTGTGCGTACACAGTGCTTCTACAGAGAAGTTGTATCTATATTGGTTCCACGTGACTGTTCGGCCATCGGTGTCACGCCGCATGGCACGTACTTACGACACACGCTGCTATCCAAACTTTTATCGTTCGGCGCCATTGTTGGCGACGCTCTGCTTCGACGTGTCGAAATTGCACGACGATTTGCCATAACGTCACGCTCCCGTGTAATTATGCGGATTATCGTTGCAGGATTTCTTATAGATAAGCAATCGTTCGCCGTTTTTCAGACACGTCACGGGTATAGACTGACATCATTCTGCAATTTGCAATTCTTTCTTGCTATGTACTGTTTTGAACAAAAATTGGAGATGGAAAGTTAATGAAATGCAACTGTCATAGTTTTGTTTAATTTTAGTTGTATCCTATCGATATTTGTAAAAGCACTCTTACTTAAAACATAAACAAACGAGTAGTGAATCATTTTCTAAAAATAATGTAAAATTTTAACTACAGTCTAACGTTATGGTTGCATTTGAGAATAATCCGAAATTCTGCGTGAAACTTTGCGACACAAATATATATCGCACGATTACCGACGCAATAATAACTTCGTGAATAGCTGCCAGACTTTCAAGATCGTTGTGTAAGCTACTGTATTATTTCGGAGATTAGCACGATCGTCGCAAGTGCGAGGTTATTTCATTTCTGTTTCAAACTCTAATGCCAAAGCGGAACCTACAGGTTCCATGGAAATGTTTCGTTAAGTTTTTGCGTGCTTCGACTTTTCCTTTAAACGAGAGCTGAACCGATAAGCATGTATGAGTCTCTACTGAAGTGCAGTGTAATTATTAGAGCTTATGCGGCACGATAACGAGACGTTCCTCTAACAGAGTTGGCGTGTCGGGTTAATAAATATCGCGCGTAAAAGGGTACTCAACGAAAAGGTAGATATTTCCACGAGCAAATTATATCGTAGATACCAATGAAAACCGATAATCCACTATGGATAAAAAGATGCCTTGGACATGTTTAACTTATTCCGTTCTCGTTAGTTCACGGAAAACTCACTAGATTCGCATACGCGCAAGTTCGATAAAGTTTAATAAAGTACATGCATAATCTCTGTGTAGCACGTACGACGTGGCAGATAAAGGAGATATAGAAAGAAACGAAAACGCTATTTACGTATATTCGAGCGCGATATTGTGTGTGCGAATCCTGTTGGAGACGGTTTACCCACGTGCTTGTAAACCGCGCGTGCGCCTATTCATGCAACGGCCTTCATGCTCCTTTCCCCCCATCTCCCACACTTTGTCTTTCTGTCTTCTTTTAACCCCTCTATCCTTCTGTGTACGCGCGCTGCCTATTTCTGTTCTCTCTGTGGCTGCCTTTTTCGCAATATATGCTCCCCACTTTTCGCTTTCTCCTTCCCTCCCTCTTTATCGTTTGTGTTGTGTTACTTTATCTTATTTTATCCTTGTCCTTTCTATTCCTCTCGTTCTTTGCGTCTTCCTATTTCTTTTTCTCAGCCAAGAGGTTCCTCGTCTCGTTCTCCGTCTGATTATCCGTGTATAAATTGGCGATCCCGGTCATCTGTTTTCCATCTGCGTTCATCTTTGCGTGCGACTGCGTCGATCTCATTTCCCTCCCGCTTGGCGATTTTACCACGTGTGCCTATTTAGTGCGAGCCGGTAGCGCTGGCACTCAGTCACGTGCGTTCCTCTGCGAAACGTTTTTGCTAATGCCAAACCCGAAACGTGTAACTGTAGTTTTGTACTACGTTCTTGTATGGATTTAAAGTTATGCATAAACTGGAGATTTTTATGCATTTATGGGAAGTTTAATTGCGGAAAAAATATAAGGTGCACATAATATGCAGAAATGTATGAAATATTGAAAATAAAGCATTCATTATTATATTTAGTGGGTGGACCTAATTTTTATGTAGATTCTATTCATCAGGTTATACTTTTAAAAATGTGAGTTTGCATAAAAATTTGCGGTCTCGGTATAAATATAGGAGACTTAACCCTTTAACTGTTGATATTGGGTCTGATAGACTTCGTGTTCGTATTAGTGTCTAAAAATTTGTTGTCAGTAGTTAAGGGTTAACCTTTGGAGTACAGAGCTCTTCTGATTTAAAAGTACATAGTACTTTTTCATAGGGTGCTATTTAAAGTTACTACTGTACTTATTTATTTACGCAGCATTAAATAGAATATTTATGTGCATAGAATATTAATATAAACATATTAATATGTGATTATTTCAAACATTGATCATTTTTGTTCATGTTGCGTTTATAAAATAGGAACGTTGGCTGACGCATATATGCATCCATAGCACTCAAAGGGTTAATATTGCTATAGCTATGATCTATTTCTATTTGTTTCGAGTTTCGATTCTCAATTTTTCCCACTATATCTTTTTCTTTACGTATGCTCCCAACGTTAAAGCCAACATGATATTAAATATAAAATTTTCCCAACATTGAAGTTCGAAATTTGAACCTTGTATATTTGTATGACAATCAAAAATTCCATTCCCGCGAAGGGTAACGTAGTAAATTACGACATAAGTTCGATTTATAGAAGTGATATTGCGCGTTTGCGCAAGTTTTCTCAACGAACTTTATTATAATTTGAATATGCTACTTCGTGACTTTTTTCAGCACCTGTGACACGAACCAAGCGAGCATAAACGTGCACCTGATCAGATTCGAAAATTTGCACGCGATGAGAATTTCGTCCTTGCATATTTTCTTTCTCTTCGACTTCTTTTGAAACGCGTGCATTGCTCGCTGAGTCTCGGTGCTCGTTGTCACGTGCACGTTCCTTCACGCATGTTCATGCTGACGTCAAATGCAAGGCTTATCGTATTTCGAGGGAGAGGTGTCCTGAATCTGCAGGAGTATCAAGTAATGTTTACGCTGAAGTATTCTCGAAAGCTAAGCGAGTACATTTTTATCGGCTTTCTCTCGCCGTTCTCGCGTGCGCGGCGGTTTTTCGATAGGGCGTAATGAAATTTAATCAGAATTAAAATTGAAATTATTACGGATAATTTAATGACAATTACATTGTGGTATTTTGTAATTTAGGTAGGACGAAATTGAGCTCGATTATGTTGCAATTATAATATTTTACAGTAATGGTTTTTTAAATATATGTAAAATATTAAAGCAACCAAGACGTTATAAATATATTGAGTTGTAACATAAATTCGTCCTATTTTCCTAGAACGTTTTTTAAGTCCCAGAAATTCTACGAAATAGAACACTTCCGTTACCAGGAAAGTGAAAAAAAATCAGTGATCAATGTGGTACACGCACAATTAATTAAACTTATTCCAAAATTTACAAATAAATGATCTTAAAGACACTAATAAAATGGGACGAATATATGTTAGAAATAAAAAGTCCAATATAAATTCCTGTAATTATGCCAAATGAGATGTATCGTAAAACGGGGCGCATAAAAACACTTCTGTACAAAAAATATAGGATTCCAAATGTCAAACGTTACGACGTTTTTAAATATCTTAAAATCGTACATTTTGGTCTATTTATAGTGTTTTAATGATACTCTCTTTTGTAAATTACCTTCATATTTTAAAAGCAAAAACAGTAATAAAATTATTTTCTAATAATTCTAGTTATTTTAAAAACGAACAAATAGATGATAATTAACAGAAATAAATTTTTAATAAGTTATTTTCTTTCGCTTAAAATTTTGTTTCTAAAATGTCTACTTATCTCCTTTTACATAATTCATTTATTCAATCGCTATTGAATATATTCTACGTGCACATCTTTTTAGATATCGGAAAGAAATCTTTAATGAGTAGAGTATTACTGAGAATTAAGTACAATCATACTTTATAACAAGGTCATTGTACAGGTTAAAGTGCACATATTTTGGAGGTATAGGTATGCAAGAATTTCGGGTAAACAAATATATTGCGTTATCAGTAAAAACATATTTGCACTGCCTTGTTCTTGAATAATCAAAATCTGTCTAGAACAGATGATTATATAATATCAAAAGTGTTTTGTATGTTATCCTTCCCAGTACGAATTAATTGATTGTGTTGAAGTCCAAGCGAGTATCGAACCTTATATGTAAATCTTGTACTGCTTTAATAAGAATATAACGAATCTTATATAATTGTTTTATTATTCATTATTTTGTTATTTAATTTTGGACATATTGTGTTACAGGTGTTGAGGAGGAAGGAACGAGAGTACGAGCATGAAATGGAAAAACTTGCCAGGGAAAAAATCGCTGCTCAACAAAAATTATTAGCCCTGAAGAAGGAACTTGCGGCTACTTGGGATCACATTGATTTTAATACTCTTTTACCGGAACAGAATTTGGCTGCCGACGTAACGGCCACGAGAAGTGGTAAGTTTTATAATTCTGTTTATATCTTGATTAAAATTGAAAATTACAATTACATTTTTTTCAATTAAATTTAAGAACCAAACCTTTTTAACATTGGCTTTTCATGTACATATAAAAAGTGTAGAAAAGCATTTAAGATATTTCTAGGAAAATTTCTTTGGAGGTATATCGTAAATAAAAATTGAAAATGGATGAATTTGGAGCATGACAAATAAATACATAGTAATTAAATATTTTAGCTAAAAAAATCGAAGTTTTTTAAAACTTGCTGCAAAAATAATAAAATCTAATATTTCAATACAACGTTTATTACAATATAAGATATGTTTGAACAAAATCATACTTGTACCACACATATAATTTCTATTTTAAGAGAATAAAGAACATAAAATACTTTTAACCCTTCGCAGACGGAACAAAATAATATATGACAAATGTTCCTCCATTTATTAACTCTTTAACGAATTCTTGTCCAATTATTATATGTAATGTTTAATAATGATATCAATTTGAATGTCTTGCCTTAAAAATTCTTGTCTGCCGAAGAAATAAAGAAAAAATTGGGCGGCTGTTAGCGACAACCATCCACAAAGTGTTAAATAATCTGCAATCTTATACATAATTTTTAAAATCTTTCAATAGTTGGAATAAAACGAAATGAAAGTGTTATAAGAAGCAGAATAACAAACGAAAATTCGTACTATATTCTAATGGAACAATTGCTTCATTAAAGTTTCAGAAAACATGGAGATCGACGTGACTGGGCTCGCTCGGGGTGGCACAAGGTACAGTAGTACCAGCAGTCTGAGCAGCGCAGCCACGGCCAGTTCACCGCAGACACTTCAAACCACTAGCACGACTTCCAATATTCACAATCAAGTTGCCACTGCGGCTGTTGTCTGCCAGACGCAGGGTATGAACCTTGCACCATGTTCCAGGGAAAGTCCACCTGCAAGTTCGAGTCCTGGGACGCCCGCACCTAGCATTCCCACTCCGGCACAGGTACATTGTGCAGTTTCAAATTTTAATACAGACGAATCTTGATAACTCAAATCTCATGGGAAGAGCTAAAATCTTCGAGATATAGAGGTTCCGATTTATCGAAGTTTTCAAGTAAAAGTAGTTTAATCCTTCAGCGACGGATCAGTTTCCTGCCCCTCTTGTATAATTTTAGAAGATTGTTGCATTTTAAAAAAAAATTGGTATGTTATTCCAGTAATGTCATTCAGTACAATGTAACTTAAAACATAAACATTCATGTCGCGCCATCATAATCACGAATGGACAATTCTTCTGTCTTACATAATTATTGATTGCTTCCCATGTAAAGAAATTAGGCTCCATACGGCGTATGGAGGTCATCGTTGAAGGGATAATGTACGAAAATTAGTAGAGACACGACAAGTGCCGTCTTATGATTCTTAGGATTCATTTGTCTGACAAATTACGACATATCCATAACTACAAAACTTCGAGTTATAAAAGTAAACTTTGACTTGTAGAGATCTGGTTATTCTAAATTCGAGTTACAGAGGTAAAAAATGTATCTAAATATTTGTCAAATAAAAATAGTAGTATGTGTAGAGGTTTTTGTAGCGGTGTAAAAGGGAATGAACAAAATTGTTGTTTTATAGAGGTTTTCGAGTTATCGAGGTTTGACTGTATAAGTAACAACTGATAGGATTGAAAAAAAAATTGTGCGGACTAACTGGGTTAGCTCAGTCGGTTAAATGCACGGCTGGTAATTCGTAAGTCTTGCGTTCGAATCCTGATTGAAGGTGGTGTAAGGTTTTTTACAACCTTACTTTTCACCCTTTTTCTTTGTATAGAAAGGCAAAGCACCGAGATAGCCCATTGGGCACAACGTGCGTTTTAGCGTTTGTGTGTGAAACGGTGCGAAATTCAAATGCATGAGCCAGGTAATATTACTAGTTTATACGAAATGTATAAATTAGTTTTCAGCAGTGCAACATCATTTATTTTTATAAATGTAGAACAAATTATATATTTTTACTAGTTCTTTTAGAATTGTGCAATTATGTTCAATCAAACAATTTGTTTTGCACAATTAAAGAACACAGGATGTTTAAAGTACATTAAGAAGAGTTATTTAGGTACAAAAGTTGTTTCAAGTATTGTTTATTCTTTCATAGACGTTATCAGTATCTTTTTATTGCTGAATTAAGAAGCCAACAATGTTTTAGAAGCTATTAATACATAAGAATAAATAAGATTTTTTTACCAATAACTTTTCAAAGAATTAACATTTTTCACTTAAACTAAAATGTTCTAATTATACGGTTGAAACAAAGTCACTATAGAAAGATACGTGTCACTTAGTCTTTCGAGTATTAGACCATATGTGAAATCGAAAAAAACTCGAAGGGGGACACTTACGTAATGTTCCTTGTAAGTAGTGACCTCTAATTAAAAGCACCCTGTGTCTTCAAGTATAGAAGTACATAAATTAACCATTCACTCGATAAATCTAAAAGTTCATTCGATTTCAAGTAACATGGAAAACTTGCATTTTAGGAGAAAATCAACACTTCGCCAACGGGCATAGTGCAGCAGCCGCACCAGCTGCATCTACCGATCAGCGCTCAGATATTGAATACGAATCAAGGTTTGCCAACGATCGTTCCAACGCTTCAGCACATAGGGCCAAGCCTGAGGGTGATACCCGGTGACACGAGGCAGCTTCTGGTCACTCATACCACTGGTAATAACGAGTCCAGGCCTCTCACGTTGGCCGTGCAAAACTCATCGGATCAATCGAGGCCGCTCATCGCCGTGCAATCGAACACTGGAAGTGAGCCAAGGCCCGTAGCGTTGGTCGTTCACTCGTCCACGGCCAACGACAATAGGGTAACGTTCGTGCATTCTAATCTGTCCAACAACGATAGGCCGTTGGCCCTAGCCGTGCAGTCGTCCGCCAATGACGTCAGGCCAGTTACATTCGTGCACTCGGCAAACGAAGGAAGGCCGTTAGTTCTCGCTGCGCATTCTCCTGCACTAAATGTGTCGAGTGAGTAACTTGAAACAATCTTATATATATAGTGGAGTTATGTGTTGTCATTTTCTGTATGTTGACATTATCCGGTACTGTACAAATTAAACTTTCGAGTCCAAAGAGCTTTCCCGATCTTATCTTCGTCATCATTAACCTTTTCGATGCGGCTACATCGTTCGCGAATATGTTTCGCTGTTCGGATACTCGCGTTGCGAATAAGATTTTACTGTACGGGCCAGTTACAACGCGAACGTACATTTTATCGCGGGGTAGATAAATGATGGGATATTACAATGTACAGTGGTGTACGGTTAACTTTCATAAGATTTGGAACCCGGCAGAGAAAGTTTCGCGTACAGGAATAAAGAAAGAGAATGATTATAACAGGAAGATGCGAGATGGATCTTTCCTTTTCTACTTGGCCAGATTTTGTTGGGCTTGAGATGCAGAGTAGAAGGGATTGGGTGGATGAATCGTGAAAAGTTAATTGTGCATTACAGTAACGCATTTTAAAATATTCAGTTTTTAAAAAAGTTAAAATATCAATGGGTGACTATAGTCACTGGTAGTATCAAAAGGGTTAACAATTAGGGACATTGGTTGGTGCTGATACAAAAAGCAATTAGTGGATATGTGGTTGCTTCTGGTTCTTGAGAACTAGTTGGCTTGTTTTTTGGGATTTTATAAAGTTCAGGTTGAAGCTTTGTCCCTGCATAGCATTGACTTCGTTCTTCGACTCTTCGACTTTTGGATGATGTAGCAATTATGAATTATGTTGCAGACGCTCAAACAAGGATAAGAGCAGGAGATGCGCAGACCACGCATAAAATGGTCGGTGGTGTGACTTTGGTAGGCGGAAATGGATCAGAGCTAACTAGACTTCCCGGTGGCGCGGAATTGAATATACTTCCGGCAAATGGTAATGCTTTACATTGAATATCCTGTATCTCTTTTTCTTGTTCTTTATCCTATGTTTGACGTGTAAATCGCTTAATATGTTTTTCCTTTTATCATGCATGTTTTTGTATCATAATTGTAAGTCACTATGGTGGTCCTTCTACACGCCACTAGAGGGATTATGTAGGATACCGGTTCTCGCAAGTTATTGAGTAATCATACAGTTTGTATATAAGTGGACTGATAGAAAACATTTGGAACACTTTGAGCACTATATACCAAAGGCAGAGTCGTATTGTTACGATTTTGTAATGAATTAGTGCAACATCAAACTATTCATCCGCAGAGCGGTTTGTTATTATCTTTGTATACGAATCGCTTTGAAGATGGCTGACAAAAACATTAAATGCATCAAAATTTGTTTTTAAAAAACAAAATTTTTATATTCAATCCCCTTTATTCTCAAAATTATTATCATAATTATGTAAGTTATAAAGAAAATCTTTTTCCTGTATTATTTTTTATATTATATAACATAAAAGCACGACACAAGAACAATATCTTAGTGTAGTGCTTAATTTAAGATGCGCAATCGGGAAAGACTAGAAGAAAGAATTAATATACCCGCGTATATAAAGAAATGCATGGTACTAATTGTTTAGTTTGTAATTTAAAATACTTAGTCGTATGGCTATAATGGGAATGAAAAAGTTAAATAACTATTTGATATACCACCTGTATATACGTTTTTGCTGAACTATATTCAGGTTTAATCATGATATAAGTTATAAAATCAATATTATATGGTTTATTATACACTTCGACTGTATGATAGCCTACTTTTCTATATTGTTTATCCTTTTCCTTTTTATTTTACTTTATTAAATATTTTCTGCTTTCATTTTATTTATACAATATTTTATTTTGTACAATGTCACTACACAAACGCTACGATCGCTGTATGCGGTCCATCGCTAACCCTGCAACGGTCTTCATGATTTTATTCAATTCAATCATATCCTGCTTTCTTTAGAAATAGTGTACAATTTTGGCAGAGGGAAGTTTTAATATAGAGATATTGGAATTTAAAATTTTCCATATTAATTACTATTCCTTCATGTCCTTCTTAAAACTAGGAAATTCTTTAGAAAAATAAAAATTGTTTGGATGAAAAATGACCCAAAGACCGTCAAAGGGTTAAGTGGCGTATGATTGTAGTTATATTGGTCCCAAGAATGCAATATATCTTATCGTGCAATTACCTTTATGGGTTGCAGGATTGACGCTGAGCCACGCAGGAGTGTCGCTTCAAACTACAACAGGTAAACCAGGCTCGACAGTGATGCAGAACGCTCCGTCCACAGAGGGTATAGCTCACATCGTTGGTCCCCACACACCCCTCTCCGGTTTAACGCCGATTGTCACACCAATGACCGTTGTCTCGCAAGGGAATCAAGTGACTGCTCATATTCTAGCCCCCTCCAGCCTTGCGGGAAAAATGATCACGACCCCAATCCTCAAATCTGTGGCACAAATGCCAATCGTGAACGCTCAGTATATCAACACCACCACCTTGGTGAAGCCTGTTGTTGTCGTCAGCTCACCTTCAACATCAACACCACAGGCAACAACAGCTTCCAGTACACAACCTTCCTCATCCACACACTCGACCGTCTGACAGAATCAAAAGAAAGTGAAACTAGCTTGAGAAATGGCTAATGCTAGGTGTATCGAAGCACGGTGTTACAGAGATCACGATAGATCGGTGTTTAATCAACACGTGTCCATGTATCGTTATTATACAATGCGTTTCGCGTGTATAGGATCGACGACTACTATACACGTTCGATTGGAGAAGTCGACAGGAGGTAACGTTAAAATGGCAGACGTGATTAGCAAAAGAGAAGTTACGGACGCAAGAACTCTGTCCGCCATGCTATTCTCGACATCGAAGGAGAATTTCCTATTTTTTAAAAATTCAATTGCGTTCCTTCGTGTTTTGAATTTCGAATATTTATGCTCTTCCAAAGAGTGAGCCGACTGAGATGCGAAGATATGTTGAAAATGCCGTTGCGCAACTTGTGCTGTTGTACATGGTACCTCGAACGTTTCAGAGAAGTACTTATCGAAGAGGAAAGGTCGCGCAGAAATTGAATGAGCGCGCGATATATCACGGAATTGAATGCGATAAGGCAGCTTGGAACGGAAATAATTTTCAGAATATCCAAAAACGAGGAAAAAAAGAAAGTACATCCGTGTATGTAATGAGTTTCCTTCAACGGTGAGCATTTAATGTTTGTCAATTCAAAATTTCAATGATTCAATTTGAACGATCATTTTTTTCATTGTTTAAACGATAAAGCCCAGGGAAAGCAGAACAATCCATGATTGTTCGCATTATGTTACCTGTGAGAAGATTTCTTTCAGAAATGATTTCAAATTATATATGTTGTCATATATGTAACATTACTAATGTTGTTTGCACGATTTTACATTGCTTGACTGCAGAGTATCAGTTATTCGATATCATTTCTTGTTTGGTACCTTGTTGCAATTGAAGAAGTTCAGCAAAGAAGAAACTAAACGACTGTGTTTAGTGAGTAATGTTAAATTAATGAATTTGTATGATATATAAGATTGGTTTAAATGTTGGAAATTGATCGAAATCTTGGAATCGGATGGATGATAAATATGCTTGTGCTTTTAAATTAATCATATATGTTAAATAGTGGCTGTGGAGAAACTATTATTGTTTACACCTATAATTTACTTTCAAAAATTAGATGGTAAATTGAACTTCCTTCGCGTCGAATGCACGCCAAGGAACACGGATACGTTTTTTCTTTTTCTTTTTATATGTATACATACATGTATTATATAGAACGTGCTCAAGTATTTATTCGTTTCTATTTATTCTACAAAATGCAACACCGAGTATAAGCAGAAAAAAAAAGAAAACGTTCGTTTTGATTTCTTAATTTTGATATCTTTATCGGATTCGAGAGAACGCTTGTCTGTAACTTACTTGAGAAAACAAAAAGAAAAAGAAAAAAAAACGATGAAAAGCATCAAAGGAAATACGTATGCGTTACGTGTTTTTAATGACATAATAGTTCGATTTCTGAAGAAATGTGTACATGCAAGAGCTCTTGGATCGCAAACGAAACACGTTTATATATTTTGCATAATATTTTGCATTGCAAGTGTTCAGATGAACGAACCCGAGGAGAAAAGAAAAACTTCTGATTCGCGTTGCAAGAGAAAGCCAGAATTATTGTCTACATGTAATCGTTTACCGTACTATTTTAAAATTGTTTTTTCCTTTGCGCGAGTAAAGGAAAAAAGAATGATTTACGTTTCATTTTTGCAATATTAAGTTTTTTGAGCTTTCATTCGATATACTCGATGCGAGACCGTTAACGGTAATTTATTCGACTTAAATAAAATACAATATATTAGTCCTGCAGATGTCATGAAGATATATATACACACACCTGTATATATTTTTGGTTATTCTTTACGTGTGTGATTATCGACGTAATCACGAAGCTGTAACACGTCGTTCGAAATTTTCCTTTGTGTCTTGCAGCCGTATGTCAAAATTCATTGCAAAAGTACAAAAAGCAAGCTCTCTCTCTCATGATTATAAATCTATTAGATGACCTCTCTTTTTTTACATACTTTTACATGTATGTGATTCTGTAACATGATTAATTTTTTTTTTGAATACTTGGAACGAAAAGAAAATTGAATCATATATTATATACTGAAGAAATATCAACAATAATACAACATATTTTTTGGATAACAATTTAACTTATTATATTTCATTTCCAAAGTCGTGCATCATCGCAAGGAATGGAATTTCGTTTCATTTTCGTGTCAGGTAACGCGTACCTGAAAATAAGAAATTAAAATAGAGAAAAAGTAGTTTCGAATTCATGAACGACGCGCTAAAGCAAAACGAAGTGTTCAGAAGCGGTGTAATCCGAGGTTTTATACGCATGTGTGTGAGTGTGCATTTGGCTGTTAACGGTCTCTTTCAGAATATCACGATTTGTACACTAGTATTATTATTAACTTGTATCTGCGTATACACACATATATATATATCTTGTTTTTTATTTTTTAAATTATTTAATCAAAGGCTTTGGTCAGTCAGATTAAGTGCTGATTATGTAAGTATGTAATATGCGTGGGCGCTGTGTCTCTAGGTCTATTGAGAAAATTCGTTAAAGGATTTATTAAGTTATTGGTTAGCGGAGAGTGATATCATTTTTAAGGAAAGCTAAAAACGTCTGGAAGTTTTTGAATTTTGTATGTGGTCCTGTTTCAGAAACGTTGCAAAAGCCACCGTGTGTTTCAAAATTCTTATAACGCGTTCATTTTGCATAGCAGTGTCAATTGTGGAAGCATTCAATTGTAACACATTTATTTTGCTCGAAACGACTGGAGAGTTAGTTTTCTGAAGTGAAAGAAATGACAGTTATAGAAGAAATGTCTCGTGTATTTAACATAGCAATATTTTTAACGAACTTAAGTGTTTCTAATTTATGTAATATTATATCTTGGTAGTTTTAAAGTACAAGCTATTTTATTATTGGGCGATAATATAATTCGGATAAGTGATTCTCTTAGAGTTTCGAGTATTATTTTAAGTTCATTGTTTGATTCCGTTTTGATAAATCAGTATTTTCATTTCGTATCACTATTGCAGTTTATTACCACAATGAACGCATTAAATAATTAAAAATATGTAGCTGCACTTCAGTTACTCGGAAATGTTTCGATAAAGTACTGTTTATAAAATAACTATAACAGTTAATAATTGAAGGTAATGGTGAGAATAATTATTTTAATTTAACAGAGATTATAAATAGCAGTAGTGTTCTTCGATTTGCAACATATTATAAGAGTATATATTCAATCTATACTCTTTGACAATTTCAATGTAAGTCATTTTTCTCCAGTGCTGGAGTTTGAATTAGTTGCTGACATGTTAAATGTGAACAGAAATCTGAAAGGGACTTGAAATTTCACATTCCTTGAGTAAATTTAGAGTTTACATAATTTTGAAAATAATCTTATTTGAAACAAATGTTTTGCGTAAATGTAGGCTTTTCAGTGAAGCAATTATTTCTGAGATTTTTTAGGTACCGAATGATCGATTGACATTTTTAACACGTTCACTGTCCCATGCATCATATGTAATGCACATAATTGGTACTAAACAACTTTTATTAAAGTAAAGTTTGTACAAATTGATTAGTGTCTACTATCCTATGACTACGATGATGGAATTACCATAAACTGTGTTTGTATGGCAAATAAAAAGCAGAATATTTATGCCAAGCATTTAGTTGCTTCGCTGAGCGTACAAAGAGCGACTACACTAAATGTGGACAGTGAACGTGGTAATACGAGCTTCGGTATTTCATGAATTTTGTTTCTCCACTGTTTCCTTTCGAGATTTTTCGCTGCATCGTTATCATATCATATCAGGAAGTGAAAGCAGTACTCTGTCGTAACATGCGTATGTATTAATTACAAAAAAATCTCGTAAAACATAGTTAACGGTGACTTTTCTGCGTTTCAAGTTACGACGAAAATACAGATTCGAAAGTATTTCAAGTTTCGATCATTCACGCATGCTGGAATCGTTCGATGCTTTCATCGAGTCGCTATTCTATTTTATATGCGTTCATTTTTTCTCGCTTTAATTGCGAAATATGGAATACTCGATATTTCCAATTTTAGCAGTTATGAATAAATTAGGAATGATTATTGTACAGATGATCCTTGATCGGCGCTAAGCCTTGTACGTTACATATCGTAATCGAATCGAGTTAAAGATTCAAGAATATAATATACAGGGTATCCCTGTAAAAGATAGCCTCCTTAAGTGAGACGATAGAGGGAGTAAAATAAAACGAAAAATTTCTTAGAAACATGATTTTGAAGGTGCATATTTAATTAGATAAACCTTACAACAAAATTTGATCATATTGTGATACGAATTTAATACGTCTACAAAGTTATCGTACCATAGTACGCATTTACTTACACAATTGTAGCTACTGGAATTGAATAGAATAGCATTCTATAATCTTTCTTTAACTTTAATCTCGTTTGTATTTTTGTACGAATTGTTTCTCGGCACTATAAAACATTAACATCGGAATTAATAAATATTTGTCTGATTAAGCCTTTTAGGGCAATATTGATTTAAAACAGTGGGAATCATTTTTTCATAATTTTTCTTTAGAATTGAATATAGCAATGCTTCGAAAGAGTTAATATGATACCATTAGTATTTTTTGTGGTACTAGTATGAATCATTACATCTATTCAACCCTGAATTTAGCTAGTTAACTAGGAAAGACTTATTAAATTCGTCCCGCAGATTATTCATGATTGGTCCTACTGATTCTAATTTTCTTAAGAATTCTACGTTTTTTATTGCATTATTCAGTTCGCATTAAGAACACTTAATACTATATTTACAGTTGCAAGAATTAAAGTAGACGTAACTAAAATGAATTCTTTTTCATTAATTCTCAATTCTATATAGGAAGGAAAATTTGATTAAGAGATTAGTTGATCTTTTAAAACAAGCATTTTTAAAACTACATTGGTAGCATCATGGTTCACTTCATTTTATTCCCTCTAAAATTTTCCTTAAGGAGTCCTTAATCATCTCTTTTTTAAGGATACTGTATATATAACCATTCGTATTTATCTGTGTAAATGTTAAAATTGAAGACTCGAATTATTTCGTATCCCATATAGATAGATAAGGCGTTAATCATTCGCCTATTGCTAATCACTCCGCGGTCAATGTCGAGGTTTTTGAACTAGAAACATAAAATAAAAATCATGTCT
Source organism: Eucera pruinosa (assembly GCA_028830335.1). NCBI lineage: Eukaryota > Metazoa > Arthropoda > Insecta > Hymenoptera > Apidae > Eucera > Eucera pruinosa. The sequence goes on from JAMYCR010000001.1 coordinate 18,039,864, forward strand.
TTCGAGGGAATGCATTTCCATTTCGTTTTCTTGGCACGTAGGAAAACGTACCAATAGTTGTATTAACTGTTTAGTGAAAAGAGATTTCACGTGATTTTCCGGCTGGATGATAAATTGCTCGAGAACACCGAATTCGGCGCGCGCACTAGTCATTTTCGTTCCCTCCTTATTGTTTTAATGCGACTAAACTCCGAATTGCTCCGATGGGCTTTCAAACTATATAATTCGGCACACTTTATGTTTTCTCTTTAATCCAACTTCGTGAATCGTGCAATGGATGTAAATAGTTATACAAGTTGATGTTGGGGGCATTCTTAACACGCAGAACGAGCAACGGAAAGCGCAGACGAGAGTTGTTAATCTTTCCGCCGAATGCAATGCGAGTAATCACTGATATTCCATATTTTACAACTTTTTTCTACTACGATCTACGAGATGAAACTATTTATTAAATTATTCCATTAATAAAACAAAATCTTTGAAGCAGAAGAAAAGATATTGGCAAAACAACACGTTTCGTGTATCCAATAAAAAATAAGCATTTTATTTAGAACGATCTACAGTAGAATATTTAATTACAGAGAAATAATAGTTGTCCTGAATTTCAAACACTTTGGTCTTCTTTTGTTTTCGTCTTACTTAATTCTTTCGTGATCAACGAGTGTTAAAGTATTAATCAACAAAGAGAAAAATTACAGAGAATCAATTTTTAATGCTGTAATTTGCCAATAAAGAAACAACGTTCAATAAATTTAATTGTATTATTCATTACATGAAGTTTGCACTCTATTTAGGCATCCGTGTGAAAATGAGCAAAAAGACAGTTATTTCAATATTTTCACAGTTAAACATTGTAGAGTTAAGATGAACATTTCCTGTTTTTCTCCATACCCTTTGATTATTATCTTTAATTTCTTTCATGTTCCTGGTTTATACCGGGAATTATTACTTCTCGTATTTATGTTATTTATTATTTCAACTGCTCAATTATCCATTGATCCTCATACAAAGAAACGAAAATGATTATGACGTGTAGGGATTGGTTGAAACTGAAAATTTTGCTTTTATCGCGGGTACGCGGAACGTGTTAAATGAATAAAAACAAAAATGACAATTGCTTTCTTTGCGTTTGGCGAAGAAAGAACACAGAGAGGAGAAAAAGCTGTCGGCAAGACGAATCAAAACGAAACTGCGTTCGCGTTTGCTGTTGAATAGCAGACGCGCAAAAAGCAAAGAAAAAAGAAAACGATAAAGATATCCTTTTTTGTATATAAACTAAAGAAAAAGTTAAAAAAAAAAAGAAATAAAAAGAAATAATACAAAAGAAATCTCGTCGGTCAGCGGGAACCCTCGGGAACAAAATAGAGGTCGACGGGGAGAGAGAAAGTAACGGAGAAATGTGCGGAGAATCTATGTGTACATGAACAATGTGATATAAGTAATTAATAAAATTACTTAGCACTATAGCGTTTAAGCAAAAAAAAAAAACAAAAAAAACTGTTAAACCGTTTACAGTGTAGACGTACGATGCTAATTATTATTTACTAACATCCTACAAGAAACCATAAGGGAAATCTAATTGTACATAGAATTACACTAGAGGGAGAGAGAGTGAGAGACAGAAAGAGAGGAAGAATGTGAAAGAATGTGAGAGAATTAGAATGGGAGAAAAAGAAAAGAAGAATCACGAAATGTAATTATATTGAATACGAGAGGAAGAGAAAAGAATGTAGAGATGCAAAGGAAGAGAAAAATGAGGGAAGTGAATAAAGAAAAAGTGTATGTAACGAAGAAAGAAGGGTTTTGGAATATGGTAAACTGAAACTCTAGCGTGTCTTGTATATCCCTCGTGATGATAGAGTTTGTAGATTATATTTCTCGTGTGTGAATGGAACAACGAGGTGTAGAGAAAAAAAGAGGAAATAAAATGGAGTATGTCTGTGAGTTCTAGTAAGAGTGTTGTTGTTGTTGTAGTCTATGTCGAATTTTGTTATATGCCACCGCTGGTATATATGAAACACGGTATATCTCACGAACCTCTTCTGAACGATTTATTGCGTGCTGTTGACAGTAAAGAGAGAATGTCAGAGTGCATGATGTAAAAGATGGAAAAGAAAAAAATAATGCGGAAGAAATGTTAACAAAAAAAAAAACGAAAAAAAGAAGAAAAAAATATGAAAGAGAGAGCGTGACGTACGGGGGTCGAAACACCCAGCCGCGTGCAACACTTTTTGTTTTCAAAAAGAGTGCGACAAATTTCAATACAATCTATTACAATAAAAACGTGTAAGCGTGTAGCGTTGCCCAGTCCTCCTTGTATCCGCCTTGAATTCATAGATCTCCGATCTATCAATGATCCGATCGAATCTCAACGTGTGGTGGTAAGGAATTAGAAACCATAATAAATCTTACGCCAAATGGTGGTTTTAAAAGAACTATAAATAAATGAGAACTCGATGCGAAGGGGTACGAGTAATCAGATTCTGAATGATCGATGTTTTGCAAATTATTTTATTTGAAGATTTCGACTTTAATCAGTATCTAATCTGCAATGAGTATACGGTAATTGGAAAATATATTTATAAACTGGGGACTTCTGATTTCTATTGACCATATATCTTTTTCTGTGTAACGATAAATTAAAGCCTCGATACACCTTACATACATATTTTGATTCAGAACCGGATTATTTATATTATTTCATATTATATTGATTATATAGCAGTGGTGGCTAAATCTTATCATGAGAGGAGCTATATCAACAAGCATTTTTCACAAATACTCAGTAGCCGCATCTTCTATTCAAATATAGTGGCTATAAAATTTATTTTAGATCACCCGCGACAGCATCTGTATGATATACTGACCCTAGTCTCTTTTTATGATCAGTATAACGCAATTAGTAATTACTTAAAATCGAAGGAACTACACAACGCAACAAAATTAAGGTATCACTAATTTTGGACAAAAAAAATTGTCGGTCTTAGAGCTGCTAATATAACATGGCAACAAAAAATTATGATTATTAAAATTTTATTTCATGGAAAATAAAATGTAAAAGTTGATTAAAAAACGTCCGATTGAAAAATGTATGTATATAGTACAAATAATTTTTGTAGCCTCTGCAAACGTTTAAGAGCTACATCTTCCAATTCATATCACTGTTTACCAGTTCAAGTTGTGAATTGCGCTTATAAAACTATTACATATCCGTATGTAATATGTACAAAGTTGTTGTATCGAAATATTAGATTATAATATCGGATATAATAATAGTAATCCAAACATAAGCAAATGAAACATATGCCATCAAAGTCAGTGTAGAAAGATGTTTAAAAGAATGTTACAATATATACTTTACTTCGATAGGAAATTAAAAATTGATGGCAACAAAGTGAGCGAAGGTACACAATATTTTCCGGGACGTCCTAGTATGCATAAATATTAATAAAGTAAAAATTATTATGCTTTAAGCAGGCTTTAAACATCGTTGCTCTAAAACTGATATCTTTAATAAAAATCAGAAGTTCGTGATGTATGAAAACTTTTTCTAGTCGCTGTAAAGATGGCGGAGATTAAGATTTGAAACTCACAAATTGGTTACTCTGATGTTGCGTGGTTTTTAAGGAATATATTATAGAGCGCTGTGAAATTTTATAAAAAAAAAGAGGAGGAATAATGTGTGTAAATAGAGGTTCGATCATGTTTTTCTGAATAAATTCTACGATCTAACGGGAATTATTTTCCCTGGGAGAAAAAACAGTATTAGATTACATTGTAATTATTAATGGATATTAGGAATTATATAGTAAATCAAGTTTCTTAATTGCAGGGAGATTATTAAGCGGTGTAATGAATTTCTTCATTATGACGAGTTATACGAATGTGAAATTATGATCATATTAAATATGTTTTTTATGAATATCAGAACTGGCCGAGTGTCCATCGTATCCCTTCGCGTGTGACTTTCTTTAAGATAATGGGTTACTATAAGTATTTGTGATAAATTCTTTGCAATTTCGAAGAATTCTTATAGTGACTCATTATATTATTCGTTACAGTATAATAATTGTGAAGTGAAAATAAAGAACTTTGCAGAAGTGAACTAAATTGGAGGAACATGCAACAAGCAATATTTACTCATAAATAATAGTACAAATAATATTTACTAGAATTTTTCTGCTAAAAGTATACAAGATTATATAATAAAGAACAAATAGATATTTCTAAAATATTTTCAAGATTTTTAATTTTCACATCACAATTGTATACTATTTTTCTCATGACATTAAATTGCATGCAGACTGAACTTCGAATCCTAAGCGCGATCGAAGCAGAACTGTAATAGTTGATATAACATCGCAACTGTTAATCTATTTGTCTTAATTTACCTTCATGACTAGGTGAACAATCATCTCCAGTTAATAGTTGTGATGGTACGCGGGTAAGAAAATATTAGATTTCAACCCTTTCACTGTGGCAGATTTTAATCAAAGATTATGCAGAAATCGTCGTAATACTGAATGGAAATCTAGTTAAATTAATAGTTTTCCCCCCGTTCTTTCCTATTCTTCAAATGGCAAAGAATTTTAAGTATTTCAAAACGTCAGTAGTGTATTGGTGACCGGAACTTAGTCTTTAAGCGTCGATAGCAATCGAAGGGTAAAACGAGGTTCAATAAAATGAAACTTGAAATCAAATCTGTTGTTTAATTACAATTGTACGGTACTTATTATTTTATAATGAGATCCTTATTTCTTTCAATTTTTAAACGAAGAATTCAAAATTAATATTTTTAAAGATTTCAAGTATTCGTTTATAATAATTATTTGTCATGAGTATGCAATTAAAGAAATTTTTTGGAAAAATTTACGTACCATCCTTAGATGAAGAATTCGAAACGAATGAGGTATGTATTCATTATAATAATTTATTTGTGATGCGTATATAGTTACAAGTTATTTTTTTGGCAAAATTTATTTTCAATTTTTAGACAAAATATCAAACTGAATGTTTCTAAAGATTTAAGGTATGTATTTATTATATGTATATTGGTAAAATGCTTTGGTAAAATTAATCGAAGATATTGTTTAATATTATTTTAAAATCTCAGGTTTTATTTTATTTTTTATGAATGAAGATTGGTAATTTGTAGAATAAGTCAACTCATTATCTTCAATTAAACGGTCTTGAACACCGTAAGGAAACAAAAAGGAAATAATGTATAACAAAATCAAATTTCCTCCAATAATCGTCTCGTTCATTTTCTGTTTTCTCTTTTTAATATTTTTGACAAAAAGTTTGATGAAACGGCCGAAATCATTTTGTGACTGAAAAACCAATTTATTTTCACACTGCGATTTTATCATTGACAATTATCATTATACGGAAAGACAGTGCTTTCACCGTCGCTACCACTGCACACAGGATAACAGATGTGTATCAAAGACAAGAAAATATAAACGAGAAAATTACAATAGTAGCACGCATTGCGACAAACGTGATTTCTCGTATGTCGAATCGATCGATCTGCGGATTAATCAGAAAATTCTCGTTTTTATGTATCCATTTATTAAAAATATGCACTAATTCATATTGTATGTATGTCTGCGTGTGTGTAGTATGTCTGATTGCGTATATGTACGCAGGGCCGCTGCGTATTGATGGGCAAGTTGCTTTAACAAAAACTGCCTTCAAATTAATAACAAATTTTAGGTAACTACAATGGCTGCTATAATTTTCCGGCCAAAATATAACTTAATTATATTAATAAGGTGTAGAATACCTGGTAATAAAGGCCTGCTATACAAATATACCGGTTTATTATAGTTTAAAAATGATTACCTTATTAAGTTGCATGTGAAAAGCATTTTATTAATGTGTAATTTAAATTGAAACAGGATTATAGACTGGCCGGAAAATTATGATAGCCACTATATATATATACATACTGTTTGAAAAGAGATATTTTTAATTATATTTGCATGTGTAAACATTGATTTTTATCCTTCTGTAAAGTTCAAAACTTTCATTAACTTTTATAAGGAGAGGTGGAGACAGACTGTTTAAAGCTTGCACAAGGGCGGCTCTTATATACGTGGCGGTCCTGTATGTATGTATATATATATGTATATCGTGTATATGTGTTTTATTACTTTCAATAAGAGTAGAGAATGACACAATCATTAATATTGTCCTCTATCTACGCGTTGAGACACTTCTAGCACGTAATTCTCAAAATATACAATATTCTCGTGTTCATCGTTTACAAAAGACTAGATTCATTCTTTCTAGACGCTTCAGTATAATTTTGGAATTTCTAACTAGAATCCAGAACATATTTCTCCTTCGTCCCATTATTCTCTCCTTTATCTCGTCACATTACGATTTTCTTTATTTTCTTTTACTAAACGCTTTTTGTTTCTTTTTTCCTTCCTTTTTTTATTAATTTTTTGGTCAGTTTTGCAGGTATTCTCGTTTGTCAAACATCATGCTTCTGTACGCGTACATATACATGTATACACACATATATATATATATATATATATACATATGTATATATATATATACATATAGACTGAGTACATAGCTATGAATTTTGCGAAGATTTACAATTGCAAGTTATCTTCCAAATAATGGCACACCCATGCATCCTTGGCGCGGCGATTTGCGAGCAAAAGTCATGAATATCATTCTGGTTATTAATTTTAAGAATTTTCATCTATGTGGTAAAATGCAAGGAAAACTGAGCACAGTTTTGCAAGAAATTTATACTAAAATCATTTTTTTTTAATATCATTAGTAAAATATTACAGCCATAAAATGTTACAATTTTCTTTCATTGCTATACGAAATTAAAATTTCTGAAAAATGTACACACGTGTACAGAAACGAAAATTCCTATTAGCTATATTAATTATAAAATTTAAGAAAGGTGCTTTGCTTTTGTTATTTTGCATATTTCTACATGTTATACATTATACATTTGTTAAGATTTTAATTCCTGACAAAATAGATACTTTTTTGAACAAAACGGAAGAAAATATATGTATTTGGAGTTTCGAGAGTTCCGAGAATTTCAAGTTTTCACAAAGTTTCGAATTCGAGTTTCACGAAAATAAAAATTAAGTTCCGATCCATTGCTAATTTTTTTTTGCATATTTAAATTTCTTATAAATGTATGAACATCCATAGCCTAATTATCAGTTATAGCAATTCACAACTGAGTGTTAGGCCAGTATTTCATTCTCACTGATTACGAGCTATAGAAGTACTGGAATATTAAAATAATGATGTATCGATTAAAAAATCAGGTCAACAAACATATATAGCTATATTTTGTTCGACTACTTGTAGGTCAACCATAATGACGAATCCATGACTTTTAGTCCTTACGATGATTACACGTGATTGTTCGCAGTGTAGCTCGCACGAACAGAATTTTAATTAACGTTTGCTCGGTTTTACGTAACGTAAACACACAATTACTGATCTGAACAGCGGAATTCTCATGTGTACATATTGTATACATGGTACCATATAAATGGAGTGACTCACATGTCTTCGGAATTTATATTATATTAATATGCATTTATATTTGTTTTTAATCATCGATTTATTAGACATTCCTTTACACGATTTCCCGATTTCTTAGGAAATTTTTGGATTTCTTGTGATTTGTTTATGCCTTTGAATAATTTATTATTATGCTCTAAAGATATAGTCGCAAACTCCGCAGAATATGTGATCCCATTTAAGTGATACCAATGTATATTTTACTTGATGTTCGGAATTATGAGGTAATTATCGATTGTGTTCTTTGTACGACTTTACATACTGAAAACTATGAGGTAACTTCGAAATAATATTAGCTTAAATTATTACGGAGTTTAAAATGTACGAGGTAACGATAAAATAGGTACAATAAAAATAATCATGTAAGATAACATAAAATATAATTGAATAAAATATATTATTGATCTATTCATATTTACGTAGGTATTATAAAGGTACTCTCGATTGCATGAGTATGGCACTCCATACGAACATAAAACCAAGTAGAATACAAATATGTGAAACCGAATTCTCGAATTTGAGATAAGATCTTGATCTTTTGTTCTTTTATTATTTGATCTTTTATATTTGATCTTTTATCTTTTTTTTAAACTTGTACAAAGAGAAATAAATTGTTGATTACAAAGGTGATGACTTAGATAAAAGTTTTATACGATTCAGGATTTAATTTAGAATCCAATTATTTTTTCTAGGTCACGCTAATAGTTTTGACATGTGATAAATATGTCTAACTACAATAAATTTAGATCTATAATTTATACTGGTATATATTCAATTTTTAATACATATTGAATATATGTAAAGCGCTTAGTTGTTGAAGCACTTATTGATAATTATTTTAAAGCAATTTTTAAATTCCATATTAATCATCAACTATAGTTAACCATATTGACATGGCCAATTACCGTAATTAGTATGCTAATGGATTTCCGGAATAACGCATAAACGTTTGCTTTTTGATCACTAATATATGAATAATGGATAATACGTTAAGTTTTACGAAATGTAAATACGTTGTTTAATTGCTTAATAACGTATTAACGCTACAACAATGAACTTATTAATAATTAGCTATTAATGTAACAGTAGTGAATACACTGTGGATCTTAATACAAGTTTATATTTTTATAAATATAAATAAAGAAATGGAACCTAAGTTTAGATTAGGTTCACCTTCCGAATATTATAAGATGCACTTTATTTTAGATATTTTGTATATTTTTGCATATTATATGTATTGTATATATCGTTTTGCGCATATAAATTATGCATAAACGTATAAAGATCCTTAGTTTACTAATGAACATATTAATAATTAGCTAATAATGGTATTCACGACTTCAACTATTATCTTCGATAATATATTGTCAATACATTAATTACAAGTATCACATAACTGAGATAAAAAATATAATGTAGTTTCGCACAAATTCGAGAATTGGTTCGTTGTAAAGCATAACAATAAAATACTATCAAAATTCTACTGATTTGGTAATAATTGTTCATGTGTATATCGAAGTTGGCGAATAATGTGTAATTAATTACTTCCAAAAAAGGATTTTTAAATTATGGAATGGGTTAAAATCGTAAGCGACATTTTAATGGAATCCAAGTTGTAACTCTTTTTTTCTGTTAAAACAATTGTACGAATTTATAAATGCCGTTAATTTTGTGACGACAGCTAACTGTTTAATAATTATTATCAAAAACGAATTAATATGGAGCTCAATAAATAAAATTCTGTTTTCCTTTAATTTTTCACTTAAGTAATCAAATGCCACTTAATCGATAATTATGGAAATCTGAAATTGTTTAAATCATATCTTGTGCGCTAAAGAGCAAATATTCGCTTTAATATGGTTTTCAAAATAATTAAATGCTATAATGGGCTATATTTGAATATATGAAATAATTGTCACTTCGATATACAATGAAATTTGTAAAATTTCCAATAAAAAAAAGGATAAAACGTATTTTATAAAATATTTTGTTCAAAATATATCCACTAAAAAGGGTACATTAGTATTTTGCTTCAATTAGCAACACAGTTTCATTGTACGTATTATAAAACGAATAAGAAATATAAAAAGTTAATCCGAGCAATAATACATAGTATAAAATATGTTGTAGGAAAAAGATATAAAAATACGAAGGATATATTTAGACGTGAAGAATATTAAAAATGCTAGAAATAGGTGTAATTGCTATGTTTTACCACGCATTGAAATCACCAAAGGTTCATGCATTGTAAAAGACTTTGTGGTATTACCTATATTTAGAATCGTGATAAACGGTATTTTATTTTACTATAGCTTTTACAAGGTAACTAAAACTGTGTTAACAATAATTAAAAAATTCCAAAGATTATTAAAAAAGTGAAAGAAAACAATTTTTTTAAATAAATAACACTCGAATGTTTAAGAAACAGTGTTGCTAACTGAAACAAGAATACTATACATATATTGCAAAAAAACAAAATTATGATCATAATAATCATACATAATTATACATATAACATAATATACAATACGTATAATAATGATACATAATAATAATAATAATAATAATAATAATAATACATATTCAAATCACTTTTATAATTCTGTTAATTCTTCCAAGGCGAAAATAGCGAGCATTAATTATCCTCTGTTATGACATGAAACAAGACGATCCTTATTAATCGAGCTTCAATTATTAGTAAAATATTGACATTTGGTTAGTAAATTATTAATGAAATATTTCGTTACAAATTACGTACACGTACAATAAAACAAACACTTTACAGTATAATCGAAAAACGTGGCTACGCTATTTTCTCGTGATTCGCTTAACTAGGCTCGACCGGCAAAGCGTATCCTTTTGCATTTTCTTTTATTCCTTTCTTTTTTTTTTCATTTTACTCCACAAGGGTAATCTGTAGTATTATTATAGAAGTTATATGCCTCCGCGAGCATATGGAATGAAAGTAAAGATTTTCGTCAATTGTTATTCGAACTTTGAAGAAGGTCGTTTGTTGCACGAATGAAAGATTCATAGAAAATATCAGATTTTTTGGAAAATCGCCTACAACACTTTTTCACGAACGAGAGAAAGAATTAGTCGTTGAAGGTTAAAATGTTTAATTAGAGAATTTAAACGTTTAATTAGAATCCACCGAGGATGAATTTCTTAGAATACGATTCGAAGGCGACATTGACTATTTTTCTTCGTTATTTAATGAAATTACAAGAAACAGTGATCGTTACGAATAGCTGCTATCAGTCGTTTTTCCCCTTTTTAATACATATGGATTTAGATGATTACTATTTTCTTGACTCACATTTTTCTGATTTTATATTTAATTCAAATGTAATTAATAATTCAACAAGTAAATTTTTTTTAAAAATTACTCGTAAAATGTTTGACATTTTCTTTTCAATTTCGTGGTAGTACGGAATTTCTCATCTCGCGTACTTTGATTCAATTATGTATCACATTTTTCTTATACAAATAAACTTACATAGAGTATCTGTATAAAATATGATAAAGCATGAGTAAAATTAGAAACTTACAAATCTTCTGGCAAAGAGTTTACCATGTTACTCAAATATCGTTAGAGTATTTTTGGTACGATATTACGTAGAAAATGAAAATAAAATTTACAAACTTATTTGAATATTTTTTCTTCGAATACTTTGTTAAAAGAAGAAAAATATTATTTTGTTCTTTCGAGATTCTTTGGATGCTTCTTCAAACAATACAAAAAATACGCTAAAAGAAAAGAAATGTATTCAGATGGTTTCAGAAAAGTTCTAAGAAATCACCATGTCAACGCTTTTACGTATGCGTGAATTTAAAAAATCCTCAAACTAGTGGAGGACTATAGAAGCTATCTAAAATTTTCCATTCCCTCGACGACGATTGATTAAAAATACTTTTAATTTTCCGATTTGGAGTCGTCGCTGATTAAGGAACGAAAATCGAACACTTTGCGTGAAACTGTGGAGATTAAATAGTAAACGATGCAAGCGCTAAAATAAATTACAAATTGTTTCCTCAGTGAGAAAAACTATAAATTTTATGACGAATGTGATAATAGATAAAAAGGAAATAAACTACCAAATTGCTATGTATTTTTTTAATTAATGACTATTTGAGTTTTTCTTATTTTCTTGATTTGTGTTGCAAATCTTTCCTTCAGGCATTTCCATCATTTACCAGTTCAACTCCACAATTGATTTCAATCAGCGTTAGACAATTTTATGGAACGACGTAGACGTCATTCTTTCCCTTCTTTCTTTTTCGCTCTCCTTCTCTCTCGTAGTATTTGAACTTTCACGAGTCTACGATAACGAGAAAAGGAAGAATATCTCGAGGCAATTAGAATTTTACAAAGGACGAGTTCTCGCATTGACTACCCATCGGAAAGGGTGCACTAAACGTTTACTAAAAATAGCTTATATAAAACATCTGCTTGAGAGCGATAGATCTTTCTACTTATTTTTTCTCTTTTTTTTTTTATTTCTTTTATATAATCGGCATTTACAGCTTTGATCGCTTCTTATTATAATAAAAATACTATGTAGACGTGGACCTTGCACTTACGGATTATAACTTAGTTTCTTTTTCTTTTAACTCTTCATTGAATATAATTTCACTTTGAAATTAAATTCTCTATGTCATCTCGTTTGTACTGCTCTAAATGTACTACACTTTCTTGGTTTCTTCTTCTTTTTTTTTGTTTGTTTTATTTGTTGGGAAGACTTTAGTGACCAATGACGATCTCACGTCCTTGCACTTCCCTTTCCAGTTTTTAGGTGCTTGCGATAGTTTTTTTTTCAGAGAAAGAGTTCAAATTTGTTCTCCCTATACTTTTCCGGAGACTTATTCTTGTTAACACTAATTCTTCGTGCAAACTGATTCATTTCTTTAATTTCATTTGTCAACTATTAATATTAATAGTTTGGTTATTTAATTCGAAATCATATGTAAAATAACTGTGCTGACAGAATTAAATAACGTATCGATAAGAAGATAACTAAATTTGAATTTGGTAAAATGCAAAGTAAAACATTCATTTTGGTAGCTTTCAACAAGCTAAAGGTTTTCTGTTGTACATATATGCATAGTAAGCGCAACTGGAACTCGAGTGTTCAATTCTTGCATATAAATTATGTCGTTGCAAGGAAAATACAAAAAATAAAGTTCTTTCTTATATTGAAGATTTAAAAAAATCTATAAACATTCACTGAAATACTTTCAAGTATACACTTCAAGCTTATCAAATTCAAATGAGTTTATAAAAAGTTAAAGATTATTTTGCAGTATGCAGTGATATAGAATATTTTGCTGGGCTTATGAATAATCCCAGAATGCCGTTCCAGAATTAATAAAAAATCTCATAGATCTACTTACCTACCAAAAAGCTGAATAATATTTCACATAGTCCAAGGCTACCAGTCAGTAAATAAAATTTCTGCAGTACAATGATACGTATAAAAATCTGAAAACCGGTTCGCAGAAGGAGCTCTTTCCCTTTTAAAATGATCTTTCGCGAACACCAAATATACATCGGGACAGAACAATGGAATTTGTACTCGGCGACGCCCGATTATTATAGTTTGCTATCAGCTACGATTCCATCATTGTAATTACTATTTCGAGGCTGATCTTTCGTCGTGGAATCGTCTGTCTCGAGTTTTCTCCTTGAACAAAACTAATCATAGGTACACAGGTTGTTGCTTGGATGCGAGAGCACTATTGCGAACCGAATTGGAAAAACAGGTGCGGCATAACAGAATGCTCGTTACGCAATAGAAAATTATCATCCGTTTTGTTACACGGCGGCGAGACGATACTGTATTTACAAATTGGTTGGCACTTTCTTCGGTTTGGATAATACATCTGCTAGCGGGAATGCGATTGATTCCGATGCGTGGTCAACCGAGAGAATTTCGAGTGCGATAGCGAATCGAACGAGGATACCTCAATGCTCGTTTGCTTTTCCTATTTTTTAACATATTTTTCTTTCATTATATTACTTTATTTTTGTAAATTGTTGTAACGGCAAATTGTTGATTATTGGAATAACACTGTGCTTGAAATTGGTAACGTTGTATATTTTATCGAGTAAGCGTAAAAATTCTGCCGATGTTAAGTAACAAGTAGACTGCTGATTTTTATGCAGATTCATATTTTTAAAACTAAAAATGAAGAAGAGGGATACAAATTAAAGGTTGCTTCACCCGTTAAATATTGTAATATTTACTATACTTTGTATATTTTTGTGTATTGTGTCCATTTTGCATTTTTCTGTACATTTAACTTTCTCACAAATGCATAAAAATCCGCAGTATAGTAACAGGAATATTTTAACTATTTTTATTTATATATTACGAATCGTTTGTTTATTTGTTATTAGAGTAAGATATTTATAGATGTTTTGTAACTCTGTTATAAATTTTTGTCTGTCAGAACATATTCGCAAAATTAAAGTTACTTAACGTAAAGTAACATACAAGTCGACAGAATTTTTGCACTGATCTAATAAGTAGTTTTGACATGTTGTATATGTTGCTTAATTCTGATAGATAAATATATAAGATTGCTGCATGATAAATATCGTTTTCCAGGTGAAAGCTTTTAGTTAGTCCAACTTATTCCAAACTGAAAATTTTTAATGAAAGTGAGAATTGTTCTCAATCAATTATATTTTTATCATTGTAGTATAATAAATTAATCGTACGATGCTTTATAATTTTATAATTATTAATTTTGAAATTCCATCTTGTCAAAAAGTAACATTTATTATGAAACAATCTAATAGTTAACAAGTTTTGTTACTGAAATTAGCTTTGTGATAAAATATTTTAGACTTATTTTGTATTTAGTGAAGACTTATCAATCATTGATTTTAATAATTGCACAGGCCGACACCCCCCCCCCCCAAGAAATAGAAAAATGAATACCCATTAAAAGAACTTGCAAAGACTCAAAGATAAAGTCTCGTGAATATGGTTAAAAACTATTCAACAATTTCTACTGAAATTTCGCCTAACTTACATTCGATATTCATATCTTTAATTTAAATACATGTTATCAAAAATCACTCTAAACGTTATTATCTTAAATTAATTCGATTATTCGGAAATTAAACCGAAGTGAGTAAATTTCATAATATGATACCATTAACTTTTCTAAGTATCTAAAAAGATGTTCCACCAGAAACGAGCAATTTTCTCCTCGTTCGATGCGTGTCTAAGCAAGATAGAAACCCCAGTTGCTATGATACACACGTTACTATGAGTATGTACAACGATTACGGACAGTTGACTACCACGTCGCCTACACTGTACGAACGTCTCACCCTTTCTCTTCTCCCCTTTATTATCACGTTCCGTGCCGGACCGACTTTTGGACACTTTCTGTTCAGGCCGCGTGGGGCGTACACGTCCCATGCTTTACGATTAAATAGTTTTCCTTCTGACGTATGCCTTACAATTTTTACAATAGTACAAAAACCATAATTATCAAGAAGGGGGTGTAGATTTTAAAATGCACAAGACAACAAAGCGATAAATTTAATTTTCAAGGAATTATTTTAACAAACACGTGGTTGAATATTTACTCTACCAGGCTAGTAGAATTCGAAATGGCTTGAACGGAAAGTTCAGCATAGGGCGCATACGGTCCACGCGGCACGGGACGTGTTAAGTTCCTTATTTATGAGGTTGAACACAATAATCGAGAGTCTTCAATCACAATAGACTCGCATGTAATATCGGCGTACATTCATTAAAACGTATCCGATTTCTTCTTCCATGAACTTTTTCTTTTTGAACATTTTTCCTTTTCTTGTTGCTCGTGCCGATTTTCTTATAGTTTCCCCCGTTTTCATATTTTCTTCATTTCTATATGATACCGTCACGTGGTCTGCGTCGATTAAAGTTCGATCGTCGAGAAACATTCAAGTAGGATCGAAGAAATCTTCAAATTAAGTCGAAGCACGTTTGCACGAAGATTCGGCATGCTTGATCAGATGAAGCTGAGATGGTTCGTGTGCGTTGCGAGTGATCCAGTATAATTTAACGCGAAGGACGAGCCATCGAGTTATGATATATATACGATCGATCTTAAGATCGACGCGTGCGTGATGGAGATTATGACCGATCTGATCGGTTGTGTTCAGCGTCGTTTTATCTACGTTTGAGGTAGAGTAATTCGGGAAAGAGAACAAAGTGGAGTGTCATCGGTGGATAATAGAGTAGCAGAGAAACCTTTGACAATATAGCGTTTGCTCTTTTCTTCAGCTGATTTCGAGTGTCCGATCGCCTGGTTGCCGTTCTTGTCCGTTGTTCCTCTGTTCACCATTACTTCGCTCCTGGAATCTTGCCTAACACCTGCAATCAATGTGTTGAAATGTTATTTGGTGTTGCAATTCTATATAATAGGTGTGGTAAAGTATAATTAAACGCGTGTTGGTTGATATCGAGTGCAATATCTACTTTAGGTTGTGAGGAGAGGCTTATTTCATAGAATGTTTCATTGCTCTGTAGTTTTTTATATCAGTTGTAAGGAGAGATTGAATCGGTATTATAAATACCGACAAAATGCCGATAGTTCTAGATAGTCATTTTATTACCTTTAAAGAAACCGAATTTTTCAAATACCGGTATGATGTCATCGAAACGATTATACCGGTATAGACTTATTTCGGTACCGATAAATATTCTATAGGGAAAAAAGGAATCAGGAATTAAATTTTGGCTGCGTGTACGGTGTGACATTCGCTAAAATAAAGATTGTAGCGTTTAGTTTTTTATCTAATCAATTATATTTTTACTTTAATTTGTTACCGATGTAATCTTTCGGGTCTTACATCTACTACACTAATACTGGTATTGTATCGGTATATATTTCGGTATTTTTATTGACATGAATGACAAATACCGGTAAATTATGTATAAAAATACCAATTCAAACCGTCTTATATACCTCAAAATATACCGATATTTAGTCTCTTTACTCCTCTCAAAATAACATTAAAAGAAAGGAAAATATTGGTTGTTCTTTGTATCTCCAATACATTGAATTTTCAAAGAATTATCAAAAAAATTTCTTTTCAAAGACTGTGCAACTTTTTATTTAGACTTATGGTACTTTCGGTATCAAACGTTAACGGTACACATTTTCTAGAAGGCCGGAAGCCTCTTGAACATACTTTTGACACATCTACACCGGTCAGTGCTTGAACAGCTGGAGGTACTTGCCCCACAAGGCGTGTAATTTCTCCACTGGTCGCGTCATTTCCGCCCAGAAGAACTATTTCCTCCGTTCTCGCCAATGGTGCGGCTACTTCTGCGGCAATCTAGAAAAATAAACAATACCACATTAATAGGGTGTTTATTAATTTGTTAAAAGACTTCTTACGTGATTGAAATCAATATTTAATAGGTTTGTTGCTTAGCTTGAATATTTTTAAGTTTAATTCTTGAATTATACGAAAATAGAAAAATTTTTAATTATAAATGCCTGTACTTTATTCGATGAGTGCAACGGTACTTTAAAAAATAATTGCATTTCGTATTTGCTAAAGACTATAAAATATTATTTTTGCAAAAGCTGGACTTGGACAGCTTTACCAATAAAAAGGAAACATACTGAACTTATATACGCTGATTTTTATCAACTTTATATGGGAAACAATTTTTGAAAAAATATTTGGCACATTTTTTTTTTATTCAAAGATGAAAGTTGAAACATTCTTTTAGAATACGTCGAGAATGAAATGATGTAGAGACATTTTTTTAACTATGTATTTTGAGCGAAGTATTTAAGCCATACAAAAATTAAAAAATCGTAATTAATATACTAAAAGCTTTTTGCTAATTGTTAATCTGTCTTTGTATAAGTTTATGCGTGTGTAAACGATGGACTAAAATAGAAGATGCATGTTTTTAAAATTTTTGGTTTTTTATAATAATTATTAGACGTATAGTTTTCTTCCAACATAATTCTCGTATAAATTTTAAATTTGTGAAGCCAGCGTCGTTTGAATTCAAACCAAATGCTTCAATATCAGGTCATTAACAGGATTTCTGAAGTAAAAGGTCTCTTACCTTTGGCAGAGCATTCAAAGCGATGTTCAGAATAGCAGCCTCTCCGTACTTCTTGTAGACAGCCGCTTTCATCCGCATACGTTCAGCTTCTGATATTCCAACCGCCTCTAGAGCTTGAGCCTCGGCCTCTCCAATCAATCGAATCTTCTCAGCTTCAGCTTCGGCCGCGTTTACGGTCTGTGTCCTAAAAAAGACACGGGAACAAGTTAAAACACGGTATCGTTACAAATAATGCAGAATTTAATCTTTTTGGATGGAAGGATGAAAATGAAAAAAAGTTCATATGTATATTATGTATCGATTACTTCATGATTATATTACATACACATATATAGTACATATCTATTAATTAATACGCTTAATAAACTAAAAACTATATAAACATGAAAAACTTGAAGTTACCTCTTTCCTTGGGCTACTCTGCCAATTTTATAATGTTCAGCTTCGGCGGGTAATCGTACAGTACTTTGAAGCTCGTGTTCCTTTCGTTGAACTTCCTGTTCCTCCACTTCGATCTGTTTACGCCTTTCCACCACCTCTATCTGAATCTCCTCATTTCGTATCCGTTGCCTTATCTTAGCTGCTTGAAGTTCGTAGGCCAACTGAGCCTCTGCTTTCTATATATTGATCAATTTAATTGATTGAATAAATCATAAGATAATAACAAAAAAAAATATTAAAGTTCTTAATAACAACAATATCTTATTGGAAGAACAAAGGAAAAATTCTATTTCAACTGTAACTTACTGCTGTGTTCACTTCCTGGTCGAAATTTGCCTTCTGCAACTGGTAGAGCCTAGCATTGTCCTCGATCTTTGTGTCGGTGTTGTATTTGATATCCATTGCCGATTTTTCACATTCTGCTTCCTATTGATTAAATTAGAATATAGGGTAAATGTACTGAATGAACCCTGCTACGGAGTTCGTGATCGTTTCATCCCAATTATACTTCTCATTTACGCTCTCATTTCTTTCTCAACCCTTATACTGTAAACGTTTGTTGATTCATCTCATACTGTAAACGGGGGCCATAATGAACCCGTAAGCTTTTCGATGGATAAAGGCCTGCGAAAAAATGTGAAAAAATTTTGGTAGCTTCTTCAAATATTCTAAACTGAGGACGAAATTATATGAAATGAAAAACGAAGTGTATGGTATTGGATTAAAAACGTTGGGGTTAATTTGTCCCCGGTTTACAGTGTAAGGGTTGATTTCCGATTGATTTATATCTGGCATTAATACCATTCTTTGTTACCACAAGCGATTGTTGTTTGAAGTTACTCGACAACGAGGTACATATTAAAGCTGAACATATTCAACAATAATTATGTTTTTAAGAAATTCAATCGGATGATTAGTAACACAAATAAGCAAAATGTGATATGGTGAGTACAAAGTATTCCCTTCCTTAGCGGAGCAAGGGTTAATGTTACGTTCATTGAGCCCTATACACATAGAATATTAGGTTTTTAATTCTGGCCCACGAAAGATCAAAGGTTGCTCATCACTGCTGCACATGATTTTTGAGGGTATAATCCTGCAGAGTTTTTCCAGATAATCATACGTAAACGTACCCGAATACCAGCATCGCGGTTTGCTTCAGCGACGCCGACGTCGGCGTCCCGTTTAACCGCAGCAGTTTGTGCCTTGCCAAGGGACGCCAAGTACTGAACATCGTCGTAGACGTCCTTTATCGTGAATGACAAGATCTCGATGCCCATACGACCAACGTCTGGCGCTGCTACTTCCCTTACCAGCGTCGCGAATTGATCTCGATCTTTGTACACCTCCTCCACAGACAATGTGCCTGCAAATTTCAAGTATTCATGCTTAGCTGAGAGTTTACTCTGGTACGACTGTTCTTTATTTTTCTTCTTATTTTTATTTATTTCCGTGATTGGATATTTACGATGATTTGCAGTTCTATGTGTAAGTTAGGTCAAGAATCTGTGCTGCGCCCGGTAATAAAGGACACTCAAAGTTCCTTTGTAAACGTATACCAAAGTTTAGTGTTGATTTAAGATCATATAGTAGTAATGCCAGCTGAAAAGATAAATTTCTTCGAAGTTATTCACAGCCCCCAGAGTGTCCTTCTGAGTCAACATCCGCATTAATGGTAATTCCTAGATCTTGTCATTTGGAGAGCAAACATGACCCAATTTTATTACGCGTGGCAATGTATGTCATGTTGTCATACAAGCATTAACGTCAAAAGTACAATGTAACTTTTAATCTTCTGTTTCAGTTTAACGCATCAAAATATTATTATACGCACAATTACATGCATAAACTTAAGAAATTATAGAATTCGTTTACAAGATTCGAATTTTATTTCTTTAAAGTGGTTGGAGTTTTAACTGGAAACAACTTTGAAGATATTTTTAAAAGGAAATACATACTACTTTTCCTTGTAAATTACTAATCTAGTACGTTGAATACGAAAGCGATAGAGGGTCTTAATGAAAACCGTTAAGTTCCCGCTCAAGAGAATGCGTAGCTTATTATTCACTTTCAAAATTATCCTTCTTGATAATAAACTTTTTTACACAGCAAACATAAATATGAAATATTTAAAAAGTTCTAAATATGTCTATTTGGTATGAGATCAGGCGAAACTGGTAAAAGTTATTCTTTAGTGGTAAAAGAAAACTGGTAACAGTGGGTCGAAATAGAAAATATTAATTTGCTAAATTTTGCCATTGTCCTTCTTCTAAGCATACCTAGTATTGCACGAAGATGACCCTCCAAAGTAGAGAGGATTGTCGATTTGATTTCATAAACGCTTTTTCCTAGAAATTGTTCACTGGCAGTGTGTAGAAGTTCGTCCGCCTTCATAATCTTGCACTGTGCCACCCCGGTGACGGTCAATGGTACACCCTGTGCGGTTTCTACACTTTCGCAGACAGGGTTCAGTGTCATCACTTCGAGGGACAGTCGCTGAACGTCGGTGACGAACCACCATGTGAAGGCGTAGCCCCCGACGATGGTTCTCTTCTTCATGGACCCGCAACATCCTCCTGGAAAATAATTAAACAGCAAATTTAGTCCACTTCAATTGTAATTATCTACTTTTTTTTAATATCGATGTAGTGCTAACCTTTTATAGTTATAATTATATTTATCTATGAGAATAAAAATTACAGTTGATTACAGTTTCTGATTCTGTTAGTAGGTAATAATTATTATTGTTAGATTTTATTTATTCAGAAACACTGAAATCGAACTTTTTATGATGATTCCTAAGGAATTGATGAATACGTTGATTATATTTACGAGTTTGAAATAGGTTTATAAAAAATACATGTGTTTACTTTATTTAGTATTACTAGTAAAATACTCAGTTAGAAATTGGTTAAAATTGGTTAAATAACTTGGGTCAAGGTTGATCATACAGTTTGGAACTTTCTTATAACGATATCCCTTTTGATTACCAAAATAATTAAATTCAATTTGCATATACTATGATTTACTTAACAATAAACATATGAATATCTAAAACACGAATATTGCCCAATTTATAAAACGGCAACTGAGTTCAAACAATCTCATTTACATATAAAATTTGACCGATGTGTTTCTAAATCAGGAAACTCTCGAAAGTAGACCATAACTCTAATGTAAAGCGATGAATAACAATTTGAATGTAACCAGCATGCGAACTTTTCCTCGAACGTAGTTTGCTACAATACCTTGATTCGATTTGTGATTCAACGATTGTTATACTCAATACATAACAGCAATCGTGTTGCAACAGTAAGTAGGTCGTTCCCGTATAGCGGCCGACGACGCCACTCTTTACCGTAACTCCGCTCGATGACGTCAAAAAATGATTACTCGAATACCGGCCATCGCGTTCACCACAAACGTGACGGGTCTCACGTAATCTACGATTAATGATTTTGAAACCGTTCACGAATTTTTTCGCACTTTAGCCACGTATGATTACACATTTTTAGGTATATATCAGATCGTCCGATAAATTCGTGCCTCAATTCGATTCTTATATTGCATTTTACAATGTTCTTTGAATATTAAACGACTTGGACTTAACTGAAGTTTAGTTTAACCCTTTCACTGCGGCAAACTTTACTTAAGAAGTACTGGAAGTCGCTAAAATATTGAACTGTATTGCGTTAAATTCGTACTCTTTTTGCGATTCTTTTATATTCGGATAGTAATGAATCCCAAAGCGAAAGGGTTACGAATAACATTTCAGATAGCAGGATATTTAAACTATAACCATAAAGTTAACTACAATAATTTGAAGGTTTTTCTCACTTTTATAGTTTCGGAGATATACAATTTTTATTGATCAACTCTATATGTATTAGTTAACGATAAGAAAACTAATAAATTTATACAGAGAACGTATAGTTAGAGATGATAAAATAAAAAAGTTATAAATATATTTTTAGACAATAAATACGGTGTTCATCTTTGGTTTAAAATTGTTTTGTATTTTAGATAATATAATTTAACATTATTACTATCGACTAATCTGTTAAATAAGTATTTCGAGAAACAATCTAATATTCATGAGGAAATAAATACTTTTGCATTTTACTACTACTACTTTATTCATTAATAAATAGTAAATGACTTTATTTGCTATTTCCAAAGTTTATTAATGTTTGGAAACTTTAAACAATGAAGATACGGGAAAGAACTGTTAACATTCTTGATACGTGTTCAGAATCTGGATCTTCAGAGAAGCTCGATAATGATATTCTGGAATCACCGTTATGCTATTCCGAATTTCGTTTACAACATTCTTCCATGTTTCTAAGTTTCTTTTAAGATTTTATTGATACCTGAATTTCTTACCTTTTAAAACCACATACTATTTACACCATACATTTTTTGGATAATTGTATATAAATATATTCGTACTAAAAGTTACCCGAAGTTAAATAGTGGTCCCATGGGTTAACTGAACTAAACAATTCGTTATGGGAACGGTGTTAGTAAAAATCACAGCGGGGACAAAGGGTTATAATCATTAGTTTCGTTTCAAAAATCTGTTGTATTTCCCTCTTTATCTACTTGCTTTACATTTTTTTACATTTAATTCTGTTTAAAGCGGCGGAACCCGCGGTTATCACGTCGCACCTAGTTTTCGGGATATCTGAGTATTGGCATTTCATATTGAAATATCAGAGAACGTAGTGTTTACGTATTTTATGATGTGCTTGAACAAACTACTAAATATCTTCAGGCATGTATGTACATATGTAAATCTGACAATGAGTTGATTGGGAAAGTCAGATATCTATAAATAAGTAAACATGATACAAATTACGTCGAGCATCGTCACGTTTTAAAAGGAAGAATCTCAGCAGTGCGTTAGCAGATATTTCATACAAAATAAACCAACAATAAACCAGTTTGTTTCATTTCTGTTTCACGTTTCTGCTATGTTACCATTATGAGGATAATCGCCTTTCCTGCATAATGTATACAGGAAATCAATAAACTTCTTTCCATTTTCCTATCCCACATACTACCTATCTGGAAATCGAAATAATGAATAAAAATTGCTCGCACTTTTAACTAGCAAATTGAAAAAGTCTACAGCTGGGTAGTTAAAAGTTGGGAAATGGCACGCGTGAATCAGCCACGGAGAGTGATACCAGAGTCCATCGAATTCCAGTGTCCACGTAAAGTTCCATTTCTATAAGGCGAGCCGGAAGAGAATGGCGGGCGGAGATGAACGGTGTGAAAGAAGGAGCTCGAGAGGTCGAAGAAAAGAGGGGAAGTAGAGGACCGTTATGCGCTGCGTTCGGCTTCGAAAGGTTCGTAACCTGTTCGTACGCTACTCCGATCTCGATGGATCCAGCATGCGGACAACCGTGGCAGGAGCAAGGTCATGGTCAGTGTTACACCGTCCTCCAGCCGGTTGTTATAGCGTTACGTGAAACCCATAGTTTTTCCTTACCAAGAAAATGGATTAATCAATGGTGGTCTCTTTTGAGCAGTTGAGTTCCTCAGACGCTTTATGGAGGAAAATTCGGAACCTTTTTGTATTTGCGTTTGAATCAGTAGGTTGCTATTTTAATTCAATAAAATCCGTAGGAGTTGCTTGAAAGAGGAATTCACATTTGGTGGAAAATTGGGGTAGTGTTGGATTTTTCTGTGGACTGTACAGTGGGTTTTTCTTATAGTGAATAGTTTGATGTTTGGACCATTTCTTGGTAGAAAAATAACATTCTTCTGTGATTTGTGTTAAAATATCTGCGGAGGGAGTGAATTGTATTTTTCCATAATTCATTTTGGAGTTAATTAGGAGAAAGCGAGTGGAAAGTAATATCGAATCTATCGAAGTGAATTGGAATGTGTATTTCTAAAATACTCCGTAAGTCCGGTTTGGATTAAGAGTGAAAAAGATTGTGATCAGAAGCCAGTCATTCGACCAGAATTAAAGAACAAAGAATTTTTATAAATTGTAAATCGATCACTATAATTTTGCAAAAGCTTTCGAACAGTCTTAAAAGAAGTAGTTCAAGATGTTTCTTTTTAGATTGTAATGCGTCCCACAAAATTACGTAGCCATGGAAAAAGACAGAGTGCCAATGCAAGAAATCAATATCGAGATGAAAATTTTCTTTCTGCAACACAAACTCGTGGTATAAATTTTAAGTGCATCGATTATTTAGAAGAAAAGAAGTTTCTAGATTGTACGCTACCTGCTGTCACTCGAAAAGTAGGTGAGCAAGTACTGCTTTCCTTTTCAAACGCATTAAATGCCTATCAACTGCAAAATTTATCAATTCTTGCTCAAATTCAACAATTTAGCGCAACACATTTCTTCTTATCTATTCGTTTTGTATTTACGATTTCCAATTTTTCTCGTATTTAAATTCAAAGGGCAATTAAAAGCGACCATTAGTTTTTGCCATAAAATTATTTTCAATTTTCGAATATCTATACCGTCGAATTTGGTGTGCAATGTTACTCGGTGTATAATTTAATTTAGCATTTTTCGATCGCAAGGATGCGATTAAAGGCAATTACGGTGGTATGGATTGCGGAAAAAAGGTCTAATCAAGGATTGTTACAAAACGCAGCGTTTAGATAATAAGCCAGACGGCGACGCAGAAACCTAGAATACAAAAGGTACAGGCGAAAAGTTAGTTATCGCCCGTATAACTTCGCTTTACCATGCAAATAATAAAAGGTTCTTTCTGCAAGTTTGACCTCCTTTACCTTGTAGTTTGTACAATGCAACCCCGTTAATTCGGAACAGTGATGTTTAGATTTAAATGATAGGTTGTTGTGTTAACCCTTTGATTGTTTATTGCGCACGTCGTATGGGCAATGCAAGAAATGGGATTTACAAAGTTTCATTTATATTTACAATTAGAAGCCATTTACGTCTTTTACAGATTTTGGTAACATCAGTAAGCATTCAAAGGGTTAACTGCTATATAATTCGATTGAATGGTATGGAAATAACAATGTAGTTACCGAATCGTGTAATTAAATATAATTGGCGGAAGTAGCAGTATTGCTTATGCGTGTAATAGTAGTGTTTAGTGAAATTCACAACCGTTCATAATCGTTCAAACAACTTGAAAATGCAAGTTGCGTTAATAATTTGAGATTAAGATACTACGTACAACAATTTTAATCAGGACATTAGTGAAAAACAGATTCGATTATTTCAATAAACATTGATATGTGACAATGATAGAATACCAAACTAATTTACTTTATATAATAAAATCGAAGTAAAGTATGGAACCTTGGTTGGCTGAATAATTATATGCGACACTACTCGATATTACTTAATTCAAATTATATGCAATTAATTTAATGAAATGTTATTCAATGAGATGTTGAAAATGGTAAACGACAGATTTTTATGTAAAGGGCATAGCCGGATAAGGGGGTCAAAAGTGCCCTTAAACCAAATTAGACTTGTGATGCACCATTCGATAGGGTATCCAAAAAAAACCCTTCACACAAAGTTTCAACCCTCTAGCTCGATCTGGGGGGTAGTAATGGCGAAAAAACGAAATATCAGTTTTTGGCATATTTCTCCCACTTAGTGGCGAGTAAAAATTCTAAAAAAAATCTGGCATATTAAGTATATTGTGCCACATGTTCGAGAATTTTTTCGTATTTTTTTTATGTAAAGCTTGGGTACGAAAGATGAAAAACCCCAAAAAAATCAGAAAAATGCAGATTTCATAGTGAACTAGGAAGAGCACCACTTTTATATTTTGACCGTAACAACATTATAACATAACTATTATCCTCAAAAAGTTTCATATTTTTTTGAAATCAGCAACATACTTGGAAAAATGAAAAACCGATTCTGTCGACGTATTTTGCACGAAAAACTAGTTTTTACATTGAATATTTGTATCCTCTTTATTCAGTATGTATATCAAATGTTTCTAAACATTTCTGCATTCGTCCAAATGGTGTACAATGGGAAGAAATTGAATTAATTCAATTAATTGATTTTTTACCGTGTCCTAGATCATCTGGAACAGGTAAAGAATTTCCAACAAGTTCGATGGCGGAGTGGTCTAGGGCGCAGTTTTAGTTGTGGAACCGCTGCGTACTTTTTTGGTGCCAGTTCGAATCTCGCCTTAGATAATTTTTTTTTTATTACATTAACGATTTTTTTTTATCCTAACTGTATAATATATGTAAATAGTATGTATCGTAAAACATTTTATAAACATCTCAACAATATTTTAACTCTAAATATACATATAAATAATTAAATAATAATTGCGAGCCACTTTTAATTCCATTGTTTATCTAACCTCGTATTCTCTGAGTTAAACTTAGGTAAGCTTTAAAAATCTCTGTAACAACGATAAGTGAAGGGAAAGAAATTCTTCCTCATTCAAAGATTTATTTTTTGCATTTCCTATCACCTTTTCAATACACAAGACTTACTAACAGGCAATGCGTCGAAAGAATATAAGTATTTGCCATCGTATATTATTAATAATGTTATGAAGGTGATGTTTATGACGCGGATAATTGGAACCATTTAAGAATTAATGGACGAAGACAACAATGTCCTTTGTTTGAAGGATACAAACAATATTGTTCCATATGAAGTCAGATCGCGCTACATTAATAGCAAATCTTACCGGTGCTTTATTCATTATAAATCAAATTCAATTGGATTTTCGGCAATAGAACGCTACTGTTGTGAATGTGCAAATAGTAATCGTACCATAGGATGCTGCTTACACGTAGCAACAATAATTTATTACTTATCGCACGCACGGTACCTATCCACAATTGTCAGACCTACTGAAATATTATGTAAAATATTTAACAAAGGAAATATAATACCAGTGATTAATGACAATAATGACGAACACTGAAGATACTACATGCGGTTCTTGTTCCAAACTGCGAAAAAATAGAGATAATTATCTTTAATACAAAACTGATTATATACAAGCAGAAAAGGATAAGCAATTTATTAACCAACAGAACATGCGAAAACAGAAATGGTGAAAAGAAGAAGTGCTTAGGATGTATCGTCTTTGCTGCAAATCACACACATTTAGTAAAGATAAGTATCTTTAATACAAAATTGATAAATGTAGCAATTGAAAGTGCCTCACAATTGTTACTTAATTATTTATATGTATGTTTGGAGTTAAAATATTGTTGAGATGTTTGTAAAATGTTTTACGATACATACTATTTACATATATTATACAGTTAGGATAAAAAAAAATCGTTAATGTAATAAAAAAAAAATTATCTTAGGCGAGATTCCAACTGGCACCAAAAAAGTACGCAGCGGTTCCACAATTAAAACTGCGCCCTAGACCACTCCGCCACCGAACTTGTTGGAAATTCTTTACCTGTTCCAGATGATCTAGGACACGGTAAAAAATCAATTAATTGAATTAATTCAATTTCTTCCCATTGTACACCATTTGGACGAATGCAGAAATGTTTAGAAACATTTGATATACATACTGAATAAAGAGGATACAAATATTCAATGTAAAAACTAGTTTTTCGTGCAAAATACGTCGACAGAATCGGTTTTTCATTTTTCCAAGTATGTTGCTGATTTCAAAAAAATATGAAACTTTTTGAGGATAATAGTTATGTTATAATGTTGTTACGGTCAAAATATAAAAGTGGTGCTCTTCCTAGTTCACTATGAAATCTGCATTTTTCTGATTTTTTTGGGGTTTTTCATCTTTCGTACCCAAGCTTTACATAAAAAAAATACGAAAAAATTCTCGAACATGTGGCACAATATACTTCATATGCCAGATTTTTTTTAGAATTTTTACTCGCCACTAAGTGGGAGAAATATGCCAAAAACTGATATTTCGTTTTTTTCGCCATTACTACTCCCCAGATCGAGCTAGAGGGTTGAAAATTTGTATGAAGGGGTTTTTTTGGATACCCTATCGAATGGTGCATCACAAGTCTAATTTGGTTTAAGGGCACTTTTGACCCCCTTATCCGGCTATGCCCTTTGAATTAGATTGGCACAATTACAGAAATAGAATCTAAGTAGAAGGTTGCTTCATCCCCTAAATAAAATAATATGTATTACAGTTTGGAAATCTTATATATTCTTGCATATCATGCGGTTTCTTTAATTCTTTGTATACTTAAATTTCTCATAAATGCATAAAAATCCGCAGTCTATCTATTACAATATGATTGCTTCAGGGGTTAATTATATTTCAATAGAACTTTTGGTAATTAAATATAAATATAGTTCCCAAATTAATTATATTCACACATATATTTATACAGGATGACAAGAAAAGACGATTAAGAACATAAAAAGTACTTAACACTAGGTTTACGGACATAATACTATATAATTTCACATATTCCCTAAAAAATTGATGTATGTATTATACTTAAATACACGAAGTTAAAAAGTTGGGGAGTGGTGGAATGAATTATGATACGTATTCGTATCACTGTAATCGATTAAAGGCAACATACATTGCAAAAAAATAATATTTATGATTTTTTTTTAACTTTAAGGAAAAAAATTTGAATTTCGTCGAATTGGCGGGTTCCATAAATTTAATTTTAATGAAATACGTATCTTTTAATGAAGATTCCTTATAAACAATCTTTGCATAATGTAGATTCGCTTGTTTTCGCGAAATTCCATGCACGATCCCGTTTCGCGGAAACTTTCAACAATGGGGTGTACGTGAGGATCGTCGAGGCTGTCCTGGCCGCGTTAATAGAGAATTACTTAATAGCGGAAAGTTTCACGTTTCATTGATATTCTTCTCGTATGCGCACAATCCACGTGTGTACCCGTCTCTGGCTTTTCTTCGACCGATTTCTATGCGACTTTGGATTGGCTTCGATACGACAGTATCGACAGATAGTTAGATCAGGACAGTCCTCCCTGTGATTTACACCACAAAGACACGGTAGCAACTCTGTACGCTTAGCAAGTAGCAATAATGGTGTTCGTGGAATAATTGTGGTATTGATCTTGGAAAGGTTTGATTTTTCATTCATTCGTCCGATAAATGACAGGCGAAGTATCGTAGTGATATATACATAAATCAAAATTTGAAGAGTTTGGGTTCAGAAATTAAGTGCCGTGTAGATTTTATGCTTACATTTTCTTCCTGTTTTAAATTTGTTTTTCCTTGTTAATGACAATTTCCGTAGTTATTAGGTATGGTAATTATCGATTCGAAATCGCTACTGCTTTATTTTTTCTTATGACGAGTTCCCTTCATAAATGTAGAAATACCGAAGATTTTGAATGTGATAAAACTGTATTTGATTTTTGTTATGAAATTCTAAAGGCTCAGAATTAATTCGTATTCCTAATATGTAAGTTTGATACATCACTCAGCGGATTAATAATATTTTGTAATTCCTCAAAGTATTATCCGGTTAGTTTTATAATGTAATAGTTAATATTATTATAATATGAATAGAACACTTTGTATTAATAAACGTTAAACATTTAACGAAAAATATTAGTAGACAGACTATGCTACTATGATTCTCAGTTCATCGAATAATGATGAGGGAGCTTGGTTTATTACGATGGCGAAGTGTAAAGTGTTGCGTAGATGGATACAGAAGTGAAATATTGTTTCCTTACCATATTGTAGGGTAGATATTGCAATTACTGCCACTGTAAGCTTCGCGTGTAACATTAGTTAATTATTTCAGAACGTATTTAACTTAAAAATCGTTGCAGTTTGGAGCATAATATTGTTCAACGTCTCCGTTATCTATGAACATGTTTTTATACGTTGAATCCAATGAATTAGTTACTACGTAATTCAAAATGTACAACAAAGTTCAATGTCCTTATTACTGTCATTTTAAAACTTGTCACTTAAATGGAAATAATTTTTACATACATTGTATAGTAAAATTATCGCATTTACTGCACTACGACAATTCCCATACATTTTACTTACATTAGTCACGTTTTGATGCCCAAGCAGCACATTTGGTTTTTAATATTTATTTTCACATATTAAGTGTAACCAAATATGTAATGTTTATGTATTGTTACGCAAACCGAAGTCCGAGTATTAGATAGCATTAAATTTTTTTTTAGCTACGATTCTTCATGCATTACTTTTCTATTAAATGAAATAATTAAAGTGTCAGTTATAGGGACACTGACAGTTATTATTGGGACATTGACTCTATATTACCTATGTTTACTCTATTTAGAAACTTGAACTGTAATCTTGTATAAATGGAATATAATTAAAACTAAAACATTAATAATGTTATGTTAATGTTGCAGACGTTCGATAAAGCAAATTATAAACGTAAGAAATGGGTATCGAGAGCGTTTTAGCAGGTGGCTTGACCTCGGCATCGAGTGGACTTTCGTGGTTCTTTCCGGTACTCGCAGCTGCGCTCGTTTACTTCCAATATGAAGTGATGGACAATGAAGCACCACCGATTAATATACCTTCCGAAGTACTTCTACCATCTTATGATTTCATTGTAGTGGGAGCCGGTTCCGCAGGTACGTGTTTTTTTACCATTATAATAGTATACATTTGAAACTAGGTTTACATTGCTCGTATAATTGAACAAGTTCCCTGAAAAACAGGTAAATTACATACAGATGCTCGAAGTTAGGGAGTCGGGCAAGGAGCGACATGAATTAGGATACGTATTCGTATCATTGTATTTATCAAAGTCAACATAAATGACTAAAAAGTAATATTTGTAGTTTCCGTAACTTTAAACGTAAACTTTGAAATCTGTCAAATTGATGGTTTACGTGTATCTAGTGTTAAATGAAGTACTATCAGTTCCTTTTTAAGAATCATAATTATGACGCGATTATACACATAATTCAAAGAAAATTAATTTCATTATTGTTTAATTCAATGTTCTTTAATGTTTCAACTTCATATTCGAAAATTACTTTACTTTCTCGAGTTAATAGTGCAAGATTTTGCTCCTTTTCGGTTTGTCTTCCTACTTTCCAGTCCATATTTTTACTTTTTTATGTTTGCGTTTCTATTTGATGTACTTCCGCTTCCTGTAAAATTTCGCATTTCACAGATGACAGACCTTATTTACATACAGGTCTATATAAAACGAGCTTGTAATTTCGTTGTTCTTATTACCCGTCTTTTTCTTAAGCTCGACAGCGTTCTAGTCGTACCTTCTATGTTTATTTTACATTTTGCTTAGATTCCGATCTGTTTCAGCCATCAAATACTTCTTGTTACTTGTTTAATAAATTTAAATGATTAACCGTTGGCCAATCTTAAAATCCAAATCGAAATTTAATTCGATGGGGTTGTTCTAATTTGACAGTTTTATTAAGACGGTATAAACTTTCCCTGTAGGAGCTGTGGTGGCAAGTCGTTTGTCAGAAATAGAAAACTGGAACGTGCTTCTTCTGGAAGCTGGAGGCGATGAAACGGAAATCTCTGATGTTCCTGTTCTCGCTGGCTATTTGCAGCTCAGCCAACTTGACTGGCAGTACAAAACGGAACCTAACGGCGATTTCTGTCTAGGTAATTATTAATCAAACTGCGATTGTTTACGCGAATTCATATCCTTTAAAACAACAATTAAAAAGTGGGACCTAAAGCGGAAATGTGTTTTGTGCTATCTATGTGTATATTGTAGTGTAACCACTAGACTGCGGATCTTTACGCAAATTCGTATTTTTGTTAATCAAATTACAGAAATGGAATCCAAATGAAGAGTGGTTTTACCCTGAAAATACAACAGTTTGAATATTTTATACACTTTTACACGTTATATGCATTCTGTGTCCTTTTGCATATTTAAATTTCTCATAATTGCGTAAAAATCCGCAGTCTAGAAATCACTTACATTTGTTACGAAAGATATCGTCGTAGTTATCTTAAAATTATCTTCCGATGCATAGAAGGGGCCATTTTTTATTAATATGAAAGCAATATGATTATAAATATTTACACACTTTGTACCATTAATTTGTGGTGTGATATATGTAGGTCTGAACGATAATAGAAATAGTGCCGTGCTACAGAAAACATATACTCTTTCTCTTTTTGTATATATACTCTTTCGCAAATGATTGCTCAATTCTTGAAAGCGCATATATACCGTATATCGTAGTGAAAGGGTTAAATATTGCATATTTCAATGCAGTATATTTGCATAGATATACCCAGTCTATTAATAATCCTCAATTCCTACAATAATTATTTGTAACTAACACGTTTCTTAAACTTAACCGAAGCCTGGTTAATAATATATAATATAATACTTAGCAAAATAATAGCAATATGATATTCTACAAAGAAAGTTTTATGGTATAAGTAATGATGAAAGTTCATATGTCATCGGCAGCCTTTTCTATATAAAGTCTTATAATCTTTATATAAATAATTATACACATAGATTTAACAAAAAATACAAACTTGCAAAAGAAATATATTATGGTACCCATAAATATTCAATTGAGGAGTTTTTCGGAAAATTATCGTCACTTAATTTCCATACACCCCTAATCGATATTCCCGCAATATTTCGTTTCAATATATGTGTACTGTCCAATTAAGTTTAGAACAGTATCTATTGTTGACACGCGGAACACGTGAACTTCCGACGCAATATATTCAGTGCGCTACTTTTTCTGATGGGCCCTTTTTCTGGAAAGCTTCTCAATTATAATTTCTGACCAAATTATCAAGTCTTCCATTAAACTATGTCCACAGCAATGGAAGATGGTCGCTGCAATTGGCCACGTGGTAAAGTGATCGGAGGCAGCAGCGTGCTCAACTATATGCTCTATCTCCGCGGAAACAAAAAGGATTACGACGTCTGGGAGCAGCAAGGCAACCCAGGATGGTCCTCCAGAGACGTCCTCTATTATTTCAAAAAATCCGAGGACAACCAAAATCCTTATCTAACTAAAACCCTGTACCATTCCACCGGAGGATACCTAACCGTCCAAGAAGCACCATGGCATACTCCATTGGCTGCTGCGTTTGTTCAAGCGGGTCAAGAAATGGGATACGAAAACAGAGACATCAACGGGGAACAGCACACGGGATTTATGATCGCCCAGGGAACCATAAGACGCGGAAGTCGATGTTCCACGGCGAAGGCCTTCCTGAGACCAGCGAGGCTTCGTAAGAATTTACACGTTGCCATGCACGCACAGGTTACCAAAATTCTAATCGATCCAAAATCGAAGAGAACTTACGGCGTAGAGTTTCTCAGGGACGACAAGATCTTCCGTATTCGCGCTAAAAAGGAAGTGATCGTGTCCGGAGGATCGGTGAATTCGCCACAATTGTTAATGCTATCAGGGATAGGGCCCAGAGAACACTTGTCGCAACATGGAATTCCTGTGATTCAAGATTTGAGAGTAGGGCATAATCTCCAGGATCACATTGGCTTGGGTGGTCTGACGTTTATGGTGAATCAAGAGATTTCAGTGGTAGAGAAACGGCTGTACAGTGTACACGCTGTAATGCAGTACGCTGTTTTCGGTGACGGTCCACTAACCGTCTTAGGAGGCGTCGAGGGACTAGCTTTCGTTAATACGAAATACGTGAACGCCTCCGACGATTTTCCAGACATCGAACTGCACTTCATATCAGGGTCTACGAACTCTGACGGAGGTAGACAAATTAGGAAGGTTCACGGATTGACCAAGAGATTCTACGACGCTGTTTTCGGATCCATTAACGACAAAGATGTATGGAGCGTAATTCCCATGCTTTTGAGGCCGAAAAGCAAAGGTGTTATCAAGTTGCGAAGCAAAAATCCGTTTGATCATCCACTGATTTATCCGAATTATTTCAAAGAACCGGAAGACGTTGCTACGTTGATCGAAGGAGTTAAGATAGGCGTCGCGTTGAGTAGAACCGCTGCGTTTAGAAGATTTGGAAGTGAATTGAATTCGAAACAATTTCCTGGTTGCATGCATATTCCTATGTATAGTGATCCTTACTGGGAGTGCATGATCAGGCATTATTCTGCGACTATTTATCATCCTGTAGGAACGTGCAAAATGGGTCCTTACTGGGATCCGGAAGCTGTGGTCGACCCTCAGCTTCGTGTTTACGGTGTTGGAGGACTTCGAGTTATCGATGCGTCCATTATGCCGAATTTAGTTAGCGGAAATACTAATGCACCGGTTGTCATGATTGGAGAGAAAGGCTCGGATATGATTAAAGAATTTTGGTTAAAGAGGAGAGGACGAGGGTGAACGAGTTTGAAGTGGTTAGACGTTGAGTGGTTACTGTTCGAAGGACATTTGTAATTTTCAACTTTGTGCAGAATTACTGATAAGTTTTACTATTAGTCGAAACATAAACAATGTTTTGTAAATTGAGTAAGCGCAATGTTTGTAAATATTAAGTATTATGCGTACAGATTAATTCGGTGTCTTTGCCGTTAATTGTTCTATTGCGTTCATAACAATTTTTGACAATTATATAACAAATTACGATTATGTAGCATTGGATAAATCGTGCAAAAAAAATCATATAGAGGAAACTAATGGTTAAAAACCAACATGGTTACAAACCAATTGGATAAATATAAATCTTTTTTTCGAAAATGACGCTAATAATTTTCGAACTCGGATTAGTTTCATTAGTTACAATTAACGAGTATATTGTATATAATATATATATATTAATCGGTATAATACACATATAATGTAACAAATATAACATAATATTGTAATATAACGGAAAATCCAATTGTGTCTCGGTCTGTCTTGATGAGTTTCTTGGTTCAAAAGCGAAATCTGGTTGATTAGTTGCTAGATAAGTAAAGAAAATCTTCCAACGTATTACAATTTATTTGGATCATTAAAAAAATTTGATTTTTATTTAACTGTGTAAATGACTATTGAATTTTCATAAAGAAAAGACATCAAATTAATCTATATGCCTAATAAATTGTTACTTTAAGTTGTGAAGAACTGTAAAATACGATTAGGCAAATTATAATTATCCTATTGACGGTGGTATAAAGTTACGTGAAGTTTATTAAATATAAATGTTAAGTGAGATTTTAGGCTTTCGCGGCCCGAGTTTACACTAGGATTCATAGCTTCCGGATGGTTGCCGCGTCTTCTTTCAGCGTGATGCCGACGTTTCGCAAACTGCAACGTTTGCGAAACGTCGGCATCACGCTGAAAGAAGACGCGGCAACCATCCGGAAGCCATGAATCCTAGTATAAATGTTAAGTATTGTTAATTGTAAGTCTTTTGGTGCCGAAGCATGTTAATGGTTTTCTTCGTACAATTTCTTTATAAAAATTAGGGAATCCCGTGTAAACCTAACTGAATGAACTGAATTAATTTTATATACTTTTTAGAAACATTATTATTCATTATAATAATTGTGCTTTGAAAAATGTCACCGAAAGTGCATAACTTTAAATACCTATAACGAGTAGGAAATAGAGGGAAAAATTTATACCCTTCTAATTGTGCCAGAATAAACATATTTAATCAGAGTTATTTTGCAAATAATGTGTTAGTTTTCACTATAGTCGTAGATTTTGCATCTTAAGTTATGAAGAAAGAAAAATATATTAATACTACTTATTATTTTGGTACATCTTTCCTCAACTTTTAATTAAGAAATAGCGTAAGTTTCGTATGGTATAATTTGTAAATAATAAAATACATTATATCCCGTAAACATTGCAACTAGTATACCTTCTTCTTCAATGTAAATATTGTATCTTTACCAAATGATAATGATATCAATAAAGAAAATTGTTTTCTAATAAGCAGTGTAAATGAATTAATTATAAAATGTGCCTTTAAGTAAAAATGAGCTTTTGAGAAATAGGAAAATTATCATGGAAAGAAATTCTATCTACAGATTACGGAAATTTTATAATGTCAATGTCACGACGCATCAAAATAATCATACGTGGATATAAAAATAGTAGAAAATATTAGGTAATATAAATATTAAGTGGAGTATCGTTTATTTCTTTGAAGATTTATGTTATAGAGTATCTTTTCCAACATTTATGCCAACCGAATACCCTTTCAACGCTGTGTCTTATTCTTTCCCCATTTATTTCATATTAAATTTGTTTAATTTTCCGATATGTTTTAACGTGTAAAGTAGCATTTCGTATTTGAAAAGTCTTAGTGTTTTCAGTTGCTTCTATATTATCTTGTTTGACTGAAAACATATATGCTAGGGATAATGCTATATTCTAATAGCAGCGAACGTGTTGATCCTAATATTTTACAGGCATATTAACTGAAAAATCACATCGATTGCATACGCGAGTTGCAAAAATTGCGTTCGTGCGTTTCAGGAAGTCCGAAAAACTGCTGATGCAGCAATATGTGATGACACCACAGTTACTTACGGGTTTATTCTGTCAGTTCATTTTATTTGGCTTGCTGGAATAGCATCGTGATTCGACATAGCGCATGCATAATTGCAGTGCATACAGTAAATTGATTATCTCATTTTTTATCACATTTTTGGACTACTAATTAACGTTTTTTTTTTTTTTTTTAACAAGTTCTACGTCAAATTCTTTACATCTCATTTTTCCGATATTAGATAACGTTTTGTTTGACAAACTTAGGTACAAATTTTGTTCCACAAGGTATGTGATTTACAATTCTTCTACATTTTTTATATATTTATTTCGTATAGAAGAGAGGTAAACAGATTTTTATTGACATTAATACGGTAGATTATCAAAGCTAAAATTTAACATTTTACAGATATTGATAAATTTCTGAATTATGCTATTTTCAAGTGTTAGGTGTTTCCTTTTGACATGTCTCGTTACGTGAAACTGCAAGATTATTAAATTGTTGATAACTCAATATGAACGCGAAGATTTTTCAAATATATTTATAATTTCTAAGATATTGTTGGCTCAGCAACAAACCTCACCGAGTTTACTTTTTCTTCTATAATAATTTCCATTTACCCCGAATTTTATCTTTACAATTGCACATAATATTATATATTCATTTAAATAAGTAACACGTAACTTTCTTAATTGGTGGTTTTTAAAACACGTATGAAAAGATATTAGTAAAAATTGGCGAACGATTCTTACATTATGTTGCTTGTGTTGCGGTAAAATAAATGATTCGCACAAAGAGAGATGTATAAAATATTCAACAAAATTTATAAGAAGGATCAAAAATAAAATTAAATCTTAATATTACACATGTATAATATCTGACGAAATAATGTTTTAATCGTGTGTGGCAAGAAAGTAGATTAAGATCAAAGCATCGAGTTACTGAGAATGATAATAAAAAAGCTCGCATGTATTGAATCTTGTTAAGAAACTGTTAACTTTGCAAGTTGTGCAATCTTCTACAAACGTAACATAATTTATTTATCTTGCACGATACGAAAACGGTGCAAATTATATATTCTCAATAACATATCGCTGATGATTTTTAAAAATTTGCAAAATTATTTCATGAAATGTACAATTATCACGGCAAGATAGTATTTCTATAGGAAATTCGAGGCGATCTTAATTACACACGTCAATAATTACGAACTTCAATCAAGAGCATATGTCTTATCAACGATTCTAAAATAATTTTGTTATAAATGCTGTAAATACAGAAAGGAGAACTCATAGAAGGGAACAGTAACATTTTATCTTATATAACTTAATTTCTCGTAGAAGAAAACCCGAAGAATCGATCGTTAAATAAGAAAGAAAATGGCAAGCGTTGGCAGACTTTCCGCAATGCGAATTGCGATGTCATACGGACCAGAATTAAGTTTTCTCGTTCTCCTTCGTATGATGATTGGCATGCACAGGCCAGATATCGTCGATACTGGCAACAGAGTAAAGCCCATGTCGATGGTAACCCTTGAAAATAGTTACGATTTTGTGATAATTGGGGCTGGTTCTGCTGGCTCGGTGTTAGCCAATCGTTTATCGGAAAACGGGAAGTGGTCGGTGTTGCTATTAGAAGCTGGTGGTGATGAACCGGATTTAGCAGATGTACCGGTAATGTTTCCAATTCTTCAACTTACTCCTTTGGATTGGCAGTTTAAGACAACTCCAAGCGATACGTATTGCAAAGGGATGAAAGGTGGCGAATGCAATTGGCCACGTGGCAAGGTATTGTATTTTCTTTTTCTTTTAGAATTTCTTGCATTCAAAACTGATCACTAGACTGCGAATCTTGATACATTTATCTATGCGTATGGGGAATTTATGCAGAATGCACGTGACAGGCAAAAATATGCAAAATATCCAAAGTAAAATATATCTTATGATATTTACGGGATGAAAACAATCAGTCTGTGTTTAAATTCCATCCCTTTATTTTGGTTTACAAAAAATTGTATGTATTTGCATAATGATTCGCAATCTACTGATTACGTGCTGCTACTATTTCTTTTTAGCATTTATCGTACACTCTCAAAGTTTTAAATCATTTTTAACACTTTCTACGTATCGAAATATTAAGTGTACCAATCAATAATTCAGTTCTTTTTATACAAATCAACATTTATTTTGAACAAAATCAGATACTTATTCTCCTTCATATGTAATCGTTGTTATTCTGTAATGTTTGACGCCACTTTTACGTGCCTGTTTGAATTTTCGATAAATTGAACTTCTTAACTCATTTAGGAATAGTAGATTACTCATTGGTACACCTAACATCAACTAATATACCAAACGTCTCTGGATTTTGAAAACGGAAAA
Source organism: Eucera pruinosa (assembly GCA_028830335.1). Classification (NCBI taxonomy): domain Eukaryota; kingdom Metazoa; phylum Arthropoda; class Insecta; order Hymenoptera; family Apidae; genus Eucera; species Eucera pruinosa. Next base: position 18,078,714 of record JAMYCR010000001.1, read on the forward strand.
AAATTGAACATCTACTACCCGTATAAAGGAATAATTTACAATATTTAGCATTTCTATCTAGTATTTAATATCTTATTAATATTATTCAGGTGCTTGGCGGAAGTAGCGTACTGAACGCGATGCTCTATATTCGTGGCAACAAAAAGGATTACGATTCCTGGGAGAAAATGGGCAATCCTGGATGGGATTACGAGAGCGTGTTACCCTATTTCAAGAAGTCTGAAGATATGAGGATCAAAGAATACCAAGATTCCCCTTACCATCAAACCGGTGGATATTTGACCGTCGAATATTTTAAGTACACGTCACCTGTAACTAATTACTTGATGCAAGCGGGTAAAGAAATGGGTTACGACGTGGTGGATACCAACGGAGCCACTCAAACTGGATTCACCTTCTCCCATGGAACACTGAGAGATGGACTCCGATGCAGCACTGCAAAAGCATTTCTTCGACCAGCTTCGAAGAGACAAAATCTAAATATGAGCTTGAAATCAACGGTGACGAAGATTTTAGTGCGAAAAGGCGAGTAACACGTTACACTCTTTCATAATTATTGTAGTCGGCGACTATAGATATGAATTTTTAGAAGTTCTCTTCGAATCACTTCTCTAATTTTATTCGATATGTGTACGTTTTCAGTTTGTTCCTTTCTTTATTGGGCATTTTTTGCTTTCTATATCAAGTGTGCCGGGTAACTGGCCCAATTACCGGATAATGACTACATTAATTACGTATAATGACTACAGTAATTAAATTAATATACGTTTTTGATAAATTTCATTGTGTGTTTATTTACAAATGCAAACAAAACCATTGCAGTGACTTTTGTTTCTTATTTAATCTTTAAGAAATGTATTCATTGTCCGGTAATTAGGCTAGCTATCCTATTTTCTTTTTTCTATACAATTTTAAGCCTATCACTGCCAAAAATATTACAGTTGATTTCATAATAATAGGAAAATAATAGTGTATTTCAAAAGGAAGCGGCGTTCAGTAACTCGTTAAATGTTAATTAAAATGACAATTCGTTGCAATTGTAATCGATTCTAAGTAGCATAAAACGTAGAAAAGATATTTGTAAATTCTACGCTTTCTTCGTAAAATAGGAAAGCATAAATAATCTTGGAGCCCGTTTCTTAAGATCTGAACAGTTACCGTACGGACTTAATAGTGAAAGGGTTAAATGTTCGAATACTTCGGTATATGTATATATGTGTATCTGTGCGTTGGAGGCTTAAATTTTGTTTAAACAAGCTATACAATATCACATTTCTTCTCATATTTAGAATCCTCATACGTTTCATTTTAACCACAGACTTGTTTTTGTGCGGTCCGTGAGTTATTTAAAAAAAAAACAAAATCCCGTTCACCTCATGAGTAATTAATTATTACAAATAGTTGCATTTATAAGTGCACTTTAATCTCACCAATAAAGGATTCGTGGAGGCATATTTTAAAAATAATAATCTCAATTTTACTATTTGGCACTCGGGGCCTAAAAATATTTAATATTTGCCCGTTCACAAAAACGGTTTGCCATCCCCTTATTTAAATAATAAGTCCAATAACATGCAAGGAGAATGGAATATGAATTTCTAGATGGAAACTCAACGATTGCTTATGGTGTGCAATTTAAATCGGGAGCTGCAACTTATACAGTGAAAGCCAATCGCGAAGTAATTCTGTCAGCTGGTGCGATACAATCGCCGCAACTATTGATGTTATCTGGGATTGGTCCGAAAGATCATTTGGATGAGATGAATATTCCCGTGATCCACGATGCTCCAGGTGTTGGTAAAAATCTTCAGGATCACGTGGCCATGGGTGGACTGGATTTTTTGGTGACTAAACCAGCGAATCTAACAACTTCGGAGACTTTCACCTTTAATTTGATTACAACAATTAACGCTGGTTCGCTTAATCAATTCGGCATGGATCATAGTGGACCGATATACACGAACCCACTCGTAGAGGGTCTCGCTTTTATTAACACCAAGTAAGTATTTGTTCTTTTATTTATTTAACGCACCACTCGTGAATTTTTCAACGTCTTTCGGGCCTATGACACGTAATACAATTTTTCATGTTTTAACACAAAAATAACAATAAAAATAAAAATAAGAATTTGATATACTTTGGTAATCTAAACTAAACTATAGCTTTCCTACGTATCATGTCCCCTATTTTGTAAATTACTGTGTAAATTATTATCTCTCAATATTATACCCTACCAATGCACAATAAACCTGACACAATTTCTAATCAACTGTTTGATAAATTCATCGCGTTTGAAGTTTTGCATTTTAGTGACTCTGTTATTGTTTAGTAGAGAAGATGGTAGGAATATGTATGGGATAGGGTAGAAATATGGGATATCATAATTTTGATTTGTGTGCGCTACTGAAATCGGTAAAGATGTTTGCGAATTACACGTACATATGTGTATATTTTTCGCATATATCTGTTTTGCGTAATTCACAATGACTGGTGTCCTTTAAAAAGCTTAACACTGCTGCAAAGTTCTTTATAATATCAATTAAATTACCCTTTATAACTACTTGTAATCCATAAATCTGACACGCAGTAGAAAATTTAGGGCAATCAGGGATAAGGTGCACAAGAATTATCGCGATGTTGCACAAGGGATCATTTCTAGATGCTTGGTCGTCTGTTAATCAGAATTTACATCAAACAATGTTATTCAGCGAATTCATAAATCCCGTTTTCAGATATGCAAATAAGTCGGAGGATTATCCTGATATACAGTTGTTCCTGTCGTCTGTGGCTGATAATACGGACGGTGGTCTTTTTGGTAAAAGAGGTGCCAACCTTAGGGACGATATTTATGCGGAATTGTACGAAAATATTCTATACAGGGACTCGTATATGATACTTCCGTTATTGTTGAGACCAAAAAGCAGAGGATTTATCAAGTTACGTTCGAGAAAATTTCAAGATCAACCGATCATTGTTCCTAATTATTTTGATGATCCACATGATCTTGATGTTCTGGTAGTAAAATTTTAACATTTCTTAAATCTATGTTAAATATGCTATACTTCATTAAAAATGAACTCTTTTTATAAATTGAAAATTTCTGCGTACGTGGTTTCGGCATAAGAGGGACGATATTGATCCCGTAACGAAACTCAGGTTTTAAAAAACGTGTTGTACTTTAGGAAATGTAAATGTAGTCGCTCACTTATCAGCACAAGGCAAGCACGATATCAGACCGTCATAGACAAATTTACAGGATTAGAGTTCATTTGTAGTCATAGGTCGAGTATGAGCAAAGTGAGTTCGTTACCAGAAGGTAATGAACCATGTATTGCCAATTAAAAGAAGTGCCGATAACGGCATTAATGTTTTACTGATTAAGCGTCGATCGCATGCTGTTTGTATGATGATCATGCGTTGACGAGTTGTTTGCTTAATGGTAACATATCGACGATTGCCTATAATTGTTTGTAAAAGTATGAAATTCGCCCTAGCTCTTTCTTAATTTTAGAGTTTAGTGTACCTACTACTACGTATTCCCCCCTTTATACTATTTTTCTCTGCATCAAGTAGTAATGCTACTATAACTATTTCTTTGGTCGTGAATTTCGACATATTTCTGTGGCCGGATGGCAAAACGTGATATGTGCAATTTTCTAATTTTACAATATAACAATTTTAAAGATTGTTTAGCTGGGAAAGATCACAATATTCTTACAAACTCAATTTCCTTCATTAGTCATTGCAGAAAGTGATTATTAATTTAGGTTGACTTAACTCATTCGTATGGTTTCCTAAGCACATTTACACGAAGAAAATGACATATCTCAATTTTAATAAAATTAGGATATATCGTGTTCCTCCATCTGACTACGTGTTTTTGAGATTTTGCATCGCTGTTGCGTGGACAACTGAACGTAGTCGTTTCGGTGTTGCGTTGATAAATTAGCGATAGGTGTGAAAGTGTCGATGTCGATCTGATGTTATACACATACTTGCGTCGAGTTGACGAGTGAGCGAGACGACTTTTAATTCATAAGCTTCATTCGTACACTGGCAATTTAATATCACGTAACTTTTAACGAACACAGGCGGAAGCAGGAAAGTTCATCTACGAAATGAGCAAAACGCCCGCGATGAAGCAATTAAGAACACGACTGAATCCAAACAAGATCCCCGGCTGCTCGTCATTCGAATACCCATCAGTGGATTATTGGCGCTGTTTCGCTCAATACTATACGTTGACGATATATCACCCGTCTGGCACGTGTAAAATGGGGCCCGTCAGTGATAAAATGGCGGTGGTCGATGCTAGATTGAGATTGCACGGCGTGAACGGAATCCGAGTGATCGATGCTTCGATTATGCCGACGATCACTACCGGAAACACGAACGCACCGACTATCATGATTGCTGAGAAGGCTGCTGACATGATTAAAGAAGATTGGACGATTGGAGCTCGGCAACCTTTTCACTAACAAGGGCATCTTATTCTAATTTTGTGCAGAGAGAAGTTTGAAGTTTAACCCTTTGAGTACGAAACTCTTCAAATCTGAAGGTTCTTTAGTTCGTGGTAGAAATCACTATGAGCAATTAATAAAATCTTGCTTATTGTCGCAGCTATAATAATTACAAGAACATCTTAAGTATAGCTGTTCATTTTAAACGCTGATAAATCTTACATTTGTCAGGAAGTATAAATTGATTAGCTAGTTGGATATATGCGTCGACAACACTCAAAGGGTTAAAGCAAATATAGTACATACATATTTACTAAGAGTCTGCGGGAACGGGAATTTTTTTCAGAATCGGGACGGGATTCTTAAAGATTTCGAGATCCCGAAAATGTCCGAGATTCCCGAAGAGGTTCAAGATGCTCAAAATCTTGAAAATAATTATCAACTGGATTTTGATTCCATATTCTCCGATTCTCGCGTAGGCTTAAAAACTATATCGATATTGTAACGTCGATATTGAACAAAATGAATATCGAAACGGCATTTGGACTTTCGAAGTATTTGGGATCCTACACGACCCTAATATTTATTTCAAATTGTAGGTAACTTTGAAAATTGATCATAATTTTGACTCGATCCCTTGAAAAACGTTTCGCGGTTACTTGAGTTGCCGAGATCTGTTCTATTGGACCTATTGGATCTTTGAAGTATAATGCGAATGAGTTAATGTCTGTAAATTGTAACGTGACCAGCGATAATGATAGTTATAAGATTTACGTGATAATCATCGCGTAATAATGGGATTACTATCATGAGAGTATTAGTGATGATAATTGTGAAAAGCAAGATTTAACAAAGATGGCATTGTTAAATCTAGAATACAGATAATACTGATAGTAATTGATACGAAATGTGCAAAATGATGACACGTCTGTTCATGATTATTGCGTGCAAGAAAATAACATAAACATATAAATGTGAAATTATTAAATTTCATTTGTTGCATTCAATGTGAATATTCTGTTAGGTGTGCCAGTAAGTTATCCACTATTTTTAATTGGGTTGTTAAATTTATTTTCGCAGAAGATCAAGGTTTCTTTCGAGCAGAAATTTATAGTTGGTCTGAAAGATGACATTAAACATATCAGATTGAAAGCAATTATATTTAAGATAGGATAGTGTTGGGTCGCGGTCTATCACGTAAATGATTTAGAACTCGTGACTTAGCGAAAAAGTGGACTGTATTTTTTAACTTTGTCGGATTACAAATAGCGATTAAAATTGATTATTTTCTACGGATCGCTAGGTGTGTCTCTCCTAGTCGGTGGTTCTCGTATGAATGTCAAGCTCGCGAGATTCTCTGAGCTCCCCCTTGGGATTTGCAATTGCCCACTGATTGGTTCTTTCCAATTTTTGAAAAAATCCAATCAGCGAGCCTATGTAAGAAGAACACACCTTCCTTTGCGCCCTCGGCGTGTTTCCTTGAGGAAGGGGTCGCGGAATATTTCAGGGGTGCAAAACGCTAGAATTCGGCGGTGGTGGGCGACATATCTGGTCAACACCAGAGACGATTTCCCGACCCTTGCATCGGTCGCGGAAACCGTTGGGTGACCCGTTGTTCTCGCTGACTGCTCAGGCCGTGAAACTTTACGACAGGGTAATAGCTATTGAGACGAACGGGAGAATACGTGGAAGAAACTAAAGGCTGTACAAATGCTATGACAAAAGAGTAAAAATAGTAAAAACGTACCATCTGGCGAGTGTCGTCCAGAGGCAGAAAACTAAATTAAGGAATCCTCAAAAATAGCTGTGCTTCTAAACTCTGCCATATATCTCGTACAAACCGGGCCCGAACAGATAGATTTCTTATATTCTTAACAATTTGCGGACGAGTGTGAGCAAATAGATTAGCAATTATATTCTAAAGCAAGATACTTGAATTAACATTATTAATAAATACTTCTGTTAATAATTGGGCGAAAATTCGTTAAGTGTTATTATGTCCCACCCGTAAAGGATTAAAAATAAATGCTGCATTTAACAGAGAAAGTGGATTATCTATTAGTATATTTAATAATAGCTGGGTTGAATACGCCGAATGTATACGTCATGTTTAATTAAGCCGATATATTAAAGAGGCAAAAAAGAAAAAAATAATGTTTAACCCTGATTTTTACCCTTAACACTAACACTGATCTTTATCATTCTGATTAACTTTTCCATTGTCAATGTACTGAATTACTTTGATCCTAAAAAGTATGCGGAGATCGTCAACACATCTTGAGTCAGAATTCGCTTACGTCTGATAGAACCAAGTAGCTTTAGATCTAATAAGACTTGCTGAGTTTCCATTGGCGCTAAACATTAGCTTCCAAAAATATATGTGTATATTATCATCGCCTATCTATAAGCGGCAACCGTTTATAACGAGCAATTTGAAATAAGTACTTATAAGCGCCAACAGTATTCAAAGAGTTAACGATACTATATACTTCTATATTAATTGATTTTTGACTATTTACGGATCCCGAGATTTACCCAAAACGAATCAGAGATCATTTGTCCCATAACAGAGATTGTAAAATCTTCCTTGAGTCGATCAAAAATATTGGGTTGGAATCGATATATCGACTAACGTTAATGCTAGCAACAAGCCAGCTTTGGCATCTTCTATCTCAAAATGGCCTTATACAATTTATACGCATGAATAGTCTTTCGAAAATGTTTTGACGACAATTACAGAATGTGTTCCATTTAAGGAATTGGTTGTGAATTAAATGTGACGTTTTAGAGTTATCACAAGGTTAAACGAATTAAGCGCATTATGTGGGCCCCCTGATACTCACAATTCTTACGTGAAAGATTTTTTCGTATCTTTCACACGTTTCGAGATAACCGGACACGCGTCATGACGAAAGTGGAATGATGTATATATTCACATTATGAAAATTCTTTCTACGAAACAACAAAGTTACGCACGTGTTTTAGCATCTTCCTTGCGCAAAGTTCTTTTCAATATTCATAGAGTAAACTTAAAATATATGATAATTAAACTGCGGATGTTTATTGCAATATTCATCTTTTATTAATAAAATTAAAGAAATGGAGACGAAATAGGTAATAGTTTTTCCGTCCAAATAATATATTATAATATTTCCTATAATGTTAATATTTTACATATGTTTTCATATCTTGTATATTCTGTCTCTTTCTGCATATTGAATTTTCCTACAAATGCATAAACATGCACAGTCTAATAATAATGTTTGTGATAAACTTTTAGTGATAAACCACAACGTTTAAGGGTTCTTGAAGTGGTCACGCAAAACTTTATCTTCGATAACACAAATAAAACAGAGCCCGAAACGTTTCGCTACGTCGATTTTAAATTAATAAATCATGAAATTAATTAGACAAATAGTTTCTGTTATTGTGCTTAAACCTACAATGAGTACGAGATATTAAGGTCGACGTTCATGGGTTAATGTGTTCAAAACAAATAGCAGGAGTAAGCTGTTCAGTTGAAGCCTTCGAAAGGCAACCAGAAATAATGAGTAACATTTAACGATGTACGTACACATACAACGCATAACGTAAACTGGGTAAAAAGTTATACTTCTTTTACGTATAATTACTCACTTACCCTCGCTGTAACAATTGTCCTCCGTTACTTATTATACACTCTCAAAGTTTTTAACCATTTTCTAAATACTTTCCCATGTATTAACTAATGAATTACGGATGTTTGAATCTTCAAAATAGCGACAAAACAGAATCTTCTGATAAACCATCGCCATCGACAAGAGTTCTGACAGCCGTCGAGACTTTCTTCCACCACGCAACCGGAGCTGCGCTACATATATCCGAAATGTGAACCGCGATATGCTTCATTTCCCTGGTAAAACTAGCATAAGTTGTTACTTGGGTAGCTTGAGTGGTGACTAAACAGAGAGGGACAGAGAAAGGGAAAGAGGGAGAAAGAGACCAGTGTTGTAATTATATAATAGAGCAAGTGGATTGTTTCAGTGGCAGGTAAGACCCGAAGAAGTTAAAAAAAGACAAAGAACAATAAAATAAAATGAAATGTGACGCGCTGGAAAATTGTAATTTTCGTAATATTTTGGGGAAATTTTAACCCTTTCGTGACTCAATTACATTCTTTTTTTAATTTGTTACTTGTCTGTTGATGGATGTGTCTGTAATGAAAATTAAATTAAGTTCAATTTTTGAGATACCCAAGCGGGATGCACTCCGTTTCAACAATTTAGACTTAAAATACGCACAAGTTCAATTAGTTGATAACGAAACAGAACAACGTGGATTCTGTGGTCAGACAGCAAAATGGAATATCTGCGGTTTACCCGATTTTACAATTGGGTAATTTTAAAGTTTGCTCAGCTGCGAGGAACTGTATTATTCTTAAAAATAAACACTTCTCCACCTTGCAATGCTTTTCCTGAACTATGTATGGCATAGAATTGTTACAATTTGCAAACTTTTGGATTTTACTTAAACACACGCGGAAGAGCTTAACAGTGTTTAAATATAGATATAGCAATAAATTTTGAATGCTTTAATACGCGTATGAAGATTTTCGTGATATCGTGTTTTCAGTTCATGTGTATTTCATTATAAGCAAATGGTAAAAGTATAGCCACTTTTTAATAACCTGCCTAGTTTTAATTAGTAAGTAAATTAATAATGTTGAAACAATCGAATCATTTGTATTATATTAAACGTTTGAAATTTACAACTGTATGTAGACTTTTGCCATCGACTGTACCGACACGTTGAATATTTTCTTCCCTAAACCATTTTTTCAATTGATAATGTAACAATCAAGCTGTTGCAATGCTTTTGTCCAGCAGCATACACATACGTATATCGATATTAACGAGAATTGAACTCAACACATTTTGCCATCTGACCGCAGATTATTTTAATAAGGAATAAAATCTGTGCGGACAATAGCACAGAATACTTACTTTACTTTTTGTTATAAAATCGCTGTACGGTACTAAATATTTGTTACTCGAATAATTGTGAACGGTACTGTATGCTTTCCACTGATCATGAAAGGGTTAAATGAGAATTCACGTGATATTGACTACCAAAGCGTTTCACGCGTGACTGCTATTGTGAGTTGAAATGTTGTGCCACGCGGAAAACACCGGTTTTCGATCGACCATCGAAGGTGAGCTGCGTTGCCCACGATTTGATCTTAGGTGGGCAACTGGGAGAATGGTATGAGCGCGTTGAGTGCTATATAGTTTAAAATTAGAGTGGAGGAAATCTCAACTTGATTAGATATTAAAGTGATTTGGTTCCCTTCGAAAGAGTCTGCCTCTGAATGCAAGCACTTTAAGAAGATTAAGATAAAGATTCAACGCATTAAAATCGGTGAATGTCTGAGGAAAGGATGATATAAAAAATATTTGTTACGTTTACTGAAACCTTTTCGTTACTTCGATTGCCAGATGCAGAAACACGTGTGTAATTTCAGCTATTCGTATGCAATACATTTTAATAGCAATGTCAAGTATTATATAATTCAAGATATCTAATTTGAAGTCATATTCGACAACTTACGCGAATCTCTCTCGTATTACACTGCGAAAGGATTAATGATTCGATTGATAAAAGTAATCGTACGCTACAAATTCTTGACTTCTAAAAGTATCTTTTTCACAGCAATACTTATCGTTAGTTCAAGTTTGTTGAATGTGTTAAAGACAAGAGTGTTGGGCAACTTTTATTCTAGATAACGAATAAAAATAAAATAAAACTAAATAAGTTATTCGTTATTCACGAATAATAAATAAATCCAAGTTATTCGTCATTTTTTTATTCGTTATTTAGAATGAAAGTTGACCAACACTGTTTACGTTCCATATTCCCTAAAGATTTAAAAACCTCAACAATAAACGTGAATAAAAAATAATGAATAACAAATAACGAATAAAAGTTTTCCAAACGAATAATGAATAATTGGCAAACAATTTATTATTTATTAGTCTTTCTTATTCATATAAAATTTTATCCGAATAATGCCCAATACTGACAATGAGATGCACTAATAAATAATTCACTTGCTTTGGTAAACTCAGCAGTTATTTTTAATAAGATCGAACACCTATTATAAGCATAATTATGTTATAGTTGAAAATGTAAATTATAGTGTATAACTCCCTTGTAAAGATATTTTTAATCGTTAAAGTTACTAGTTATCGTTGGGAAAAGTTTTATGGTAATTCCCAGTGCGAAATACGCGAGAGATTTCAACGCCCGCATAAGAGAGTCACGTAGTAATTTCAATGCTAGGTTAGCCAAGCGCTCCCAAGTTAGTAATTGTGCTTAATTTAACAATTGCGCTTAATTTAATATATGTGATAATGGATAATTAACCTTTTTTTGTAAAATTTAGCTATTCTTTCTAGCAAAAGCAATGCTTGTCCCGTTTTATTTTTATTTTGGGGGAAAACTACGGATTCCTACTCGCGCAAAAACACGATACTTACAGAAAACACTTATTTAAGATAGTGAATTAATCGTTATTAGAGAAAGGGGATAAATTTAAAGGTTCTAATTAATTAAAGTATAAACGTTACGTGTACAATTCCTAACGTTTATTGTGTAATTGACTTCAAATAAATAATTTCTAATTTTAACGTTAAGATAATATGCTGATATTTTTAAAAATTGATAATTTTTATATTCAATGTTACTCGCAAAGACTAATTTAGTATCTTGTAGGAAATCTTTCTTAAGAAATGACTACCTATAAATGCTACAGTATGTTACAAATTGTTTCTTATTAATTTATTATTCTATAACGCTTTCAGTTTTTGCTTCACTGCTGTTTAAGTAACCGTATTATAAATTTTCAATTGGATCGAACGACTATGGTCAATATTAGTGAAGGGAAAGAAAGGAGGAACGAAACAATATAAGTTATAACTTTCCTAAAGAGCAACACCGATAATTTATGCTATTTTGAACGGCTATACACATTCCAATTTTGTATTTACTATCATTAATCACATTTAACATGGCTATCGTTATTAAAGTCGTCCTATTCCACGAGTAAAAGTGCATGTTTTGATATCGATCCGCATAGGTAACCGAGGTTGATGCAAAAGTAAAGGGAATTTCATGATAGTTTATTGTACGAGTCTAAGCTTTAATGATTAGTTAATTGACGAGGTGGATTGGTTTCGAAGGTATGATTCGTTAACGTTTACATAAGAGAAACTTAAGGTAAGAGTACTAAAGAGAGTGTATTATTGTACGGGATTTCTTTAAGCCGAGTTCGCTTAATCGAGTATTGTAATTGACGCAAAAAAGACATAATCGCCCGCGGTTTAATGCAATTTTTTTTTCTTTTTGTAATAAAACTGCCGCAAAATGAGAATTGTGTAACGATGGATGACCGTACATCGTTGAAACTTTTCAAGACTGTGCGATTTTCAGCTATTCCTTGATGCGAGATCGGTGAAAGCGAGATGAGAGATAAGCGTTATTTGCCGCTATGAAATATGTTTCAAATTTAAGCAAAGTATTAAGTTGTTGCATACGAAACGTCATTTTTTCGTAGCTTCAGATTAACGAATGGATACTATTCTTTTAATTCTGTAAAATGGTCGATTCTAATGAACTGCATTACAAAAGAAGAAATTAGCTGTAATACAGATATATGTATAAGTATTATAGCAAGATTATGAAAACTTCAGTGTTTGAGATCACGACCAATGGGAATATTTAAGCAATTCTTTATGGAAGTCCAAATTTAGTAAATACGTCATGAAAACTATTGAAACTGGGATTTGAAGATTATATAAACACAGAAATAATTGAACATCGATTTGCAAAATGTAAGATTAATCATTTTTCATTGGACAGATAGTCAGGAAAAAGATTAAACAATCCTAAAATTGCAGATTTTTGTAAATATATAATAACGAAAATAGTTAATTGCCAAAAAAGTGTGCAGAATTACGTAACATTGTTTAAATCCAATATATTTGTAGTGTTTCGAGGAATGCACTTACTTTACTTGCTTCTTACTTTGAAAAACGACATTTCATATGCACCAACCTAATAGTACAACGAACGACGATAGGAGTATAATAGAGTAGGTAAATGCAAAAGTGATAAGCCACGTGCCGTCTTATTAAGGAGAAATGATGAGCTTTTTATTATAGAGAAAATTCGATTGAAAAAGTTATCGAGAATAACAGCGACTATCTGATTTATTAAATGAACGATTGTTGGCAATGAAACACAATCTATCCATTTATCACCGAATCCATGATAACTTTTGCACGCGCCTAATCAAAATATGATGCGGTCCATGACATTATTCATTCGATTCTTAAGTGCAAATTGCTGGATTTCATAAGCATCGCTTACAAATCAGTTCCCGATATAACTCCCCCCTGTTCGTGAAAACACCGTATTATTTTCCAACACGGTGTCTGGTCAATTAAAGCCCTACTTTCAGATTTTCAGCAGGGTCGCTGTGAGTGAAACCGTGAACAGCTTGGCGCGATTCAGTGATTCGCGTTCGGTCGGTCCGCGACGAGCTGAAGGATTGCTCCTATACGCTTTTGTTACAGACACGTGCGTGTTTTGCTCGTTCTCTTCATTCCTCGCGTTCGTTCTTCTTCGTGGTGTCCTGAGTTTTCGCTAGTTGAACTGGCCAATCCGGTCGATCCTCTATCTCCAATAGAATACGATAGCACTTCCTCTTCGTGCGACGCGTTCATTTTTGTTAAAACATATGTATATCGTATCGAAGGAAATCATTATCACTCGAAATTAACATTCAGGAAAAAAATGATTATTATTGCAAGTTAACGTAGAAGTACGATATTACTATTGGAAGTTAACAGAAAAGAAATTTATTATCATAGACTGCGGATTTTTATGCATTTATGGGAAATTGAAATTGCGAAAAAAGGCAAACAGCATAGAATGTAAATAATATGCAAAGTGAAGTACAAATTATTGTAGTTTGATAGTGAAACAATCCTCCACTTAAGACTTCATTTATTGGATTTTCTTAACGTTAGAACAATCGACGATTAACCTGTTAACTGAGGATGTATCAATGGTTTGGACATAGTACTTTACCTTGTCAGTAATTCCTTCTTTTCTTCAGCATCTTTATATTCGTATCAGAAACACGTTATTTTACACTTATATTCTCAGCAATTAAAATTCCCCTAAACAATATTAATTCATTTCTATTAATTCTTATTTCTGCGTGTAAAGAAGATTCTGATTGAGAAATAACCCAGCTAACAGGTTAAGGTACACTTATTTGCTGCAAGGTGATTAATATGTTAGGATGTTCGTAATAATACACGATGCAGGGGAAATACACATAAATCTTCATTCACACTGTTAACTGAGAAATCTTCAAGAATCTTGGTTGGGGAAACAAAGGTGGTGTTGTAGATTTATACAATTTTTATAAGGAGCTAAAAATGACCCATTTTAACCATCCTGGTAGTTCTATAAGAGTATGAATTTACAGAAAAATTCGCAATCTAGTTACTATCATCAAAAGCTACATAGTATAAAAGAAAATTACTGACTTTTACAAATGTGCTCTGTTAAACAAATGTGGTAATATCGCGACAGTGTGCGAAAGGAAATCACTCAGTTCTTCGGAGGAACAATACGTTTGGTCGGTTGTTGAAATTATTATTATTATCGAAAGTTGATAGAAACGAATAATCTCAATCTTTTTCGGTACTAGTCTATTGCTTCCATTTACGTTTATCTTTGCCTTTGTATTCTTCTTTTTCTTTATTTTATTATTGTACGGGTTTATGACTCGCAACGTTGAGAATCGAGTACAGTTCGAAACGTTCGGATTCGAAAGGCGGAAGCCAACATGTGATCTGTGAAAAATTGAAACGAGAGGGTGATCGAAGCGCGGGAACAAATTAAAAATGATGAGAATGGAAGTGTGGTGAAACTGGGTGGAGATAGGACTCTGTCGCCCGGTGAGTGTTCGTTTGTTGAGGGTTTCAGTGAATTCCTGTTACGGTTCCATGAGTAATGATACGGTGGTCCGTAAAGCGAGTGGAACATGGGGAAAACCGAAAATCATATTTCTTATTATACCACAGTTTATGTATTTACGGGAATGGTACATAAGTTTTGTGCAACTTTCTTGTGACAAATCTTTTATCCCTTTTACTGATCTATTCGAGACGATAATCATGACAGATTTGGTATGTATCTTTGATTTAAATGGTTTTATTAGATGTAGCAAAGATTTCTCATCGTCAGTTTCTTTTTTTTTCTGAAAAATTCAGTCTTTAATTAAAGGATCTTAAATTGATAAATCTTCTTATCTGAAAGATTATTTTCTTCTTTTATCTTGAAGATAAATCTTTATTTACATAAGTTTTGTGTAGCTTACTTTTTAAATTTTAGAAGATAAGATTACAATATGTTTTAAAATTATATTAATTGACAAATCGAGAAGACTATATTATAGAGAAGACTATATTATAAAGAGGTTCAAAATCGTATGGCACTTATAGCCGTTTTTACGTTTACTCTTCAATTGTTTCAGTCATGTACCCATTGCAATTCTTTCTAACTAAAAGACAGAGCTTTTGTAGCTTTCTATCGATTTAATAATTATTATAACAACTTTGTTGTATTAATACATTACGATTCGAGATATGTATTACAGATGTCAATGCATAAGAAATAATCATAAATTAATGAATTCATATGACTATTATACTTTACGATAACATAACATACATATAACATTCTCTAGAAGCATATAGCTGTAACATACCTAAGCGTGGTCGTAAATTACACATATTTTGCAATACTTACGAGGTCTAAGAATACTAAAACCAATTCATGTTTTCTTCTCGTCAATTAAATTGGCACCACTTTCCGAAATATTCGCAAATTATCGATATATCTTTTATTTTTTCGCTAGTTATTTTTATCACTTATCTTCTTGATCTTATGGAAGAGATTTCACAAATTCAATTCAATCGTAAAGCTTAAATGATTTATGATTGTAGGAATTACAACACACTAATGATTCTATAACTTTTATTGTGACTTTTGTTATTAAATTTGCGTTGGACACAAAAAATTTCAACGTCTCATGATATAATATTAATAATACAATAACAATAAGATGTGATATTAATTCTACATTCATTCAATTATTAAATAATCAACTATTACAAATTCAACTTTTTTGTTTGTTTAAAAAGGTGCCAAGTTAATTTGTATATCTAATATTAATTGGGTGTTTCTTATGAAAATATAGAATTACACGAATAATTATATAGGATAGACTGCACATATATCAATAAACTGTCAACTTTGTGAAACATAAATATAATACGGATAATATTCATTTTAATTTGATGAATTTGATTAATTAATCTTAATAATGGAAGAATGATATTTTTTCGAAACGACGATTGCATATGGAATGATTCGCAGCCATCATCTTGCAGAAACTATAGCTTTCTCTTTTTACATGAAAAATAACGGCGTTCAACAAGGCAACTTTTGTGCAAGAGGAATTGAAACCTGGAAATTTGTCCATTGGCTGGTGAGTTAAGTTCTGCTTAACCAAGCCTCGTAAATCCGGTTTGCGTGAATTCCGCTTTAAAATTCGTGCAAAGCTTGTATAACTTCCAAGTAGAAGAGTTCCATGCGAATATATTTGAACCGGAAGCAAAAGTTTCAGCGCATAGGCTTCTGTTGCCTGGCTTGACAATGTAAATTTCGTTTGCATAATACTATTGTTTGTTAATCTTGCAATGTATCGAGACTGGAGTACATATCCCATTAATAAACAATATACTCTTATCGTGTAATCTTTGTCTGCTGAGAAATTTTATGCTAAGAATCTACAGGATAACGTGTTTACAATATCAAAATTCTAATTCAATTCCAAGTTGTTCCGTATTTTATAAAAATCTTAAAAAATTGTATAAAATTATTTACTAAAATATTAATGTGCACATATCACCTTCGAGTGATATTTAATATTAGTCTAATATTTATTATTTACTAGCTATTTAGTTGCAAAACCACGTTCAATCTTCAATTTCTAGTTTATACTTTTGTTAGACAAGTGATAAGTGTTTCATTCTTATACTACCGCGATGACTACTACTATTATCACTATCAGTTCAAGAAATGCTTAAGAATGGAATGAGGACAAAAATTAATTAATCAATGGTGTGATTATCTGGAATTTACTGATTTAGAGAAGAAAGACACCTTATCTGTACAATCTGTGATAATCTATCTAATTTACCGTATATAATAACATAACTAGCGTGTGAACAAATAATCATTTCGCCTCTGAATACGGCAGAGTGCAGTGAACCATTCCACAATTATTGAAGGTAAGTCCAAAGGGCTTAAATTAGCGTTTAAAACAAATCCTAAGTATTGATCGTCGTCACCAAATGTCGTTTTACCAAACTCTTAATTGGTAAACAGATACTACACTTTTGCAATCATTTTTCAAAATGATTAATTGTAATAAACCAAATTAAAGAAGAAGTAGTTTGTTGCAATGTAGATCCGCGTGTGATATATAAAAATTAAGTATTTGACAACTTTAGTATTTGACATCACGAATAATCGAAATATGTCTGCAATTTTGTATGCAAGCTTAAATTTGGCAAATGTGCCATAAAAATGATTGAAACGGGGATTTGAGGAATTTTATATAAATAGCAGAAATTTACTTGAATATTAATTTGCAAAATTTGAGATTGATCATTTTTTGCTAGACATATAAGTCAGACGGAAGATGAAAGAATTCTGAAATTGATGGTTTTTATAAATATATAATAATAAAGTTAACTTACGTGCAAGTAACTGATAGCTAACTTATTTTTCGAGGCGAATCTATACACATATATTTTGCACAACTTTCATAAAATGATTAGTGGTCGCATATTTCATTGTCCAAAAAGAGCGCATGCGATGTTAAGCAAAATAGGAGATCTCCTCGATCTGGTTTGCAATGTATTAATATCGTGCGATTATCTAGCTTTCACTAAAGCAAATGCATTATGTTTTCTTTGTAATTCCATTCACTGGTTCAAGTGCCGGTGCGGAAACGTTTCATCGATAATCGTCAGGGAAACCAAATTTTTTAGACCATTATTAGTTCACTCGCAGAAAAGTATAGCAAACGACACGAGCTGGGATGTCTCAGGTTCCAAATTTGAAATATCATAAGCTCTTCTTTTTACCTAATCGTTCGTGAATCAATTTTCGATCTAAATTATGCGCAATCCTGCTTGTACCAGCTTGAAAAAGCAACGAATTCGCAATACACGTATACAGCGAATCATAAGATTATTGGCTCATGTATAAAAACAGAAATATGAAAAATATTTCTCACTTTTCCCCTACTATTAATAATTTCCTAACATTTTTGGTTGAAATATAGTAAGCTACAAATCTGTTAGCTAAGACAGAAATTTAACAGAAATATAGAAAATATTTCACTTATAATTTTTCTATATTTTGTTCAAAGGCAATAACTCACAAAAATATTGGCACAGGCAAAAGTATAATAGAAAACTTGCAACTAACAGCGATGGGATATAAAACAATATTGTAGGTTCCATTAATATTTTGTTACTTTTTATATGCTATTACTTTTTTATTTCTGCTTCTGAGCCAATAATTTTGCGGCAGATTGTAGGCTAATAGTTTCAATTCGTGATCTGAATCATTAAAAAAAAATGCAAAATTTTAGTAATAAACTATTAGTTCCTTTTTATATATATAAAAAAATGCAGTATAAAATATTTAGTATAACATATGTAAATATTGAAAGGGAAATAAATAACAGAAGGGAGTCCAAATCTCTAAATCTAAGTCTAAATAATAGAAGAATGAAAATTCTCATCTATGCATCGAGTATGTTTGTTGTTATAAGAGGTGAAATGATTAAAAAACTAATTAGAAAGACTAGGAATGAATCGAATACTGGGATTTAAGTATTTGGAACAGGTTATAAATCTTACAACAATTTAAAACCCTTGTTTAATAAACATACGGTTGGTAAAAGGGATACAATGAATTTCTCAAACAAACTGTTGTTTAATTTAATATCCCTTTGAGTTAGGTTCATTGCAGTCATTCCATAAGCATATTTAATCGAATATTGTAGCACCCAAGGCCACTTCTGTGATCAGCATTACAACAGTCTCCTTTTCCAATCTCCAAATACTTAACTCGATCTAACATACAGTCAGCCACAAAAGCGTTTGTATTTCCTTAGTTGATCATTTTATTTATAAATTATTCATTCACTATTTGCCTGCTTTTCACTCTATCGCTACGGCTTTGATAATTAGACAAATACATGTAGTTAACATTATTATGTCTAAACTTACGTTCAGTACGAAAGAAAGAACATGTGCATCCGTGTCTCTAAAACGGGAGATATCCTCTGTTACGAGTTTCATATTGCTTACTAGTAATTTAAAACACTATGCTTCTTTACATCTAGGGTGATCAATTATGTTATCTAATGAAGTAGATTCTAAATTGAAAAAGAAACCAAAACAAAGGATCGAAAGTCGGAAATGAAAGTAAACCGTCTAATTTATCAGATGTACCAAGCGCTGTCTGCTTCTACTGAAACTAAATTTAGCGTGCATAGGAATACTGATTGTTTCTCTAAACTAACACCAGACTCTGGCCGCTTATTTCTCTTATCGAGCATTTTTGGTTTTTCAATTTAACATACACATCAGATAACTTTTGCACAATGAAAACGTACGGTATAAACAAAAATCACGAAAAATATGTTAAGGAAATATTAATCCTGTTACAAACTACAAACTATACAAAAAGTAACTTTATACATAGAAATACATTCACTAAAGCATTTCATTTAACAAATATAGTACATATAGGTATGTATGAAAAATAATAAAATAAAATAATACCCAATGAATTCTTCTTTCAATTATATTAATCCGTTCAGGACTTAATGAGTATTTTTCAGTTATTAACAACGGTGTCCATTAGTGGTATTAATTTGAATTTGTTGCTTTAAAAATTGGCATATGTCCACAAAATTAAAAAAAAAATGGGTAACTATTTGCAATACCCGTCCGCAAAGGGTTAAATAAATATAGTATGTATAATAAGCGTAATAAACTGAGGGAAAAATGTGCAAGTATAAAAGTGATGTGTAAAAGGTTAGTAAACTAAAGCAATGTAAAAAGGAAAGATCGTGTAAATGTGAATAAATCGCGTTAATGAAAACCGTGCAAATGGAGTCTCAAGTGTACACATACATGGTACTGTCCGCATAGGTATTCAGATTTCTGGTCATTTCTGCATCTGTCCTTATTTTCGCCAGTCCTTTCATCCTCAGAGAGGTTTCGATATCCAAATATTTTTGATTTCATAACCATATTGGCTTGAATCTTCTTATGTGTATGTGTGGTATCGGCATTTCACTGATACTCGTTTCTTCTTCGCTCACTTGAACTTTTGGAACATCTATCCATCCAGATAAACGTTCTGATATGATCGCGGAATACGGACACTTAAGGGAGGACATTTTAAGCTGTGAAGTTTTCGCGAGATGTGCACATGCACCGGAAATATTTTTGATGGGCAGTTGAAACGCCCATATATTGGATGATATTCAAGAATTTTTTATCACTAAATATACATATTTAACAACATTACAGATTTCGTTATAGAATGCCACGGCATCGAACAGAGAACACGGTTTCTCAGTTTATTCGTGCTCAGCTCATTCTTTAATTATACATATATCGTTCCACTTATACTAAAAACGCGAATACGTAAGCTTTCACCTTTGGGGTAGAAATATAAATTATATGATATTATTGGATAAAGCAGTAAGAGTTCGATAAAAAAATTACTTCGTACTTAACTTCAAGCTTGAATCCAAGACTGAGTAAGATTTCGGAGCAAGAAAATTTTAAAAATTTTACATTCAATTGTGTTTCCCTAATTTTCTTTCTATAATCCTGATGTTCCTCAAAATGCGTAGGGATTCTAAATTTTTTTTATATATTATAATAAGTAGATCCATATACATATATACACCTCCGTTTGATTTACATCTTTTTCGACTTACATTCGCTACTCTGGAACCAAGTAGACATAAGTACAAGATACTTATGACTGTATCCAATAGTGGAGATGCTTCCTTATTGTTGCAGGCCCTTCAATTGTAATGATCTTGAGTTTTTTTTGCACTCCATGGACCACCGACCCCAAGATCAATCTCATTACGTTTCTGTGTGTTTATCTGCCCCTATCGAACCACGTTTCTTTATCAATTCGTTCACGCGGCCTCCCGGGTTCATTTCGCATGACGTGTGCTGCACTCGAGAGGTTCACCGGCTCCATGACGTCATGGTCCCGTCAGACTCTTTCTTCGGAAGAGAGCGAGCCCCGGTCTCCCACTTCCAGCTCGCACTGTACGAGCCTCTTTAATTAGCGTATCTAGTGTGGTCGCGGCTGCGGATGCGGCTTCTGCCCGACGATTCCCGCCGTGAAAATAGATGAATCGTTGGTCTGCATCGAGCTTTCACGCGGCGCAGCCTCGTGTCTCGGATGAGTTCCTCTTTGTGCTACTCCAGATTGAAAGGACTATCTCGAGCACACAGCACCTGTTCCAGCCACCCAAATGTCTTCGAATTCTGTGCAACGAGACACTAGTGGCCTCCTCTCTGGCAAGCGATTCCCTTTTGGACGATTCTTCAGGTTGGTCCGTTACTTTTTGATAGTCACATTTAGAACACTTTTAATTTTTCGTTTAAGACGTTTCTTCCGTGGGGTGGAGAAGATTTTGTGCGGTGATCGGTAATGGATAGCGCGGCAATAAGTTTGCGTGCGAGGTTGTAGGTTTTGGAAGGGGAGAAATTAGAACTTTTCATTCATCTGAAGTGCAGAGAGTTTGATTTTTTTTTGGGGGAATTGAATGATTAGAAATATCTGCATTTGGTTTTATTTGAGATTCGAGAGGTATTGTAATTCTTGGAAATGGTGGCAATCTTATACGTGGAGATGTTTCTTCCAGATGAGGAAGTTTCAGTTGGTGTGGAAATACGATGATCAACTGTAGAATATTCACATAGGCAAAGTGGTTAAAAATATACGAATTTAGTTTTTCCTGCTATTTCGTGGACGATGAATTTGTAATTAATAACGATAATTGTTCAGGCTTTGTTTTATGCACGTAGCAAGCTTAGGCGCGCATGGATTTGATTTCGTCTGAGGGGATCTTTCTTGGGCGAGATATTTTTAGTCAACGTCGAGATACGGCAATTAAGTGAAGAATACTTGTATAAACAAGGAGTTTGGAAACATGCGAATTTAATTTTTTACTATTTACAGGTAATAATTAGACTACTGATCTTCATGCAAATTCAGATTTCTACAAAGAATATTAAGGAAACTAGTTGTTTCACCCTCTAAATACTATAATTAGGATTTTACTTCAAATATTTGCAGTACCTTTGATTGCCATTTGCATTCAGTAACTTATGCGTATAGAGGAAACATCCAATTATCCAAAAGGATTTTTCTTTCGTAAATGTTATTACTAGTTAAAAAGCATTTGTTTTAATAGGGAGAGTTAAAAGCATGTGAAATTTTTTTTATCTGAAATGTAGAAGATTTCGGGTTTGAAAGTAGAGATGTTAAAAGCACGTGGAGGTAATTTTATTTGAAATGAAGAAGGTATGATTCCTTTTAAACGGAGGGTTAGAAGTCTTTCTTTTTTTCTGAGAGAAATTTTTAGCCTGTGTGCACATATGTAGTAACTGAATGATATTCGCGTAGACGAAACGCAACAAATATCCGTTAACCCTTTCGCTACGGCTTTTTCGCAAGTCAAAATAATCATAGATAAGGGACAACTTTAATTAATATGAAAATTGGACAAAAATAATTATTTAAATGTTTTGTATCATCGATTGTGGTCTAATATTATTCCACGAATAAAAACAGGAGTAATACTGTACTACAGAGAAACAATATGGATATTCTTAACACTAGAACTAGCAAAGGGGTCAAAATGACTTGTTTGCAACTTCTCATAAAAATTGTACAAACTTACTGCGATATATTTTTGCAATTTTGCTGGGATCCTATATAAATGAGATAAATAAAGACTTATTTCTATTGTGTTATACGCTTCTTCAAACACCTATTGCTTTAATTATTTTGATACAAATAAGTACACCATAATTGTCGCTAGTTCTAGTGTTAATACGTAATTCTCCAATCTTTGAGGGCGCGTATATGTGTATACGTTGTTAGTAGCGGAAGGGCTAATGTTGCTCTCAAAATTCACCTAAGTCAATCGAACTGAAGCGACATACTCGATCCTATCACTACTTTCCCCGTCGGTGATCTAAAGTACTTCTTCGAGCTAACACACTTACCACATCTCCCGACTCATATTTATATACGACATAAACAATTTCACCAAACGCTCGCCAAAGTCACTTTCAATCTTTATCACTATGCCCATTCATCATGCTTCAGAAACAAATTCTCGCGAACTTTCGAAAGTCTCTGCACGGCAGGATTTTGCGCGAACTAGACACGAACAACTAATTGCTCTTCACCTCTAGGAACTTTCACGCAGAAGGCATATCATATCAATTGAAGAGTGCAAAAAGCAACCTGTGGCTGTAACACGAACTGTCTAACGCGTGTTATCTATCCGGAAGCGATCCATAATCTCTTTTTTAAGTCTTCAATGGGGATTGTAGCGGTATAGATGATTGACCTGTCTTGGGATCGCCACTTTCACACTGAATCGCTGTTTCGTTATTTCTAATCGTCTGGCCGCCGCCGTTTTCGAACAATTTTACAAGCTACTCGAGCTGCCTTCCTCGTTTCTTCTCGCGATTGCTTTATCATCAGCGAAACGACTTTGACTCTCGGTTTTCGTTCGCGCTGGCATTGGTGAAACCTGTAATCCGATTCTATTCGGTTCCGCACAGACTTTCACGCTGCCAGTTATTTCACATTTCGCTTGATACTTGCAATCTTCGCTAGTCACAATGATGCATACGATAGGCAAAGTTAGTCTGGAATATATGGAGCATCTAGTTAGCAGAGATGTGGGAGTGTTGGATGATTAATAGCTCGGCAATGTACTGAATGTGATAAAAAGTTAATTCACATTTATGTTTCATTCAATTGCATTATTGCATAATGACATTGTTAGGCAACATGTTTGGTGCAACTGTATGTGTAGAATTTGATATTACAGTTTAAGAAAGATTAAATTAAATTTAATTACATTTACTGCGGATCTTTATGCAATGATGCAAAAATGTAGGTGTGCGAAAACGTACAGAATGCATCTAATATACAAAAGTATAGAAAATATTTAAAGCACAATGCACCTTATAATATCTGGAAGGTGAAGCCAATCTGTATTTATGTTCCATTTCTCTGTTTGTATTTATAAAAATACAAATTTGCATGAAGATCCGCGATTTATTAATTACACACAAATTTTAATATTATACCATAGACGAGGTACAGAATAGTCCTATCATGTTACGGGACTTCGTGTCACATGATTTGAAATATCAATATCTAAAAAATATCAGAGTTTTCAGAAGAATATCTATCATTTTATTGCCTGAAAGGGAATATAAACACTTTTAAAGTATTTTCGTATGCAAAATGTAAAAGAAGCAAACGCAAAAGCTATAGATTGTACGCAATGGAAAAGGTAAAAATGAAAATGCTAATGAGGTTTTGAGATCCCAAAACCGTGTGAAAGAAAAATACATTGGATGATAGGTTGATCCTGTATCTCGTTTGTGATTATATCTACGAATTTTTTGTTAGACAATCGTGACGCTTTGCGACTCGTAAGATAATAAGATACCAATAAGTATAGTATTTTGATTTCAAAGGAAATAGATAATCTTAATCAATTATCTACTAAAAAAACTTAACTTGTTATGTTTCTGTTCGATATTTCTTGAGATCAAATATTAGGTGTACAAATTAATGTAGTGCTTTGTTTCACAAGACTTAACGTCTATTTTTGTAAGAATCAAAAACAATTTTCAAGATCAATTAAATGTCCATTAACTTGGGCGACTTTTATGAAATTACCCAGCACTATACGCAAATGTAACATGATAAAGGCAACCTGTGATCAGGAACATTTTGCCCTTCTAACCACAAAATGTTCAAATGAGAGACCACTTCCTTAACATGATTTTCATTTGCGTTCACGCCACCCGACAATAAACTATCAACTGTTCTCTCGAGGTAATTCTCACCAATTCTCACGCATTGAGCGAATTACACGCAATTATGTACTTTACTGCAGCTGTTGTGTTTTACGGCGGCTCAAAATTAGGTATAAATTCCCTACACAGCTCTAATTTCAATCCCTTACTTTTTGTTTGCAGGTGACACTGGCCCCTAATTGGATAAAATGCGACTATACGGCCTGCTTTTGTTGCTGGTACAATTGGCAATCGCGTTTCGACGCCCATTTCCGGTAAATAGAGCCATCCATTGATCGATACTCGCGTTTATCCGCGGTGGAAATTGCTTTTGAAAGCTCGCGATTTGTTCGTGTCAATAAATGGTTAACATTATTGAATTCAATCACATTTTTTTTGTTTAGGGGAATTTTAAAATTCCAATTGAGAAAAAGAACCTTCAGGATAGAAGTTGAAATTTAAATTTATTAAATGGAGGGCTCAGAAACGGATCGATCTAACAATAAGTCACGAAATATGATCGATTATTCAGAAAATGGGTTGCAAAAAAATATTAACTCTCATTATTAGGCGGTGGAGAAAGTTCGTGCGGATTTGTACTACAAAAATTAGGCGAATTAACATTCCTTCAAAAATGTAATTTTATTTAACAATGTAAAAAAATGGACAAGATCTTTTAACGACACCATTGTAGCAGTAATTTTGCCAAATGCTATAAAAATTTGATGTAAAGAGATTTCTAATTGAAAAATCAGAAGATTCAAGCTACCTATAAGATTTAAGTAATATAAACTTTTATAAATTGCAATTTTATTTTACAATCCAAAAGATGCACAAAACTTTTTTATACACCATCATTATTATATTAGTTTTACGAAATACAGCACAAAAATTCATTTTAGCATATTTCTGACAGAAGAAATAAGGTGCTGATAATTTCGAACGTTAAAACTACATTTACGTCTTTGTGAAAAAATATTATTAAACCTTATGAAATTCTTAAGGCTCAGAATTAATTTGTACCCCTAATAATTACTGTTATAAATGTTTTACTAAATATTTGCAAGAATAGTTTGCACAATATGAATAATTTTTTGTGCATTGCATAGCTCGTTTACGTAGAAGAGACGTGCCTCTGCATTTACAATGGTATGCACATTTTAACAATGGAAAGCCAGTTTTGAATGGGACGAGAACTAGTGAAGCGTTACTTGAAAATTACTGTGAACAATTAAAGTTACAGTTTCACAACTCGTGACCAATTTTGAATGAATTAACTAAACAAAGTAGCAAGCAAACTTTATTCGAAACTTTAAGGAATTATTTAGAAACTTTGAAACCTTAAGCAAATTTTATTTATAAATGTAGCAATTTCTAACAAAACGTTGCAAAGTGATTACATACTCTGATACAATAAACGATATAAGATAAAGAAACTATTGAATAAAAATATTATTATATAAAGTTATCGCAAAAACAATTATTCTCTTCTTGTCAAACCGATAAAAATGTTATTTATGTTATCAACTTTGTAGTACCTTTAGTTTAAAAATTGTAACTGATTTTTTAGTTTGTACTTCTGTAACTTTGAAGCGATTCATGGGTCATTTTTAACCCAAATGTGATTTTATTTTTCCAAAATTGTTTTTGGACGTAACAAAGTGAAAGCAATTTAATTAAACAACTTGTTAACCAGTTTCAGACCGTCCAGTTAGATACCAACAATGAAGCATCAGGATGTTGCACATGCAATTTCAAAGACACACTGTACATGGGGGCACATTGTGGCGTGAAGACATCTTTCATGAATTTGATTGAAAAAGTTATCACTACTCGATGTGATATTGCCGATCCTTGCAACAGACTCGGTAAAGAGGAAGTGCCGCATGAATGGTAAGCATTGTATAATTAATTCATCGAATTCTACAGTAAATCGAGAACTGAGAAGAGACACAAATGGCCATAGATCGAAATGGATACAAAAATATATATTAGGTTTACCAAAAAGTCCTGCCATTTTTTGCAATGTGGCGTTAGTATTGCGACATACAAATTGAAGCAACAAAAATTTAACTGATAATGGATTGTTCGGAAAATTCGTAGCACTTTTGATAATATTCACTTCTGTTGTGTAATTGGTGAATTGGAAGATTACCTTTTATGAGCTTCAGCGAAGTAATAGCATCTTTTAATTTGAACAAATACTATTTCTATTTGGACCACCTAAAATCCAATAATTAATGGACAATTCATAGCTTAAAGTAAAGGCAACTCTTTTCATTGCATGACACTAAACTATCTAAAATTAGATGCTAATGTTTCAATAATGAGGTAGCAAGAATTGTTAGTCTTTGCTTAGATTATTCCACTATTATCATTTATTGTAATATCTGTAGAACCTTATTAATGACCAGATATCGAATAAATTAGAAGCCTAGAAGGATTATTTGTATGGATTCATTTCGCTGGAAAGAAGTGTACAACCAGTGCAAACTTTTTAAAAAAGGGAATCATGAAACTTTCCCATAGTCATACAATTATCAAACAATAAATACTACACGCAAAATTATTTACTAAAATATTAATGTGCACATGTCACATTTGAGTGTCTCCAAATATTTTTACGAATTTTCCGAACAACCTGATACTATCATACAACAAACATATATATATATAAGTATTTCACAAGATAAACAACTTACGATTATGCACACATAGACTTGACACACAGTAGAAGAAAAAAAAAACGATTTCTCTGGACACACACCCTAATTCACGATCAGTACTCGCTCTTTATCCTCTCAACCGAACGCTTCGAAATATCCATTCGTACTAATTCTCGCACTACTAACGATCGCGTTCTTGAAGTCGTCTCACGAAGAGTCATACCCTTAACGCGTGATTCCACTGACAAGGGAAGGCTCTCAAATGGTCGACTTCGATTTTAATTAGTTTTTGTAGATAGGTAGACTATAGGCCCCTAATGCTGTGTATGAAATATTAAGCGTAGTTACTGAATAGTTTTAAAAAAATACACACGTGAAATTACATACCTGTTGACATACTATGCATACACATATAAGTGCTTTTTCACAAAACAGTCGCGGTGAAATTGGAATGACATGCGACTTCTAATGCGGAGTTCGCTGGGTCACGTGTGTATTTCTTTAAAACTATTAAGTAACTACGCTCAATATTTCATATACATCATTAGGAGCCCATAGTTCACCACCCTACAGAAGCTCAT
Organism: Eucera pruinosa; assembly: GCA_028830335.1. Lineage (NCBI taxonomy): Eukaryota > Metazoa > Arthropoda > Insecta > Hymenoptera > Apidae > Eucera > Eucera pruinosa. Next base: position 18,106,715 of record JAMYCR010000001.1, read on the forward strand.
TAAAATCGAAGTCGACCAGTTGAGAGCCTTCCCTTGTGTGGTAACGCCGAGCAACTCGTAGCATGACGCACGCCGTCCGATGCCTTTTGTTTTTGTTTCAACGAAAATCATCTCGTAGGCAAAACAAATTAATGTACTGTTCGTCCACGAAAAGAAGGCAGACGAGTCTTTACATCCTCACTGTAGATATGGTCTACTGTCTTCCCCCATCACCATACGTCGTCTTTGTTACTAAAACATTGTCAATCTTTAACGACTTCGGTTAATAGTGAACAATGCACGTGCGTGTAGGGAGGCTAGTAGATTGGAATTAGAACGGGAGTGCAAATACTTGCGTGTCTTCTTGTCGCGGACGAGTAGTACTACGGTACGCTATATTACTCCGTGCTATTCGTCGTTTTATGCCGCTTTATTTGAAGAACTCCATGTCGCGTGGATCATTGGCGCATGCCGTGCGTTGCCTAGATGTTGCTTCAATGAAATTGTGCCTTTACAAACACACGCACGCATAGATGCTTGACGCTCAGTATGAATTCATATGGGTCGAAACCGGGTATTTTAGTATGAGGCAAAACCTGGTATATTTTTGTTCCATATCTATCGTAATGTAGCTATGTAAATGTACTTTTATCGTAATTCTTATTTTCAATCACGAGATTTAGTTTCATATCAAACGCAAAATACTGTGCTCGATCGTGAAAGTGTCTATCCTGCTACTTTTTAAAAAAAAAAAAAAGAAACTCATCAGCTTCTTGATAAATGGGGAAAAAGAATTTTAAGTAATGAAGATTATTTTGAGCATTAAAATTATATTGAATTTTGTTGCAAGGAAACATTCAATTTTGGGAATAAAAGTATTACAGAAATAAAATAAACTCGAATCTACTTAGCATATCAATTAATTAAACCTGTTTTTTATCAGCGCAAACGTTCGATTATACGCAATCGAGACAACAATTTTATAGTTAATTAACGTCAAATGGGTCAAGTTCTAATCATCTATCGTTGTAACAAATTTTGGAAATACAGGTTTGATTTTATCGTGGTTGGTGCCGGAGTGGCTGGGCCTATTATTGCCAGGAGATTAAGCGACAACCCCTGGTGGAGGGTTCTACTGATCGAAGCTGGACCGGAAGAGCCGTCGATGACATCTATTCCCGCGATTGCGTTTCACGGGGTCAATTCAACTTTAGACTGGAAATTCAAGACGGAACCTACAGAGCCCCATCCTACAGCATGCCTAGGTATCTCATTTAAAAGATACATTAATTACAGTATCGAATTATTCGTTGTAGAATTATGGGATAGGCAATATTATTAGTTGAATTGTTGTGATTATTGAACAATTAAAGGAGTGTCATGCACAAATTGTCCATATTTAGGTTGACATGCTAAAATATATTATAGAAAAGGTACCTGAAGTATCTATGGTATTGTAATTTTAGACATAGTCTTAAAACTGTATGTTTAAAAAATAAGAAGCGTAAAATAATCAAAAGAATCATTTAACCCTTTGAGTGCGAAGTGCTTCAGATTTGAAAGCTCTCTATAGACGGTACGAAGTTTGCAATAGCAATCGCTACGAGCGATAAATAAAATCCTGTTTATTGTCATCGCTATAAATTACACGAACATATTAAGTACATGCGTTGACCTCAAAAACTGATAACTTTTACTTTTGTTGACAGTATAAACTGAAATATGAACTAATTCGCTAAACACATACACACATATGCATCCGTAGCATTCAAAGGATTAAACGAATCAATAACATTTTCTTCCTCCTGCCATTGTTTACGATTTCATTTCCATCATTAGAAACCAATGGAGTGTGTACTTGGCCACGAGGAAAAATGGTTTCCGGTACCGGTGGCATGCATGGGATGATGTACGTCCGAGGGCATCCAGAAGTATACAACAGCTGGGCTCGAGGTGGTGCAACAGGCTGGTCCTATGACGAAATCACCCACTACTTTGAACGCCTTGAAAATCCCATAGATCAGTCAATAGTATCCGATAAGCCTAGAACCGTCCCCGTACCTGGACCAATGAAACTCGAATACTATCGCTATAAACCAGCATTTGCTGACGAGGTTCTGAAAGCTGCTGCTGAGATGGGCTACAGAACGGAGAAGTTGAAAGAGTACTCGCAAACAGGCTACATGGTGGCTCCCATGACGACTGAAAATGGCATGCGTGGAACTACTCCGAGAAACTATTTGCGACCAGTTCATGGTAGATCGAACTTAAGAGTTTTAATAAACGCTCAAGTAACGAAAGTTCTGATGAACCAATGGCAGAGTAAAGCTTACGGTGTGGAATTAATCGACAAAGACGGATACAGCAGAATCGTGAAAGCTAACAAAGAAGTTATCCTATCGGCTGGAGCGATTGGATCTCCTCATATTTTATTAAACTCCGGAATAGGACCAAAGGAAGATTTAAGTAAATTAGGGATGAACGTGGTGAAAGATTTGCCCGTTGGGAGGAACCTTCATAATCACGTGTCAATAGGAGTTCATTATAGTATTAAGGATACCGCATACGAATCTATGACCATGGATAGCGTTAATGAATATTTGGAAACCAGAACTGGTCCTTTGACTAGTACAGGAGTGACCCAAGTCACAGCGTTCTTTGAAAGCAGTTACGCTGTTAATGGGGTACCTGATCTTCAAATGTTCATCGATGGATTTTCACCGAAGTGTCCCAGGACTGGGTTAGAATTTGAATGTCTGGGTGATGGTGCGCTTGGTTTGTGTTCTGACAGAAGACATATCGTGATGAGACCTACGGCTGTTATTGTATCCAGTCGAGGCAACATGAAACTACGTCCTGGAAATCCAATAGGACCACCCTTGTTGTATCCGAACTATTTCACTGATATGAAAGACTTGAAGGTGTTAGTCGAGGGCATTAAGAAGTCTATTGAACTCACTAATACGCAGACTATGAAGAATTGGGATCTTCGATTAGAGCCATACATTCACCCCCTTTGCAAGAAGTAAGTATTTTAAGTTTGCTGTTTGTTAGGCTGATGCATATATTAACACTTTGCGGATACTTAATGAATTTTTTCTTTCCAATTATTAACTTTTCAAGGAGTTTATTATAGTTTATTAACGAATTCTTGTCTGATTCTTAAGTGTAGTGTCTATTAAATGATATTCATTTAACTTTGTCATTTTAAAAATCGGCATGTAACCAAAAAGTTACAAAAAAATTGGGTGACTATAGGTTAATCGTCTGCAAAAGGTTAACACGTTTAATGATTCGCGAATTTCGAATGTTTTGCACTGTTCAATCCTTTGATTGCGGCGCGATATTAAAGTAATCATCTCCACTACGAAGAATTAGTATAATCAGAAATTCACGTATAGTTTGCGTCTACAAAATAGCTAAGGCGAAGAGTAAAATAATAAATGTTACATTGCTGTTAAAATAAACCTTCAAGTATTATTATACAATAGTAAATTAGGAAATTAATTTAGGTCCTACTATTTAATATTTGCTGGACGTAGGTACATGCATTCGCCCTTCGTAGTCAAATAATTAAAGGGCTTACAAATTTGGTTTCAATCGTTCTCTCGTATTAACGTATTATGTTTTTCTGCATAGACTCGTATTTCAGTATATGCAGTAATTGAATTGCGAATTTTTATGCAAATTCATACTTTTATTAATAAAATTAAGGAAACCTAATCTAAATGAAGGGATGTTTCACCCTTCTAATATTTTACTTTACATCTAAGTAAAATATTTATTGTATATTTCACATATGATGTGAAAAGATTTGCAGCGCAATGTGTATTTGAATTTCCCCTAAATGCATACAAATTCCCAGTCTGGCAATAATATTCAGTATTTAGAAACACTGATGTAGCGTATTACATTCGTACACTCATATTTCAATATATTAAATATTATTCAGGGCTTAAAGATATTCTCCAATTCATACAACTCGTACTAAGATAAAATTCATTTGTCACAGCTACCACTTTGCCAGTGATGCTTACTGGGAATGCTACATAAGAGCCGCAACTGGGCCAGAGAATCACCAATCAGGAACTTGTAAAATGGGCGGCTACAATGATCCAACAGCTGTGGTAGATCCAGAACTTCGAGTGCGCGGTGTATCGAACATTCGAGTCGCGGATGCATCCATATTCCCGATCGTGCCAAATAGTAATCCTATCGCTGCCGTCATGATGGTTGCCGAGAAGGCAGCCGACATGATCACAAACATGTGGGCGAAGAAATGAACTATGTTCAGGAATTTCGAACAATTTTTGTGTATAACCGATGGAAGAAATATAGTTAACTAATATTATTATATTTAATATAATAATAGTAAAATTAAGGCATTGAACAGCGTCAGAAAAATATTCATCGATAGAGGATTTGATGTACAAATTACTGTAAGATAGGCTGATTTAATACACGTATAGTCATATTATGTGCATATTGAGTTGTTCAGAAAGTTCGTATCGTGTTTGACAGTATCGACATTAAATTCTGCTTGGTATTGTGAAATTGCAGGAAAATTAATTCTAATTAACTGTTGTTAAATAGTGAAATTCTTAGTGCTCATAAATGCTGTGTCTGGTTGGACACCTCCAGAATTAATTAAAAGAAAGCGTCATTTTGTAAAGAGATAGCGCTTAGGTTTACGAATCGATGAACTATGAAAAAAGATTGTTAACCCTTTCAGTGCTACGTAATTTTGAGAGATTGGCGAATTTCTGGATTAAATATCACCAATGATACGTATACATTATATTTATCATTACTATCGTCATCTTATTGTTAGAAAGTTTCTAAATTCATATTTGGTGAACATTTTGTACTGATCATTCATTATTTTAAAATATCCGAATTTGTAAACCCTAGGTATCTCATTCAAAATTGGCCATAGCACTGAAAGGGTTAAATCTTGATTAGGATTTTGTGAATGATCACTTATTTTAGTTACTTACAAAGAAAATTTGATTAATCATCACAGAACTAGAAGAATTGTTTCGAGAAATTCATCTTCGAGAATGATGAGAATATTATTTGATAATATGAAACATATTCATTATTCTGCATTGGCTTTGGATTCCTCAAATATCGCTACGAACTTCCCGATCAACCTAATACAATGAAACTCGCACTTGCATCGATGTGAATTTTGAATTAGTTTAGTAATAAAATAGGAGTTTGGTAGAAAATTGAATCGCCAGCTTTTAGTTTAATACATTTTCATGGTTTGCACGGGAAATGAGAAAGTAAAAGTTATTTCTTGCTACAAAAGAACAGCTAGAATTACAACACGAAGAAAATTGATCTCAGGTTTAACCTTTTGCGGTCCGATATCGAGTCTGGTTTCATATTGCATTTTGTTCTAACACAGAAATGTGTTGCGATCAGCTCGATATTTATATTGTATTTAATAAAGATATATTAATACAAATATGCTGTTGACTGACTGTGTTTTCACTATTAATGGAGTAGCTTGTAAAAATTTGATTAAAATAACTCTAGTGGTTTAGGGAAAAAGAATTACAAATTTCCGAACCTTTAAACGTAATTAGAGCCAAATTATAAGTTCTCTTAAAATTATAGATCAGAGTATTCTCACATTTATCTGAAATACAACATTTGTAATAGTAGCAGTATCAAATGAGCCACTTATATGTCAAATTGATTAACTCCACAAATATATGTATATTCTTTCTTAAAAATTTTTTTTCAAATTTGAATTCAAATAAACGCAGTAGAACATATGATTACACGCGAGGCTTTTATCCAATGACAGACTAGTTCCATTATATAATATATCCTTGGAATAATCGTTATAGTTTTTGATAAAATGGTTATTATTCAACGACCAAAAATATTTTTCTTTTTTGATCGTCTTAAGTACATTTGTTATGGAAATTTCAAATGTACAAAGTTAAGTACCAATCATGTGCTTTGGTACTACAGTTTTAAAAAATTCTAAAAGGGGAATTTGTCTTGTAAACGACTGAAATTATAAAGTGATAGTTAGAATTTTATGTAGTATTTTATAATTTTTTAAAGAGGTTAAAGCGAATATAACAGTGCATACGTTACATAGCCTTTGACTCAGATTTCGACTTTCTTCCCCTCACAAGATTTCAGGTTTCCGTCGATATGCTTGAATGTGTGAACTGTAACGTTTGATTAACCCATTTAGAACCATTTTTGTTTAGAACTACCGACGATTAGGATGTACTTATTTGTACTAAAGAAATCATCATAACAGATATTTGAAGAAACATATATGTAACTCGTTAGAAACAAATCTTTGTTCATTCATTTTACAAACGATTATAGAAATTCTCTGAAAGTGCATCGCTATGAATTTACAAAATTCATATAGAAAATTATGAATCGGTCATTTTGACCACTTTCACTACTTTTCAGCGAATTTACATTGTCAAATTTGGATTTCCGATATCGTAAGTATGAAGAGGCATTCCGCAAATTTGTATAATAGTTTTTTCGGTACTATTTCTCCTTCCGCCTGGGTTTTATAACTTTATAAAGTTTTAAGAAAGTGCAAATGATGAGTTGCGTTAATGCAACGTTGGTCCTTAATGGGTTAATTTTGCCAGATTGCTATATTTCTTCCATCACCTAAACTCTGTTTTTAGGATGTTAAAATAAAGATTTTTATTATCGGAAACGATTGGTGCCATGCTTATTTTTATTCTCATTTCTCCTGTCGTATGGTATTCTACCAAAGAAAAAGAAATAGATAACAAAAAAAAACAATTGAATAAAATGTAAAGAATCTGCTAGTCTCAAACTTCTGAGAATTGATATTTTATATCACTCAGAAGTTAAACGTGCTTCAACTGACACAGGAATGGTTCATAGCGTTCCGTTTAGAAAATGCATGCTTTCAGCCGTTGTTGAACTCGTATTGTATGTTCGAAATAAGTCAGGTCAACCATGGGACACGTGTATCATGTTCACAATAGAGACTACGTTGCTCTTAAATATTAATCGGTACACTTTGAAAAACAGAATACAGACGTTGTGTCGTTACATTCTTTTTCCCCTTATAAATTGAAAGAATTTGAAGGAGAATTTTTCTGATGCGAGTAGTACGTCTTTTAGTGAAATTTAGCACGCAATAATTTTTCTTATGTAAACTGATTTTGTCAAGCAAAAAGAAAGAAATTATGAACCCTCTCTTTTTTCTTCCTTAATATTAGGTGTATCAATAATAGTTAATCCATTATTTTCAGATGGATTGATGAATTTATTTCATCAACAAATGGAGCTTTAAATTATAAATCAAGTGTAAAGTGTTACTCAATAACAGTGACTACATTTAAGACAGGACAGGTATTTGATAATACTTCTTTACAAATTAAAAAAATGAATTCATTCTATGTTTGATTTAGGACTTTACAGTAATACATTTTTTTCTACCAGAATTTCATGTACGTAAAAACATGTGTACGACCAAGGTTAATGTGTATTCTATACAAACGGCATAAACATAAATGTTTTTTGCGACACTTGTATCAAATGAACGATACTCTCTTACTCGCATTACGTTTTATGTTTCGTGTATTATTTCGTATTATTCAGTCATATTATTTCACGGACATATAGAAATGAAGCAACAAACTGAAGAAACAATTCTTAAGACAAAGTGCAAATTCAATTTAACAAAAGATTCTCGTAAAACTTGCTGAAACAAATAACCGTTTAACGACGGCGTGATTTTCTCTACCGTCCAGACAAATAGAAAATATTTCCATATTACAATAAACTTATTACACTTTGTCAATAATTTAATTAAATATCTAAAACGTGGAGATTAACTTGCATATGTATCCATAATCATTAATAAACAGTTCTTTCTGTTTTAAATGCTTTTTCTATAGGAAAATTCATGTTGAATCGGTTAGTGTAATAAAAAATAAATGATTCTATTTAAAAATACAATGTTCATCATCTCCTATACATGCACCTACAAAAATACTAGTAACACGGTACAAAGACTCCCTTGAAACTATTCAAATTTTGTCTGAAGTCTTCTTCGATATAACCATTATTTTCGAAAATCTTTAAACTTGCAGCATTACCTAACTCACCTTATATATTCACACGCGGAAAATAATATCCATTTATATAAGAAACATACATTTATGAAAAACATGCAATATGTAAAGTATGCAAAGTAAATATATTTTTAGAATCCTATAATGACACGGAAAGTTGTCTACGAAAATTAGCATAAACTTTCGCTATCTAATTGGTACGTTTAAGTTTAGTTGGACATTCTGGCTATCTTTGCGTATTTAAAATTCGCAGGCTAGTTAGCATTCATTTTAATAGTAAGAGTTGTACAATTGTCCTAAAAAATTAAAGAAACAGACATTATTCAATTAACTGTAAAAAAGTATCCTAATTTTGAAGGAACAACATCATCGAAATAAAATTAGAAGTGAAAATTATACATGTCAATGGCGATTTCTTTACTATAACTTAAGAAATTTCTTTGAAAAATGGAAAACACAATTCGGTCAAAAATGTCCCAAAGAACGTAACAGAGTTAATATTAGTAGACTGCGGACTTTTATGAAAATTCATATTTTTTCGAACATAGTTCAATGTAGTAACCTTAATAGAGATTTACTGCACTCTTCGAATACTATAACCTTCTAGTTATAGTCTATCTAATCTTCGTATATTTTTACGTGTTATCTGCATTTTTCTACTCAGTTAAATTTCCCATAAATGCATAAAAAGCCGTAGCCTAATTATTAGGCAACTAAGAAAGAAACTTTTGCTTTCGCTCGATATTATAATTAATAATCGTTGACCAGTTCGAGGGATAAAGACTCACAAAGGAAAACAAGGAGGAAGCTTAGATAAATAGGCGTGAACGAGCTACAACCGTCAAACGTAGCCAGTACATGGATAGAAGCGAATCACTTTGGATATAGGAACGAGTTACTTGTGTATGAGTGGAAGCGTCGAATTATAGCAGATTATCGCTGGCTTATCGCGTATTGAACGACAAATCGGTAGGTCAAAGTAAATTTATGAATTTTTAGTATTTTCTTCTTCTTTTGCAATTTTTAAGCGGTTGCTAATCACGGCATGCAATCTGTAAAAACGAAGCAAAATATTGCGTAGCCTAATATTATTAATTGAGAGAAATGCATTCAATTGTATCTGTTTCGTCGCACGAATACGGAACCCCCTCAAATAAAGGCCGTAAACCTTTAGAAGCCCTTCGTCGTTTTGCAACTTGGCGAAATACAGTTTTGCCTTGGATATTGGTCGACGTTCGGGATCGAATCTGGACAAAGTTGAAGGGGAGGTAGTAGATCTTGCAGGAAATCTTGAGTGTCTCCTTCTTCATAGAAAGCGAGTGAAATAGATTACATATATATAACTACGCGTCCATAAAATGAAACCTCTTCAGTAGATTTTAAAAGTGTTGCACTCGATTTTATTACCCGGAATCCAACAGTATTCCGGCGCACAAAATGGATAAACCAAATTGTAACGCGTCCAGTTTTATTTCTTTTCTATTAATTAAACTTTGCTGTCAATCATAGTAAATAATAGCGTATGCTTAACGGATATGGTTGTATTTCTTTCTATTTTTGTTCCTATTCATTTTTCTATTTTGGCTTGCATATAATTTACTTCGTCATTAATTACATCCACAGATTCCTTAACAAACCTAATGCGGATTGGCCGACAATAACTCGGTGACGAAGGTGTCAGATTTTGCCAAATTACTTTTTCATTTGTGTTACAGATTAATCGTAACGGCACAAAAGAAGTTTGAAATAAATTGGAATCAGAATCACTGTTTCTTGAAAATCTCTGTTTATATTCTGCCTGCTGTGACCCGTCACATCCCCACTTACTTAATAATTGTAATGAATTGATATCATTTTTATTTAAATTATTCAATGCTTCGTCCAAGTATTGTAACAAGCGGGTAGCAGTGTGGTCTAATAAATTCTGCAACCGCACTTCGGCAGATGTTTCCGTTATAACGTACGCATTCCGTGTAGGATAACAGTCCCTTTTGGCTTTTTGGAGGATGCTATAGCATGGAAGAAATTGTTTGTCAAATGATCTTATTACTTTCGTATCGACTTCTTGAGAGGCCTGCCTCAACGAATAAGGAAAGGGCTCGCAAATTTGATAGATGCTTTCGATTATCTTGCTTAGCGCTAAAAAATATTTCCCTACATCTTTTTGCAGAGATTGGCGAATTTGTAATTTCTTTTAACACCGTAGAGGCATCTACTTGGCCGGAAGCTTTTAATTTCGATTGAACAGCGTATGTTAATACTTCTGTGCTGAAAATTTGTCGAAGATTTTCTGTCTTCCTCCGTTTGCTGCGCTCCGATAATTGAGAAAATGGTTTCGTTGGCCGTACACTTGGAAAACTTGTTTTAGGAATCTCTCTATTGTTCCCTCAAGCCACTCTTTATATTTCATTAAAAATAATGTTTTCCTTATCGCGTACAGACAACTACCTGCGTTTAAATTCTGATTTCAGGTGTGAAATTTTGTGTTTAAACGCGTGTCGTTCTTTTTGCGTATAATCTTGTTGATTCAATAAATATTGTTCAAGATATTGCAATTTTTTATGGATATTTGGATCCTTGCATTCTTGCATTACCTTAAACAATTGTTTTCATGTCATCACTTTAATCATACTTGGCCCCGCGGCATCATGCACCGAAGAATTCGTTGACATTTTGATATCTGTAGAGTGTAGATATATCGTGGTTAAATAATTAATATTCGAATCATAGAAGCGAAAGATATCTAATTCATGAAACAAGTATTATACTTACCTAAATAGTTAACTAATTCAAGAAATAAAAATTATATAGTTTAGGTATAATTTTTTAAATCGTCTCATGTCCGGCTTTTGGGGGCAAATACCCCACTGTGGCGTCGCGTAGGCAGCCAATCAGACCCAAGAACACGACATGACACCGTGTTCGATCTTGGCGAATCGTTCAGTCAACGCGACAAACTCACTTCCGTCGCGTACGAAGCGGAGTGAGTTTGCGTTTCCAAGGGGCAATCGGCAACAAACACTCGAAGCGAAAAGTCAACACAAAATCTCGAAACGAATAGGCGGCATACATCGTGGCCCAACACGAACGGTCCCATCGGTCGAACCACGCAATCGGTATTAATTACCCGTACGAACTATCACTAAGTGTTTCGGGCTCTATCGGTCGGTGAACTAAAACAGACACATAACGCAAATTATAATATTGCGAATTCGCGACTGAACTAGTTGGCTAATGTTAATTCGGCAGCCAACGGTCGAACAGCATCTACACTCGATACACGTTTCAAGCCGCGATCTCTAATTTTTATCTTTGTGTTACAGAAGCGCGAAGAAATTCTGATTGAAAAAAAAACAAAACAAAATGGAATCCTGTATGGCAACGAGTTGCGCAACAGCGCTCTCACCAATGCCAGCAACCATTTTCTCTGAATTTTTACACGTAATTTTAGCATCTCAATGTTTCTTAAGCAACAGTGGGGATTATCCCATGGATCGTACAGAAGAAATTGTGACTTCAAGAAAAGAATTCGATTTTATAATTGTGGGAGGTGGAACCGCGGGATCCATTTTGGCTCACAGATTAACGGAAGTCAACGATTGGGACGTTTTATTGATCGAAGCTGGAGAGGATCCGACTCCGGAAAGCAATGTGCCTGGTCTTATGCTACTGTTGTTTGGCGCAGTCCAGGATTACTCTTACAAGGTATGAATTTTACTGAATTTATGAAGTCAGTGTGCATATGAAATTGTCGTCTCGAGTGGTCCTCAAAGGAAATATTTTTCTGCATTAAAATTATTTTATCGAAACAAAATAATTTCCAAATCCTCGAATTTTTAAGTTTAAAAGTTATTTCGTATCACAAAGAAAGAAACAACGAATAAATTCGATTCAGGGATAACGAATAACAAATAAGTCGACCTTACTCGCTATTTTTTTATTTGACCGTCAGCATATCACGATGGATCAATGAATAAGGGATAATGATGCTCGAATAACGAATAAACGATTAACACTAGAATTACCAAGGCAGTAAAAATGACAAGCTGCTAATTTTCCATAAAAATTATATATTAAACTTGCAGCGGTGCATTTTTGAGAACATTGCGTGATTTCTAAAGGGATTTCTAAAAGGGAACTTTATCCCATTAATAGACTATAAATTATTATTATTATTTTCACATGCAATTTCTATTTAATCTCGTAATTGTTCTACATGACTTATGGATGATGAAAGACTACTGTTTTAAGTGTCCCGACAAAAAAATCTACGCGATTCAAATCAGGTGATCGAGAAGTCCATTCTGTTCACCTAACAACGAAAGCTGACAGTAGTCAATTCCTCTATTCATATTTAATGCGTCGCAGAGAAACTTACACACATGATCGAATATTCTTACAATTAGATATTCAAAGTTGACGTTTCCTTAAAAAGAGTAACTTTTGGACTTACTTTGTTTCGACATTTTTTACTCCTCTCGCTAAGTATCATAATTCCTTCAAGCCTTGAGACACTTTTTTTTAACACCCTGCATTCTTTTCAATCGTCTGTCGTTTCTATTTCTTTGGCACAAATAAGTATACAGTGTTGCCTTGGATATTGGCCGAGGTTCGGGACCGAATCTGGCCAACATTGAATCTGAACATTGAATCTGAACATCTCAACATTGAACCGGGACATTGAATCTGGCCAATATCTAAGGCATTATTAGTGATCGGTGACTCTAGTGCTAAGGAATCGTAATCGAATAACGAATAAAATTTCATTTGTTATTCATTATTCGATAAACGTAAATAGTCGAATAAACATTTATTCGAACAACACCCAACACTGCTACAAATATACTATTAATTGATTGTTTCCATACCAAGACCGAACCTCAAGAAGGTGTCTGTCAAGGTATCAAGGAAAAACGATGCAGATGGTCAAAGGGTAAGGCACTCGGTGGCAGTTCCGTCATTAACGCAATGTTGCATGTCATTGGAAACGACAAAGACTACAACGAATGGGCCAATCTCGGCAACGATGGATGGAATTACGAACAACTACTTCCCTATTTCAAGAAATCCTTAAATTGTCCCGCCGAACACATAGCCAAATTTGGAGACAAGTATTGTGGAAGTGACGGTCCAATGAACATCAGAAACTACAATTATACTTTAACACACATACAAGACATCATCTTGGATGGTGGGCGTGAGTTAGGCTTAAATATCCTTGAACCCCTAATCGGCGATCGTTTCACTGGATATGGAAGAGCTATGGGAACCATCGACAGTGGACGACGCGTGGATGGTGCAAAAGCTTTCCTATCGCCCATAAAAGACAGAAAGAATCTGTACGTGATGAAATCCAGCAGAGTGGACAAAATCTTGTTGGAAGGTACTCGAGCAACTGGTGTTCGGGTCTCTTTGAAGAATGGTCAATCGATCGATATAAAAGCAAAGAAAGAAGTTATTCTTTCTGCAGGAAGCATCGCCAGTCCTCAAATAATGATGCTTTCAGGAATTGGACCTAGAGAACACTTAGAGGAAATAGGAATACCAACTATAGTAAATTTACCTGTTGGGAAAAACCTTCAGGATCATATAGTTTGGATAGGTATGCACGTAGCTTATGTCAACGAATCAGTGGAGCCTCCTCCTTCGACGTACGCATTGGACATTACATATGAATATCTAATACACAATTCTGGAGAATTGGCCACTGTTGGCATCGATCTTCTAGGATTCGTCAACGTTACCGATCCTAAATCCAAGTATCCAGATATCCAGTTCGATTTCGGCCATTTTCCACGCTGGAATGCACTAAAAGCAGGAACTCTGCTGAAAGCTTGGGACGCGTCCGATGAATTGATACAGGAAATATACAAGGAGATCATGGAAGCGGATTTAATCGTTCCCTGCGCCATTTTATTGAACCCGAAAAGTCGAGGGAAGATAGAATTGCGTAGCAGTGATCCAGCCGAAACTGTGAAGATTCATGCGAATTACTTTGCAGAAACGGAAGATCTGAAAACACTGTTGAAATCTGTGGATGCTGTTAAGTCTCTATTGAATACCGAATCGATCAAGAAGCATAATATGAGGTTGCAGCATTTTGATATTCCTGGATGTCGACACACGAAACCTGATTCTGAGGAATATTGGGAATGTAATATCAGACATATAGCTAGTTCGTTGTTTCACGCAGTTGGGACGGCTAGAATGGGGCCAGCTAATGATCCCATGGCTGTGGTGGATCCGAGATTGAAAGTGCATGGCGTCGAGAGGCTACGAGTGATCGATGCATCGATTATGCCGAATATTGTTAGTGGAAACACTAATGCACCGACTATGATGATCGCGGAGAAAGGAGCGGATATGGTTAAGGAGGATTGGAAAATGAAAGATCGTGATGAACTATAAAAGTTTAACCCTTTCGATACGGCAGTGACACGAACGTCACTTTACCAGAGGAAGAGCATACCAGTTAAATATCGTCGTGCAGTGTAAAGTACTGGTGGAAAGAAATGATATTTTTACGTGCTTTATAGCAATAATACCTATGAAATTGTGTAGTAATATAATTTTGTATCGATTAATTTGGTTCAATGGTGAACGACTAAAGTCGTCGCTAGTATTGAAAGAGTTAACCTTGCTAATTAATAGGATTCATAAAATTATATTTATAAATTTAAATTTTATTATTTGACCTAAAAATTATCACACTAATATTTTAATTTAATACATACCCCCAAAGTATAAATTTATACATACGTTTGTCTCAAATCTAAGATAAACTTAATTTATTGGAAAACATACACAAGCACAGTACTATAATTTTAACATAAATTATGACACTGATACGTATGCGTAAAATAATTGTAAAGAAAACACTTTCTATGTAACATTACAATGAACTTTCAAACATTTTCGCGAAATTATTTCGCCAGTTCGCGATAAGCAATTTGCTTGAGATTGCATGGCAACATTCCAACGCATTTTACACTTATTTTGCAACGCGCTAAATGCATTTACGTTCTAGTACATTTACCGACTACAACGATAACATCAATATGGAGAAAGAACTGGTTGGAAATTTACTCCTAAACGTTTCTATAGAATGTTGAGGAAGCATTAGCTACAATACAGAATAAATCACCTTTCAAATCTCATTTAAAAGCTTTATTAATTAACAAAAATTGGATATGCTAGAAGCCTGGAAAAATTACTTGGAAGAGTTTATTTCTGAGAAGGATGAAAACATTTTAATAAATGGGATTACGAAGCATCCTGATGGTCAGATTTTTGTTGCATAATTTTATATATGATATTTGTTTTTGGCAAATTAATTAATTAGTTACCAAAAACAAATATTACATACAAAATTATTCAACAAAATGATAATTGTGCACATATTACCTTTAAGTGTTTCTGAACTGTCAATACGAACTTTCCGAACAACCTAAGAAATTATAATTCCATTTCTAATTAAACCAATTTATCGCAGTAATAGGGTCATCGCGTTGTAGTCCAATAGTTAAACCTACGAATGGATCTTTCAATGCTTTGAAATGATTCTCGTGACAGAAGCTACAGAAAGCGAAAGTGAAATGCAGCACAAAATGACATGCAAACGTTTGCAATGAAAAAGTTATCCAGAGGTTATAAAGTAATGAAACACTATAAATATTAGGAAGTAAAAAGTATAAAAATAAAGAAATAGAGTGAACGATCGAATAGATCGCTGCATATTGCGTCTATTAGAGGAGAAAGGAGATAGGGAGTCGATAAGATCCTTTCTAATTGGAATAAATGAATTTGAATACACAATTATTCAGATATTGTGTGTGTCGCACAGGCAATACTTGCTGAATGTGACAAAGTAAATGTTAGGCTGTCCTGAAATAAATATGCGGTACCGCAAATATTTAATTCATGGTTATCATACAGCATATCAGTTTAACGCGTAGATACCGTATTATCATTTAATGGTTTTGCTTTTTGCAGTTCATTTGTTATTAGTATACTTCACAAAATTGCACACAGTAGCGAAAGAAATGAATTGATACATTTTTCTTTACGTAAGCTTAAAATGGGACGTAAAGCAGCAGAAACTGCACGAAATATCAATTATATATTGGGTAAAGATACAATCACTGAAAGTACTGTGCAATATTGATTTCATCAATTTTATGATGGTAATAAAAGTCTTAATAATGGGAAAGAAAATCGAAGACGGTTTTTGGTTATTAACAATTACAGAATCAAAAGATTTGTCACTAATTACCTTTACAAATTTCTCAATTTTGCTATCCAGGTACAGGATTGGTATATTTAAATTAATTCAATTCATTTAATTGAAATGATCAGTTTCACTTCCAAGCATCTCATATGCGTATTACACGGTAGTTAATTATACAAAGTATTGAAACATTTATATTCATACTGTTTCCATATTAATAAAGACTGCATTCACCTATGCACTGAGCATTATTTCATTTTGAAGTTGCGGTAACGAAAACGTTAATGGTACATTGGGTTAATTGGATAATATTAATATTAACTTAAGTTGATTAAATCTAAATATGTAAAAAATGTTCGAATGCATACAATATGCAAATATATGTAAAATATCCAAAGTCAAATATATATTATAATATTATATATACAATTACATGTTTATAAATGTTTGAATTATAATGCATAAATATCGGTAGTCTAGTAATAGTATATAATTAAAATATTAATTACACATTATATAGTGTAGAATAAAACGTTGAAGATTATATAATTTTGCAATTATTGCGCATTCTAGAGTGAAAATGTAAGTCAGGTTTATTTTTCAGCTATCACGAAAAAAGTGACTCACTTCAAATGCAAACTGAAGCGACAATAATAACTGTTGACGGTAATTGATGGTAATTTATTTACTGATGCAAAATAGCAGGAAGTACTTGGTAATAATTATATATGTATATATATATAATCGTAAATTCTGATTTAAACTTGCTACAGAGATTAACAACAACGAAAATTATATTGCCATAAATTTGATTATTTCATTAATATAACATTTTGTATATCCATTTCACTACGGCAGCTTGGAGGTAAAATTTAAAACCATAGATAAAGAACAGTCTTTATCAATATACGAATAGGGTAAATGTAAATATTTAGATACTTTATATTATCAATCGTGGTCCAATATTATCTTACGAATGAAAACAGAAACAATACTCTGTTCTAAGAAAGGCAATACGTATACTTTTAACAAACGATTATTCAATTTTTGACGTTTCAAAACTTTTGAAGTTCAACTTTATTACGCCCTACGTAGCGAAAGGGATATTCGTTCCATTTTGATTCCATGAATTTCTTTGTAAATTCAGAAGTAAATTTAACTAATCATAAACATAACGAACTAATCATGAAAGTTACTATAAATGTATTTTTAATTCCAAATATTGTTTTGTTTGCGAACTAAACAAATTTTAAATTCTGTAAGTAATATCTTTGAACCTTTAAACAATAAAAGTGCAATTTTTTCAAAAGAACGGGTAGAAAAATTGATCATACAGTTATAATTCATTTCAATTTTACCGCAAGTGCACTTACTCTGTTTTGGTCGAGTATATCGAAAATTGTAAATCCCAAAGTGATCATAACACGCGGATTCCACTGTACTTCGTTTAATTAAGACACCAGGAAATAAAATGTCATGGAACTTTTAACAAATGAAAGCGTGTACTTCGAGCCACTGTAAAAAGTATGGTGAAACAGGGGGGCGTTACAAAAAATAACGGCACCAGCTATACTTCGACCGAGATGGAAACCGAACGGAGAACACAACCACGCTGTCGCTTTCGTTCAAATCAATTGTCAATGGTCCGCGATATCCGCGACAAGGATCTGCTACACTTTTCGTAGCTTAGACTTACTAACAAAACTGTCAAATGTAACAATTTTCTCACGGAAAGAATAAAAATAGTGTTGTTTCAGTGCTCTAATATTGTATTTAATAATTTTTAATCCGAATGTGATAAAAAAATAGGATTTACTGTACTCTGGCTATTCGTTAAAAGATTGAAAATAAGTGGAAGACTAATTTTTATAATCGTAAGTAAGACATATTATTTTCTTACTTTGGAAATATACATTAGGGGTTGCTATAGAAGATGTGCTCGCTGAAATACACGGTGCTTTAAATTTGCAAAAAGTTGCAGAAAGCACACAGTATGTATTAAGTTGTTCGGAAAATTCATAAAGATGTTTTAGAAACACTCAAAAGTGATATGTGCACATTAAGTGATATGTACTTATTTCTAAAACTGTATAATTTTTAAATAAAAATTGTTGGGAATGCTGATTATATCATTCTAATCTCTCACTGTACGGCACTTTAGTTTCACTATCATTTATAATTCTGACATTAGAATTATTTCTAGACTTATACTTGCTGAGTACAGGTGAGCCTCCTACAACGCGGTACTTTTACAACGCGGTTTAGGAAATGTAGAAATTTTCCTACAGTGCCACAATTCTATAGTGTATTTTCAAGGAACATACCTACAGGGTTGCAGGAGGCCCACCTGTATATTAAATGTCTTTTTTTTTCAAATAGAAAAATATAATAAATAAATGTTGGCATCGAAAATCCTACGAATAATGTTTCCGGTAAGTAAAGTGTTAAAATAACTTGGCCAAAATTATAAGTACCTTTAAATAATTTAATAAGAGATATCCGATAATTTTAATATCTGTGTAATTTGTTCAAAAATGTTTAAATAACGAATATATAAACTAAAGTAAATTAATGAATATTTTCCGAAGGTTTTTATTGTAAAGTTAGTTTAGTCACTGTGCCTGATGGGTCTAAAATACGTCTACTTAGAGAATGAATCGTAACCACCCCATATAATAATGGTTTCACCTTCGTATGTAGTCCATGGAAGCGATACAATGAACCTTTTGTGATATAAGTGGCATGACATTCGAAACCCTTCTTCCTGCTGCTAAACACAATAGTCGGCACCCGATAAAAGAAGAGTAAAAGCAAAAAAAGAAAAGGCACCCCTCATGTGCTTCATTCACGTTTTTTATTCATTCTGTTCAATTATATATCTTTCATTCTTTCTAATAACTATGCTAAATAACTGATTCATCACTTATACAATTTCAAATATTCATAATCCAAACACAAATTAGGAAACTTAACTCTTTGGATTACGTTGGCGCTGCTATGGAGACACGCATAAATTGCCTCAAAAGTCAAGATTTAATACTGTAATTTATTTTCGCCAACTGATTTCTCATTTCTCGTCAAACAAAACAAATTGAAGACAACTTCTCCCCTTTCCAAAACACGTAATAGTTTAAATTTTCACAGGAGCCACAGAAACGTGTTAGAATTACCGCTAGATTATATTATTAAAAAAGTTTTGGAGCGCAAAGGGTTAAGATATCATTTCTTGTTCTATTATACTACCACTTCTATTACGTATTCCATTCTATGTAAATATTTCATGAAAATCAATATCTATCTCACACTCAGCAGCATCAAACCATCATAGAAGAACGTCCGAGTTAAAGTTTCTCCAAAAGACATGTCGTGGGTGCCGCCAGATTTAGCAAGCCTCTGTTCGCCCCATTCCACTGTGTCAACATGTCAACCACCCACGTTTATGTTCCTGGCTCTCGTCGCTAATTTGTACGGCCACTCCAAGGACTCATACTACTATCCATCGCATAATTTTTATTTTCCAACCTCGCAATCGCATGAATTCGTCAAAGCACCAATAAAACTCGAAAGCAACGTACAATATGTTAGAGATTCTCAAAGGAACAGAATCTATGGTTATAAAACGGAGGACTTTTCGATGTCGGACAGTCCTACGTCAGTGAAATCATCGAGAAGTATTTATGATTCACGGTTCGAGGATAGTCCGGCGATTTTAACGAGGCACAAGGATGAAAGCGACGAAAGTGAGGCTGTTAATATCAAAATAGTACCGTCGACCGTGAATTTCGCAGGAGTTTACGACTTCTATCCTAGAACAGGAGTCGTCAAACAACCAATTACGTCGCTAGCTACGGTTTTCGATGACTTTCTTGCAAACGAAGGTAAACGAATGCCCCATTTTTGCATACACGTAAACGCATTTTCGAAGAACGAATGGTACGAGTAGATTTCACCCTTCCGTTTGAACGACCGAGGCGAGAGTAGGAGAGAATTGAAAGAACAAAAGTAAATTTCATAAATTTAATTTGAATAATAATTTAACGAATGTTCGTAGTGATAGTTGCGCAATAAAAATAATATGCAAACACGGTAAAGGAATGAATTTGCATAAAAATTCGCAGTCTAGTTATTGCATTCAGTACTCCGTTTTGGGTCTAACTTTTCTCTACCTTACAACGCTAGTGAGTTAGCACCTGGAAGAAATGCGCATCCAATTATAGAGATAGAACATACGTATTTGCATCGAAAGCCAAAAAGTTGCGAAGCGAAGAAGGGAAGGAGACACAGCGAAGTACACAACACATCCCTCTTGCCTCTGTGCCGTCCGAGTTACAACTTATCCAGTACACAGTACACAGTGTATTGCGTAGCTCTGTGCGTTACCCCTTATTCGCTTCGTAACGTTTCGACCAATGATACAAATGTGTGACCTATCTTTATAATTGTGCTGTAGAATCACTAACCAATCAGACATGCATTCGTTCCAAGCTACAACTTACTAGTGTTGCACGGTACGTATAATTCCAGAGATAACAGTAGCGATATTTGTTACTTTCTTTCGACTAATCGTAAAGTATAAAAACGATGACAAATTGATTCGTTCTTACGTAATCACACGTGTGTGTAGTGACCATTTTTCATATAATAAATCGTTTGGTATCGAAATGAACACCATGACACCGATATTAGTACTGCTACATAATTTCATAATTTGTCTCCAATATTATGCATATCCACGCTTCAAAAGTAAAATAGATATTGACGCAACGATTTTGTAAAAAAAGGGTACAAAAGTAATTTATACATCCAATAGATATGCATTGGAAATAAAAGAAATAGACAATATTAAACTTTGATTTTATTACAAATTTCGCGCAAAGGCGGTTTTGGTTAAACGTGGTTGAAGAAAGTTCCATTTATACGATAAGATTTTAGTTTAACACAATCGAAGTTTGCTAATCGAAATTGATAAAAAGTAATACATAATATAGTTTGATTCGTAAAACCTAAATTTTTCATTATCAATATGTGCGAGATATAGATTCGAGTTGCACGACGGTACTTATTGAGAAACCAATCGACAGTGCAAATCAACGGTCACCTGTATTTCTATGAAATTTCTAATTATTATTATATAATTTCTACTTAGTTTCATTGTGTATCTATTGGAAGTATAGATTACTTTTGTACAACTTTTTGCAAAGTCGTTGTGTTAATATATTCTGTTTTACTTTTGAAGCGTGGATATGAATAATATTGGAAATAAAGCGTGAAATTGTGTAGCAGTACTAATATTGATGTCAAGGTGTCTAGTTCGATACCGAAGGATTTATTATGTGAAAAAGGTAACTACATACACGTATGATTACGCAAGAACGAATCAACTTGTCATCGTTTTTATGCCTCACGATCAGTTGAAACGGAGTAACAAATAATGGTACTGTAACACTTTCAACGACATCCAAGAGAAAGTATTGCAATGGTTATTTAGCTTACAAGCAATTATCTAACGAAATTAGATAAGTTCATAACTTAGGCCTACATTCACATTTTTCCATTTTCAACTTTTTCGAGTCTCCTTTTGTTTTAATTATTAATCTCATTTTGCATTGGGTTGAACGATGATAAGCCATTTGATAAAATTATTCTGATTTACAACTGTTTTGATTTAAAACTGTTACGTTCGAGTAAAAAAAAACGTAAATTTTTAGTAAAATGTTTTATAAACTTATTTACGTTAAAGTTGAGATATTATTAAATGAAAATAAAATTAAACCGATTACTAATTCTTTCAGGACGGATTTATACTGGACCTCAAGCGACGATAAATCAACTTACAAACACATTTCCAGTTCTCTCGATTTACGGTAACCAACCAAACCATCGCCAGGATCATAATTTTCAATCAGTGCAAAGAACATTCGATAATCTCGTTGCTGAACAAAATACCCAGCCT
The DNA here is from genome assembly GCA_028830335.1 of Eucera pruinosa. Taxonomy (NCBI): domain Eukaryota; kingdom Metazoa; phylum Arthropoda; class Insecta; order Hymenoptera; family Apidae; genus Eucera; species Eucera pruinosa. The sequence continues at coordinate 18,128,979 of JAMYCR010000001.1, forward strand.
ATTTCTTCGTATGACACATGGAAACAGACCAACAACTTTGACGAAAACGCCAATTTTGAACATGAAACGAAAATCGTGAATACGCGGAGTACTATCAATTTTCCCCAAGCATTTAACTTTCCAACGAAGCAGTACGATTTCATTATCGTGGGAGCAGGATCGGCTGGTTGTGTTCTTGCAAACAGACTGAGCGAAGTAAAACGCTGGAAGGTACATAACTATTATATTTCTTTACCCATTCTTCCGCTTTTTGTTCGAGATTATATTGGGTTGCTCGACAAAATTCGTAGCGTTTTTTGATAGTATTAAAAAATATGTCTGTTGTGTAATTGATGGGATCAGAAAAAAATAGACTAAGAGTTAACTAGGGTTGGTTAGAGGAAAGAGCAACGGTGATTAATATCTTTATTCGTTCATTTTTCGAATTTCACTTCGATGACATACACTCCGTGACAGAATGATAAGTTCACCGTCTTTTTTTTTTTAAATAATCGTGCAATAAGAAGACTATGAAGTAAGTGGTCATCACATATGAATATAATAGGAAGCATATAGATATAGCTTACAAGAAGTATATACGAAAATAATATGCAACTTTTAACAAACGACGAATTGAAAATTGCGATTAAGGACAATTCTATGAACCTAGACCAACATATGACTAGAAAATTATACAACATTCCACGTCAAATTTTTGAATTAATTTAATATCGGCGTAAATGCATACGCTATTAAAATACAAGAAATAAACGTTAATACAAATATTTCTTTAATTATTTTATACGAACTTGTCTTTTTGTCGCGTTGAAAATGTTCCTATTTATAAAATTCTCTTGTCGATAAATATAATAATTATGATCTCGAATATAACTTCTGAACCAAAGTCAGAGAATTCAGTGATGGCTAAGATGCGCTAAATAAATAAAAATTACTGAACCCATCTTTCTGTCGCGGACCGTAAATGTTTTGTTTGCATCAATGTCATGATAACTACTATCAATACAGCCATTTATTAGCCATTTTATTAATCGAACGAATTGTTGGAAGCTTGTCGATGCACTCGGCAACGTATAATCTTCGAAGAAAAAGAGAAAGCACTTTAAATTCGCCGAAATTTAATTTGAAATTTATGGGATAAAAAAATATTGGTATTCTTCCTGTTATAAAAGCGTATAATAAACTGACACAGGAAAGGAACGCTATTCGAAATTCCATTCCTGTTCGGGTAATAAGAACATTGAACAGAAGGAATGCGTTTTTACGACGCATAGGAATGGGTATGAGCGAAACATTTTACTGTCGGGACAGTGCATTGCGAGTCAGTGGCCAATGTTTGGCAAGCTGAAACGTTGCAGAGCAGCTTTCTATTGTGACAAAATTGAATGGCGAATCTTTTAATTTTGCTCATGAGTATATTACAGTGGTTCTTGTCCGTTTTCCAAGCCACGGAACGCTTTTGATTGCAAAACTATTTTGCGGAACACTAGAATCACTAAGCCCATAAATTTAACGTCGTCAAACGATGAGGCTTCCTTTTAAAGATAATCGAGTCGGTAAAATCGACAGACAAACGTCGCATACACATCTCTATTCGGATTTATATTCGAGTTCAAAAGTAGCATGTAGACCAATAATAATAAGTCATACCTGCTTAGATTTCTTTCATGGAACTTCTTCTGATTTTTCATAATTTTTACCAATAATTGAACCGAAACAAATTTCTGAATTATCTCAATTAAAATAATTAATTATGATTTATATTGATTATTAATGTACGAAAAATTGAAATCTTTTTATGTCGCACCGGGCATTGTTGCATTTGATGAAAATAAAGATGGGGAAAGTCGTTAATCCTGTCACTGAAAAGTCGAGCACAGTGCCGAGGGCTTCTTTGAAACGGGTCACAGAACAGAAGATAGTCGATGGTTATGTTGAGACCATTTTGGGGCTTCCTAGCGATTAAACAAGCCACGAAACGCGTGACACGATAAAGCCACTTTATTGGATTATCCAGTATCGATGACAATGAAATCGGCATACTATAATTCAGGCTATATTAACCCTCGTTCGACGAATGCGGGGTCACTTTAACATGCGAGCGATTTGTTTTCGATTTCCACGCCTTTAAATGATCAAGTATTTGGATTTCCAAGCGTTTAAATTGGCAAGCTTGTGGAATTCCGAGCCATCGAAGTTATTAGGGCTTTAAATTATAAAAGTTGTAGATTTCTATACCTTTGAATTGTCAAGTTTTTGGATTTCCAAACGCTTCAATTTTTAAGCTATCAAATTCCAAGCTTTTGAATCAGCATAAATTTCCACTTATTTTTTACGTCGCTCGAATAATTATGAGCGGCACCTTCTCAAAACTAGTTTGCAATAGAAATTCTGTTATTCTGTAAGTATGGAAGGTATGATAATTCAGTAAGGCGCGACAAATCTATATCTGTTACACAAACTGACGTGTTAATATATGGAAAACGTGTTTCTATTTAAATGAAAAGTTTTCAAGTGATAGTACGAAGGACCGTGGACCTTGTTGTACATTTTCAATTACGTAGTAATGAATTTATTATATTGAACATATAAAAAAGATGTTCATAAATAAAAGAGCGGTTGGACAATATTGTGACAAGAAACTGGAACGATCTTTACGTTAACGACGTTCTAAAATAGTTAAATAAAGTTACGCGTGAACCTTAAAGTGACAGTACGTGGTACATTTACACTAGATGAATGGTGTCGATTAAAAGAAATCTAAAAGATTTATAGATTTCTGATCCATTTTCAGATACTGTTGTTGGAGGCTGGTATAGAAGAACCACTGGTAGCCGATGTTCCGGCTTTCGCCTCTATGTTGCAGGCTAGCAATATCGATTGGATGTATCGCACGCAGCCAGAGCAACACTCTTGTCGATCAAGAAGGGGTAGAAGCTGTGCGTGGGCAAGGGGTAAAGTACGTATTCGAATGCAAACTTCAAACGAAGGAAAGTTGATTGCGGTTAGGGATATGAATCTTTATTTATCAGGTTATTTTGTAAATTTCCGCACTGCCTTACGTAAATGTTATATAATAAATACAGTCCCTGGCCATCGAATTAGGACCACGTACGAAAATTTCACTTTTATGCCTATAACGGTATGTTATATATGGAAAATTGTCTTAGGTCATTCAAATTATTACAAAACGACGTTGATAATAATGTATATATAACAATTGATTTGTTACTATCGTGGTAATAATCATATTGTGTGGGTGATGAGCGATTGAGGGCCGCACCAGTGTTTACGTTAGGCTCAAGTGTCGATAACGCGTGAGGTCAGATTTGGAGAATGCAAGATTTGTTTGTACATACATGATGAGAATGTGTTGCACATATGCAGGAGAGATCTTTAGAAGTTCAAATGATGAAGAAGGGAATCAGTTGTGTGACTGAATCGTTGAAGCGTTCATAAGAAGTCTGCGTTAAAAGTTTGGAAGTGCATTTTTATGAAATATGGGAAAACGACAAGACATAACTTGTGAGAGAAGGGCCTATATATGTGGTCTTCTGAAAAGTGGCAACCTTTTGCAGCGACAAATCGCGAAAAATACGAATGTTTCGCATTAAACAGTGATGAGAATCGCGAAATGTATGAAGGAGAATGTGCCGCCGCAGATTTGTAGTGGTCCTAATTCGATGGCCAGGGACTGTAGTAACATTCAGTTGATTGGAGACTTCTGTCGTTTTTTTTTCTAAAAAAAAAAGTAATAAATTTTTGATCACGTGAAATTTGTATTAATCAATATCTAATATACTATTCATTGTTGCAATTTACTTATTCCGATGCTGTAGAACCTTTCACATTTATTAGTGAAATATTCTTCCATTGACTGCACTATTTAATACTCGGTATTCGGTTGTATTCATTAAATCATTTTAGTTAAGAAGAGGCAATCCTGTGTACCTACAGTTCTGATCATTTGGTCGTTCATTAAAATTTTTAATATCTTGTCAAAAAGTACAAGGAATCTAAAGAAATAATGTAAAGTGTAATGAAAATTGAAGTGCAAAAATAAAACAAGCTATATTTTTCTTGCGAATTTTAATAAAAATTATAAAATTCATGTGCGTAAATTTTTGGAATAATTGTTCTTATGAAAAATACTTACAGCACATTTTTGTTGCAGGTAATGGGAGGTTCTAGTACTGTTAATTACATGATTTATATCCGCGGCAATCCAAGAGACTACGATGAATGGGCCGAAAAAGGGAATTATGGATGGAGCTACGAAGAAGTTTTGCCATATTTTCTTAAATCGGAAAATAATAAAGACCCAGAGGTGACAAATTCTTCGATTAAATGTATATTAGTTTTAAATCAGGTATTAGATATTTTTCGATTGACGTAAGAAGTTTACGACAACCCATAAGTAAAATGAAGTTAAAATTCGACTAAAGGGTTAAAAAATTCAAACCACAATTATGAGCAATGTTTTCGTATCCGTAGAAATATTTAAGATGACCCAAAAGTTAATTCCATCTGTAAAAATACGTACGTGTATATGCATAAAAATCCGCACTCTAGTAATAGAATCTATCATCTTCCACAACATATCCATCGGGTTAAAGCCACGAAATCTATTCGGTCGACGAAAACGCGAAAGAAATTAACCGCATCCATTGATAACTTCCGCAGGTCGTGAAAGAGAACCCCCATTACCACAGAGAAGGCGGCTACCAGTCGGTCGAACGATTTCCCTACACCGACCCCAACACAGAGATCCTCTTAAACGCGTGGCAGGAACTCGGTTTCGACTCTGTGGATGCCAACGCGAACAGGCAGCTGGGCGTGATGGAACTACAAATGACCTCAGCCCATGGATCGCGTCAGAGCACCAACAGCGCATTCGTCAGGCCTGTCAGACGTAAACGGAAGAACTTAACGATCGAAACCCAAGCCCACGTCACGAGACTATTGATAGATGCCAAAACAAAACGTGCGATTGGCGTCGAGTACACTTCGACCGCTACAGGATTCACGAAATCAGTTCTGGTGAGAAAAGAGGTGATCTTATCCGCTGGCGCAATCAATTCGCCCAAAATCCTGATCCTTTCTGGCATTGGTCCAAACAATGACTTGAACAAGTTCGGGATAAAAGTTGTCAGCGATTTGCCAGTTGGAAGGAATCTGCAGGACCACGTAACTATGGACGGTTTAGTGATTGCGTTGAACGCCACGTCGACCAGTCAAGATAACGATGTGAAGAAGGATGATATTTTTTATTACGAAAAGTCTGCAATGGGTCCACTGTCCGCCACTGGAACATTGAGCTGCGGTGTATTTTTGCAGACGATCTTCGAACGGGAACATGGTTTACCGGATATACAGTACGCTTTCGATGCTAGCAATCTGATGGATTTTATACAAGACCCTGCAGAATTTGGGGAAACAGCTGTGGAACCTTTGTCTTATTACGATGCGATTAATATCAGACCAATTTTATTATCGCCGAAAAGTCGAGGATTTTTATTGCTGAACGATAGCGATCCTCTTTGGGGAGCACCGTTGATTTATCCTAGATATTTCACCGCTCATTCTGATGCAGAAGCAATGGTGGAAGGAATACAGGCTGCTATAGAGCTCTTCTATACGGAATCGTTTAAGAAACACGGTTTTCGATTGATCGATATACCTTTGCCTGCTTGTAGCCACTTTAGATTCGATACGAGAGACTATTGGATGTGTGCGATGATGGAGTATACTGCAACGATATTTCATCCCGTGGGCACATGCAAAATGGGACCAGAATGGGATCCAGAAGCAGTGGTGGATCCTAGATTGAAGGTTTACGGTGTTGGCGGTTTGAGGGTTGTGGACGCCTCGATAATGCCGAAGATCGTTAGGGGGAACACAAACGCACCAACTATCATGATTGCGGAGAAGGCCAGTGATATGATTAAAGAGGAATGGTTGCATGGCTGAGATCAAAAGCTTGCGTAAGGCAGAACGATCTGAGAAGAAGATAGTAATTTTTATGAAAGGGAAGGACTTTGGGTTGGGTAAGAAGACTTCGAATTGGGGATGAAGTTTTTTCGTTGATAGAGATGAAAGAAACTTGTATGTGTCGTTGTGATAATATGTTGGAACTGATTAGATTATACAGAGTGATGTGAAATCAGTTGTAATTCGATTATGAATATTTATGTAAATTGATATCATATACAAATACACATATATAGAATATAATAATTTTAAAGATTGTGTAGCTATGAAAAAACACAATTTCTCTTATTAATGTTTGTAAAAAGTGGTTGTTAATTCAGGTTTAATCAACTCATTCGTACCATTTCTTGATCCTGCTACGGTTTTCGAGATTCTATTAAATTGAATTATATCTTTCTTCCTCTAGAAATAGTTTAGATATATATATAATATATATCTAATATCTAATATATATCTATATATCTAATATATATCATATATAATAGTATCGATAAATACGTCACTTCTTTGCCAAATTCAGTATTTATTTTTAACACAATAAAATACCTGTCTGAAAAGTTCCTACTAAAATGGAGACTTGGTTATTCGATAAAGTAAATCCATTAACCTATTTTTACATCTGGATAGCATAGTTTAAATTTAAACTATATCTATTAAAAGAAATAGTGGATTATTTACTGGTGCACCTAATAAACACTGAAACGTAATTCTTTTATATTTGTATAAAAACTAAACAATTTCTTAAAAAGATAATACAGTTGAGCTCAAAATGACCTACATACCGTAACAAGATTAAGCAAATTCACACAAGGAAAAGGATGTAACCTAATTTTGACGAAAGTTGGACAGATATTTTGCTATCTGATTACAGAATTTTTTGATGGAATTTAAATTCCTATTTTCGTTTAACTGAATTATCATTTCACAATGGAATTCATACCAATAGCAAACTGATTTAATATGGCATACTTTTTCATTCGCATGAATTTTAGTATATTTAAAAAAAAAAAAAAACATTAATCATTTAAAATTGTTAATGTAGGTGGCACGAAAACTTCTGTTACTCACTGTAGGTCAATGTAATTCGCGGTTTAAAGTTTCTCCGCAAAAAAAACATTATGCGTAACGATGCCCACAGAGAAAGTTTGCAAAGCTTATTAAGAATGAATATTTGCTAAAATGTTTGCGCAATGGTAATGTTGATTCTAATATTTTTCTTTTCTTGCCTGGTAGGATATAAGTGAATGCGACCTTAGTTACTTGCTTCTTTACTTGGATGTATGAAGTGTTGCCGGATGTTAGGATGATCAAAACAATAATATACCGATGAGCACATAAATAGGGAAAATCAATATACGAAATTTAATTTTATTTACATTTGTAGCTAACGAATAACAAGAATGTCTATAGCTTTTTGATCTACGAAATAAGTGCTTTAAAATGGCATATTACAGAGGCAAATAGGATCGCAATCTACACTTGCATAATTGATTGAATTTAAGAGCGTTTCCCTATTTACATGCTCGCCACTGTATGCATTTGTGCAAAAAACAAATTTACATATTGTAATATTAATCGTATGAACTTCAGTTGGAATAGTAATTTCTATTACTGTCGAAATATCATTTTAAATTACAATTAAATGGAAAAATGTTAATAACAGTACAGGTTAACAGAGTAGTACTGGAAACATTGGAAAATTTGTTATTGAGACACGCTGGGAAATAATTCTTTTAATCTTTTGATTGCGATTCTAATGGTAGAAAATATCTAAAATAAAGCTATATTAATATAGTTCTTGATGAATTAGGTTACCTTTATTTATGCTACCGAAATATTCAGGAACAATTTAACTCCATTGCTTATATGGATTCAATCTCACCTGAAACAAAAGAATATAAAACTGTATTAGTTTCTATTTAAAGGAGAAACAATTCATAAAGTTCTATTTACTTATTGCACATTTCAGTTTCCTATAAATGCATAAATATCCATAATCCATTCATTAATCGTAGCACTGCAAGGATTTAAACGCAAAATTACTCTACTACATTCTGCTACACTTATGACGTTCTCGAATTTATTTAGCATAAGTAAAATAACATATCCTACACTTTGAAAGAACTTTTATTCATATACTCAATGATCTTCTCTTTATACAACGTATTCGAGAAATCTTTTTCACTTGCAATTTTATATGTATATATGTGTACAAATTTTCACGTACATTCATTGCATGATTCCATCACTGTCGTGACTGACATCACGTGAAAAGTACAAAAAATACTCGACTGGCTACTCGCAAACACTTACTTTCGGAGACCTAGTATTTCAATCTGTTAATGCTGCAATTTATAACCAAATTGCAAATTTCGTAAGTATTACAGGAATGAATAAATGTGCAAGGAAACCCATATAATTATTTGCGTCAAAGTGTCAAAGTGCTAGGCCAGCAACAATCTAGCAGTTGCAAGCTAAAACTAGGTAACCATATTGTCATATAAAAAGGTTTACAGTTAATACACAATTACCATAAATTATAACGTGCACGATTTCTAGAACGATATTGCACAATTTGATAATGGTATGGAGGTAATTTGAGATACAACAGAAGAATATAATGAAAAATTATTTTTTAATTAAATGTAAGTCCAAAATAAAAACTAATATCTGTAGAAAATTTGTGAAAATAGGAAAGAAAGTTTCGAAGCAAGAAAATTCAAATATTTTACATTCAATTACGGATTCCTCTAATTCGTTCAAACGAATTTATAGTCCGAGTTCATTTCTAATTAAAGGTGGAAAAATAATCTCACGACTATGAAAAAATAGAAGAATCTATGGAAAGTTCATCACGATTATGAAAAAATTTGATTCGCTCATAGAAAATCTTTGTCTAAATTTTAATTCAAGAAAACTTCGCATTATTGATTTTTTAAACAAATCTTATGACAAATGTCTCTGCGTTTTACCACAAATTTTACAAAATAGTTCAAAATTTTAATGTTTATTGGTTTACTGATTCACTATAATTTAAGCGTATGTGAATTATAGTAGCTTATATAATAGTTTTCCATTACTAGGTTTAAGAATCTCTGAGGTTCTGAAAATTCTGTATTCCACTAATTTAAAATGACCTTCATCTAGTGACTGTATCAAGAAAGAAAGGTAATTTTCTAGGAACTATTAGTAATCATCATAAGAGATGTAAGGGACCATGAATTTAGGATCATTCCACAACTGACTCTTACAGTTTTCAAGCTGCATTAGTGATTGAATTTGAACCAAAAAAACCATTGTAATCCAACAAATTTTTATTGTTTAACTAATTTCAATGGTGAAAATAAAATAATTTTCTCATTCACATCAACATTAATCTATGAATTCATTTTCGTAAAGATCGGCAAATTTCAGTATAAATAATAAGTACAATATGTATAGAAATGATACAATCGACAATTGAGGATAAAACGTTGATCATCACTGGCTTATATCGTTACATGTTTCACGATGCAAATTTCGCTTGAATCGTATTCGGGTCTTTGTAATTATATTCAAATAGGTATTAAGCATAATACAATTGATGTGTATCGATACGATGGTTAAGCGTATCAACACATCTCAAATCGTTTGCAAGCGTATCGAATATAAAATTGATACGGAAATATCAATTGTAAACGTAAACGTATTAAAAATATCAAACAATAATTAATTCCACCGCTACATATATATCCAAATAACATAATAGGCGAAAAATGGAGGCTTATCCTTTTACTCCTGTGTCTGCTGTTCAATTATTATCCAACCATCAGTTATCTACAATTAGATTTCTTCTTAATCGCCTAATCAATTATCGTCGTTTGCTTTCCAATTTTCGTCTTCTCGAATACGCTGCCTCCCGATTATATAATCGTAGCCCATGACGAACTCCTTTCCCGTTGCGATAGGAGTATCTTGTGTACGTAGGAATGAAAAACTTTCACTCGAAGGGTCTTTCCCAATTTTTGAAATACGCGACGTATGAGCCAGGGCACATGAACGCGATATTATGGAATTGGAGTGAAAAGGTAACCTGACCGAGCATGATTTCAAAATCGCCCGGGCGAAAGTGAAATGCTTCTATCGAAGTATGTTGTATGTATAGAACGCGACGTCAATTGCGACGAAGAGGCGAGGAACAAGGGAAATTCGAATACTAGAAAGACACGGAGAAAGCGGGTGACAAATTTTGCTAGGCTACTGTATTTGACCGCGAAATCTTCGCTTTTCAGTTCACTAAATCCTACCGAAAAATCGACGGAGCAACGAATGGAAGAAGAAATGCTTGAAGTTGAGGTTGGGTGCAGATCTAAATTCTGATTAGACACGCTAGCGCTCAGAATTTTGGGATCACGTGTAATATTGAGAATTTATCGAAGTGAAAGAAAATAAAAGATAACGTATAGTTAACGTAATTCCCGTTCATCGAACTGTCCCATTATAATTTATTGTAGTTTTCCTACAGCTTTACTAATAGTTAGAATTAGAATAAATTGGAGGCTTGCGAAGTTTAACTTGCAGACACTCGTTGCAGAGATTTTGGTGGAAAAAAAATTACGAAGCTAGCAAATAGTTGGCCAAGAGTCACCAAAATTAATGCTACATACAATTATAATTGGATATATATTGCTTCTGAATATTCCTTAGATATTTCTTACAAACTTCCGAACAAAGAAAAATTCCAGCTAAAGAGGGATAAATTTAAATTGCCATTAATTTATGTTTATATTTAGGCGTAAAACAAACAATAGAAATTTACGTCAATGTTAAATTTAAGAAAGTATAATGATTAATGTTACGGTACAAATTTTTTTGGAGGAAATTTTTGAAGGAATCATAATTTTTGAATGGAAATAATGAAATATGTTGTTCAAATATTGGTAAATGAATCCATAAACGATTATCCATAAGATCCATAAATGAATTGCTATGTTTATTGATTTCGTTAAAAATAAATTTCTAAACATGATGTAACTTTTCCACCGTCGAACAAAAACTATGAATCCCTTAAATAAAATTAATCACAAATAATTCGAAATGATGAAACGCTTTCATTTTTTCGTTGTATCTGTACACATATATGCATTTAGACAATGTTGCAACAATGATATTGTTACATTATTAGAGTTCACGCACAGATCGAACTAGATTTAAATGATATAAAACCAAATCTCTTTCGTCATCGATTCCCTCATGGTGAATCATTTGCATTACTTTTAAATTAGCTTTCCTGTTCCCTATTTTCCATAATTAGCGCATTATCATATTGCATCAGCTGCAATAAATCAAGATAAACAAATTAGTTTCTTCGCAATATACTTAGCAATTATGTGAACTCCATTCTTGTAACCTCTCGATTCTTCTTATCACCAGTCATACATAATTTGTATCTTTCCTTGGCTCATTATACTAATAGTATGAACCTTACAACATATCAAAGAAAAAAAAAGTATTCGATTCGAATGGAAATGGGCAAATTAAACGCGACTTAGAAAATGGAACTTAAATGGAAGTTATTTTTATCCCCTTAATTATTCCATCGTTTGTAAGTAATAAGAAAAGATCAAAGTTATGAGTTTTACGCAGTTAAACAACTACTTATCTTAGCACATTATGCGTCGCAATTTTCTGGAATAATGGTACACGATTTCGTGAATAAAACCACGTATTCCGCGGGGAATACACAATTTGTAATTATTCAACTGTGAAAGCGAAAATTAGGATCACCGTATCCTTGAACATTTTAATGGAACTACCTTCCACGTAACTAATTGCGAAACGAACTATCATTTGGATATCATCAAAACTCCATAACCGAATAACATAAACGAAATAACTTGAATTTATGGAAGTTTCGTGTCTATCTTTCGATTCCTGAAACTGTAAGAATTTTAGTGTCACGTTGCTCTCTAAATTTTATAGCGAAAGGAACTGTTGGGCAATTTATTGATTGGATATTAATTGGCTTTAATACGATAACTAGAATGCGAATTTTTATATAAATTCCTATTTTTTATTAACAAAATTAAGCGAATGAATTCGGAGTAAAGGGTAATTGCACCCTCTAAATGAAATAATATTGTATTTTACTTTCGAAATCTTGTATAATCTTGATTTTATACAGTCGGGACATGCACATAAATGACTTGACATTCGTTGAGCGAGGGTTAATCCTAGCCAACTATTCTAAAACTTACACAAAGATACAGTGGCGTGCAAAAATATTCGGCCACGACTCTTATTTGTAATATACACACTTTAAACATGAAATGGTACAAGAGATTGTTTAGAACAATACAACAAACAACAACAAAGAACAACACAATTCTGAAAGGAATGTAATATTTGATTTGAATTGTCACTGAATATTTACATATCCATTGTAATCGGATACTTCTACTCGCCACTATATCTACATATGCTATTAACACTAAAACTACCAACGATTCGGGTGTTCTTATTTGTGCTAAAGAAATTATCGTGACAGATATTTGGGGAATGGGGTAGATTGTTACAATTGGTGTTTCGTCATTTTCCATTTAATTTGTAGTCCATTTTCAATATCGGTAATTATACCCATTTAAAGAATATAATTTTTACTATTAATGTGCGCAGTTACATTCATCTAAGTAAGAAGCATGACATCGAAAAAATGATTTTTACAAAACGAGGCATTTTGTATCAATGTGTCTCTGTAACAACTTATTCCACACTCCCTAATATGTGTAATTCATGAGGAAAAAAATTTATGTTCATTCATTCTCCAAAAATGTATAGGAATTCTTCAAAATTGCATCGCTAAGAATTTATGTGTATGTAATCTCTATAGAAAATTACGAATGGGTGATTTCGATCACTTTGAAAGATCTAATGTTAAAGAATATAGAGTAAGTTATAATCTAGTACTACAAATGTACACATAACAACGTTTTCATACAAATCACTGCAATAATTGCGAGTAGTTGACGAAACATCTCAGACCTCTATCCCACAACTGTCATCGGGCAACGAAAGAAACTACGATAAGAAGCTGAACGATGAAAGAACGGGTGAAAAACGATAATTATCTATAGGGACGATCTCACCCTGAGGATCAAAGATGCAAATATGACATGGAATCGTTTCTGTCAGCCAAAGTGGTGGTACTACCCGTGTGGTTTATACGTAGAACGTAATGTTCGAACATTCAGTCTTTCGCTTTCTCTGCGTCTGCGAGCTTCTCGATCGGCTTACTTGATCCACGTGTTTTAATGCGTGATCCACGGGGTTGGATCCTTGTTCGTCGGTGTCACAGAAACGGCTTAGTCACGCGGTGCGCCACTGAAACTATTCTAGTGACCATACGAGGATAAAAGATACGATTAAATCCGAAATATTCGATAACAGTGAGTATAAGGAAAATTGTGTTTCAATAATAAGAATAGTGTTGTCAAGGTGCTATGTAAATATCATTTTACGGGATTAGATTTGGGTATCAGATCCCGACTAGGTCTACGAGTACTTTTTTAACTGCGTTACGGTTAAGACTTACTTAACCATTTCGGTATTAGCGAGATGCATCTTCTGTTTGGTTACTTGAATTGAATAACAATTTTTAGAAAAAGATGACACAATCGCGAATGGGTTAAACGAAGGAAGTTTCGAATAATTCCAATGAGATGAATATACAATGGTTACAGAAAGTATTTGCACATATCTCAATCTTTCAATGAGACATTTTTTAATCAGGTTTTACGTATCATTCCCATAATAATAAATCTTTGTACGTGCATAAAACTACTATTAAATGACAGAAAATTTACTTTATACGCTCTAATTAATTGTTACCTATATACCAAAATAAATATAGGGATGTGCAAGTACGTAAAATATGATTTACTTTTCGTAAACATTATTAAGCTGCCGTATAAATATGAGCTTATGTGATTAGGTTTGGATGTAAACAGTGTCATACAAACGACCTAACCATACGATGAATAATTGCAATGATTCTAATGAAACAAGCATAAAAGTTGGAATAGAGTTTCAAATGGTACGGCAGTATTAGGGTGAACAGATTTCCAAAAGTACGCTAACACTTACGATTTACATTGAAATAGTATTATCGATGTATCATCTAAATAATTTGCGCAAATGGAGGAATAGTTGTATCACTGGTTAGATAAATATGAATGAATGAAATGTTGATTGGCAAACAGGGGCTTAATAAGCCCTATACTTTAACCAGCCCATATTTAGATAATATATACTTGGACCACTTCATCTACTTTAGTCGTCGATAGTTCTAATGATAAATGAAAAGAAATGTTAGAAGATCCTTTGTTGTTTTACGACCATTTCATACATTTTCGTCGTATTCTCGTGTTTGCGAATAATTTTGTGACTCGGTGCCCATATGTACACATAATACTTTCATTGCCCTAAAAATAAAATCATGATGAACAAACGAGGTCCGCCAAGCGAAATGAAAGCATGTCGCAACCCATGCCGAAAAGGTTCGATTGGGAAGGAGAATCGGACAGGTTGCCCGTGAATGGCGATGCCACCGGACTGCATCGTTAAAAGAAGAAAGTTATGCCACCACGAGATTACTTCCAATCGTTTTGCCGTGTATCTTATACAGGGAGCATCAAAAAATACTGACACTCATTGTATGAAACATTTGTAGATGCACATTGCTGGTTCTAAAATTTTAAAATGTTTGCTTAACCATTAATTACTATTGTCGGCCTGTGAGATCGCTAATAATGATTACTCATTCGTCTCTATTTTACTTTCTACAAGATTTTCGAGCTCGTCACTCTGGACACTTTTCAATTATAGTATAATGTTTGATTACTCAAATCGAATTTGGAAAATACAGATAAATGAGTACGTATTAGCGGTCTTACACGTAGACGTAAGTTTTAATAAGTGTAGTAGCTAAGGGGTAACACCGCTGTGGTCCTCGAAATTCTATTAAATTCAATCACATCCTTTTTTCTTTAGGAAAGTTTCATATCTTTGAACACAAGAGCCCTCGTCATAGAAATTGAAGCTGAAATTCGCAAACGTTAATAACAATTTTCTTATATTTCATTCAAGACTAAGAAAGAGTTAATTGCGTTTCTAAAAATATATGTACATTTGCAGAAAGATTCGCTCTTTGCTTCTCTAAAAAAAAAATAAGTTCCATGTCAGTGTTAACACTTTCTTGTAGCACGCTGTACACATATTCGCTACCCGTCGTAAATGTAAAGAGAGTGTATCGATGAGTGACAGTGACAAGTTCCATGCCGGTGAATAAGACTCGTTAACATGTAAGTGAGAAATCATGTTTCGAAGTTTCACGTTTATTGTCTCATGACTACCCGAAACGTCATGGACAACGGTGCATAAAGTAATAAAACACAATAGATGATGCATTCGTTGAATAATCAGAAGTGCTACTTTTTCATGTAAGTGACAAGCGTTCCTAATTTGAGTTTCCTCTTCCTTGTCTCGGATGGATGAGACTTTTTAAACGTGCATTTGCTGCAGTTTCCTTGTCTTCTGTTTCTTGGTTTCTTCACTTATAAATAGAGAAACATTCCCTTTCTTCTCTACAAGTTTTTGTTGCAATGATGTACATAACTTAAATCGTAGAAAGTTTATTTTCTATTTCTTCAATTCTATTATATAATCCATTGAATTAATTAATAATAAATATCATACAATAGATACGTACTAATGCTGCGATTTTTTTTTACTTTTGTTTCTTAATTTTTTGAATAGTACTTATTTTGTATAACCCCATCCTCTTTTTTCTACCGGCAATTATTCTTTTGAGAAATTCATTGAATGTATTTTCAATCTTGCTATTTGCTGCTATTCTATCGTCGTTAATTCAAGAAACCAATTTTCTCTCTTTGACTTCTCAAAGTCAAGCGTTCCTCAAAGTCAAGTCATCAGTAGAGACGTTGAATTTATCATACATTAAAAAAAATCCGCCTACAGTTTTTCACTCTGCTCTTCCATGTACGAAAATTTTCGCAAAACGTTTGTTCATCTATGTGTATGTGAAACTAGAGACTTCGAGCTTTAAAACGAACTCAAGCGGATTTTCGTACGATTCTTCTTCACGAAGTCACAGCAGTGCAAAGACTCGCAATTTTTCGATCAACATTTTATAGTCACTTAATTTTGTTCATGATTATAGTAAAGGCGAACGCAACAAACACATGTCTCGAGTTTAATAATTAAAACTCTAACAAATTCTTTTTTTCTGTAAAAGCATAATATTTATAGGGGAAAGAAGCACCAGGTCTACAAAACAGCCCAACACGAGTGTGCGTTATGTGCTATAAATCAATTTGATACAGTAAAAAATATTCTTGAAAGTGATGAGTTCGCCCTTACTACTCGCAACATCTCATATATCAATTTTATGTGTATGTTTCACAATGTCTATAGAAGTAGGCAAAGATTCAGAAAATAATTCGTGTCGTAAGAATCACACGAGAAAACACGAAATAGAATCAATAGCAGACAACAACCTTGTCCTTTCTTCTATTCATTAATGTCACCGGTATCTGACATGTCTCTTTTAGGTTTCTCGTGTATTATTACGAACCTGACATTGATTTGTGGGGAACTTTCGAAACAGCGTGCTGCGTAGGGTATTGATTATTATGAAACCTTTTCCTTGATTTTTTTTTTTGTAAACGTATTACCAAATTATCTTGGATCGAATAAAAATGGATCTTAACGAAATTCTACGATCTTCTTATGTAACGAAATTTGTCACAGCTACACATTTTAACATATATGTACCTTCCAAGTTTAAACTTCTATAAAAGATTAGGGAAATCGATTAAAATGGTACATACATAATTGATTCAACTTAGGTATGAATTTATATACAATAGAAAAACGGGACGAATGTATGTTACAAGCCAATACATTTACCAATTGGACCAAACTAAAAGAATGACGTCTACTTGCTAATCTCAAACGTTACAGAAACAACCTAATCCATAGCAACCTAATCTAATATGTACTTACATAGCACCTGTAAAGATGTAACCCTAATCGATTGTAATAAATTTAAAAAAGTATATTAATTTATTTGTCTTCCTTTGTAGGTTTTCTTAAGCAACTATAAATTATACTGAATGACTTCAATTAAGTAACACAATTTGGAGGATTATCAATCGAAGTTTAATATGAAAAGTCATAGTTAAATACGTTTCCTACGTTTTACGATTTAGAAACTGCAGTAGCCTACTTGTCATTAAAGCTGGTAGATCGTTGAACAATAATGATATCATTTAGTGCCATTATTATGCAGGCACATCCTGTATATTATGAGACCACTCATCAGTTCAGATAACGTAGGCCTGGCCATCAAAAACTATCACTAAAATTTTGATACTACCTCGTCATTAACGATGAAATATTAACCAACCGGTTATAGTTTCATAAACCTTTATGGGGAGAGTGATTGTTACTTTCTTCACGAATCCCTCAGATCTCGATAATATAATAAAAAATCAAAAGAAAAAGCGTAACAAACGGAATAAAAGTTCTAAGGCCCCGAAATTTACGTATAAAGCTATAAAGATTTGCAACGAGAAAATATTGAAATAAGAAGAGTTTCTTTAAATTATGGAGAAATTGAATTTTAATGTTTTCACGAATTCTTCACATCCAAAAGAGATAACAGAAAAATAAAGGAAGAGAGAAACCTTGATGCAAAAATGCAAATTCTAATGCTGCGAATGTTAAATATGCAATCATAAAGATTTTCAATAAAAAAGTCTAAAAAGGGAGGAAAATTTCACTAAGTTTAATGAAACTAAATTTGCCAGAATAATTAATTAAAAAGATTCGTATGTCGAGTATTGAAAGCGAGAATAATAATCCAAACGAGAACTAAAAAGAGAAGAAAGTTGCAGCAAGTTTAATGAAACTAAATTTGTTAAAATAATTAATTAAAAGGATTCCTATGTTAAATATTGAAAGATAAGATAATAATTCAAGCAAAGCTAAAGAATGGGGATTGCAACAGTGGCTTCATTGGCGGCGAAAGGTGCCACCGTTTTACTCGGCAAAGTGGCTATAATTCCCGTCCTGATTGCAGCTCTAGCGTATTTCAATTACGATTTGATGGATCCTGAAAATCAACCGAAGGTGACAAAGGCTTTAAGAAAGGAGTACGATTTTGTTGTGATCGGTGGTGGATCGGGTGGAAGTGTGGTGGTGAATAGGCTGACGGAAATCCCAGAATGGAGTGTGTTACTGTTAGAAGCTGGAGGCCACGAGACAGAGATAACAGATGTTCCTATACTGTCTCTTTATTTGCACAAGAGCAAACTGGATTGGAAATATCGAACACAGCCGCAGGATTCTGCGTGCCAGGCTATGGTTGATAAACGATGCTGTTGGACCAGAGGAAAGGTGAGATTTTCTTCCAACTATAGGGGTATTTTAGGGACCAATTGCGATTCTTTCAGTTGGAGTGTAATTTTTTGGAAATGGTTTATCTTCAACGTTTATTCCTAACTTAGAGATTTTATTCGGGAAAATTATAGGTAGAAAGAAATTTGACAATTAAGTTAATAATTGTATATTGCACCTTAAATGTCTTAAGATAAGAAGAATTTTAGATTTCATATTGATAAAAATTATCCTGACCTATGAGTTTAAATGTAGCGAAATGGTTAATTGATTAATTCGTTATGTATAATTATTGCGTGCGGTTGACTGAATAATTACACATATAATTATTTCTGCATGAAAATTATAACGTATTTCATTGAAGTTTTATTTATTAACGTGATTTATTTGTTAATAAGTATTGATAAAGAATAACAAAAATGAGTATTGGACATAATGAAAACATTTATCCTTACTAATATTTTACTACTTATATTATTACTTTATAGTATTTGTGAAATTTCAGGTTTTAGGAGGTTCAAGTGTACTTAACACGATGCTTTACATTCGAGGTAATCGACGAGACTTCGACCAATGGGAAAGCTTTGGGAACACTGGTTGGGGTTACGAAGATGTTTTGCCCTATTTCAAAAAATCTGAGGACCAAAGGAACCCCTATTTAGCTCGTAACAAATACCACAGCACTGGTAAGACAATATTCTAAATATGTATCTATGGAGAGTAACTCGTAAAGACATATCTATAATGCAGAACAGAGTTGGGTATATTTTATTCGAATAACGAGAGAAACTTTAATTAAATTAACGAAATTCGAGAAACCGTTTCGTACAACTTTCTTGTGTACTTTTATGTTATTTCTCACTCCTTTTTCATAATACCATACGAATTGTATTTTAATCTATCAAACTTATATTATTTTTCTCTAATTTTAATCAAACGGTTCACAATTACGATCCCTTAATTGTTTTGAGTAGCGTGTTTGTTGTAGCAGTTATAAAATTTCCAAACGAAATTAAAGGAATGCGAATTAAATTTGTTGATAAATATTTATTTAAATGAATTAAATTTTGTTATAAATACCACGAATATTCGTGCTGTTTGGTTCATAATCTGCATCGCGGGTAATTTTAAGGCAAAAGATTAATAAATGAAAAGGAATTTAACGCAACATTATTACAGTGTCGTGCGTAACTAATTTTACATAAAAGTTTGAAGTAAACGTTCAGTAGTCCAGTTTTGAACGTATAAGGCATAATTATGTGCAAGGCCTTCTTGAACAAGAACTGATGTTTCGTAACTAAATTTAGGTTAATTTGCTGCACGATCTTGATACTATTAACATAAGAAAGAATAGATTCTGGTTGACTTAAAGCAACATTCTAATCCATCCAAATGAGAAAATGATATTGAAATATATAATCTTAAATCTAAGTTCAATCGAATGCAAAGCATGATATTTAAGATACAAGATACTAAACAGCAAATTCACAAAGATGTAGACTCAGTTGCAGAAGTTTATTAGATTATATGTTTCAAATGCAAAGCAATAAGTTTGTATTTCTGTAACAGGAAATAATACTGATTCCAAATATAATTCAAGAACGTAACAAAAACAAAAGCAAAAAAAAGATCTATCAATACGGAAAAATATCTCGAATACAGCTACATCTCTAATTTTTTCCTCAATCATCAGTTTTTTTTATTGAAAAATAGAGTGATATAAGTTATTATGTAGCTAGATAATTTTACGTTCGCTGGGAAATGAGGTCAAGTTATAGCGCCTAAACAGGATTAAAACTCGTTAAACGGGTTCTACATAAATTACATTGTGATTAGAAAAGTTGGTTACATTAGTTATAGATGAATGAAATCAAATTTTCATGTTTAAGCACGTTTTGAGAAACCTGGTGATCGACATACACAAAATACATACAAATTTACAATTGCTACAGGTAGTAGAAAGATGACATAAAGTAAAACTGAAAATTCAATTTGTAACATATAAGTTTTTAAATTCACAATAAACAAATTTAATATCAGATTTTTATATTAAAGTCTAATATAGTTGGATAGCTGGAAAGAGAATTCGCAGAGTTTTTTAAACAAAATTTAATGATCAAGTTCATCTAATTTTACATAACTTTATTGTAGTACCACGTATTTGCCATCTTGTTGCACTACTTTTTGCCGTCTATTTGGCAACCTAAAGATTCCATCTATAAACTGAAAAATAATTTGAGTGTTAAGGGGTTAAATCCTTCCAGCCTAATAGTTTTATTACCCATATACACATAGTACTAAAAATCTGTACGATTCTGGATTCTAACAATGTACAAAACAACCTCTATGCCTTGAACTAAAAAGCCCCCATTCTCTTTTTAAGGTGGCTATCTGACGATTCAAGACTCGCCGTACAATACACCATTAGGAATAGCCTTTCTACAAGCCGGTGAAGAGATGGGCTACGACATATTGGACGTAAATGGCGAGCAACAAACGGGTTTCGCTTTGTATCAGTACACCATGCGAAGAGGAACAAGATGCAGCGCTGCGAAAGCATTTGTCAGACCGATTCAATTACGAAAAAACTTTCACTTATCTCTCTGGAGCCATGTGACGAAAATCTTAATAGATCCACGAACCAAAAGAGCCTACGGTGCCGAATTTATCCGAGAAGGTCGCAAAGAAGTGGTGTACGCTAGAAAAGAAGTAATTCTCTCAGCAGGTGCCATAAATACCCCCCAGTTACTAATGCTTTCCGGAATTGGTCCTAGAGAACATCTGGAAGAAGTAGGAGTTCCAGTGATCCATGACTCCCCGGGAGTTGGACAAAACCTTCAGGACCACATAGCCGTCGGTGGCCTAACTTTCCTAATCGATTACCCAATCAGCACTGTGATGAACCGTCTGGTGAACATTAATTCCGCTCTAAGATACGCTGTCACAGAGGACGGCCCATTAACTTCGAACGTAGGCTTAGAAGCTGTGGGCTTCATCTCCACCAAATACGCGAATCAAAGCGACGACTGGCCTGACATCGAGTTTATGTTAACCTCTTCGTCTACGAGTTCTGACGGGGGTACACACGTAAAGAATGCTCACGGGCTTGCGGATGATTTTTACAACGACGTGTTTGGCACTATTAATAACCGCGATGTGTTCGGTGTGTTCCCGATGATGCTCAGGCCTAAATCCCACGGGTTCGTTAAATTAAAATCCAAGAATCCATTGGATTATCCCCTGATGTATCACAATTATTTAACGCACCCTGACGACGTGAATGTTTTGCGAGAAGGCGTGAAAGCCGCGATAGCTTTTGGAGAGACGAGCAGCATGAGAAGATTCGGCGCAAGGTTCCACAGTAAACCGTTGCCCAATTGTAAGCACATTCCCATGTTCACTGACGAGTATTGGAACTGTGCCATTCGCCAGTACACCATGACGATATACCACATGAGTTGCACGGCGAAAATGGGTCCACCGACGGATCCCATGGCTGTGGTCGATCCAGAGTTAAGAGTTTACGGTGTGGCTGGGTTGAGGGTGATCGATGCATCCATCATGCCAGCGATTACCAACGGGAATATTAATGCACCGGTGATCATGATTGGAGAGAAAGGCTCAGATATGATCAAGAAGCAATGGTTGTCGCGAAGGAAGAGGGACAACGTTACGAACATTGGTTCGTGATACAGGGAATTCTTGCCGAGAAATCGGCCGGTGTGCAGCCGAATAGGTGCAGCTAGGCGTGTTATTTCGTAAAGGACAGGTGCAAAAAGAGAGAAGTGGGGTTGATGTAAGCGAAGATAATACGAACGATGTGTTTCATATGCGAATTTGATTGCGTTCGATTAAATTAGTTCAAAGGCGGACTTGCCTTCTTTAAGTGTTTTGAATGATTGTTAATAGAGACGTGGTTGTTTTGTTGTTGTTAGATCGATTAAGTAGTTTCTAGAAATTAAAGGAATCGATGTTGGAATACACAGTGACTCGTGAAATTGATCGAATACTTCTATTCATTATATTTCATACTTAACGAAAGTTTAATTGCTAACCGTACATTTTTTGGGATATACTTAATGTACACTTAATGACTTTGCTTGAAACTTGATTATCTTAAGAAAATTATATGCAAAATAGCAATATAATAGTGGTATTATTCGATTCATTTCATGAGTCACTGTGTTTAAAGAATCCACATTTTTGATATACATAGATATTAGAAGTGGATAATAAGATAGTGACAATAGATGTCGAAATACTTGTTTTATATTACACGGATGTTAAAGTTCTGTTGTTTTTAGATTCTTGGTATAAAATGGAAATATATTTATTATGATTATTAATTATTGAATATTTCTTAATTACTTTAATAGTCATGATATGCAAAAACCTATATACACATAGATTCGTTCGTTATACATTCGTTAAGCATTAAAAGAATCTTAATTTCATTTTATTAGGTCCTGGAAAAGATTCATATAGCCTGTCTGTCAGAGATAAATTCAAATCTAAGGCAAAATTAAACTTCTTCCAAGTATTCTGCAGAAAGAATACAACAATTGAGTTACCATTACGAGATTTTGTTAAATTTCTTAAATTAAATTACATTTCAAGAAGGTTCATATCATTTGAATTTTGTAATAAAAATTCACATGAACTTTTTTCCGCTACCTAATATTAAGCCATCCCATAAGTAATGCGAATATCTTATTTTTTACGAAACAAAAATTTATTTACTACCATAACTGATTGCAACGCATTTCTTTTCTTTTATTTTTTTCATTCATCTACCAATCTTACGTTTTATCGTATAATATATTAGGTGTACAAATCAATCCAATGTCTTCATGCTTAAAATCTTGAAGGTTTTCTTCACTTGAAACCACCATCTTTTGTGTTAAAATGGAATTTGTACATTGCGTACGATGAATGAATGATGAAAATTATTTTGCGCATCAAAATTGTATTTGACTTTACATAAATATCCATTGAATTCTGTGAATAGGCACCAAATGAATTTGCACACCTAAATACTTGGTCATCGATTTTGTTTTATATTTGTATTGCGTACGGGATGATCTTATACACCATACTACAACTTTTGTACCATTTTTATATTCGTACGATTTCTGTGTAAGTTTCGACATTTTTTGTTTTATAAGAAACTAAGGAGAAAAAGGTTTCAAGCGACTGCTTGGCGTGTTACACGATCGCCACCAAAGTTGTTGATGAACAAGAAGGCAGAGATAAAGCACGTAACTGTCCCGACAAACTCGTTTCAACTCTTAAAATTCATGTATTACCACATAATCGATACGCAGCATTGCCACACACTTGATCGTTCAGTGTACTGTGACCTATATTCTGGTCGCCGAGAAAACTTGAACGAAATTAGCGCAACTGCCGCCCCTTTACAAAGGGTGTGGCATAACTTGTTCGCATACTCAAGAGGTAGCAAAACCGAAAAAGAATAATAAGGTTTGCTACATGTGAAGTTGATTAGGTGTTCATTTAATGACTTTAACTTTTAACCCAATGATTCTCAACCTATGAGTCGTGACCAACTGGTGGCGATTTTTCGGAGGATAAGTTACAAAACTTGAAAGGTATTAGGCGTACAAACTAATCGAGGGCGTTTATCTTTAAACTCTTGGTACCTTTATCAATTCGAAACCGCTACTTTTCTATTCTTCAAGTGACGAATTTGCTTCATAAATGTGAAAATGCTGAACATTTTAAATATTAAAACAGTATTTTATTTTTTTGTAAATAAATATTAATCTTTATGCGATTGCAAAGGCTCAGAATTAATTTGTACATCTAATAGATCTTGAAACTATTCCAATTACCAAGATAGTTAATAACAAAGTTGAGAATAATTTTATCCTATATTACAAATGAAAGGTAAGGGTAAAAGCAAGGAACGTTACAATTTTTAGCTCTTTGCGGTAGTATTGTTTTCTGGCATAAGTATCACATTTATCAAAATGATCATCGTTTACACGTCGAAAGACATGGAGTCAATTAATTATTACTAGACTGCGGATGTTTATGCATTTATGGGAAATATGAATGTGTAAAAAAAATAAAGCAAGCGCGTAATACACATACATAAAAATGTACAAAATTGCTATAGTAACCTACTTACGCGTTATAGCGTTTAATTTATTCATTTTAAAAAATGAATTTGCATAAACATCCACAGTCTAATTATCACTTAAAAGACTTACAGTGACTACAAAAAGTATTTGTACACCGGTGAATTTAGTTTGCCGCTTAAGTACCTACTAATTAATTGAGCTCGAATAAATTATGGTTTCTATTATTTAATAACACTCTTGCGCGACTATATAAATATTTTGTGGTGGAAATGATATACAGAACTTAATTAAAAAGCGCTTAATGTGAAAATATGAGCATATACTCTTTTTATAGCCACTGTATAAATTACTATGCTTAAATGAATTAATTTTACTCAGATGGATTATTGAGTTCGTATGAAAAATAATATTTTTCCCGGTCTACGACAAGAATGGCAAGAGTGCATTACCAAGAGTATCCCGTACATCGATCGCAAAGGGTTAATACCTTAAACCACCAGTAAACAAATAGGAATCAATAAATTTCACTGTAAGGTTCCCAATACGAAATTCGTATTCTAATTGGACATAGGAAATGAGCTAAACGAATAATTGATTTACATTGTGTTAAGACTTTTGCAAGTTCAACGCTTCAGAATGAAAATGAACATCCTCTATTTTCCCCTTACGCTTCAGAAGGTTTTAGCAATGCTGAATAAACATTAATTCAAGCATGAATGCAATTATAACATTCGTGATTATTTATGGACGAATGAATGAGATAAGTGCGCTACCTGTGACCAAATAATTGTATTTATTTTCATATACCGTAGCATAATTGCCGCTCAGAAACGATTGTATACAATATAAGATTTATTATTGCTGGTGTTTCTTGATTTTGCAAATAATCGATATCATTATTTAGAGAAAAAAATCAAATTTATTATATGGAATATACAGGATGTCTCACTTAAAAGAGGCCACCAAATTTTCTTGTTTAGCTGCAACAGTGCAACAAATATTTCATACGCAATTTAAATTATAGTAAAGAAAGAAATTCCCTATGAGAAGCATTTTTATACCAAGATCATTTGTTTGAAGTTTTCAACTTTCTACGCGGACACATAATATGGAACATAGATAGTCTGCTTTAGGTGGGACACCCTGTACATTCTATCTTTTTAATTCACTGAATGCTCAAAACTAGAATAGTAAAATTAAAAATTATTGTAAATACGTCGCGTTAGTTAAATATAAAATAATTAAGTAAGTATGTGATTCTGATATTTCTGTAATATCAGAAAAATTGATGAAATTTATATTGTTTGTATGATGATCAAGATAAAACCTTATGATTCACATCGTAAACGGTCAGTACAATTTTATTACTGTGTTGCAAACTGTTACAGGTCGTCGGAAACAATTTTCGATTACGAGTAACCATTTCTTATTCCTAGTGAGAATAATTGTATGTGTAGATACGCTTTCTCAGGGCAGATAGGCTACTTTCAGTTCTATTGTTTCCTACTTTGCGATTTTTTTAGGTAAATATACGTACTTCGATCTGTATGTAATTAATAGACAGCGAATGTTTATGCATTTATGGGAAATTTTAAATGTTCAAGAAACCATAACATGCACGTAATATATAAATATATACGAAAAACTTAAAATCAAATAAATGTTATAATGTTTGAAAGATAAAACAAGTCTGTACTTAAATCTCACTTTTTAACCATGCCAAAATTGGAACTAGAAATTATTCATATTAAACCCTATTATTGCTATTTATAATATAAATTAATATTTTCGTCGTTTTTTTAAAACAATGAATAATCAATACAAAATGTTCATTGAATTTGAATTTAAAAACATTGTAAAGACTAATAAAAATAACGATATTGATATTAAAGATTATACGTTCACGTCATCCGTAAAATAATTTAGCATTCAAAGGGTTAATAGTGATATCTTCGTATCCTGTTTCAAAAGTAACCCAAAATCATATCATGATTAATTCTGTGCGTAAACATCCGCTGCTTAATAATGAATCATTATGAAAGATTACAGTTTTTATAATTTATTATATTAAAAAGTGTAAGTTTTTGTAATAAAAAAGAGGAGAACGTTTACAATTTTTTACTTATTTTAAATGTTGAAAAGGTATATATGTGTACAAATGCGACTACGAAAATAATTATAGGAAATGTCGACATCGATGTTATATTTTAAACTAGTTTAGAAATTACGTTACAAAATATATTTTACGAGATTGTACTTAATAAACGATTGAACTTTCGTTGACCGAATGCAAATGACAAACATAAATTTGGTAGGAAACAATTTTCCTTTCTAAAACTAGACACCCGAATTCACCCAAATACCTGTACACCTTTTAAACGTCCTTGGACACATCGCGTTGATTCGTCCGAA
Organism: Eucera pruinosa; assembly: GCA_028830335.1. Lineage (NCBI taxonomy): Eukaryota > Metazoa > Arthropoda > Insecta > Hymenoptera > Apidae > Eucera > Eucera pruinosa. The sequence goes on from JAMYCR010000001.1 coordinate 18,155,939, forward strand.
GGAATGAAAGTACATTTCACTTGCAACATGTTGTATAACTTACCCAGTGCTAATAAAGACTCCCCAAGATCTTTCAATCGTTCTGATAAAACGCAGTGTACGTGACCGTTTGCACGTGCATGGCCGAAACGGTCACGTACACATGTATATATATAATAAACGATTTATGCGATGAGATCCTTGGAATGTTCTTTCTCGAATAATACCTCGTCATCATTGTAATGAACAAAGAATGACTGAAAAAGAATGAATTCATATTAATAAACAATTATTTGTGCACATTCAGTTAAAAATTCTGATTAAAAAATTTATCAGCTCAAGGTCTTAATGTAATTACACATATGTAACTAAGTGGCCGAATATTTTTTATGACTAACTGCATACAAGCTATACAATGCAACGTTTTACAGAAGAAACTGAGATACCTTGTACACATATGTATAGAATAGTCAATATAATTTAAAAAAAATTAATTGCACTCAGAATAACTCAGAATTTTCTTTAAAAAGACCGAAAATCAAAGAGAACCCAATGTTCGAATACGAAAGAAGTGGTGTTGAAAAGTTGCAACAAAATTACGCAAAAATCTTGTTCGCAAATTAATCAATAGGAGACGTCGAAAACTGTGAGAAATTCTTCAAGAAAGATTACATAATATAACACGAAACATTGCCAACTAAGTAGGCCATGGAATAAGATTCGATAAAAGTTCAAAAGTCGTTACGTTACATAACTAAACATTCCTAAAACATTTCTCGATGGAACATTAATTGAGAAAATAGGTATTGAACTTCTCCCATGCGAAACTATTGTGTAACCGTGATTTTCTGCGCGGTTAGTGGAACACGAAATGGATACAATGACTCGTACAATTATATCCTGCCACAGCATTCACGAAACCACGTTAATATTATCCCGACCGCTGATTAAACAATTATTATGTGGTATAATTGCAGCGATAGAGTTTGTATTCGAGCTGGGGAAAGTAGAGTAATGAGACACGCACGTATGAAGCGATCTCTGAGCGCGAGAACTTGAAAACAAGATTCACAGCACTCTCTCTGTCTGGATCTTTCTTAATCGATAAAGAAGTTTTCTCGATGCAGCGCCATTAAACCACCAATAGATTTAATGATAAATTGTATTTGTCCGAGCTTAAAGATGGTGTGCAAAAATCCTATGTTCGAATCCATTTTAGTAGATTAGATGTGACAAAAGAGATTACAATATTATATGTGTAAGAATAAAATAAAATAGGATGTTAAAATTAAATCAGAAATTATAGATAACTATAAATTAATTATAAATAACTTGTAACGACAAATAGTGATACGCACCTATGCATTATTTAAAACACTTCGAATTTAACGTTTAAATGATTTAATTGGGATAAAAGAGACACATGTATTGATATACATATATTAATGAAAATATGTTTAATTTTTCACTATTAATAATAACTTCTTATCCAGGGAAGCTATGTCCTCCTACTTTTGGACTCATTGTTCAAGAAAATATATGTTAAATGAATAGTTCCGAGAAAACACTCAATTTATGTATCTCAACTCGATACATCTATTATATTTTTCTAAATCAGAAAGAGTAGATAATTTCTACACAAAAGTTTGAAAACTTGGTGTTAAAGCATCTCAGGCACGTCAAGTAGAAAATAATTACGTTAGCATGTCGAGATAGACCTTTACTTTCTCATACCGTATATGTAAGCGTCACAAATTCATTGCGTTGAACTCTCCAAAGAGTTAAAACGTATTTCGCATGCAAATGTTAAAGAGAAAGACAACTCGATATGTGATTTGGCAATCGGAGAAAAGTGACTCCTACGTAAATATATGTCAATAGGGGAGATGGTGGGAATATGAACCACCTTTTTTGTTTCGAAGAAAGCACGCATTAAAAACGCAAAAGGTACATGAGTTACAGGTGGAAATGGTAGCTCATAGATCTAAGATAATGTATCAATAATTCTTTTGCCTAAAAATTCAACTATTTTGAAGGCACGGCATTTTTACGGAAACTTGTCAAAGACACGGCTTTAGAAATTGGGGTGGTAATATGGATCGGAACGGAAAAGGTAAAAAAACTCGTAACAAGTAGTTAATTTTTCTTACAGATATTGTATTTTAGTGATAATAATATAATGTGATAACTATTCGATTAGCGGTGTATCGATGTTTCGCATATTCGTCGCTTAAGAAGTGGAAAAAAAAACATCACGCTTTTTTTATTGAAACCTATTGTCACGGCCGAGTGAAGTGCTTTCTGGTTTTCTAATTGCTAGTTTTTTTTTGTGGCGATGCATAAAATGGTCAAACCATGCTCGGCCGGCGAGATTTTGTTGAAATTTGTGAACGACGTTATTTTTTTGCCGCTAGTTGATAGGCAAGACCTCGAATATCGTTTCTAGTAAGCCCATAGAATCTTTTTCCCGGAATCAGGTAATATTGCACTAATTTTTCTTCGAGTTCCGGAGGTAAAATAGTCTTTCTATCTAACTTCTGATTTGCTAAAGTTTCTGCATTAAGATCTAACTTCACGTTCCTTAATAAGCTTGTTTTAGGTACTTTAAAATGACGAGCAGCCTCATTAATAGTCTTCTTTTTTAAACGGACTGCATTTATGGCATTAATCGTATCTTCTGAGAACCATTTTTGTCTTATGCCCCTATCTTCTTTGCCTAATTACTTTCTTGGCATACTAGGACACCTCCAAACAAAATGAAAAGGATGAAACTTCATAAAACAAGAGAGGTCGTAATATGGACCGCCATGGTCCATATTGCCACCTCCTGCCTTTTATACAATTAACCTAAATATTTCGGCATGAAAGAGATATTTCCGTACAATTAAGTAGATCATTTTGAAGTTCAATATTATGGCTAATTGTACCTCAATAACAAACATTTTACATTTTGCAAATAGTATAAGAAAGAAGCAAATAAAACTTATCTTACAAACTTTTTCAACAGATGAAAAACAGTACTTCCACTTATTAGCTGCTCTAAATATGCTAACCGCACTAATGCTGTATGATGACGTAAAAGGATCTGAATTGATGTGTTTTTGTTAACTACTGACATATCGCAGCAATTATCATAGGAGAAAAATACCTGGTCCGTATTGAGACCCCGGTCCATATTTCTACCTTCTCCCCTACATTATGAATGTGTATTATAAAAACGGTTCCTTCGAAAAAAAAAATTGCCAATCACTTAACACGAACTTATTTCAAAATAAAATGGATAATGCTTTTAAACTTTAACTTTTTTTAGGCTAATCTATAGATTATAATACTTGGATTAACCTGTTCTTATAGAATGATTATTCGGGGTATTATGCGCATCTCTAAGCAGGAAAAGAGAAAGAAGCAACTAACTAAATACTCAAATAAATAGGGGAAAAAAATACTTGAACAAAGCGGTTAAATTATTATTTTGTTTTAACCTTGCTGTCATCTTTGACTTAATAGTCTTCTTAGTTTTCTAAAATGTTTCTTAACCATTTCAACAAGAAGCAATTTTAGAAGCCCTGTATTTATTTTTATAATTTATTAACGTGTATAAATGTTTTTCATATAGTAGTATTAATATCGTCATCTTCGGTATTCATGACAATATTTCTATATTTATATTTCTGCAATATTTTGCATTGGTTATATACTATTTTAAGTAACGCGAATTATTTATTATATCTCAGATCGCCATGGCCATATCATTAAAAGGGTTAATTCTTAGACAAATATAATAGAAAAATCCTGTTCCCAGAATTATAAAACTTTTCTGAAAAGAGAATTAGATAGTCTTGTAAAGATTGTGGCAGGGTTAAAATGTCCAAATAATTGTTGTTTGAACTACTAAGTAAAATAAGTAGCCTGCGAACTTTTATGCAATGTTGGAAAATTTAAATGCACAGACAAACGAAGAATGCAGCCAACATCCAAAACAGCACAAATTATCCAAAATTAAATGCATTTTACAATATTTCTGCGATGAAAAGCGTGTGTATTGTACAAATACAAATTTGCACAAAGATTCGCAGTCTAATAATAAGCAAAATTCTTTTCTGCAGAGATTTTCTGGAATGCGTAAATAAATAGACCAAGAATACAGTAACGGCAGAATTCGCGTAACAATCCGAATGGAGCGATCCAAGGAAAGTAGTACACATCGGAATAAGTTTCCGGGGCATTCGCTTCTTGCTGCTTTCAATCGTGCAACACGATCCTAAGAGAAAAGGTACCGATCATCGAACGCTTACAAAATACAATGCCAATTATTATTACATACGTGAATTAAAATATACATGAACGAGGGAAGAATTTTAGGTTTCGCTCCCATTTGAGTGACTGTATGAATTGGGCAAGAAATCGTTGTTTCACCGCTCTAATTAATAAAGTCTGTTGAAATCAAAAAGATTGCGATACGTTTGACGCACGATACTACAAAAACCCAAGGGTATAAATGCACAATCGTCGATTATCGACATTAATTCTTTAACGGTGTTTGACGAGTATACTCGTCATAAGGAAATTCTCGAGAAATTCTCTAAAAAAAAAAAAAGCTTGACAATTTTGACACTGCTTTCGTAAGTAATTTTTTATACAAATTATATTACTCATTTATATATGCTTGGGTACGCAAATGAATAAACATTTTCAAAACAAAATTGCACCGTTGAAAGGTTAACAAAAGTTTGCGACGTATCAACAGACAACAGGATGTTAGTTCAAGGAGAAACAATTCCAAGGAATAGAACTAATAAAATGTGGTCATTTATAATGGCAACAGATACACGATTTATAATTTCGCAACGGAAGAGAGCAAATAGACGACACATATAAACAAATGTAAATAGATATCTGCTGCTTTAGAGACGTTCAATCAAGTTCACTAATGCCTTCTTGAATGAATCGAGCGACGCGGAAGTCACGAACTAGGTCATTCGAACGCAAACTAGGAAGATTGCTGGTCTCTTTCACCTCGATTTTCCCCCGAAGGCCAAGGTTAACAAGGAAAACGGGACGAGACGCGAGACACGATGCAAACGTCCGAATTCGATGCATAAAAACATTGGCCGTCCATTGCCGAGGCCCTGAATTGAACGCAGGCCGTAGAAGACGAGAGAAAGTATGCGGCGCGGCGGTTCGATACGCGACCCCATGCCATGAAAGCAAATAGAAAGACTGCGATGCGCGCCTACAGACTTTTAATTTGCGCCCAGAAAACAATGCTATCTTCGTTGGAATCCGGTTTCCGTTATGGTGTGGGTTGAAAGGAATCCACGACAATGCACTCCCATTCGCAGAAATGAAATTTTTGTGCGGAATACCGGTTGATTGGGTATATAAGAATGTTTATGCAGAGACCTAAAACCGTTACTATTTGCTTACCATAATTATGCTGCAAGTGTCATACCAAAACCAATGCGCATAGTACCGATATCGTTGTAAAAGTTCTTCTATAAGCACTTCTATAATTTGAAAATGGAACACTGGAACAATGGAATTGAATATTGTATTCTTCCTTACGCTCTAATGTTATATTTGCTCATCATCTATAGCATGCACTTTAGCATGTGCCTATGTAAGAAACGGAAAACTACATTCCATGTTGAGTTTACAGTGTACTAGAACGGGATAACAAACTTAGTGATAGAAGGTGTGTGGAATATAAACTGTTGAAGATTGGTCTTCACGCTGGGTGACGAGTTCGTAAAGATTCGTTAGACTAACAATTTTCACAATCAGAATATCGAAATAATACCGGTATTTATTTTGCTTTTAATCGATTTGGTTGGGTAATAATTGATTTCGGTATTAGGGTAAGAGTAACCAGTAATCGACATCTTCTATGCTTTTAATTATTATTAATCCTTTGCACTCGAGGAACAAATCCGACTCCCCGAAATGAACCAGTTTTGAAATCTCTCGAGTGATATTGAATTTTTAAACGGTGCTCCTATTTTCGCCGTAATTCGAAGACTAACTATTTCTCTAAAAATTCATAACTAATACTATCTCTTTGCACTCAAGTGGCCACTTTGAGTCTCCATAATGGACTAGTATTTGAAATCTCTCGAGGGCAAAAGTTAATAAGTTAAATTACTGTTATGGCAGGTAGTAGACAGAATATAATCGATTTTGGTTTATAGGAAAAATCATAGATAACATTAATTATAGACTAGAATCTTAATTTACAATTAAAATCATAAGTGTTGATGCCTGGTTTAGTGTCGATTACTGGCCGCTTTGCTATACCTATATCGGCATCGGTATATAGTAGTTTTGCTGGCATAATACCGGTATCAAGACCCTGGGCTCTAGAGCACCAGGAATTCGGGCCATGAAAATACATTGCACGATCGGTCTACTCTTGTACCTAGTCTGCGATAGGTTTATTCTATACCTCGTCTGCGCTATAAATCATCTTTAAACGTAAAAATGGAGTCGCATTAACTGTATAAGTAGACTTATAAAAAGATGGAAAGAAGACAGATCGGCGTAGGAGCGTAGCGGAAGTGAGCACATAGATCGGTCGACAAGCGGTACGGGGTCAGGACGTGGTTTCGTTTCGTGGTCTTCGAAGCTGGCATTGAAAGGAGGCACCTCTCGCGACTGGTTTTCACTCTCGCCACTCGCTGGTCGCGTTAGTGCGGCCGATGCTGCGTTTTCTCACTGCCATTTGCCGGCACCAGTTCGTCGTGCACGCGAATCCCGGAATTTTCCAAACATTCTTGCGCGCGAATCTTGAAATATTTGCTTAATGGTCGGCCGCAAAACGCGAAAAGGTCTAGTGGTGGTGCAATAAGAACGTGCAGTAAATAGATATACAAAAGGAAAAGAGTGAGACGTGAACAACGTGTGAGTACTCGATTTTAGTGTGAAGAGAATTAGAGTGTGAGTTTTAATTTCGGAGTAATTTTCATTCTTTTGCTATAGTGACGTGCAAAAATATTGAAATACTTACAACACCTTTGGTAATTTATTTTAAACGGTGAAGTTATGCAAGACAGTTTTTAATCAGAGGAATTTGACTGCTTGAAAAATAAGAGAGTTTTAGATTTTTCCTTTTAACTAAACTAGTAGGTAAAGGTATCGTAAATAAATTACCAGAAAAATTGTATATAATTTTTTAGTAAAAATGTTATAAGTAGGTACTGGGCTAATTAAAAAGAAGTGTATTATTACTAGATGACGGATTTTTATGCACATTTGTAATTGTATAAACACGATTAAATGATTAGAATGTATGTATGAATCTGTCTCGTCGGCTAAATATTATAACGTATACTTTTACGAATCACGCGCGTTTTATAAATTTTTGCGCGTTCAAATTTCTCATAAATGCATAAGAATGCTACATCAAGATTTAATAATCAATATTCCTCTTTTAGTTTCTCTAATGCTTTTGGTTTATACTAGAAGTTTCCACTTCTGACATTTATATAGTTTACCAATGCAACTCCTCAATTATTACAAGTGGATTGCTCAGTACCAATACATTAACAAATACATTATTAAATAACAAAGTAATAAAATCCAATTCTACAGTACTTGATAAATTAAGTAAAATAAAGAAAAAAATGAGTAGAAATGTGGATATGCCATTTTTAAGACGCACAGTTTTGTAGAAAGTTAATAGAATAAGAAAAAATAGATACGTTAAATGACGCGTGATGGAATACGTAGGGAAACGGAAGCTAAAGTACCATAATAATCTCAGTAAGAGTCATGATACCTATGTGTCGTGTTGTATCTGCTCCGTGTTGATGGATGATGCTGTATTTAAACGGAACTCTCAAGTGAAATGATGTTTCTTGTGGATTAGCGTTTTGTTAGTGAACTTTGAGTCAGAGTTATTTACGGTGCTGAATTATGTTTTTTAGAAGTAAAGTAATGTATGTTAAATGGAAAGTTTAGAATTGCACGTGTAATTCGTGTGACAAACTAACTAAAATATTCTGCAGCAGTGTTACCATTTTAACCACCTATATGCATTTGTATTATTTTTACTATACTTACATCTGGCTTATGTCAGCAAATTTCTATGTTTTAGTTGTACATTTAAAAATATGGAATAGATACGACTTCAAGTGTTTGCAATATTAAATTTCTCAATTTCTTTACAAAGTTCAAATGTCGTATATACACATAAGGCATTCAATTAATTACTACGATAATGATGTAATATCTCTGTACAACATCCGTTTCAAAAAGTTATTTAGGCTATTACGAAATAGCGATTCAATGTTTTAACCGATAGAAGAAAAACAACGGCTGGCATAAAACAAATAATTAAACTTCAATTTAAAGAAAAATGTCTCGTGGAAGGAACGCGAGTTCGATTGGTTACAGCTCCATTTTCTGCGACAAAATTACAAAGATAGGTCACACGTGCTATTTCTATTTGGCCAAAACGATGGGAAGCGAAAAAGGAAAGCAGATACACGGAGGAACAAAGCACGTATTTCTCTTGGCTCTGTGACATCCTGTAAGGCTGCGTTCTAACTACTGTCGTACAGCGACAAAAGCGTTCGTTCATCCAACCGACCGATATCGGTCCTTCCATTGCAACCAATCTACTAAACAAATATGACATCATTGCACAGCATGCGTTGCCAATGTGGACACGGCCGTAAAATATCCTGTGTTTGTTACTTATCATGTTGATCGGTCGCTCGAATTGTCGCTGTACGACATTAATTGGAATGCAGCCTAAGACATTTACACATATATAGTTCCTTGTAATACTACCCTCTCAAATTAAAATATCCCATCTAGCATTCCGAGACATCCGCGAATATTGAAATTTAATTATTTCCTTTGTGCCATCTGTCGTTTTTCTTCTTTTAATTAAAAAATTGAATCGCTACTTCGTAATAGCCCGAGGAATTTTTTGAAACAGATATCGTCGAGAGATATTGCGTTATTAACGAAGTAATTACTTAAGTGCCTTATATACGACACTTTAACCCTATCTTATAATTGTGTCGCTGAAAGTGACAGACAATTGATTAAATAAAAAGTTAATAAATACCGATAAACTAGCTATTTGAGGAATTCGTATTTACAATTGCTTTCATTTTCTGCTCGATGGCAACCTCTGTGTAATTTCATATACACATACATCGATATCTCACATGTTTATCACCCATAAATATACAAACGACTTTTTTTATTAGAATTACTTAATACCATATTTGTTTTAACCATTCTAAAATCAAACAACCTGTTTGATAACATCAGTGACAATATTAATACATAATGTTTTTAATGCCTCTTAAATAGAGAATGGCAAATAAAGATACGTATACAAGATTACTGTAGATGTTAGCATTAATTACGACATCATAACAGCTGTCACAGATTTACTTAAGAGAAAAGATTAATATTAAACCAACCTCTACGTTATAAAAATTGAATTAATGTCAAATTCTCAATAATTAATCTAGTATGGAATAAATCAGTATTTGTATCGAATAATAATAACCTTGTTCAATTAATTTTCGAATGGCTATTTGATAATTGCAAGTGTTTCAAGTATTTCGTTAAAAGATAACTGTATTTACTCATTAGTTTTTAAATGGGTATTCTATTTATGAAATAATTATTCAGCTATAAAATTAACAAGATTCGTATGCATTAAACTCATTTGCAGCAGCGGTTCTCAAATTATAGGTCGCGTCAAATATTAAAACATGAGAATTAACATGTTTATTGGGAGGTATTTGCTTGTTGAAAATTGTGGGGGGCAATCCACCATCCTTTTAGTTTTCCGCTTGTATAGGTGAGTGGGTCACGAAAAATTACCGTTTCCAAAAGTAGGACGCAGACCCAAAAAGTTTGAGAATCACCGATTTGTAACAAACACACATTAACTTTTAATTAGTCTTCATTCATAGTGCATAATTTCCATATTCCATATCACAGCTTATAATCAGTCGCAAAAGTTTACATACATCTGCAAATTTCAACTATTTAAAAAGATACAATAGTCCCGATAATTTCAGGCGTATTTATGTAAGTGTTAATTAAAATTAGACATATTATTAAGAAATGATGACCATTTCCATCTTTTCAAAACAAACATACATAAATCGAAAACCTCGATTTCATAAAAAAAAGAAAAAAAACTATGCTCGCGTATTAAAATATACAAGTCTGGTTATTGTAACCATATCTGTATTTTGTGAAATCATTTACTTGGTGCGTCCTTTATATTTCATATTGTAATTAAATTCCGTAAATTTCAGATAATGTGGCGTTTCTAGAAGTTTCGAGTGACACATTCATCTCGTCGAATGGCAGGCAATTGGACGTGGTTGTCGCGGGGTAGAATTAAACGGAAATGGCAGTAGGGCTGACTACTTTGCTCAGTACTACTTCGGTCCTTGGATTCAGTCTGATTCCCCTTCTAGCGATCGGCTTGACCGTGTTTCGATACAACCAAGCGGATCCAGAATCTCATCCGGCTAATGCGCGCCAGGTTAGATCCAACTTTCAATCTACCAAATGTTTCACAGCCATGAATACGCTAACCATGAAACGAACACACGAAAATCCTCTATATTCTCCCATTTATTCAAGTGATTAGATTGCTTTGACCTGCCTATAAAATATATAGCTTCACTGAGAATTTATTTTGAAGCAGTAAACAGTATTTCGCGACAAAAACTGTCGCGAATAACTGGACTACGCAAGTTTATACATTTATAGGAAGATTAACTCGACTCCTATGTTATTAAATATTATTGTTTTTTTTAACCCATTAAGGTCCAACGTTGCGTTAACGCAACATTTCATGTGCAAGTTTCTTCGAACTTTATAAAATTGTGAAGCCTAAATGGAAGAAAAGATAGCGACTAAGAAATTATTAGGTGAATCTTTGGAATGTCTTTCATAGCCACAGTATTATATCATGAAATTCAACGATCTAAATTGGTTGACCAAAATTTCAAATAAAATATTGCGTCGAAGCACGTCGATCTTTAATGGGTTAAGATTGTCACTGTATATGTAAACTTTTGTGACTGTCTGTAGCTCCTTATTAATCCTTCTTCGGATTCCATTTCTATCTCCACAATTTAAGGACCTTTTTAATTTCATCGCAATGTCAATAAGTGCAAAGTAGTCGATGTGCAGCATTAACAAATAGCTGAGATAATACAAGATTAAGTAAATTTCCAAATAATTGTATCGACAACCATTAAAGCGTGCTAACGATAAATTTAAATTTATATGGGATCTCTGTGATCCCTATAATTCGAAGAAGGGTTCATTTAAATATTGTAAAGCCACAGACGAGGTACAGGGTAGACCGATCATCTTATGGGACTTCGTGTCACATGCTCCGAAATACCGATAACCTAAGAATTCAAACTTTTCGTAAGACTATCTTTCGTTTTATTATCTGGCAAAGAATGTAAACACTTCTAAAGTATTTTAATATACAAAATGCAAGAGCAAACGCAAAGGTTATACATTTTAGACAATCGAAAAGGTAAAAATGAAAACGGATTTGGGGCTCATGAGCCTCAAATCCGGGTGACAAAGAAAAGCATTGGATAAGTGGTCTATCCTGTCCTTAGTCAATGGCAAAGCTACCATTACCAACGGTCGATAAAACAGATTATAGATCCCTAAATCCTTTTCAGTGTGAACTTTCAAACAACTTTTCCCTGTCCAAATATCCAATATCAAAAATACCAAATCACAAATCGTGAATATTATATCGTGTTCCATAAAATTCTACACATATTACATTTCACACATCTCATTATATTTCAGCTGCTACGGACGTACGATTTCATAGTGGTAGGCGGAGGTAGCGCGGGTGCAGTGATCGCGTCAAGATTATCCGAAGTATCGAATTGGACCGTGTTGCTTTTGGAGGCGGGAAGCGACGAAAATGAAATTTCGGACGTTCCCTTATTGGCTGGCTATACCCAGCTATCGGAATTCGACTGGAAATACCAAACTTCGCCGCCGACAATGTCGGCTTACTGTCTTGCCATGATCGGCGACAGGTGCAATTGGCCTCGTGGAAAGGTTCTGGGTGGCAGCAGCGTGCTCAATGCCATGGTTTATGTCCGGGGTAATCGGTAATTCAAAATCAATTAATGCAATCTTCAATTAGCGCATCTGGTTACACGGAAACCGGAATACAGCACACAATGAGAAAGAATATAGTAGTACAGGAACATTATAGAGAGGACAGTAATTATAGTATCAGGCAGAATACTAATTAAGGATATATGGGAAGGAGTTCTTAGAGGAACCTCTAATGAAAATTTTTATTAAAAAATTTGTTTTTGATATTCACGCTTGATAGAAAAAGAATTAACGAAAAATTGAAAGTGTAATTTAGTACCTATAGTTGGATATTAGATTTTGTAGTTAATTTTACTAACAGTTAAACAAAACCATTATAATAGGAGACTAATTATAAGGCTTCGCGAAGTGGGAGAATGACAAAGAAATTACTAAAGATGTTTAAAATAATAGCGAAAACCGTTCTAATTTTGCTTTATTCTCCAACGATCAATATAAGAAATTGATGACAGTCTTAGGTACCAAAGATTCCCATACAACGCACCCATTTTTAGCAAACTGCAATTTCTCTAATTACACGCTTCGCATCTCATTACCCTCCATACGAATAAAATAACCTGAATTATTTCAGTCGCGATTACGACAACTGGGCAGGGCTAGGCAACGTGGGTTGGAGTTACGACGACGTTCTCCCATACTTCCTGAAATCCGAGGATAACCGTAATCCTTACCTAGCAAGAACACCTTATCATGGCACGGGTGGTTACCTGACCGTTCAAGAGCCACCATGGAGAACACCATTGTCGATAGCCTTTCTGCAAGCCGGTCAAGAGCTTGGTTACGAGAACCGTGACATAAATGGCGCGAATCAAACCGGTTTCATGTTAACACAAGCCACAATCCGCCGTGGAAGTCGTTGCTCTACCGCGAAAGCTTTCTTGAGGCCAATAAAAAACAGAGAGAATCTACACATAGCGATGAACTCACAGGTGTTAAGGGTGCTGTTCAACCAAGACAAGAGGGCTACAGGTGTGGAGATTTTACGAGACGGTAGTCAGCAAACGATAAGGGTCAGGCGGGAGATCGTTTTATCAGCCGGAGCCATCAACTCCCCTCAACTGTTAATGTTATCAGGAATCGGGCCTAGAGAACACTTGGAAGAGTTCAATATTCCAGTAATATCGAATCTAAGGGTCGGTGACAATCTCCAAGACCACGTGGGCCTCGGCGGACTCACGTTCGTCGTGAACGAACCGATCAGTTTGAAAAAGGATCGCTTCCAAACGATGCAGGTGATGATCGAGTATGTTCTGAACGAAAGAGGGCCAATGACAAATCCCGGGGTGGAAGGCGTAGCATTCGTGAACACGAAATACGCGGACAAATCGGGAAACTACCCCGACATGCAATTCCACTTTGCACCCAGTTCGATTAATTCAGACGGCGGGGATCAGATTAAGAAGATCCTAGGCCTGAGAGACAGAGTGTACAATACTATGTACAAACCGTTGAATCAAGCCGAAACCTGGTCCATTTTGCCGCTTCTGTTGAGACCCAGAAGCTCAGGCTGGGTGAGATTGAAAAGCAAGAATCCGCTCATTTACCCGGACATTAATCCGAATTATTTTACGCATAAGGAGGATATGGATATTCTGGTAGATGGTATACGGATTGCACTGCAATTATCCAATACAACGGCCTTCCAAAGGTTTGGTTCAAGGCCGCATACTATTCGTATGCCAGGGTGTCAGAGGTATCCCTTCGATACTTACGATTATTGGGAGTGCGCGATAAGACACTTCACTTTCACGATTTATCATCCTACTGGAACGTGCAAAATGGGACCAAAGAGAGACCCGACGGCAGTCGTGGATCCGAGATTAAGGGTGTATGGTGTGAAAGGGTTGAGGGTTGCCGACGCCTCGATCATGCCTGAGATCATCAGTGGAAATCCCAACGCTCCTGTCATTATGATCGGAGAGAAGGCGAGTGATATCATTAAGGAGGACTGGATGTATAAGAGGAAACAATTTGTGAGAAGATGACGAGTTTGAGAGGATTAGCTAGCCTCAGAGATTAATTAAATTCGTATTGTTCTTCCAATTCATCTCTATCCTTCGGATGGCAGAGAATTTCAAGTACTGCAAAACGCCAATTGTGTTTTGGATAGCCGAAATTATTAGATGTACAAATTAATTCTGAGCCCTCAGGATTTCATAAGGTTTTATAAAAAATTAAGTACAATTTTAATATTCAAAATTTGCAGCAGTTTTCACAATTTATGAAGCAAATTCGTCACTTGGAAAATAGAAAAGTAGTGATATCGAATTGATCAAGATACGAAGCGTTTAAAGATAAAGGCTATGAATTAATTTGTACACCTAATAGAAGCATTAATTGCAGTGATTCCTTTGTTATTCAGGGAAGTGTTTTGTTTTAGAGATGAATACAAGTTTAAAGGATGCATTTAACTATATGTTACGCGACTCAAGTAGACATTTGTATAATGTTAAAGGGAAACAACTACGTGTATTATAGTAATTTAACTTCTAAGCACGATTTGTAAGGAAGCGCAAAATGTAATAACTTCCTTGTGTTTGTCGATGAACCGTGAAATTACGTAACGAATACACTACGACACAATTATAGCGGCGCTTTATTTTAACATCGATCTATTAATTAATACCTCGCCTCGAAGAATCATGGATTATTCTCAGACACACCAAACAAATACATATTAAGACTCGACGTTACAATTATATCGATATCCTTATATTTATTAATAAATCTCTATTTAATTTACGTCAACGTAAACACAGTCTGTGAATACACTTTCTGTTACGAAACTTAAACGTGCCATCATCCATAGAAATGAATGAATAATATTTACGGGAAAGTTGAACAAAACAGGGGGTACTTAATCCTATAATTTTTGCACGTTGTACCATTTTGTTGATGGCGACATAATCGTTTCCTATACGTAACACAAACTTATTAGAAAGAATTGAAAACAGTAAAAGATTTCAACCTAAAAGCAAAAACACGTGTAAAAGTTGTGACTAGACTGCGGATCTTTAAGCAATTTCATATTTTTATAAATACAAATAAAGAAGTGGAACACAAATACGGACTGGTTTCATGTTCCACATATTATAAAATGCATTATACTTCGGACATCTTATATAACTTTGTATATCGTATGCATTGTGTACGTTTTTGCAGATTGAAATTATCTATAGTTGCATAAAGATCCGCAGTCTAGTTATGACATTTAGTCCTCCATTTTGTCAGGCTATCCTGTTTTGTTCAACTATCTCCTATATTTGTTGTATAATGGTATAAAATCCCCAAATTAAATAATACAAAAAAGGAGATAGAGTTACAAAAGCTGATAAAAATACATTATTTAATTTTGATTGAATTGTAAAAGATTTCAAGTCAAAATGTTAAGTACTGAAAAACATTGTGTAATTTACAACGAATATTTGTTTAGTCTTCTCCTAACTTTAGTATTACGTTAAAATTATACAATGCTGTAAAAATAGTCCGTTATACGAGAATTATCTGTATATAAAATAATATTCTTTATTTACAGTATTTTATTTATACCACCTATGGAGTGTAAATAAAGTTATCTGTATATAATTGGTATTCCTGTAATTCCCATCACTTTATAACATTAGACTTTTATTTATACTAGCGAACGACACTTATAATCCTCCTTAAGATATTATTAATTATGAATGCAACAAAAGATAAATGTTAGAAGAATAAAATTATGGGAAATTTAAATGTGCAAAAAGTACGAAATGCACGTATGATGCAAAAATATAAGGATTCCTCGTAGTAAAATAAAAAATTATTGTATTTCGAAGGTGAAGCAGCTCTTCATTTAGATTCGAATTCCTTAATTTTCTTTATTTTGTTTATTTGCTTATTGCAAATATTTTTTATGTATTCTCATAAAATTTAAAAAACTATAGGTCCTATTCGCGATCGAGAATTTCACATGGACCAATCTAACACTTACCTAATTAAGTTCATGACTTATTAATTTGAAATTAACCTACTGAAATAATTCAGGTATCGTTCCATTTTTATTACTCCATCTTCGGACATTCAAATTTAATTAAAAATTTACTTTTCTCTGTAATTTTAATTATCACCATGTTAATAAGCACAAACTAGACGCGTAGCGGTATTAAAAATTTGACGAGGCAATATTAGAAGTAAATAAATTTCTAAATAATTATATCAACACACATTGAAACATGCTGAATTTGTATTTGAGGCCCGATGAAGGGTTAATCAATGAAACGGTCATAAAATAACTACCATAAACTTTAATTTGGCGTGAAGTGTTTTTATCCCAGTATTTTGTATTCCGTTGACAGATAGTAATGTGTAGGACTGAAAATAAACTTTATGTGCCCCCATCAAATCTTCTTCCATCGATCAACCACTTAACGATTTACACGCACAATTATCCCTCGTCTCGAATAGATTAAGGCTGCAGATCCATGGATCGCAGATTAACACGAGAGTGCGGAGAACAAACTCGGAAGAACGAAGATTGCGACTCGACTTTCGTTTCACAAGTAAATCGCCGCTTTACGTAACAGGTTCCGTGCCAAAAGTCTCGTTGCAGGATACTGATTCTCACGTGTATTTTTTTTTTTTTTACACTGCGTTTCCGCTTCCGCGTCTCTTCAACGCGTGCTAAATTAAGCGCTATCCTTGTTATTGTTGAACTGACCGCGACGACCGCCAGATTAGACTAATTCTAAAAGAATTAAGATGTTCTTAATTAGACTAGTTAATTCTTCCAAATTTTATAGGTGTGAAGTTCTCTAATAATTGTTTATCGTTGAAGCATACGTGCTAGTCGTGGGAGAATTATCCGAGGAATGAAACAAAAATCTACAGTGCCTACAAAGAGTATTCGTACATACACAACATAGATTTTTCAAGCAAGCGTTTTTTAACCAGGTTCTACATTTCATTCCCACGACACCGAATTTCACAGTCACATAAGAACACTGTTACATCATAATTAAAATTAAAACTAAAATTGAATGGTGAGCATTTTCAATTCAGGGAAATGTTATAAGGAATTTAAACATAAATAGATTAGAGGAATTTCCGAATTTTGACGATTTGTTATATGGATTTTATCAATATTTTATTAAATTCTTTGAAAATTCTTTTAAAGGTGACAAATAAAAAAAATGTCCATACTATGTATTCGTATGTTTCATTTTTTCTGGATTCGTCACTTTCTTACCGCACAATGTATGAATTTCCTATGGTATGGAATGCGTGTAGAATTCTTTACAAATTCAATTATAAATAGATAGATCGTAGTATCTTACTAAACATTATTTATTTGATCAGACAGTCGCTACTGCTCACAATAACTTTTGCAACTTACTCTGATAGCAATCAGATTTCCTTATTATGAAAAGCATATAAGTACTTTCTCCTTCAGAAATACGTAATTTTTCTCACAATTCATTCCAAGTTAATTAAAGCTTTTGTACTTATTCAATCCTTTGTACTCTATTGTTATATTCATATTTTTACTTCTATTTTTAATAAAGTATCTATTAGGTGAATACGAAACTTTATAAATTTTCAACGGATTATGCAAAAGATCACATGCATAAGGAACTATTTTTATTAATACGAGAATAGGATAAATATATATATTTAGATGCTTTATATCACTCATTGTGACCCTAATTCTATTCCACGAATGACAACAAATACAATAATTTACTATAGTAAAGCAATGCGTATTTTTTAAGGCGTACACGTGTACACGCTATTCGCAACGTAAGGGTTAAACATAATGATTTCTTGATACAAACCCAAATTATTGTTATTTTCACGGATTTTTATGCGAATTCGCGCTTCTATAAATAAAATTGAAGAAATACGACCTAGATATGGAATTGTTTCATTTCCTAAATGCGTGTTTGGAAAATTCGAAAGTGCAGAAAGGTGCACAATGCATACAATACCAAGAGGTATACGAAATATCGAAGATGAAGTTCACTTTATAACATTTAGAGAGTGAAACTAATCAGTATTAAGCTTCCACTCTTTCATTTGCTTTTGCAAAAATATAAATTTCCATAAATATCCGCAGTCTAGTTACAACTTCTACTGTACTTTTAATATTTTGCTATTTCTTTACATACCTACTACGTGAATTGGATAGTTTTTTGCATGTTTAAATTTCCCATAATGCATACAAATCCATAACCTGTTTATAAAAGAAAAACTACAATCTATAACTTTATAAACATTTTTTGATCTTCGCTTAGGCGTTTTACAGTTAATCATAGGAATGTACAACCATAGTGGAGTCGTTTATTATTTAACATGTTTGACGTAAAAGCTGTGTTATTTAAATAGAAAGTTGTTTATCGTTAGGAATTAATCACGAGTAGTTGTTTGCGCCAATTGTTTACATGTTTGTTTTTGAAAGTTTCTACTCGTACTATATGTTAGGTGTTCATTTAAGGTAATTATTCATGAAATTAACTAACGTATACGTTATCCTGTAGTATCCAATTTTATACACATCAAACACATAAACGCAACGTAAATAATGTAAATCGATTCGACTGTTTCGCCGTGAATAAGGAAGGAAATCCGTGCGATGCAAAATTCAGTAAACACAACATTGTGATTCTGATTTCCGGTATTTTTTACTTTCACCAAAGCCAGCTACTATTTGCGTGTGTAAAAATGGTATATTTTTGATCTAATCAAATCTCGGTAACAATGCCAGTTTTATAATGCAACGATGTAATTCAAAATACAATAGAATTGTAAAGCTTATATTGTGAGCATAATAAAATGCTTAAAAATCAAAATATGTGTATGTATGGTACTTCAAAAGACGTCACTCGTGCAAAATATTTATCGAATATAAATCCGAAGTTACGAATACTTTTGAAAACCAGTGTTGGACATCATTCGGATCAAATTTGATATGAATAAAAAAAATGACGAATAACTTCGATCCATTTCTTATTCGTGAATAACGAGTAACTTATTCAGTTTTATTTACGAATGACAACTAAATCAAATTTATTTGTCATTTTCTATTCGTCATTTAGAGTGAAAGTTGCCCAACCCTATTGAAAACTATTTAATTCGACCAACAATTTCTATCGTATGCAAATATCTTTCTTTCTCTTATGTACGTATAATTTGAAGTACGCTTGCACTTAATTGCGTTTGTTTATCAGTTTCCGTGCTATCACCTATTTTGTGCCGATTATTCTAGATACTCATTCTCCTGTGACAATATGACACGCGAAATGGTTATGATGGTACAAAATTCTTAGCATTTCAGTTATTTCCACTATAAATAGGTCAATGTTGACACGTTAAATATTATCTACGCGTATGCTTATGAGACATGACACACATCGGTTTCACAGCTCACTATAATTACACTATAATTAGTACAAAAACTTGGTCAGTTTATGTAACGTGCTAACGAGGATACTTCGATAACTCGAAAATATGGAATTCGTTTGAAACTTTGCATTCTACTGTCTAATGTGAGTGTTTAAATTCTAACCAAAGTTGAATTATTTTATTATACAGGTTCAAATTGGCATATGAAGCAGCAAGATCAACTCGAACTATTAGTAAAGCATTCGGAACATTAAAGTTGAGTGCGTGCCGCTGATTATAATTAGTGAATACGACTTTGGCTTGAAAAATTCTGAAATGGAAAAACAAACACCCAAAACAAACTACACTATTTTCTATCTAAAATTTCAATTCTATCCTTGAATCTGTTATTTTTTGTACAACGACCAAATAGTAATGATCGAACCGATACCGATACTATTGATGATATTCAAATAATTCAATACTAAAATACTGAATTGGAAGTGTTGAAAGGTATCAATATTTTAGATACTCGGTATCAATACTATACCGAATCAATACCTGCTTGATACTTCATAATATGTGTAGTATCGATACCAGTTTGATACTTAATAAAACTGTCGATACTTACTTGATAATTTATCAAAAGATCAATAATTGTCTAATATTATTTCGAAAGTATCGATACACGACTCTTACAAATTAAATGGCCTTTCAAAATGGGCGTTAAAATAATGTAAAAAGTACATAAATGTGCATAAAGGCGAAGTAATGAATACATAAAATGCTGACCGAGTAAAATCTAATGAAGGAACAATAAAATATCTATAGGTACTTTCTTGTAAGTATCAAATAAGTATCAATACTTCCCTGTAAGTATCAAACGGGTATCGATACCCTTATATAGGTATCAAACAAGTATCGATACTTTCCAATAGCTACGTCCTTTGATACTGCCCAACGCAATATCGAAATTTATAGATTAGAATCGATAGTATCAATGTAGTATCAGTTCGAATACTGTCTAACAGATCCTTCCGCCTCCTCTTAAATAAGTAATTTAATTCCTCGACCACAGATTTCCCGAATACCTAACATCATGGAACGATTAACAGCGCATGCTATTTAAATTCCACTTAACCCCCTAATCAACATCAACAAAAAATCACTCCAGGAAACCAATTTGTACCGATCATTGCTCCAAGAATTTATCGTTGCGTCGTACTCTAATAATAATCATGTACAGTCCATAGATCGATGAAAAAGACCATCCAAGCCAGCCCCCTCGATATTCCACCGTACGGAGTTAATAAACACGTGCATTCCACAACGGAGGCGGAAAAACGCAAACAACGCGGGAGTCGAACGGATTTCACGAATTCTCAGGCGAACATCGTGCGAAGAAAAGTGGACAGTGAAAGTCCGGTCCCTGTGGCCGTGTTGCGTTTGCACTTGCCACCACGAGTTCCATTTGTATTTTCGATCCACGTCGGTACGTGGCACGGCAATATTTTACAAGGGATATAACTAATGAAAGAAAGCGTTATGACCACCAGGAACCAAGGCGCATTCGCGTTAGAGACCGGACACGACCGAGGCTCTTTTAGACACTTTCTTGAACTCCCCCACTTTTCTGCACACGGTTCAATGGCGCAATTTGCGCTGCGTCTGATGGAAATGTTTCTTATTTGGACATTTAGGTGCCGAGGATAGTTATGAATATTTACCTTGAACATTTTAGGACGCCTGGGAGTTACTTCACTTTCGATTTCATCACGGAATTCTTTTTGGAGCTGGTTAATAATAGATATTGGTGATTGCTAGACTGCGAAACTTTATGCAAATAAAATCGAAGAAATGGCACCCAGAAATATGTATTACTGCACAGTATATAATTATTGGACTGTGGATTTTTATGCAAAAGTAACATTTTACAAACGCTTAAAGAGATGGAACCTTAATAGAGATTTGTTTCATCTTTTATAGGTTATAACATTTGTTGCATTCTCGATATTTTATACAGTTTTGCATATTATGGGTATTGTGCAATTTTTTGCACGTTCAAATTTCCCACAAACAATATTAGTATCTAATATACGTTATATCAATATTCAATTAAAAATGCAAGACAAATCATTTTTAAATTGTAAGTTTAATAAAAACTTGATATTTACAGTAGTTTTTAATTACATTTGATCTATGGTTGCCAATGCCGGAAATTAAACAAAATATCATTGCAAATTATAGTGCTGATAATTTACATAAATCTTAAATGTTTGTGGTAAGAAAAATACAGCCAATCAGAAGTCTACTGATAATAGAAATTGAGGAAATATTGAAACAGAAATTTTGAAAGTATAAAAATCTTGGATTATATTAAAAAGAAGGCTACAAATATACGAAATATACGCATATGTACTGTAATTAAACATTTCTGTTAAGTTCTTTTATCGAAAGAAATGCAAAGCTAGATATGGAATGCGAATCCAACACCTTTCCCTTTAAAAGCAACAGAAGTGATTAATTACAAGAGTGGCAATAAATTACTCCATACCATTATTAAAAATGAAGAAATCAAAGAAGGACATTACGTTCTCTTTCATTTCCCTTTCATCGACCACAATTCGCCATCGTAATCTCCGGTCTCGGACGAACTAGTTTCGGATCTCTCACCTGCTCCTTGTGACACAAAGCCAGACTCGAAACCTGATCTGGAGTAACGCGCGCATAACGCGGTAATAATTGATAATTGATCACCTGCGCGTAATACTTGCGAATCATTAGAAAGCAGCACGCATTTTCGTAAAATATGTGTATGTACATATCTGTAACTTGCTGTACTTTTCACGTGTCTCAATCAAAGCAACATCAAACATAACAGAAAATAAATCATTACGTTGATGCAAATACAACGTGGCTTTTTTAAAATAAAACTTCAAGAACAAGTGAACCATTAAAACACTATATACATATATATGCAATTAAAATAATTTCCACATGATTCTACATGCTTTTCCAACGATTAATTAGTTCTCTTATTTTGTGTAAAATAATATATGTGTATGTAAAAATGTAAATAAGTAAAGAAGTAAATATAGACAATTATCACTACCTTTTCTATTAATTTTCCAATTTTTTATCATCTCTACTACTACATTACCTCATTATTAAAAAGCTATCGAAGCGACGACATTGTTAGCAAGAAGTTTAACTATGATTATTTCCGTTCATTTTTCTAAACAATTCCAAACAACTTTAAACCAAATCTACCTGCTACACTTTCTTCTAGATATCAGAATGCACAACATCGAACATTACCAAGTGAATTACATGTAATACATTCGTTTAACAAGCATCGAAGGTTCATTAAACTATAACGTGTAGTAAGTTTTCAATATCTAATATTACAATTTATAATCTACAATAATGAATTTCACGAATAGAAAACGATAGCTGGATCGATACAAACGAGACTGAATCATATTCCGAGAAATGAACGAAGCAAAGAGTCGATTGTAAGTGAGGGTAGCTCGATCAAGAAATAGTCTGGAACACGATTGGTCGTAGGGCGGTTCTAAATTTGGTGAAGGGAAAGTGGAAAGGTGTATAGAAGTAACTGTATGGAAATGGGGATCGATTTAAAATTCTAGCAAAGTTATGGTTAATAATGGTCAAGGCTATAAGCTTTAAGATGTCTTTACGGTACAGACCATTTTGGTTTTATAAAGGGTGTTTAGTGAACCATCTTCCCTAATCGCTCTTTAGAAGCTATTTTAAGTACTGAATGATGGAGCAGCTACTTTAGAACGATGTTTTTGAAAGCAATAGTGTTTGTCCTTATGGATAATTCAAATTTCACATTTACTTATTTATTCACTTGTTTAAATTCCTTATATTATAAAATATATTAAGTGTACGAATTAATTTGAAGCCTTCTTCCTGTTCATTTGCAAAGAGCCAAACAAACAGTTACACACTTTTTTAATGTTTCTTACATTAATATTTAACCTCTTCACAGTGTAATAAAATGACGAATAATGGTGAAAAGGAGATATAAAAAAACATTAGGTTGATGCATATGAAATGTATCTAAAAGTTTAAGATTAAGGGACGAATACAGCTCTCTTAATTCTGTATTATTTAAATCACATTAAAGACGAAAAGATTTGCTGTAATGTAGATGATACGTGTGTGTTATATTAAAGTTATGAAAACGTCAGTGTTTAACATTATGAATAATTGGAATATTTTTGCTATTCTTTATGGAAGTATAAATTTGGCGAATATAATGTAATATATTAAATTTAAGACTCCCTCGTATTAAACTGTGAAAGTGTTAATCTTCTTGTAATATAAATACATAGCATATTTACATAATAAAGCGCAAAAACTTATGAGATAACCTAGTTTGTCACGTGTTACGTTTAACTGTAAGTAACATAATCGCGTTTAGTATCACTCCACTGAAAGTGAAATTTTATGCAAATTTTTCGTGTTTTATAACAACTCTGTCACCGCACGTGCGACGTAACACCTAATCCTTGCACAAACAGCGTGAATTTTTGTAACGTTTTAACAAATAGTTATAGACTGCTGGTTGATTAAAATGAAGGACGCGCTTTACGTAATATATAACTTCATTGTATGGAGTAGACTGTTCAGATAAAAAGACTATGTATTTGTAAGATTTTAAAAAAATGAGGTACCGATACAATTAAATAAGTATTGCAAACATGACTGATCGAAATTATACAGAGTATAAATTTTAATGGCATTATAACTCTGTATAACAACAAAGTAGGTGTACACATTCAGGTAAATGAATTTACTATTCGTGCAAAAAATGAAAGGTTTCTAAAATCGATTTGTAAAGGCTATAAATTAAAAATTACCTTCTGACCTCCATAATTTTCTAAATTAATGACCCTAAAAATTTGTTGTCCAAATCCGATCTGCGAAATCATTTATAACAAACAGCGAATTAAAAATTGCAATTATTACGAATACTACAATTAATTAAAACAGTGATCGAGAGACTTCAATATTATTTTACATAGCTGGTAAAGTTTTCATTGTAAAACTGTATATATATGAATTGTTTAGAATTCAATACAGCTAATACTTCTTACAGATTTTAATAATTTCATAATTTTTCGGATTCTTTTAATGTTCTACTCCTAATACTTTTAGGTCATGGTATAATTACGTGTATTATATATTGATTACGCGCACGAGTATTGTGTAAACGTATCCATAAGTTGCCGAGCGAAGAACCGGATATAATGGAGGCTAGGAAACAGGATCAAATCGAGGAACAACATGGACAGCGACCAGCTGGTCATTACTTCACCACATTTCCAGACCGTTGACCCGATCCCATGCTCGACAACAGATTTTCAACGCGCGATTTAACTTTTCCGGTTAATTACATCCCACTGAGCTGCCGTGTATACAACAAGGCTCTCGTTCTTCGTTCCAGCAGAAACGTTACGCCGCCGTTCCCAAACATCACACGCTATTTAACAGCAACGCGTTGACTGCCATGCGCAAGTTTCATATATTTCTAATAGAATTTAACATGTTTCAATGTAGAACAGTGTAATACTTAATTTATATAAAATAGTATTATGGTTTAACAAAAATGATTAATTTACTGAATAGTACGCTTTATATTTCATAATATTGTCCAGTTATTTGTGTTGTTCAAAACTGTTTATTTTATCTTAATCATTCGAAACAACTGCGGCACTACGGTCACTGATGATTAGACTGCGGATCTTTATGCATTTACAGATATAGGAAACTTACACGTGCGGAAAACTATAGAATGCGCACGATGTGCAAAAGTGTGCAACATATCTAAAGTAAAATGCACCTCGTAATAT
Organism: Eucera pruinosa; assembly: GCA_028830335.1. Classification (NCBI taxonomy): domain Eukaryota; kingdom Metazoa; phylum Arthropoda; class Insecta; order Hymenoptera; family Apidae; genus Eucera; species Eucera pruinosa. The sequence continues at coordinate 18,181,306 of JAMYCR010000001.1, forward strand.
TTAAAAGGTAAAACCAAGTTGTACTTAAATTCTATTTCCTTATTATCGATGATAAAAAGCTAGATTTGCATGAAGTTCCGCAGTTTACCGATGACCACCATGGGCCCACTGAAAAAAACAAATTCCGGTTATTAGGTGACCGTGCTATGAGCGATCAACGTGTTGAATAAAAATTCCCTATAATGTTCAAATCACTTGTACGTGACGTAATATGAAAGCAGTGATCAACTAAGGCTAATATACAGAGTTAATGAAATAATCGAAGGGCAAGGGGTTAAAGGATAAGCAACCAATCTAACGATCATCAATATTGCGATAAATATGCGTATGTTGTACAAAATGTCTTCCACTTTTTATTTCCTCTGGTGAAAAGAATTGTTTTTGTGGGATCTCTTTCAGCTCCCAAAATTGCTGTAATTGTCTATCTAAATGCAAATCGTTTAAACGTTTTCATGATGTTATTGCACGTAAGTAATATAACCAATACGTTTTACAGAATGGAATTATTAACATAAACAAGGGTGACGTTAAAAAGAATGGAATCACAGTTGCAAATCTTTCGATATTGTTAATGCAGTGAATGACGCATTTTTATCTCTGGTGTGTCTCTCCGGAAATGATTCTATAGTAGTTCCCGACAGTCTTTGTGTGGTGATGAATCGTAAAAAGTTGGAAATCGCATGACATCACTTTTTTTAAGACGAACCGTTTAACGTGATGGAACGTGTTTGAACACAGAACTAGGTTGTTTGTAAGAACTTTCTTTCTCTTATTCGAAATTCGTACGCTGTTCATCGTAAGTATTATTGCTAACTCTAAACGTGGTGACGGTCACGTAGCACTGTTAGGCATTTCATAATTTCAACTAATCTCCTCCTACACGTGCAATCTTACATAAAGAATCCCCCGATTCACTGAAATTAGGTAAATAGAAAAATACTCAACAATTGTGACGGTAACTAGATAACTGCTTTAAAAATGATTTACGCTGAGTAAAAGAAAAATAGGTATGTTAATATTGCACTCATAGCTGCAGTTACTTGAAAACGATATTTGCTATAGAATTCTAGTATTAGAAGTGTCCTCAATACATACATAAGAGTTTTTATTAATATGGAACTAGTACGAGTATAAATACATACAGATTCTACGTAATTATGTTGTAATGTATGCGAATAATGATACAAATAATATACACTGCGCTAGAAAGAAGCTATACGTGTACTTATTATCAGCCAAACAGTGATGCTTCTTCATAACGAAATAATTACCGAATTAATTGATCGAAACGCAATTTGCAGTTTAGATTCTATTTCCTTTGATCTATCGTATAAGAAGTTGTGAAAAAAATTCGGAAATACTAAACGTTCGATGTCCAACACTAAAACTATCAAGGCAGTGAAAATGGTTGATTACAAATTTACCAGAAAAATGATACAAATTCGCCACGGTGCAATTTTTAGGATACTCGGTGCTTTTCTGTACAAAATATAAACGAAGATTTATCGTACATTAATCACATGGGCTTCGCAAACGTCTACCATTTTTATTTCTTTCATACAAATAACTATACCTGCTTTAGTTGTCCGCAGCTCTAATGTTAACAAATATTGCGATAAATGCAATATAAACATATTGCGGCGCGAACTCATCGGACGACCTAATAAAAACAAAACGGAGAAAGCTCTGCGTGGTCCCAAATACAACTCCAGAAAAGGAGCAGGAGCCCTGCGATGTGTGCGCGCGCGCGCGTGAGCGTCACAGAGGAAGCAACAGGAGCTCCTTCGATTGTAACACATAGCGCGAGTACGAGGAGTAACGGGTACGTTAGTGTAAGTACCAGCTGTTACCACATTGTCAGGGGGGATAGGTGTACGTAGAGGTAACCACAGGAAGAGAATACTTTCACTGCCAAACGTACGGTTGGGAGCCTTCGAGAAGGACGAAGAAACTCAGCCACCGGTTAAGCAAAACGGATAAGGACGGTGAGAGTGAAATGAGTAGGGAGTGCGGTATCGGTACAGTACTGTATCGTTCTTCCGAGTGTCATTACCGATTCTCTGGCGGTCACTCGGCAATCGTCCCGATACCGGTGAACCACCTCGATCGATCGATCTGCCGAAAATCGCGTTCGATCCTCGTAACAGTTCATCTCACGTTCTCCGGCGAATAGATTCAGGAAGAAAGTAGTTCTCGCTCGCGAACGGAATTATCCGTGGTACCGCGATCGACTTCGAGGAAACGATCGAGTGATCAACGTAACGGTTCAAGTGAAGAGGAAGTTAATTCGGTGACTTTGATGGAAAAGCTTCGGGGGAGGGTAACGAGGCTTCGAGAGTCGCCACGAAGGTAAGCGCAAATTGGACTTCCGGGGATTTTATCAGCGCATCCGAATATGTTTTCTCTGGCGAGAAAAGCGTCAGAGAAAGTCTCAAGGATAACAACTAGCCCTTTGAGTGGTATGGATGCAAATATGCGTTAGCGAATGTTTCTATTTTATAAATGCGACACGAGTAAAAATTATCAGTGTTTGAAATAAACACGTGCTTCAGAGAAGTATAAATATTCTATTTAATATTGCGCAAATAAATAAGTATGATAGTAAATTTAATCAGAACTTTCTGTAAAAGGATTACTTTTAAATCGAAAGAGCTCCGCACTCAAAGGGTTAAGTACTTAGAAGTAAGCCTCCGAAATTATGGATATCATCGAATTGGTGTGCTCGACTTTTTCTATGAATAATTTGTTTTTATTAGTATGCAGGGTAATTATGAATATGGGGGAAGTGATATTGCGCTGGTAATTAGGAAAGCGATTCGGGTCAAAAAGAAAACAATGCTTCCATATTATTGCAATATAAAACGATGCGATCCAAATAACTGATAAATATATTTTTATCTTTACTTTGAACACGGTGTGATGCAAATAAATGATAAGTACATGTTTGTATTTTTTACTTAGAACACGATGCGATGCAAATAAGTGATAAAGATAGTTCTTTATATTTTATTTAGAACACTTTCACAATTACTGACACAGTATGAATGATTCTGATCGCAAGTGATGGTAATATAATACGGTCGTTATGCAGTGATTGGCGCGTGTAGTATTTTAGCTCTTTCAATAGGAAACGTAATAAAGTTGACACAGAATATAGACTAAACCTACTGCAATTCATAGTGATAATTATTTGGGGATCGGTTTGTTTTGGATTCTCATGCCAAACATTACATTCTACGTAAATATTTTTTTAACCTACATTGTGTACAACATAATAATGTTCCACGTTTTACATAAAAATGTGGGATAAAGCAAAAAGAATGCAAGCAAAATTTGTTCTATAATTAAATTTAAATTTCTTCGAGAAATTGAATTGTCTGAATACTTGTTGCTCAGGTAACTTGAACTTATCAAACCCTTTTGGTTGAATACAATAATTATTGGTGTCGTATTACCACATATTATTATAAGCGACATAAAACGGAGAAGTCGATTTAATTGTTTTTCATATCAGTAACTCGTATGCTTGAGATAGTTAAAGGGTTAAGGTTACGCGATCTTCCGGTAAAGTGATAGTTATGACAAAACCGAAGAATGCAATTGATTGCATAAGAATTATTCCTATGCGCCAGATTGAAACAATGGTGGATAGGAAAATCGAGACGGGGTTAGACGTGTATTAAATATCGAGTACGCAAGATTCAAGCAATGAAATATTCATGTCAGCGAGCGGAGTTTCAAGGCTGTAGAATACTGATACAATCTCGGGATTACTATGTTCTTTTTTCTAAGATTATGGAGCTTAATAGTGTTCAATGCGATAATTTCACGCGTTTATAAAACACATACAATATCTATTTCAAACTGTTACTACTTAATATGACGAAGATGAAAAATAATTCTCATGGAAAGATAGAATGAATGATGAAATTGAAATTATATTATAAGATATTTATATCATGAAATAAAGGACAATACAAAAAAAAAAAAAAAAAATACAAAAACGCAAGTGAAAAAAAGGAATAAATTAATGAGAAAGTAAATAACTCAATTAATAAAGTATAAACATAGTATGTAAATAATAAACCGATAAAAATCTTTCATAATTGTAAAAATTAACATTAACTTTTAATGGTGTTTATATTTTTATGAATGCAAAAGTTTCTGTCCTTTATTGAGTTTATGGCCAGACGATGGGTATTACATCTGCCTTTTCACTTGAAATATTCGAGACCGGTTTCAAGATATTACACAACTTATGAAATTCACGTTCAGATCAGCCTAGACCCGTTTTTTCCACTACTTTTTCTCTCTTAATATTCCTTGAAACTAGCACGAATACATGTGCAATGAAAAAAAAAAAAATACACAATTGGGTGATATAAATCATTTTATTGATTTATCCGTTTAAAAAATACAAAAAAATAAATAAATATACAAAATAAAAAATACAAAATACATATCAATAAAAGTAAAAACGTTACACTTTTTCAGTTATTCAAATTCAACTCACGTGTTCCAATTCACATAATTTTTTCCATTCACACATCGAACACGGTACACGCTCCAAAATTATATTCATGCATTTTAGAAACACTTTGTGCATCTCAAAAAAAACACTCTCACTCCGAACATCGGTCTATTACATTTTCTCTTCAAAAGAAGGAACATAAATACAGAAACTAATTACATATTAACATTATTCATTCTCAGTTATCTTATCCACTTTCTTTTACTGTTGAAAGTCATTTAAAGAAAGAAAGTCCGCAAGTGATTACACAATAACTCCGTAAAATTTTCTCATCGAAACAAGAATATCACGCGTGCCTCTTTCGTAAAAACGATTTTAAATCTTTCCCATTTTATTCAGCTGATATGTGTATGTACGAAATGTTTTCTCGAATCAAAATTTATTCACACCTGTTAAAAACCTCACACGAGTACTTACACAGCGATTCACGAAGTTTATGAAAGGATAAACATGGTTCTCTTAGAAGAGTCAATTCTCGAACAAAGTTAAGATAGTAACACAAACTGCATATCAAGTACATCATTAAAGATTTATTAGTTAGAGCTGTTGTTTACAAACAAGAAATATGATAAACGAAAATATATGTGCCGGTAATTATGTTTAGTGTGTAAGTTAATAAACTAAAAATTTGAGCTTCTCACTTATTTGGTATTATATTAATTTACATCACAATAAACATGGAAACATTTTCCCCATGTTTCTTTTGACTTACACCACTTTCATAATCATCGACAAACGTGATAAATTTCGTTAGTCAAAATAATTACCATACGATTCTATACACATCTCTCACCGATTAACTGAATTCGTTACTTCAAATTTATGAAAAGCATCGCTTCTAAAATTGAAGAATTCCTCACGTGATGCTTTTACAATTACTTCATATGGAAACAGTTCAAAAACCATGTAGACATGAAGCAAAAACTTTGGTGGGTGCAAAATTGGGGAAAATAAGAGGATACAGGAGATCTTGTATGATAGAAATATATGTGTACGTATTATATATAATATGTTGCTGCCAAGTTCAATCTCCGGTAGGACATTTAACCCTTTGACCGCGAAAAACATATATACAGAGTGTCTCGGCTAAAACAGACCACCTAATTATCTTTTATATTATGTAGTTAGACGTAAACAATCTTAGAAACGTCAGAAAACCTGCAAAATGGTATAGAAACTATGAACTTACAGCGTATTCGATTTTCGATTCCGCTTAAGTTAAATTTGCAGAATTCTTTGTGTCGTCAAACATTTAAAAAAATAATTAAGTGGTCCGGTTTAAGTATAACAGCCTGTATACACGCCGTAAATTTTGTATAATTCAACACAAATTAATTTCCTAACGTAGCATTACATGACAATATTTGGAGATTCATTTTAACAGCTATCTAACATTTTATTATTTTAAACTGCAGAATAATTCATTCACAAGTGATGATTATTTGGCATGTGTAAACTATGTGCGTATCTTTCGTTACCTCCGCTTTGCATTGTCATGCAAATATCGCGCTACAATCAAAGGGTTAACGTACGCCTGATACGTCTATTCTTTCTTTATTACTTTTTTTTAAGAGACAGCGAAACGTTTTGTCTATTTCGAAGAAAGGAGGAACTCACGCAGTAAGAAACGCAAACGCGTGTGTTTCGCTTCGACGGATCTCTCTTTTGCGTTGCTCAAAGATAAACTAATTTACGCTCAACTGAGAACTCACGTGGCTCGCTCAGTTCCATTGCTAGTAGCGAAACTCTTACCTGAAACAAAAAAAAAAATAGCATCGCGTACAGAATACGCTATATCTTCGACTATAAATTAGACGAGTCGCCATTACTTTTAGCTGTTAAACGTCGGTTTCAATAATGCCTTTGTAAAGTTAAGACTAATTTTAGCAGACTGCCGATCTGTATGCAAATGCATATTTTCACAAAAATGTGAATGTTACACTGAAGAAATAGAATTTAAAATGACGCTTATTTCACCCTCTAATTATTTTAACTTGTGTTTTAGGGTGGATATTTTATACGTTTCTGCGCATTATACGCATCTTGTATTTTTGTCAACATTTCAATTTCCCATAAATGCAAAGAACATCCGCAGTTTACTAATTAGACTAGAAATTAACCGAGTTGATCTTTTTATCGATTATAACTGGATTGCGGATCTATGTGCATTTATGGGAAATTTCAATATGCAAGAAGGTATACACATACGATAAACACGATGTACAAAAATACGTGAAATGTTCTAAAACATGTGTCGCTGAAAAATTATATAATTTTTATGGTAAATTAGTGACCTGTCATTTTAACGGTTTTGGTAATTCTAGTGTTAAAAAATGGTAGTGGCATGTAACAAAGTTAACTCTTCACTACACTACATCAACTATACTTTCTTCGTATAGAAATCAATGAATAATTATTTAAGACAGAGGAACCGTGCATTCGTGATTACGGCGATGTCATGTCAATCTTTATGTTTCGTATTATTACATCCTATTGAATTAAATTATTGGAATGATTCACCAATTTTTGTTAAATGCATAAATCTTCTAAATTCGTACGAGAAGGACAGAAAACTGCCCCATTGCTGAAGGGTTAAAGTCTCACAATAATATTTTAGAAAATTTGAAGTATACAAAAATGAAATCTACTTGCGAAGTCTTGCAACATACAAGAAATTTCATACAAAAACACTCTTTTTCGATAAAGTCAATAAATGCCGAATTATTTCAACGGAATACTTTTTGTCGAATTGATCTGTATACATTGAAAATTGACAAATATTATAATATAAGTTCTTCGTATTTGTTTAATAATACAGCTAGCATAAGCGCATTAAATTTTATTACTTCGCGCAAGCCACTTCTAAGAAATTGTCTTATCAGTAAAACCTTCGAGCTAGCCTAGAAATCTAATTAGTCACACACAGCGGGCACGATCATCGATAAAATCCCGATCTGAGCGGTTAACCGTGGTGAAACCACGTCAGAGGAAGCTAAAAGGTAATTATTACACTATGCAGGGGACAACGTTACACGTTCGATCTGGAATCTAGATGTAATAGTTTAGAAAAATGTTGAACCGGAACCACCCGCCGATCGAATGCGTAATTTCCGAAAGAAAGGTTGTAACAACTTCCGCGTGACTTTCTTACGCGATACAGAAATTCCATAGCCACAGAAATGTTGTGATTTTTTCACTCTTATACTCTCACCGTTTTATTTGGTCATCGATTAGGAATAACGTTAGTCTAGTTTAGTTTACGACCTAGAAACGTTCGCCATTTTTACGTCATTCTAATGTAAATAAATGTTGAAGATATTTTTACTATTACAAATACGTTAACATGAAACGGATATTTTATTTGAGAAACGTTAATAAGATCTTTTGTTTTAAGAGCTCAGTTCCTTAACTTGTTATCAGGTGTATCAATGAATAATCCTCTACTCTTTTAACAGGAAAAAGATAAAAAATATATAAAAGTTTATAATTAGAAAATAATGCTTTCCCCTTTTTTTATCGTCTGCAACTTATGGCTTCGGTCGAAAACTTGTGGCTTTTCAGTATAAAAAACGAATGAATTCAAAATAATTGAGGCTATGAATTCCAAAATGATACGAATCCGCCAATCGATATTTTGATTATAAAAGGTTTCTCATTGCCCATTTACTATGGTATTTCATCAACTTTTTTTTATTATTTTTCGCGTTACGACGAACGCAGGTGATCTTGAAACTTTCTCGAGGTTTTCTTTGTCGATGGAAAACACGCGTTCTTTCGTGACTCGACGCTCACGAACGATGGAAATAATATTTTAAGCGTTGCAAATGAATTTTCTCTTTGAACGAATGTAAGATTGAGGTGTAGACAGAGGTTTCCTATGGACGTTATTGGTTACAGTTAAGTACACAGTTCGCATAGCTTATGGTGTTTGGTAGATTTATTTCCCCTCGTCTTTATACTACGGTTGTTACAATAGTTCAAGTAAATGTTTCAGAAAGTTCTTTAATAGGATTTGCAAGTGCATCGGTATACAATTACTACCCTTGTTTGACCCTCTAACGATCCTGGGGTCATTTTTAACCCAAACGTGCCATTCTATCTTTGTAAAGAATTTCTCAGTTTTGAGATGAACATACAGGAATTGTAATTAATGTGTACAATTTTAAATTCCGATATCTACACATATGTTGGAGCTTCTTTCTCTCGTTATAAAACGTTCCTGCAGAAAACAGGGTATAGTTAAATTGAATCAAATTGTGAAGATCGTTGCAGTGTTAACTACTTTAATTTTTAATCAGAAAAGTTATTTATGAAATTAAAAATTCTTCTCCCTGGAATTATTACAGGAAGTGCAGCATATTTGGAATATAAATTTATTTGTTTAAGAAGAATAAAAAATTACAGCGAAGCATAGGAACAAATAAAATTACGTAATTATACTAAATTATTCAAATATTTTTACCCACATTTCGTTCGATGCGAAGTGCAAAAACAATATAGAAATGAATATAACTTTTATCCGCGACGACTAATAACCGGTTTCTAACGATAAGCTGTATTACAAACAAAAGAGTAAACTGATTTAGAAATTAAATGCCGTCGCTATAAGCATGCTAGAATGTGGATAGACATCTTAACTTGAAGTGAAATTCAAAGCAGGCAGTTCTTTCCTACACTTAATAGTTTGGCGACCTACAGAATTTGATCGAACAGCATTGCAAGAAAAATCTGTGTCACCTATAAAAGAGATTTCCTTCTATTAGTCTTTGACACAATTTACAGCTAACCATTTATCTACTGTGAAATCCTACAAAGACTCATTCCAGAACCTATTAACCTAAATAAACTACAGATCGATCCCCTTATACACCCAACTATTCTTTTCTACATCAACAATACCTCGAAGTTCGTTAATTATTACAACATTCTTTATTCGATTACTATTCCCTATTTCTTACGTTCATTTCCAAACATGAATTACACCTAATATATTATGTAAATTAATACTACTCGAAACATCAATCATTTTCTATCCTACCACAGAGTGAGGAACACATTTCGAGAAAAGCGGATATATGCATATTCCGTGTTAGCACTGTATTTATATAGTAAGTTACTCTTAGAGTTCTTAAATTGATTTCTAAGAAAATTACACGCAACGTTGTAATTTGTAAAAAGTTTAAAATCGAAGAGTAAACGATTGTTGGTTACAATGCACCGGCTTCTTAAATCAGTTAATTTCAACCATACCAAATTAAACGTAAATGTAGTCACATAAGGTACTATTAAACAATAGAAAAATGATCATAATTAAATTTGATTAAGCAGTACTTAAATGTAAAGATACGGCGGTGTGCGAATACTTTTTGTACCCCCTGTATTAATTAATGACATCCAACTACATCTTCTCTTTTAACATATGCCATTTAAAGGATTATATAAGGTTCGTGTGACAATGTATTTTCATCCGAACCATCAAATTATTAAAAATTGGTAAAAATCTATAAAATAAAGTGATTTAAATGGCTGGATATTTCTTGGCTCAATCTACCGGAAGCCTATTAATCGTCCTTCTAGGAAGTCTATAAATTGACTGTATTTTATTTCTTACATCTGCTTTGTTTCCGAGAAACCTTATACCGTTATTGTCTGAAATGAGTGCACATAATGTACACAAATAATGTTGCTTAGATCACGTTCTAAGTGCTACTAGTTTTCCGCTTTCGAACAAACGAATCAATGGCGCTTATACATATTTTATTCGCGAGCGATAAATAAAGTGTTAAATACGCATACATTTCGTTATTGTTGCCAAATATGCCAGCAGAGATGCAGAATCGTTACTTTCTTGCCGCATTGTGTAACATTCCGAACGTGCTGGCAAAGTTCGTCAGTTTCCTCGTGGGACACACTGGATAACAAACCGGAAAGTTTGTCTACGGAACTTCCGAGTCATCCCGTATAAACCGTTAATCGTCCGTCAAGATCGCTCTGCCATGGTCAAGAAGACTCGTGCAACACGAGAGCAGATCGGGAGTAATTTACTAGCAAGAAACACACAGATAGAAGCCACGTAACGTGTAACCGCGAGAGACCCATGGAAGGAAAGGAGCGTGGCAGAGGTTTACGTCGGCGCAACACTTTCACCTTTCCCCGTTATGAGATCACCACCTCGCCGTTTCGCTGGCAACGACATAACTTCTTTAATTTGTTCCTCGGTTTACAGGGGAATTAACCGATACACCGCGACCCAACGCAGCCGTTAAATTATTAAGTCGAGCAGACTGACTCGAGTTCCACGTGCTGGCAATTACATAGAACCTAGCCCGATGTTTCCTGTACTTTTCTTCCTTTCTTACTTCTTGCCGCATCGCCCGCTTGGATTTACTATGCAGTGTAGCTAAACGCGATCTACTCATGCTGATTGCCGACCGTTTCCTTTCTTTTGCTCCATGGGAAATACGCTAAACGTCCGGCATTCGAAAGGCACGGATCGAATTGAGGACTGCACAGTTCGTTTAGCAGGCTCAATAGCGGCACTTTGTTTAGAGGAACAATCGTCTTTAATTGAATGTTTGATTAATCGTGTAATTGTGGAGTAGTTGGAATATTGCCAGCTAGAATATTTAGATACTCGCTTTGTAAGGCAAGTGGAGAAATTGATAAATGAATAGTTATCGGGTTTGCTTTGATTTTTTTAGGCTTAATGCGGTAGAGTTTTCTAAGCGGGTTTGCAAAGTAGGTACTTTATTTATAGGTGTAATACACCGTTGAAGTTTTGATTAATCGAGTAATCGTGAAACGGAAACGGTTGATGAATTGAAGGATTCTAAAGTACTGTTTAGCTGAATAGCATTGTCAGTTCTTTTTAGCAGATTATAAATAATGTGAAAGAAAAAGATTTCTCATTGTTTTGTTCGTTCAGTCACGAAAAAGCCAAACTGATCGACTATCTGACATGGATTGAATTAAATTTTGAAAAGTTTAAGACCAATTATGTAACCGAGTAATAAAATTCCGATAGGAAGAAGCGTTGCGTTCATGAGTATGGCTTTCGAAAATTTTAACCGGGAACTGTGAAATGTTTATATGGGGTGGAATTATAAACAAAATACTATAAAATCCACTTAATTTACAATAAATGCTGCTTCTAATTTGGTTTGTGACATAAACAAATTGAAAGTTCATATTGGGTTGGTTGGTTTTTAAACATATATTCGTAAAACAAAAAAAAATATCATTACATTTTTAATAGAAATATGAATCTAAGGTAAAGCTTACTTCATGTGTGTCCATGATTGAAGTTTAATATTATTTTCTCAGGTTTCCATTAAATTGCCTATAAAGTTGCCATTCTTCGTTGTGTAACTTTTACGTGTTATAAATACATAATTAATTTTTCAGGGGCAAATACTGTATCGTTAAACGTTTAACTCTGGAAAATAACGTTTGCGATAAACCTAATATTTACTTAAATAACACCTTTGAGGTATCAATTATTCGTAATATTCGGGCAACAATAATTTCATAGTACGTACCAATAATTAGATAAAACAAATAGGCACCCATAATTTTGAGCACACACAGAGGACACGCTATTCCTAAAAATACGTTATCTTTTTTTTTTAATAAATACTTAAGATTTTAGAACTCGAGCTTCAAAGACTTAAAAATCAAATTTTAATCCTATAAGCTCGATATCTTTTTCAATTCACCGCTTCAAATCGTTTACCAATAACTAACAAATGTACCATTTATCTGTTCACAGGAAAGCGACACTCCCCATGAACAAATTCCAAGAAGCACCAAACGCACAATGAAGAACATAAACTTGCATGTGCCATTCAAAGTACACCGGATCCAGAAAACGAGCACGCGGCCACCAGACATTCTCCCACGGTAAAAGCCGCAACCTACGTGATGACATACAAATTATCCAAAACACTAAAAGATCCAAAAGACCATCATTCGACGAATTTACCAATCGAGAAATTCGAGAAAAATGGTTTTCAGTACGATTGTAGTCACATCGGCCTTGAAGGGTGCCTTGAGCCTGGTAGGCACAAGTTTATGGTTAATCCCTTTGTTAATAGCGGGGCTATCCTACTATCGATACGATCAATTGGATCCTGAAAGTCGACCAATCGACAGGTATCCTCTGTACCCAGAATATGATTTCATCGTCGTGGGTGGTGGGTCAGCTGGAGCTGTGGTGGCTAACCGGCTGTCAGAAATACCAAACTGGAAGGTACTTCTATTGGAAGCTGGTCCAGATGAGAACGAAGTAACAGATGTACCTTCATTGGCAGCTTATCTTCAGCTGACGAAGCTAGATTGGAAATACAAAACGGAACCCACGGGGAAAGCTTGCCTGGCTATGAAAGGTGGACGTTGTAACTGGCCTCGAGGCAAAGTTCTCGGTGGCTCGAGTGTGTTAAATTATATGTTATACGTCCGAGGAAATAGGCACGATTACGATTACTGGGAATCATTAGGCAATCCTGGTTGGGGATACAATCAAGCGCTGTATTACTTCAAGAAATCCGAGGACAACAGGAATCCCTATTTGCAGAAGACTCCTTATCATTCTACTGGCGGCTACTTAACAGTGCAAGAGTCTCCGTGGAGGACACCTTTGGTAGTGGCATTCGTTCAAGCCGGAACGGAAATGGGCTACGAGAACAGAGACATAAACGGAGAACGACAAACGGGATTCATGATAGCTCAAGGAACGATTCGAAGGGGTAGCAGGTGCTCCACAGCGAAGGCATTCCTACGCCCGATTCGACTTCGTCGGAACATTCACACAGCTATGAACTGTCATGTGACGAGAGTGCTGATCGATCCGATCACCACGAAAGCGACTGGCGTCGAGTTCGTTAGAGATGGTCGCAAACAAATTGTCCGAGCTACGAAAGAGGTGATTCTTTCAGCTGGGACCATAAACAGCGCCCAGATTCTAATGTTATCCGGTATAGGACCCAAAGAACATCTAAGGCATATGGGAATACCGGTAATTAAAGATCTTCGAGTTGGCGACAATCTCCAGGATCACGTTGGTATGGGTGGTCTAACGTTTCTCATAGATAAGCCCGTGGCTATTGTTCAGGATCGCTTTCAAGCAGCTCCAGTAACCATGCATTATGTGGCTAACGGAAGGGGGCCAATGACAACCCTGGGTGGCGTCGAAGGTTACGCCTTCGTTAACACGATATACGCGAATCGATCGCTAGATTACCCAGACATTCAATTTCACATGGCGCCAGCGTCCATCAATTCAGATGCCGGCATTCAAGTTAGAAAGGTTCTCGGTATAACTGACGAGGTCTACAACACGGTATACAGGCCTATAGCGAATAAGGATGCCTGGACTATTATGCCCCTCTTATTGAGGCCCAGATCTCGCGGAACGGTTAGATTACGCAGCTCTAATCCGTTTCACAGTCCACTGATCGACGCCAATTACTTCGCTGACCCGATGGATATCGCCACTCTGGTCGAAGGTGCTAAAATTGCGATTAAAATCAGCGAAGCTAAGGTGTTCAAACAGTTTGGGTCCAGGCTGCACAGAATTAAACTGCCAGGCTGTAAGCATTTAAAATTTGCCTCAGATGCCTATTGGGAATGTCATATTCGACATATTTCGATGACGATTTATCATCCCGTTGGAACGACCAAAATGGGACCACCTAGTGATCCAGCTGCTGTGGTGGATTCTAGACTGAAAGTTTATGGGATTGAAGGTCTTAGGGTGATCGATGCGTCTATCATGCCTACTATTTGCAGCGGAAACACGAACGCTCCGGTAATTATGATTGGAGAGAAAGGGGCGGATCTGATAAAAAGTGATTGGTTAGCGGTAGAAAATGTAGGAAGCTGATGAACTGAACTTTTTAACATATTCACTGCTCGTATCTCAATTTTTGTATGCGTGACTCGAATCTCTGTAGACTAAGTTTGTAAACGTAAGAGTCAACTAGTTGTTCACTTTCGCATTAACCCTTTGCCCTATAATAACGAGTCACACTCGTGCTATGAATTAGGTAACAGATTCAACTAAACCACGTACGATTGTCGCAAAAATTTAAGTTGATCCTTAATTTTGGCTTTGCGTTATAAGATTGGACGTTGTTAAACAAATATTGCCTATAATGTTCAAATGATTTGCACGTGACATTATATGAAGTCACTGATCAGTTAATTCTACCATATGTAGGTAATAAAATAATCGTAGGGCAAGGGGTTATTGTTGTATGGAACAGAAATAATGTTCGCGTGAAGCTATGGGACTGTGACGAACGGTGAACGTGTTAAGGGTAATTCGAGAAGAAATATAATTGGATTGTAGATGTTTCTGCATTTATCAGAGATTTAAATGCGTTAAAATGACCTAAAGCACGTGATGTGTACAAATATACAAAATGCGTAAAATAAAGGATACGTTATATTACTTAAAGGGTAAAGTAAATCTATAATTAGAGTTCCACATTTATAATTGTGTTTGACAGAATATGAATTTGCATAAGAATCCGCGATCTACTAATCGCTATTCAATTACCATAAATCGTTCAATCTCTTTAGCTGTATTTGTAAACCTATGAATTTGCACAAACAATCTGCAATCTAAATATAATGAGCAGGATATGTTACGTTATGTTAATACTTATGTTCTGTTAATACGCAGGATACCTGTGTGAGATGAGTCGATTATGTGAGTCAATAAAAGCGCTACAATAATGTATTGTGATATGTTGAATGTATATATTTTGTGTATATAAAGATAAAGTTTTGTTTTCTTAATTATAGCATTATTGTTAACCTAAGGACTATTCAAAGACAGCAAGAAGATCAAACTTTATTCAGATAATATTATGTTTCTCGTTACTAAATTAAACATTTTGTAGTTTTATAAATTTATTCTGCCTTTTTTAACTAATATTTCTTATTTACCAATTTTCCATTTTGTAAGGATCATCAGAATATTTGAATTAAGTACAGCGGAGTAACAACTGCAATAACAGCTTTTTATAATTAACAATGTCGCCATTTCTAAGGAAACATTTACAAAGAATGTTTCCCCAGCACAGGTAATAAAATTGCATATGTTTTCATAAAAGCCATACGTGTAATAGTGTCGTTTCCATTACTGATAAACAAGTCAAGTATTTTTCTTATCGAATGGTTTTATCGTCTCAAAACTGAATGACTTTTATCCGCTTTTTTCATTGTTAATTACAAATTCTGCAAATAATCACTCTTTAAGTTATTTTTAAATTATCATTTACCTTTTTCAATCGATTGATTAATTAATTTTTAAATTGGAGACGTATCAAATTTCGGAACTTTGCACAAGTATGTCATATTATTTCTCTGCATACCTGTTTTTAAAAGACGTCGAGAGAAATTTGTGCCTAACAGAATTTTACACTGATAAAAGAACTGCCATTTTAAAATATTCCGTTTTAACCGGAAGGTGACATAAAAATTAAAAAAGCGATAAAGATAAACTTAAGGTATTTTCCTTTGTAATTTTTCTTTTTAACAAAATGAAACCGCAGGATAAACTTGCGAATAATTTCAGAAATATGAATTAGTAAATTAATATGTTTCGTGCAATGTATTAATGTTAGGAGAATAATACGAGGAACATAAATAATTCTGTATATCATAAAGGGAAGTAATACAAAATGTTATTTTTTATATTTGATACTTAATTATTACATTGTCGATATTTATGCAAAATCACATATTCGCATAAAAGAGCAATAAAAATAAAAAAATGTTACAAAGAATACTTTTAAAAGGTATTTTAATTATTTTTTTCTATATTTTGACGTAGAATATTTGTATAAACATTGACGGAATATTAATTATAATTGTTAACGTAAATTCGGGAAGCGTTTAATAAATATATCCATGTAAATAGGTGCAGTACGAATGAATAAGTTTGTCGTGTCCGTTTTCTACCTCGTTGTGGTTACAAAAAGGTGGATATTCCCGCAAATATGTTCTTCCACAATTCTCATTACCTTTCTCATATTTATATAACCACCAATGACGTACTTCTCTTTATTTCGAGGAAATAAAAAGGAAAACTACTGTCAACCATTTTATTTCAAAGATAAACAGTTCGATAATACACGTTTCGATCAATAACACACGAGCGTTTGAATAAATTCAAGTTGCAAACGAGTTAACTTTCCCTCCACTTTTTACAAAAATTATACTTACATACGTAGTCTTCCCATATTTTTTTAAGCAATCTTTACTATTTTTGGTAAACCAACGTATCTCTCTCAGGTAGAGCGCATCATCTACGTGCCATACTTTGTTGTGTATTATTACATAACTTATATTGTGTATTGTAATTAATCCTTCGAGTGCAAATACATTCCATCGTTAGACGATCAACTATGGAATGATGTTTGTCGAAATAAGCGACCTATACTTCCGAGGTATCAATTATCTATAAACTATGTACCTATAACTTTCCTGATTTTTTTAATAAATAAGATTATACAATAGAAATAAAACGTATTCTGCTTTGAACACATCAATGGTTTACGTTAATGATATTTTAGTTGAGAACATACAGCTCCGATCAGAAACTTAGAATCGTATATATTGTTCTAAAAAATGTAAAGATTCTTGAGAAAAAACGATGTTAATCGTAAGTTATTTTAAAGAACAGATAAATTTTTATTAATAAGCAGTTGACTACAAATTTTGATAGGGTAATTGTCATAGTACCGTGCAGCACTCAAAGGATTAAGTAAAGAATTGAACGATAATTATAATTGGAGATAGTATAAAATACTTGATTATTTGTTTTATTGAATACGTGTAAAATAAATATTTTTATCAAATACTGTAGAAGTTGGTACAATTAAACTGTCCCCGTTATTATGAAAACAACAACAAAAAAAGAAAGGTAATCCTTTATTATAGTAAAATAAATTATTACAACGAAAAATATGTGATAAATTTAACACATCGTATGCGAGACCCGGAGTCATTATTTGGGAAACAATTTACTTTAACATATATTTATACATTGTTCCGCGGCGTACACTCGCAGAAATAATCTTTTATGATACGAATAGATGGGCGACACACGTAGTTCTTACGATCCTTGCAATTTCGTTGGTTTTCAGCTTAGCTTGATAAATCTATTCAAGGCAATACACGTTCCGGAAATTTCTTCTAATCGCTAATGACTTTATTACATTAGTACGTTTTCAATATTGTTTCGTTTTCTGTTCGTACCATAAACCGATCCGGAGTTTCCATCATTTTCGTCCGATTATTTTCTACAACCTCTTAACCGTTCTGTAGCGACAATAAACTCATGAAACCATCAAGCATTATGTTTCGTTCAGTTCACAGCATTCATCAATATCCGTTGACCTGCGGATTAATCTTTGCAAGTTGCGTTTCTTTCTTCCGAATGTTCTTCGCTCACGGTCAGAGTCGATGCGGATCCTAAGGTTTATTGCTCGCTACAATTATTACCTGAGACACTCGAGTTTCCTCACGCGCGTCATTCGAGGGTGCTCGTTATATCTGTGGGCGACCATCGGTTTGGAGGTGTTCACCTTTGATCAACCTGCCCACAATCTGTTCACACCAATCATGTAAAATCGACTACTTCCATTTCCAAACTCGTCAAAATAATAACCGCCTACTCGTATGTATCACCCCCCATCGATTCACCGACTTCGGGGTGAGTTGAAACTAGAGTTTTGCAGAAAACTTTATTTCGTACGTCAGCACTCGAACAGGCTACATCTTCTGTCACTATTCACGCTTTTCTATTGAAACACTCCATTTCATCACATTCACATCTCGTATCTCACGTTAATCCGGAACTGTTGATTATTACATTGTTATTGTTAATACAAAATGCATTTCGTCGAGTTATTTCGACCTACCATCTCTACTCGGTATCACGTTTAGAGACGCACGTAATCGCGAATTCAAAAATATCGAGTCGTAGATTTACGACCTTCGACGATTCTGTGGCATCGGTCGTTCGCGGAGCGTGCTCGAACATACATTCCAATAAAAAATGTACGGTGTCCCATTTTTAATAAAAGAAGAAACTAAGAACAATCTCTTTTGATTGCTGGCGCATGAATTTTCAATTCAAAATACTTGACTACAATTTCCTATTTCCTACTGTATTTAGTACTCTGAGGATTTTTATGATAATTCATATTTTTAAAAACACGGCCAGCTTAGTGAAACCTAAATAGAAATTAGTTTCGCCCCTGAAATGTAATAATGCGTACTTTTCTTTTGATATTTTCTATAATTTTGCATAATACATGTCACCTGTTTTATTTACCATAATTAAATTTCCCATAAATGCATAACAATTCGCAGTCTAGTAATTACTACCGCATACAATGTGATAACTTTTTTAGATCTTTAATCGAGATCACTTTCATAGTTATCAGCATATGTGTCGTTCTATAAACTTATTCTTCAATTTAGAGATATAGGTAACATATTTTTTATACATATAAACCTACAAATACAACATGTAACATGGATAGCAGCATCGAGCAATGGATTTCGAAATAAAGAAACAGATTGCGAATGACGCGAATCATCGTCGACTTTCAACTGAACCCATTTGAATATGTAAATCGTGAGACTTCTTTAAATCATTAACGTATCCAGCTAAATAAGGACCGCAAAAATGAATTAAGAACAGGCGTGCATCATGGAAATTCTCAGAGAATAGCGTGAATAAAATCTGATGAACTGCCACGAATAAATACGCAAATAATTATAATCGAAGTATTTAAAATATTTGATTAACCTACTCTCGTGCATTTTCCATACAAGTGCTGAGCCCATATTTACATCCGTGATACGGGAGTCAAAATTTGCAAGTTCAGCCAGCACGGCGGTGCGCTTGTAAAAACATCATTTAAGCGGAGGGTTCATATTGACGCAAATTGAGTCGTGGATCACCTGTTATTATTGAAAGAGGAAAGAGTGATAAATTTGTCCGAGAAGAATGTCCCAAGGGATTTAAATGATATTCAAATATATCATTAAGGAACAGAAGATCTTGAACAGCATATTCCATTTCCAATAATATACGATCGGTCTTAGTCTCTGAGATTTTTACAAAAAATTATTGCTACTACTACATATGTACGTATCCGTAGCAACATAAATAAGAAATTCTCCAACAATCTTTACTTTAAAAAATTTCGAACTTTCCGTGGGATAAAAAAAATTTAGCATTTCATTATAAATACAAATATCTGTATTAAGATTATTCGACGGTGCGACATTGCTATTATATAAAAGCTATATAAGTTTTTGTGGTTTACATTCTATTTAAAACAAAATTGCTATACGATGCACAGTTTTTACAAATATAAATTTTTTATTCATCTGCGTATAAATATTTAACTAGATAAGTAGTTAATGGGAATAGATAATGCATTGAACATACGTTATTTAAAAGTATTATGCTACTCTAAAAAATACAAAAGTTCTTGAGAATGGACGATATTAATTGTACGTCATTTTAAAGGATACACTCCCAGATGTTTTAAAATTTTTGTATTATTATAATTGTAACGCGAGAAATTGAAGATAGCGCACGCGTTGAAATTGTTGAACACACTTTTATTTAACAAGTTCAATGCGAAATGTTATAAAGCACAGAAAATTAGTAAGATTAATGTTTTATGAAAATAGAGAAACGCGTACCAACTTTTAAGGGGTTTTGTCTCCCTGAAGAATCAAACAGAAAAGATTGAGAGGTTCCTTAGAAATCGGCAAGGTTTTCAATGTTCCCTTGCAACTTAATTCAATATGTTACAAAATAAGTGACTTTCTGAAAAAGCAACGAATAAGTGACTCATCCATAACTTTTACAATTCGAACATAAAAAAATAAGAGCAACGCACATTGGGTAGCAGGTAAAGATAATACCAGGCAAAAAGATAACAAAAAAAGTAACGCATATACGTTTAATAATGCGCGAAACAAAAGAACTACAAACGAAGCATCGTGCGAAAGCAAAAAAAGAAAAACTCGTAGCCCCCCCACCCATATGGATCCACGTGACCACAGACAAGATGCATCGGTCCGAACACATATATATTAGAAGAGACAATTTACCTCTTAAAAATTCACCAGAATGCATCTCAGGCTTAACTGGTTCGTCGACATATCCCGCTTCTTAATCCTGTTCTACCTGAACATCGCCATCTTTACCGAACAGTCGCGAACAAATGCCCAACAGAAACGATACGCGAATCTTTACGGCTATACAAACTTCAATAGCACGCCGGTGGAAAATGTGATAGGTGCTGGGATGGGTGTTGTGGACTTCCTTTCCAATAGTCTAACATTTCAAAAGAACGCTCATCCGGACACAACACCGAAATCCAACGCCAGATACGACTTTATCGTGATAGGTGCTGGAACAGCAGGTGCAACAATAGCATCCAGACTCTCGGAAATTCCAGATGTCAGTGTGCTCCTGATCGAGGCTGGTCCCGAAGAATCCCTGTACATGGACGTCCCCGTGATGGCGAATTTCTTGCAATCCGTAGGCGACATTAATTGGAAGTATGAAACGGAACCATCTGACAAGTATTGCCAAGCGATGGTAGATCACAGATGCAAGTTTCCTCGGGGGAAAGTGATGGGCGGAAGTAGTATTCTGAACTATATGATAGCTACTAGAGGTAATCCGAAAGATTACGACCGCTGGGCTGAATTGGGTAACGATGGGTGGGCGTTTAAGGACGTGTTGAAGTATTTCAAGAAGCTGGAAAACATACAGATCCCCGATCTGAAAGGAGACACGAAGTATCATGGAACGCATGGACCAGTTTCGATAGATTACGCACCTTTCCGATCGCCCATGTTGGAGGCGTTCCTAAAGGGTGGAAAAGAGATGGGTTACCCAGTGGTAGATTACAATGGTGAAAAGCAGATCGGTTACTCTCACATACAATCAACGATGTACAAAGGCTACCGTATGAGCAGCAACACTGCGTATCTGAGAGGTAATCGACGAAAAAATCTGCATGTGAGTAAAATCAGCATGGTGCATAAGATACTGATCGACAAGAAGAATAAACAAGCCGTTGGGGTGGTGTTCGTGAAGCACCGTAAGCGGATCACGGTATTTGCAGACAAGGAAATAATTCTATCCGCAGGGGCCATAGGTTCTCCGCAGTTATTAATGTTATCCGGTATAGGGCCAGCGAAACATTTACAAAAGCTCGGTATCGATGTGATAAAAGATGCAAGGGTTGGTGATAATCTAATAGACCACATAGCATACGGTGGGTTAACGTTCACCGTTGATCAACCAGTTAGTTTAACAATGCAAAGTTTTATGGATCTGTCGAAACCGTATATAAAGGATTTCCTGTTAAATCGAAAAGGACCAGCAACGGTAAGCGGTGGTTGCGAGGGGATTGCTTTTATAGACGTAGACAACCCGAAGAAGAGAGACGGACTTCCGAATATGGAGATACTTTCTTTAGCTGCTTCGATCTACACGATTAAGGCCACCTTAGATAATTTCGGATTTACTCAGGAGATAAAGGATATATTCGCGCCGTTACAAGGAAAATATTCATGGGGAGCATTTCCAATGATATTACGCCCGAAGAGTAGAGGTTGGATCCGACTCAAATCGAAGGACGTACACGTGAAACCAAAGATAGTTGCCAATTATCTGAGTCATCCAGACGACATTAGAGTACTGATAAAGGGAATTAGAGCAGTTATTGATCTTAGCAGGACCAAAGCTATGCGAGAACTCGGTTTGAAGTTCTATAATAAAACAGTGCCCTGGTGTGAACAGTATCCGTTTGGTTCCGACGATTATTGGGAGTGTAATTTAAGAACTGAAACTTTAACTATTTATCACTACAGTGGTACTTGTAAAATGGGACCTGCGAGTGATAATACTGCAGTGGTAGATCCGACGTTGAAGGTACGTATATTATTGCGATCTTTATCCCTTCAGTGACAATGCAAATTTCCCTGTCTCGTTCATGTACCATACGTTGCTATAATCTCACTGTAATTCAATTTCATATGACAGTTATATAACTCTCGCAGACCTTGTCGAATACAAAGTTTGGTTGCATAAGAATCTATTGAACGAATACGTGCAATAACTTCGGACTTAGATTGAAGCAAAATCGAATAATTATAAATTTGAATAGCAATATGAGACAGTGTCACTTTTGAAAAGCATAAGTGATGAAACTGCAGCTGAAAGTGTGAATACAAAGTTTTAATGATACACCAGTGTGAAATGCACATAACATGAATACGAAAATTATTTTAATTTTGCCATTTCATTAATCATTATGACGAGACGGTCTCATGTGCAAGATTCTTGCTTCCTTCTCTCGACGAAATTTAAGACACTTCCAGAGATAACCAATTATAATCAAATGTCTTACATTATACTAACAATCAAGTGTCTTGTATTACAAACCAACCCACACTTTTACTTTTTTTCATTATCTTACGATCAGAAACACAATGTACTTCGAATTCTTACTGATATCCCAAAGCTACGATTATTATAGAACATCTAACTGTCTTTGTTTCGTTGAAAATCAAAAAATAAGCCGAGGTAAATTTCACTTTAATATGCACATGCGAAAATTTTCCAATTTTTCATCATTCTTAATCAAATCATGGTGTCTCATATTTCAAACTTCTCCTCTATCTTTAAGTAATTCTTATAACTTTCTTTTCCTAAAAGGTTCTTATTCTCGTGCATAATTAATAAGTAAAAAGTAAATTAGTCCGACTAATCTGATTACGCGATCGGATATGCTATTGCGACCAAAATCTTATTACTATTATTCAATATCGATACATGATGAACTTATGGACTACATATTATTGAAGGGTATAGTTATAACTAGACTGCAAATGTTTATGAATTCATGGGAAAGTTAAATATGTAAAATGGTACAGAATAGATATGGTATTCAAAAATACAAAAAATATCCAAAGTAAAATACAAATTAGTTTAGTTTTATTTGTAAACATCTAAATTTGCAAAAAAATCCCCAGTCCAGAGCTTTCATTACTCGTGTACACGTGTATTAATATGCAAAACTATGTGACATTTCAGGTACACGGTGTTAAAAGGTTAAGAGTAGCAGATGCCTCCATAGCACCAGAAATTCCATCGGGACATACAAATATTCCTACATATATGATTGCGGAAAAGGTGTCGGACATGGTTAAGAAAGAATGGGGATATCTGGATAATTAAATATTGTAAAAGACGATATAAAGCTAAATAAATCAAAACGTATTATTTTTCGCGTCTCCGTTTCGGATGGGACTATGCTAATATAAATTAAATAGTACACAAGGTGATACCTTTTTAATTGCCCTTTTCGTGTACTTTTATCCGTGCTACTGAAAACTGAAACGAAAGGGCTGCTTTGCCAAAATGAATGAAGTTAATTGCATAATGATTATTAAGAGGCCCGCGTAAATAACTACAATGATGAGCATATAAATAAAAGAAATCAATGTATAAAGTTTGCTAATAGTTAATGAATAATCATAATTCGATAATTTTAATGGTTATCGTCTTCAAATTTATGGGAAATATCAGGGAAGCCATCAGGATTTCATAAAATTTAATATTTATTCGCAAAAAATCAAGTACTGCTTTTGTATTAAAAGTTTTTAGCATTCTCACATTTATGAAGCCAGTATGTTACATGAAAAATAGGAAAGTAGGGATTTCGAATTGATAAAGATGCGAAGAGTTTAACGAACATAAAGGCTCTGAATTAATTTGTACACTTTAACACCTTCAGTTCATATAATACGTAAACAAATAGACACCCAATTTATTATACAATAGCATAATCAATAAAATGTAAGGGTACATAAACATTTCCCTACTTGTAAGTTTGCCATTGTACATAACTTCTCATACAAATCTTCCTAAACAAACTCCAAAGAATTACGAGCTGTATTATGTCTGTGTTTCTTGTGTGATGAATAAATAACTTGTTACAAAATTAATGTGTACAAAATATACAATAACCGATTACCATCAGCTTTGCAGATAAATGTACGTTCACGATATAGTATTTTTGAACGAATGAACGACTATGGTGAATATAGTAGAATTTCATACAGTAGTCCATTAACTATCCCATGTAATAGGGGTAGGTCGCATAATCGAGGTATTGTGATCAACAGGAATACGTGCAAAGTGCCATAAATCAATTTAATATAGTAAAAAAATATATTTTAAAGTGTTGAGTTCGCCCTTACCATCGTCAATACCTCAAATGTAAAATGGTGGTAGTGTTATGTTCCACGAGGGAATATGAGTATGATTGGAGTAAGAGAATTGGTCTCGATTGATTGCACTCTGGATCGGAATGTCTGTGTAAGTATTTCAAAATTTTCCATTTGAAAAACCGGAACATTAAAGACTCGTTTACCAGCAAGATGACGACCCAAAACATGTCATAAAGTTGAAAGAATGGTTACTTTTAGGAAATGCTGAACAGCGTCATACTCAGTTATCGGCTATGGATGCATTTGGAATATTTATAAGAGAAGACAAAAAGATAAGATGACGAAGCAAAAAATATGGAATCATTGAAAAACGTATTAATGTTCGAATGGAGCAACATAGTGAGCTCACTGTTACAGCAAAATTAGGTATCAGTAGCGAATGCAGGAATGCTTTTGATCGAGCCTTTCCGAATAATTCTTTTTTTATCAATTAATCATTCGATTTCCGTTATACTCATTACATTGATTATTTAAGTATTTTTAAGCAAGTGTCACAGACTGTTCTTTTATGTACATTCACTTTTCTTATTACATTACACAAAGAGAAGTAAAATATGGTAAAATTACACGTGTATTATACTCCTCGTACTTTTTTGATCATGTCAACAAATTGTGGAGTTTAAATGGTAAATGATACAAGTATCAAAAAAATAAATTGAAAACTAACTTTTCAGTGGAAAAAGTTGTAAATTTTTGGCCACTGTAAACGGTCAACTAGAATAGACGAATTGAAACATTGCGAACTTTATAATTTATTTAAAAAAAAAGATATACTAATTGTTTTACCGTAACGTTACATTATTATATAAAATATGGTCACGTATTCTCATTTGCAGTGAATTGAATAAATCGATCTCTCTTTATGAACCCATAATCTTCTCCTTGGAAAAGTTTTGTGAAGCAGAAAGAATCCAGTTAACTCTTTCGCTACGAAGACCTTATAAACATAAGGCAAAAAGTGGAACAATCAATTGTTAAGTACGAAGGTGGACTGAATAGTAACGCTCAAGACTTTACAATTTCTACAAACATCAAGGTAATTTAATGAACAAAAACGCAAATAACGATTAAAACTTACTGTTTTATTTTCCTCATTTATTATTCCACGTACACATATGTACTCGATTCCTTTCACCACACATTTCATCCAGCAATGAACAAATTTTTAAGAACGTCACGAAATAATTAACGTTAAAATTACCAACGATTAAAATTACTCCTTTGTATCAAAGAAATAAAAATAACAGACCATTGAAAAAACTATAGGGTGCAAGTAAATCTTCGCGAATGCAAGAACAAAAAAACAAACAATTTGAACGTCTCTCCCATAAGAATAACAAGTTTGATCAATTCTATAAATATTATACATACTTTCATTAGTAATTTATGAATACTCGACATAACATCTGCTCCACTTTCCACCAAAAGCAATACTTACAAACATAGTTACTTACTTTTTTCAGCTATCTTTCCTATAACGTCTCCTTTTTGCAAATGGACATATTTTCCTGGGGTAGAACGTTTTATTCACAAGCCGAAACTCGTTGTGAGGCGTCCACTTAATATAACCTGGTAATTAATTCTTCGACTACCAAACAGTCGATAGCTAAACGCGTAATGGAAAAGATAATACTTGATACAAAGGCAGTATTTACGTATAGGACTCATATTTTCGAGATATCAATTATCTACGCGATACAAGAAAATGCACTTTTTTATTCCCTGCAATAGGTGTAATTAAACAAAGCGAATACTGCACAGTATTATTTCAAATCCATAATTCGTCATAAGAATACCAGTGTGCAAGTATATATAATGAAAGCGACAAGTCAAGCAATACGTATCACTTCACATGTTGTTGCCAAATAATCTCCAACGATGAAGCTGAAGCCTAACTCGTTTCTTGCCCTGTCCCGCATCATATTTCTGCTGTACTTAAGCATCACCGGCGTAGCGGGACATTGGGACTGGCTCAGCCAATCGCGTGACCCAAATAATCATTACGCGAATCTCTATGGAACCGAACCCTTTAATACCACCTTGCTTGGAAACCTCATTGGTATAGGCATGGGTGGCATAAAGTTCATTTACAAGTATCTTAAACAACGATACGAAGAGCAGCCGGACATAACACCGACAAACAATTCCAAATACGATTTTATCGTAGTGGGTGCTGGGACAGCAGGTGCAACTATAGCATCCAGACTGACGGAAGATCCGACTTGCAATGTGCTTTTGATCGAGGCTGGTGGAGAAGAACAACTACTTATGGACATACCTGTACTCGCGAATTTCTTGCAATACTTTCCAGATATTAACTGGGCGTATACAACGGAACCGTCTGATAAATACTGTCGAGCGATGGTAGATCACAAATGCAAGTGGCCCAGAGGTAGAGTGATGGGAGGAAGTAGCGTTTTGAATTATTTAATAGCTACCAAAGCTAATAAGGAGGATTACGACCGATGGGCCGAATTGGGAAACGACGGATGGGCGTATAAGGACGTATTGGAGTATTTCAAGAAATACGAGAATATACAGGTCCCCGAACTAAGAAAAGATACAAAGAATCATGGAACGAGTGGACCAGTTTCGATAGATACCGCACCTTTCCGATCACCTATGTTAGAGGCGTTCTTGAAGGGTGGAGAAGAGATGGGTTACCCAGTGGTAGATTACAATGGTGAAAAGCAGATCGGTTTCGCCCACATACAATCAACGATGTACAAAGGCTACCGTGTGAGCAGCAATGCGGCCTATTTAATAGGTAAAAAAAGGCCAAATCTACACGTGACTAAATACAGCATGGTGCACAGGATATTGATCGATAAGAAAAAAAAGCAAGCTATTGGGATCGAGTTCGTGAAGAACAAAGACCGTATCTCGGTATATGCAACCAAGGAAGTAATTCTGTCCGCAGGATCCATAGGTTCTCCACAGTTGTTAATGATATCCGGAATAGGGCCAGCGGAACATTTAAAAGAGCTTGGTATCGATGTGATAAAAGATGCAAGGGTTGGTGATAATCTAATGGACCACATAGCATACGGTGGGCTAACGTTCACCACCCCTGAACCAGCAACCATAAATTTCTTCGATATGATAGACATCAGGAAACCGTATCTGAAGGACTTCCTATTACATAGTAGGGGGCCACTAACGGTGAGTGGTGGCTGCGAGGGGATTGCTTTCCTCGATGTAGACGACAAAAACAAGAGAGACGGACTTCCGAATATGGAGTTACTATCCCTGGCTGGTTCAATCTACACAATCCAAGCCACGGTAGATAACTTTGGGCTGAATAAAGATATAAGAGATAAAACCTTTTGGTTACAAACAAAGTATACTTGGGGTGCATTTCCAATGATACTACGTCCAAAGAGTAGAGGTTGGATCCGTCTCAAGTCAAAAGACGTAAACGTGCATCCAATTATAGTTCCGAATTATATGAGCGATCCGGATGACGTCAGACTTTTGATAAAAGGAATTAGAGCAGTTATAGAACTTAGCAAGACCAAAGCTATGCAGGATCTCCGTTTAGAGTTTTACAATAAAACTGTAGACGAATGTGAAAATCGTCCGTTTGATTCCGACGAATATTGGGAGTGCAACTTGAGGGCGATTACGCTGAATATCTATCATTACAGCGGAACTTGCAAAATGGGGCCTAAGAATGACAATACCGCGGTGGTAGATTCGACGTTGAAGGTACTTACTTACGTATACTACTCCGATCTTTAGTCTGACATACACTTCCGTTCAAAGTTGAGCATATTTTATTCGAATAAATTGTTTGAATAAGATTTTATTCGAATAACATTTCTTTATAATTTATTCAAGGTGTTGTTCGACTCAAATTTTATTCAAATGATTCCTTCGAGATGTTATTCGAATAAAATATGCTCAACTTTACTCTTGCATACCATTATTAATATGCGAAACTATATAATATTCCAGGTATATGGTGTAAAAGGGTTAAGAGTGGCAGACGCATCCATCATGCCAGAAATTCCATCGGGACACACGAATATTCCTACATATATGATCGCAGAGAAGCTAGCAGATATGGTTAAAGAAGAATGGGGATACAAAATGAATGTTAACGAACCCAAGGACCTGAACAAGGCAGATTCACTATTTGATATATCTAAATTATTAAAGATGTTCTGAATGATCAGAATAACATAAAATAAACGATACGCAATATGAAATTTGTTTGTTATACGTCCTATATACTTTTGTTTTTGTTAGTTGTAGGCGGAATAAAATAATTGCTTTGTCAAAACTAATAACGAAATGTAGTTTGAAATTATATCGTAACTTTTTGTTAGCTTGAAGGCAACTACCATTCCACTTGTTCCTCGCATCTTCTCCTTCCTAAAATTTCTTAAACTGAACATGGGCTATTCGATTTATTCCTCATTTTGTTAGTAGATTAACATTTTTCTCGGTAAAATGTACTTGACATTATATGAACCTTCACATTCGATTACTGAACACTTAAATATGAAAAACAATGTACAGTTGCTCACAAAATTGAGAGTACACCTTGAAACTCAATGAAAAAGATGGCTAAAAAATGGTTACGTTTCAACGTGCCCAATCTATTAAACTCAGACATCCTTTTTAAATCTAATTGAACATATATTGGAAAAATTGAAATCCAAAATGATAAATTATACGTTTACAAATGGAGAAGATTTCAAAGTGAAATTACAAGAATAAGGAGGACAATACACCTTCTTCATACAAAATTACGTACGCCTATGCCACGAAGATCACAGGCGGATAACAAAATAGTAATCTACATGTATCATACGTGTCTAATAACGAAAATATCGATGTGTCAACAAAAAAGTTATACCTTTACATTTTTTATTAAGTACGTATAAATAATTTATCATTGATCTCAGGAATATTGTACGCACTATCCGTTAGAATGAAATACCTACATATTGTGCTTCTACTTTTAAGTATGTGTGTGTGTATATTTATTGGCAATATATAGGAGTAAGCTTAATTTTGTGAGCAACTGCACCTCCTACAAAAGGAAGATTTAAATCGAAGCAGAGGTAATACTATGTTCGTAACCAGAGGTAATAAATACGACTATGACCAGTGGACCGAATTGAGTAACGACGGGTGGGCATATAAAAATGTACCGAAGTATATCAAGAAGCTGGAGAACATACAGATCGACGAATTAAGGGGAGACAAGAAGTATCATGGTACGAGTGGACCAGTTACGATAGAACACCCAAACTTCCAGTCACCCTTGTTAGACTCATTCCTGAAAGCTGCGCAGGAAATGGGCTACCCAATACGGGATTACAATAGTGAGAAGCAGATCGGTTTTTCTCCCCGTTACAGTTGACAACTTATCGAGGCTACCGCATGAGCAGCAACAGAGCCTTCCTGAGTGGTAGACGAAGGGCGAATCTTCTCGTGACTAAACTGAGTATGGTGCACAAGATACTGATCGAAAAGAAAAACAAACAAGCTACTGGAGTTCTGTTTAAGAAGGGCGATGGTATGATCACGGTTTACGCGGACAAGGAAGTGATTCTGTGTGCGGGTGCCATAGGCTCTTCGCATATATTAATGTTATCCGGAATAGAGGATCAGCGAAACATTTACAACAACTTGGTATTGATGTGGTAAAGGACGCGAGTGTTGGTAATAATCTAATGGATCACATAGGACACAGTGGATTAACGTTCATCCTTCGTGAACCAGCGAGCGTAAACCAGCTCGATATATCGGACATCACGAAACCGTATCGGAAGGACTTCCTGTTACATAACAAAGGACCATACACGGTGGGTGCTGGCTGCAACGGGATTGGTTTTATAGATATAGATAATCCAAACAACAGAGATGGGACCCCGAATTTAGAGATAATGTCGTTTACTTCGGGATTTCTTTCGTCCCCGTCCACGATAGATATCCTTGGAATGAATGAAGAGATAAGAAATCAATCCTTGTGCTTAGTAGCAAAGTACACATGGACACCAATACCTATGATACTACGTCCAAAGAGTAGAGGTTGGCACCGTCTGAAGTCTAAAAATGTGAACGTGAAGCCAATGATAGTTTCGAATTATATGAGCGATCCGAATGATGTTAGAATCTTGATAAAGGGAATCAGAAAAGTTATTGAAGTTAGCAAGACCAAGGCGATGCAGGATTTCGATACAACGTTTAATAATAAAACTGTGTTCGAATGTAAACAGTACCCGTTTGATTCCGACGATTATTGGGAGTGTAATTTAAGATCGGAAGCAATAACTATTTTTCACTATAATGGAACCTACAAAATCGGACCTACAAGTGATGATACTGCAGTGGTAGATCCTGCGTTGAAGGTATGTATACTACTTCCATTTTTAACCTTTGCCCAACGAATACCGGGCCAGTTTGATCCGAATGTTACAATTATCGCATCACTGTCCTCAATCGAAATAAACATTTAGTAAATTATTATTACTGTAGAATAATAGCATTTAATGTTGATCACAATTTCTGAAGAAAATAGCTATAAATTTCTCATTCAAACATTCAAAACGTATGCGAATAGGAAACTTTCATAGTAGTTAAAAATGGTCGCCACTTGAGCCTCACCAGAATTGTTATTAGAAACTGAGGAGGTAACGTATGATCTATTTGATGGTAAAGTATCTAGAGTGGATAGTAATCGTTGAGTAATTGGGAAATTTTAAAGTATTCGGAGAATTAGTGGAAACAATTATGCAACACTGGCATACGTTTCTTGTTTGTTTTACTTTCAAACAGTTTGTATAATATTTAACTAAAAAGATTCGTATTCCTCTCCTATAAATTAATAGTACTATGGCAGACGTGCACCTCTTTGCCACTGAAGTTCATAATTAATTAACAAGTAGATAGTACGATGACCTGATATAATTTGTGCGACAGGATATAGTAATCTGATCGTATGTGTTATAGTTCCAATTTATACTCAAGATTTTCTTACGGTGCAAAGTGAACCAAGCAATTACAATTTGAATTAGTGTTGTACAACGTTGTTAATATGCGAAACTATATAATGTTTCAGGTATATGGTGCAAAAAGGTTAAGAGTGGCAGATGCATCCATCATACCAAAAATTCCATCGGGACACACGAATATTCCTACATATATGATCGCAGAGAAGCTAGCAGATATGGTTAAAAAAAATGAGGATACCCAACTGGCGACGATCTGTAAGATCTCAAGAATAAAGGATGAAAAAGATGCGATTCTTAAACTATTACGATGATGTCAATGATCAGAATAACATAAAATAGACGATGCACGGTATGAAAGTTGTCTATTATCTTCTGGACGTACTTTAGCTTTTTTTAAGCGTAATAAAACGATTGTTTCGTCAAAACTAATAACCAAATCTAGTTTAAAATTTTGTCCCAGCTTTTTGTTACTTTCAAGATGACTATCTTTCCACATGTTCCTTCACTCTGATTCTTGCTAAAATTTCTCTAACTGTACGTGTGCTATTCCGCCTAATCCTTGCCAGTCATTCTACCCGCGTGTGTCTGTCTTCACTTTAGTAGATATTTTATATCTTATGTCGGATCTGCGTATTCTTTTCGACTCATGTAACTTATGCCGACAACGAAAAATCTATCTTCTTTCTTTTCCTTTTTCAACTAATATGTTTGTTCCTTTCCTTCGGTACCATTCATCTCTGTTTATGCTTTACCTCCCTCAACTATATCGCGATTGTTTGCCACTTAACGACTTTTTACTAAACTTACAGTTTTACTATTTTTAGACCTCGTTATTTTACAATATCTGAAGTTATTATTGTCATTTCCTACACTTTTACTAATTCTTTAACACTATGATCGTAAAGCTTTTGTACCATTTCAGTTAATACACGTGTCATATGTATGGTTATAAAGTAGAATAACGTAAGTTACATTTTCACAAAATGAATTAAATTCCAGAAAATACAATAAATATATTTATCAAAGAAAATGTATTAATTAAATTCACAGAAAATCAAATATTTGTATTTATAACAAAGGAAAGGCATTAGTTGAGCTTCAGAAAATGGAATCAATGTGTGTTATAAAAAATAAATCCACGAATATGAGTTTCATATGCTTTAAAAATGAGTGCAATCAAACCCAAGTCTACTATTATGCACGTGTAATCAAGCGATCCTAGAAACAGCTTATCTGCCGATCACCACATACATATCTCTTACAAAACTTAATCAGACAAAAGATTCTAGTCATTTATACCTTGATTACTTAAAACTGCAACAAGTAACCTTTCTCTTTACTTTTCACCAAAGCTATATTCCAAATTGTAATTCCTTATTTTTATAGGTATTTTCTATACAAGATCTATCATTATTCGCAGATGAACATCTGTGTCGAGTAAAATGCATTATTTGCAAGTCGTAACTCATTTTGCAATATTCATGTACCATAAACATATAATTTATTCAACAAATGCAAAACACACGATGACTGCACACAAAAATGTGAAAGATCTTGTACTTCCTATAAACGCAATTGCCCCTTCAAAGCACTTGAACACTTTTGAGATATCAGTTATTTACACAGTACATAAAAATGTCGCAATCCGGAAAGAAAGAATGGTCTGGTAAACACAAAATTTATAATGACAATGTTTTACACACACAAACGCACGAACCATCAGTGTGCAAGTATATATACTGGAAATAACAACGGTAGTGACATATTCTCGTTTTCTGGTTACAGATTGGTCAGAATGAACTCCGAGTGGAACTCGTTTCGCACCATTTCCCGGTTAATCCTTCTCCTGTACTTGAATACCCTAATATTAGTGGATCAGTCACGATCGAATGGCCACACACACTACGCGAATCCTTATGGCACCGAACCCTTCAAGTCCACACCAACCGACAACATACTAAGTACTAGCCTAGGTGCTGTAAAGTTTCTGGAAAATTTTCAATTGCGACAAAAGGAAGCTCAACCAGATGTTACACCGGAACCCAATTCGAGGTACGACTTCATCATAGTGGGTGCTGGAACAGCAGGTGCAACTATAGCATCCAGAATTTCGGAAATTCCGAATGTCAAAGTGCTCTTGATCGAAGCTGGTGCAGAGGAAACCCTAGATATGGACATCCCCTTCACGGCAGGTAGTTTGGCATCCAGGTCAGACATTAATTGGAACTATACAACGGAACCATCTGATGAATACTGCCGAGGGATGATAGAACACAGGTGCAGGTGGACTAGAGGTAGAGTGATGGGCGGAAGTAGTAGTATAAATGGTATGGTTGCAACCAGAGGTAATAAGTACGATTATGACCGGTGGGCCGAATTGGGTAACGACGGATGGGCATATAAAGATGTATTGAAGTATTTCAAGAAACTGGAGAACATACAGATCCCTGAATTAAGGGGAGACAAGAAGTACCATGGTACGAGTGGACCAGTTACGATAGAACACCCAAACTTCGAGTCACCCTTATTAGACTCATTCCTGATAGCTGCGCAGGAAATGGGCTACCCAATACGGGATTACAATAGTGAAAAGCAGATCGGTTTCTCCCCGTTACAGTTGACAACTTATCGAGGCTACCGCATGAGCAGCAACAGAGCCTTCCTGAGTGGTAAACGAAGAGAAAATCTTCATGTGACTAAACGCAGTATGGTGCACAAGATATTGATTGACAAGAAAAAGAAACAAGCTACTGGGGTTCTTTTCAAGAAGAACGGCCGTCTGATCTCGGTATACGCAAGAAAAGAAGTGATTTCGTGTGCGGGAGCCATAGGTTCTCCGCAGATATTAATGTTATCCGGAATAGGACCAGCAAAACATTTACGAAAACTTGGTATTGATGTGGTACAGGACGCAAGTGTAGGTGATAATCTAAGAGATCACGTAGGATACGGAGCATTAACGTTCATCCTTCGTGAACCAGTGAGCGTAGACTCGCTTGATATATCAGATACTTCTCAACCCTATATGAGAGACTTCCTGTTACATAACAAAGGACCATACACGGTGGGTATGGGTAGCCACGGCATTGGTTTTATAGATACAGCTAACCCACACAACATAGATGGGATTCCGGATATGGAGCTACTTTCGCTGGTTAGTGGATACCATTCATCCCCAGGCACGATGAATAACTATGGAATGAATGAGGAGATAAGAAATCTATATTCGTGCTTAGTAGCAAAGCACACATGGACAGGAATGCCTCTCCTACTACGTCCAAAGAGCAGAGGGTGGCTCCGTCTCAAAGCTAAAGATGTGAACGTGAAGCCAACGATAGTTCCCAATTACATGAGCGATCCGTATGATATCAGAGTTTTGATAAATGGAATTAGAGCAGTTTTTCAAATAACCAAGACCAAAGCTATGCAGGATCTCGGTATAACATTTTATAATAGAACTGTGTCCGAATGTAAACAGTACCCGTTTGATTCCGACGATTATTGGGAGTGTAATGTGAGATCGCAAACGGCATCTGGTTTACACTTTTGTGGTACCTGCAAAATGGGACCTGCGAGTGATGATACCGCAGTCGTAGATCCGACGCTAAAGGTATGTGTACTACTTCCATTTTTAACCTTCGGCCAATTGTGGGGACATTTTGACCAGAATGTTATAATAGCTTTACTATTCCTAATTCGAATAAATATTTACCAAATTATTATTACAGTATAATAATATTATATAATGTTGATCACAGTTTCTCAAAGAAATAACAACAATTTCGCATTCAAACATAAGACGTATGCGAGTCGGAAACTTTTAGGGTAATTCAAAGTGATCACTCGTTGATCATCAAAATATCTAGAGTTAAAATGAGATACTTGTTTTGTTATAGGAGATTATGGATGTAACATATGACTCATTTGGTTGTAAAGTATCTAGAGTAGATAGTAATTGTAGAGTTTATGGGAAATTTTAAATAATTCCGAAGATTAGTGGAACTAATTGTGCTACATACATTTGCATAAATTTTTTGTTTCTTTTAGATTAAAACAGACATTGTAATGCTTTTACATAATAGATTCTTATTTCGTCCCTATAAATTAACAGCACATTGGCATACGCGTATCTTTTTGCCACTGAAGTTCTTAATTAATTAACCACTGGATAGTATGATGGTCTGATATATTGTATTTTGTATGACGAGATATTGCAATCTGGCAATAGCTCCTACAATTTTAATTTATAGCTACCTTTCTTCACTTGCATAAACACTATGATAAAATATTGTTTGGCACTTTCCTGTTAATATTCAATATCGGTGAATTATGAATGTATCGGTTTCATATTAACACAGGAAGTATAAAGACTTTGTTACGGTACAAAGTGAACCAAGTATTATAATTTGGATTTGTTTTGTGTAACGTTAATAATATGCGAAGCAATATAATGTTTCAGGTGTATGGCGTAAAAGGATTAAGAGTGGCGGATGCATCCATCATGCCAGAAGTTCCATCGGCACATACAAATATTCCTACATATATGGTCGCAGAGAAGCTAGCAGATATGGTTAAAGAAGAATGGGGATACCCGACTGTCAATAATTTGGAGGATCTCACGGATGAAGAAGATGACATTCCTATGTTCTAAGGATGACCTTATGTTCAGAATAACATACACTAACTGTACCACAAGATCGTGGACGCGATATCTGTGAAATCTGATATCCAACGAATCAAAGTACGTGCTAGTCTAAACATACTAAGTCTTCTCTGATACGCAACAGCCCCAATTGTCTTAGTATCGCTTCTGTCATTGAGAAATTCATATCATTTTGAGATAAGTGCCATGTACGCTAAACGATTCGAAGCTGTCTTCTTGTGCCGTCACCCGAAAGGACCCAAAATGAGTATTAGAGATGCAGCAAAATATATGCGTAAGTCCTATATACAAGACTCCTATCAAACAAGCCTGGTCTGTACGTGGAAATCCAATACTTCAAAGAAGCATGAAAGACCCAATAAAAAGTTCATGTTTGGGGGTGTTTCAATGTTCACGGTTTCTGGACCTTATTCGCCTTTACGGATAATTTAATTGTCCAAAACATGCTTAAATTGTACAAAAGGGGTCTCCTAGTATCGGTGAAACATTGGTTTGATGAAACCAGTGGATACTTCAAGAAGACAACGATCCCAAGCATCGAAGCCGCCTTTGTACGAAATGGAAAACAGGGAACGGTATCAATGTGTTAGATTGACCATCTCAGTCCCCTGATGCCAATCCAATCAAAAATGTTTGGTCTGTTATAAAGTACAAACTCCAAGGAAAGCGTATTGTAAATTTGAAAACGCTGGTTCGACGTATTCCAGAGATACGGAGGTCTCTTCCTGTCTCATATTCCAAAAAGTTGGTCAAAAGTATGTCCAGACGTTGTCAAGCAATAATCGCTAATGGTGGTGATTGGTCATGTTACTAAGTAAGTGCGTAATAGTTTTTTAGATATACTTTCAATATATATGAAACATTTTTTACAGAAAAGATTTATTCGCACTGAAATATCGCGTCCACGCTCTTGTGATATAAACTGTAAAATAGACGATACGCAATATGAAATTTCCCTATTATCTTTTATATGTACTTAAGCTTTTATTTTAATGGGAATAAAATTATTTTTTGTACAAAACTGATACCGAAATCTAGTTTCAAATGTTGTCCTAGCTTTTCGTTACTTTCAAGATAACTACCTTTCCACATGTTCCTTCAATCTGATTCTTCCTAAAATTTCTCTAACTGTGCATGCGTTATTCGATCCATTCCTTACCAATTATATAATCATACAGTTTTACCACTTTTACACTTCTTTACTTTACACTATTCGAAGTTATTACTGAGATTTCTTATATTTCTATTAATTCTTTTACACAATACTGTATTTGTTTTCTCATATTTTTCATCGCCTTTTGGGTCTATGTCACGAAGGTCCATTAACTATCGATTGTCGTGTTCTCACGTTGCTACCATAACACAAGGACTTAGATACGTATAATAAATAATATCGAACAATTGTACCAACAACCAATACAATAATGTTCCTGTTCATATTGACTGAAGTATGATGGTACAGCTTTCGTGACATTTCTGTTAATACACGTGTGATATCTATGGTTGTATGGTAGAATAACATATGATACGTTTCCGAAAAATGCATTCAGTTCCAGAAAATAAAATTCATGTGTTTATCAAAGAAAATGTATTAATTAACCTCAAAGAAGTTTCATATGCTTAAGAAATGAGTGCAATCCAACCCACGTCTAATATTAAGCACTTGTAATCAAAGGATCCTAGTAACAGCTTGTTGGTTGATCATCATCTACATATCTGTTGGATTCCGAGCGAAGGGAATTGACAACACCGTTTTTAGAGAAACTCTTAAAGGTTTTTATTCGTGCAACTATGGTCTGCACTCTGGCAGTGAATACTCAATTCTGTCTCGTTCGGAAGTATTTCCGAGCTTTTATGTTATGTTTTGAAGGATGAGTAATGGTAAGGACAGCAGTCAAGGGAGAGGGTGACTAAGGAAAGGTACGGAGTACAGGATGACTAGGAACTGCGATTAGGGTGTTTGTCGGATGAATTTGGTTTAGGATGCGTCTATGGTGTTTACAGTGTGAGTGGTCGTGTTGGTCATCCAACATATCTATTACAAAACTTCTTCAGATGAAAGATTGTAGTCATCTATTTTTTGATTACATAAAACTGCAGGAAGTTACCTTTCTCTTTACTTCCAACCAAAGCTATATTTTAAAATGTAACTTCTTATTTTCTTAGCTGCCTTCCATACAAGATTTATTATTAGTAATAGATGAATATTTGTCTCCGATAGAATATATTACTTGCAGGCCGTAACTCATTTTGTAATACTCATGTAGTATAAACTTATAATTTATTATGCAAATACAAAACATACGATCACTAAAACACTCAAATGTGAAAGATAATTAATCTCCTATAAACGTAATTTCCACCTCAAGAGACTTCAATACTTCGAGATATCAGTTATTAGCACGGTACATAAAATAGTCACAATCTGGAAAAATGAGGACGCAGTCATATGATAAAATCGACAATTATAATTATAATATTTTACACACACAAACACGCGAACCATAGGTGTGCAAGTATATATAGTGGAAATCACGACACGAGTGACAATTTAACGTTCTCTGGTTATAGATGGGTCAGAATGAACTCCGAGTGGAACTCGTTTCGCACCATTTCCCGGTTAATCCTCCTTCTGTGCTTGAACACAGTAATATTCGTGGAGCAGTCACGATCGAACGGCCAGACACACTACGCGAATCTCTATGGCACGAAACCATTCACTTCCACACCAACTGAGAATATACTAAGTACTAGCCTAGGTGGTTCAAAGTTTCTGGAATATTTTGAATTCCGACAAGCAGAAGTTCAACCGGATGTTACCCCGGAATCCAATTCCAACTATGACTTCATCGTAGTGGGTGCTGGAACAGCAGGTGCAACTATTGCGTCCAGAATTTCGGAAATTCCGAATGTCAAAGTGCTTTTGATCGAAGCCGGTCCCGAGGAAACTCTGGATATGGACATCCCCCTCATGGCAAGTGGCTTGGGATACAGACCAGAGATTAACTGGAATTATACTACGGAACCATCTGAGGAATACTGCCGAGGGATGATAGAACGCAAGTGCAGGTGGAGTAGGGGCAAAGTGATGGGCGGAAGTAGTACTCTAAATACTTTGATTGCGACCAGAGGTATTCCGTACGATTATGACCGGTGGGCCGAAATGGGTAACGACGGATGGGCATATGAAGATGTACTGAAATATTTCAAGAAGCTGGAGAACATACAGATCCCTGAATTAAGAGGTGACAAGAAGTACCATGGCACGAGTGGACCAGTTACGATAGAACACGCAAACTTCCGGTCACCCTTGTTAGACTCATTCCTGAAAGCTGCGCAGGAAATGGGTTACCCGTTACGAGATTACAATGGCGAAAAACAGATCGGTTTCTCCCCGGTACAATCATCAACTTATCGAGGCTATCGAATGAGTAGCAACAGAGCCTTCCTGACTGGTAAACGAAGAGAAAATCTTCATGTGACTAAACTGAGTATGGTGCACAAGATACTGATTGACAAGGAAAAGAAACAAGCTACTGGGGTTCTGTTCAAGAAGGGCAACCAAATGATCGCGGTTAACGCGAACAAGGAAGTGATTCTGTGTGCGGGATCCATAGGTTCCCCGCAGATATTAATGTTATCCGGAATAGGACCAGCGGAACATTTACAACAACTTGGTATTGATGTGGTAAAGGACGCGAGTGTAGGGGATAATCTAATGGATCACTTAGCATACGGAGGGCTAACGTTCATCCTTCGTGAACCAATAAGCGTAAATCAGCTCAGTCTATCAGATATCTCGCAACCATATATGAGCGACTTCTTGTTATATAACAAAGGACCATACACGGTTGGTGGCGGATTCCACGGGATCGGTTATATAGACACAGAAAATCCAAACGACATAGATGGGACACCGGATGTGGAGATACTTTCGTTGGTTAGCGGACTCTATTCATCCCCAGCGTCGATAGATTTGTATGGAATGAATGAAGAGATAAGAAGTCTAACCTCGTGCTTAGTAGGAAAGTACTCATGGACAGCAACAGCTATGGTACTACGTACAAAGAGTAAAGGGTGGCTCCGTCTCAAAGCTAATGATGTGAACGTGAAGCCAAAAATAGTTCCCAATTACATGAGCCATCCGCATGACATCAGAGTTTTGACAAAGGGAATTAGAGCAGTTATTCAACTGAGCAAGACCAAAGCTATGCAGGATCTCGGTTTAGAGTTTTATAATAAAACTGTGTCCGAATGTAAACAGTACCCGTTTGATTCCGACGATTATTGGGAGTGTAATGTCAGATCGCAAACAGCAACTGGTTTGCACTATAGTGGTACCTGCAAAATGGGACCTGCGAGCGATGATACCGCAGTGGTAGATCCGACACTAAAGGTACGTATACTACTTCCATTTTTAACCCTCGGTCAACGATTGCCCGGACATTTTGAACCGAATCTTCCAATCGCTTTACTACTTCTAATTCGAATAAATATTTACCAAATTATTATTACAGTAGAATAATATTATATAATGTTGATCACAGTTTCTTACGGAAATAGCAACAAATTTCGCATGCAAACATTCAAAACCGATGCGAATCGGAAACTTTTACGGTAGTTCAAAATGATCGCTGTTTGAGCATCAGCTGAGCGAGGGTTAAACTGTGATAAGTGTTTTTTTTATTGAAGATTGTGGATGTGACATATGACACATTTGCTTATAAAGTATCTGGAGTGGATAGTAATCGTTGAGTTTTTGGAAATTTTAAACAATTCGGAGGATTACTGGAACTAATTGTGGCACATATTTTTTTATTTGTTTGATTTTCGAGCAGCCGTTATTATGTTTCTTCATAATAGATTCCTATTTCGTCTCTATAAATTAACAGCACATCGGCATACGCGTATGTCTTTGCCACTGGAGTTCTGAATTAATTAACGAGTGGATAGTATGTTGGTGGGATATATTGTATTTTGTACGACGAGACATGGTAAACTGACAATGTCTCCTACAATTTTAATTTATAGCCACTTTTTTCAAACTCTTCTCATTATGCATAAATACTGTGATAAAGTGTTATTTTGCACATTCCTGTGAAAATTCAATAATAGTGAATTATGAATTTATTGGTTCCATATTACCGAACAAAGTATCACGATTTTCTTACGGTAGAAAACGAATCAAACAATTATCATTTCAATTACTCTTGTATATCGTTAGTAATATGCAAAACTATATTATATTCCAGGTATATGGCGTAAAAGGATTAAGAGTGGCAGATGCATCCATCATGCCAGAAGTTCCATCGGGACACACGAATATTCCTACATATATGATCGCAGAGAAGCTAGCTGATATGGTTAAAGTAGAATGGGGATACCCGACTGGCGACGATCTGTAAGATCTCACGAATAAAGGATAAGAAAGATGAGATTCTTAAATTATTACGATGATCTCAATGATCAGAATAATATAAAACAGGAGATACGCGATGTGAAATTTGTCTATTATCTTTTGTATGTATTTTTTTTTTGAAAGTGGAATAAAATAATTGCTTTGTCAAAATTAATAAAGAAATCTAGTTCGAACTATTATCCTAAGTTTTTGTTATTTTCGAAATGACTTTTTCCACGTGTTCCTCCAATCTGACTCTTCCTCTGATTCCTCTAACTGTACGCTTGCTATTCCGTCTATTCCTTGCCAGTTATTCTACTCGCGTTTGTCCGTCTTCTCTTTAGTAGATATTTTACATCTACTGTCTGATCTGCGTATCCTTTTCGACTCATTTAAATTATGCAGGCAACGACAAAATCTATTTTTTTTCTTTTTTCTTTATTAATTAATTTGTTGGATTATTTCCCTCGGTGTCATTTATCTCTGTTAATGCATTACCTCAAATATTTCGCGATTGTTTGTCACTTAACGACTTTTTACTAAACTTACAGTTTTACTATTTTTAGACCTCGTTATTTTACACTATCTGAAGTTATTATTGTCATTTCCTACACTTTTACTAATTCTTTAACACTATGATCGTAAAGCTTTTGTACCATTTCAGTTAATACACGTGTCATATGTATGGTTATAAAGTAGAATAACGTAAGTTACATTTTCACAAAATGAATTGAATTCCAGAAAATACAATAAATATATTTATCAAAGAAAATGTATTAATTAAATTCACAGAAAATAAAATATTTGTATTTATAACAAAGGAAAGGCATTAGTTGAGCTTCAGAAAATGGAATCAATGTGTGTTATAAAAAATAAATCCACGAATATGAGTTTCATATGCTTTAAAAATGAGTGCAATCAAACCCAAGTCTACTATTATGCACGTGTAATCAAGCGATCTTAGAAACAGCTTATCTGCCGATCACCACATACATATCTCTTACAAAACTTAATCAGACAAAAGATTCTAGTCATTTATACCTTGATTACTTAAAACTGCAACAAGTAACCTTTCTCTTTACTTTTCACCAAAGCTATATTTCAAAATGTAATTCCTTATTTTTATAGGTATTTTCTATACAAGATCTATCATTATTCGCAGATGAACATCTGTGTCGAGTAAAATGCATTATTTGCAAGCCGTAACTCATTTTGCAATATTCATGTACCATAAACATATAATTTATTCAACAAATAAGAAGCATACGATGACTGCACACACAAATGTGAAAGATCATGTACATACCTCCTGTTAGAGCCACGAACTGCTTCCTGACTGAGTGAGCGTCGTGGCTCAGGAATATTGCACACCACTGCCTACAGTGCTATGGTGTGCCTATCGTGATGTGTGTTCAGGGTCCTAATTGACACCTGAACGTTCTAATTTGGATTGTGAGTGTCCTGATTGACACTCGAATTCTTATCTACTGACTCTGATCTCTATATTTGTATTCAGTGTCCTGAGTGACACTGAATGTGTTGTGAGTACGAGTCCTGAGCGACTGCGTACTCTTGTTCTGACTGACTGACTGAGTCTGTGCATGAGACTGTTCCTATGATTAGCTGAATGTAAGTGCTGACTGTTACTGTTGCTATCTGACTGGGTGAATGTAAGTGACTGTAAGTAAGTAAGTGCTGAATGTGACTGTGTCTATGACTGGGTGAACTGTAAGTGACTGTAAGTAAGTAAGTGCTGAATGTGACTGTGTCTATGACTGGCTGAATGTGACTGTGTCTATGATTGGCTGAATGTAAGACTGTGTAAGTAACTCCTGGTTAAGACTGTTGCTATCTGACTGGCTGCATGTAAGTGACTGAATGTGACTGACTGAATGTGAGTGAAGTATGAGTCCTGAGCGACTTATACTGTTAACTGACTCTATGTGTTGTGAGTACGAGTCCTGAGCGACTGCGTACTCTTGTTCTGACTAACTGTTTGTAACTGTTGACTGAATGACTGTAAGTTTGTAAGTGACGTTGGCGATCATCGGTGTCGATCGCCAACTTCCTATTTTCTAAATTGTCCGCTGATTGGTTTCTTCTCATTTTTGGCAGTCACCAATCAGCGGACCTAACTAAACGCGGACACTCCTCTTTGCGCTCTTAGCGCGCTCACTTGGAGAGGGTTGCCGCGGTGCTCGTGTGGGGGCGCAGACGTTTGACAACGTTAGGGGAAATTCGTCTAGGTAGCGGACCTTCGGTATCTTAACCGTTACACGCACGTGTCCAGCTACCCTTCGGAATTTCCCTGTTTATTGCACGGCCATGGCTATTGAGGGACGAGAGAAGCGACTTTCTAAAAACTCGTAGTTTTAACTCATAAATCGTCTTCTCTCGCCAGGAAGTATATTGTACTCTAAAACACATGCGAACTGAAAACCTAAAATCCTTAATCTCTAAAATAGCCTTTTACGCACGTCCGTGACATAAACCGTGTTAGCGACGAACGCTAACACCTCCTATAAACACAATTTCCCCTTCAAAGCACTTGAAAACTTTTGAGATATCAGTTATTTACACAGTACATAAAAATGTCGCAGTCTGGGAAGAAAGACCGATCTGGTAAACACAAAATTTATAATGACAATGTTTTACAGACACAAACACACGAACCATCAGTGTGCAAGTATATATACTGGAAATAACAACGGTAGTGACATATTCTCGTTCTCTGGCTACAGATTAGTCAAAATGGAATCTGAGTCGAACTCGTTACTCACCATTTCGCGGTTAATCCTACTTCTGTACTTGAATACCCTAATATTCGTGGATCAGTCACGATCAAACGGCCAAACACGCTACGTGAATCCCTATGGCACCGAAACCTTCAGTTCCACACCAACCGAGAACATACTAGGTACTAGTCTAGGTGCTGCAAAGTTTCTGGAAAATTTTCAATTGCGACAAAAGGAAGCTCAACCAGATGTTACACCGGAACCCAATTCGAGGTACGACTTCATCATAGTGGGTGCTGGAACAGCAGGAGCAACTATAGCATCCAGAATTTCGGAAATTC
This sequence comes from Eucera pruinosa, assembly GCA_028830335.1. Lineage (NCBI taxonomy): Eukaryota > Metazoa > Arthropoda > Insecta > Hymenoptera > Apidae > Eucera > Eucera pruinosa. Next base: position 18,226,291 of record JAMYCR010000001.1, read on the forward strand.
CGAATGTCAAAGTGCTCTTGATCGAAGCTGGTGCAGAGGAAACCCTAGATATGGACATCCCCCTCATGGCAGGTGGATTGGCATCCAGGTCAGACATTAATTGGAACTATACAACGGAACCATCTGATGAATATTGCCGAGGGATGATAGAACACAGATGCAGGTGGACTAGAGGTAGAGTGATGGGCGGAAGTAGTACTATAAATGGTATGGTTGCAACCAGAGGTAATAAGTACGATTATGACCGGTGGGCCGAATTGGGTAACGACGGATGGGCATATAAAGATGTACTGAAGTATTTCAAGAAGCTGGAGAACATACAGATCCGTGAATTAAGAGGTGACAAGAAGTACCATGGAACGAGTGGACCACTTACGATAGAATACGCAGCCTTCCGGTCACCCTTGTTAGACTCATTTCTGAAAGCTGGACAGGAAATGGGCTACCCATTGCGAGATTACAATGGTGAAAAACAGATCGGTTTCTCCCGCATACAAGGATCAACTCATCGAGGCTATCGCATGAGCAGCAACAGAGCCTTTCTAAGTGGTAAACGGAGAGAAAATCTTCATGTGACTAAACGCAGTATGGTGCACAAGATATTGATTGACAAAAAAAGGAAACAAGCTACTGGGGTTCTGTTCAAGAAAAACGGCCGTCTGATCTCGGTATACGCAAGCAAAGAAGTGATTTCGTGTGCGGGGGCCATAGGTTCTCCGCAGATATTAATGTTATCCGGAATAGGACCAGCAAAACATTTACGAAAACTTGGTATTGATGTGGTACAGGACGAAAGTGTAGGTAATAATCTAATAGATCACGTAACATACAGTGGGTTAACGTTCATCCTTCGTGAACCAGTCAGCGCAGACACGCTTGATATATCAGATGCTTCTCAACCCTATATGAAAGACTTCCTGTTACATAACAAAGGACCATACACAGTGGGTATGGGTATGAACGGCATTGGATTTATAAACACAGCCAACCCACACAACACAGATGGGATTCCAGATATAGAGCTAGTTTCGATGGTTAGTGGATTCTATTCATCCCCAGCCACGATGAATATCTATGGAATGAATGAAGAGATAAGAAATCTATCTTCGTGCTTAGTAGCAAAGCACACATGGACAGGAATGCCTATCCTACTACGTCCAAAGAGCAAAGGGTGGCTCCGTCTCAAAGCTAAAGATGTGAACGTGAAGCCAACGATAGTTCCCAATTACATGAGCGATCCGTATGATATCAGAGTTTTGATAAAGGGAATTAGAGCACTTTTTCAAATAACCAAGACAAACGCTATGCAGGATCTCGGTATAACATTTTATAATAAAACTGTGTCCGAATGTAAACAGTACCCGTTTGATTCCGACGATTATTGGGAGTGTAATGTGAGATCGCAAACGGCATCTGGTTTACACTTTTGTGGTACCTGCAAAATGGGACCTGCGAGTGATGATACCGCAGTCGTAGATCCGACGCTAAAGGTACGTGTACTACTTCCATTTTTTAACCTTCGGCCAACAACTGCCGGGACATGTTGTTCCGAATGTTATAATAGCTTTACTATTCCTAATTCGAATAAATATTTACCAAATTATTATTACAGTAAAATAATATTATATAATGTTGATCACAGTTTCTCAAAGAAATAACAACAATTTCGCATTCAAACATAAGACGTATGGGAATCGGTTACTTTTAGCGTAATTCAAAGTGATCACTCCTTGATCATCAAAAGATCTAGGGTTAAAATGAGATACTTGTCTTATTACAGGAACTTATGGATGTAACATATGACTCATTTGGTTGTAAAGTATCTAGAGTGGATAGTAATTGTAGAGTTTATGGGAAATTTGAAACAATTCGGAGGATTAGTAGAACTAATTATGCTACATACATTTGCATAAATTTTTTGTTTCTTTTAGATTGAAACACACATTGTAATGCTTTTACATAATAGATTCTTATTTAGTCCCTATAAATTAACAGCACATTGGCATACGCGTATCTTTTTGCCACTGAAGTTCTTACTTAATTAACGAGTGGATAGTATGTTGGTCTGATATATTGTAGTTTGTACGACGTGATATGGTAATCTCACAATAACTCTTATAATTTTACTTTATAGCTTCCTTTATTCAAACTTCTTTCACTGTACAGAAGAACTGTGATCAAATTTTTTTTGCACTTTCCTGTTAATATTCAGTATCGGTGAATTATGAATGTATCGGTTTCATATTAACACAGAAAGTATCAAGATTTTGTTACGGTACAAAGTGAACCAAGCATTATAATGTGGATTAGTGTTGTGTAATGTTACTAATATGCGAAACAATATAATATTTAGGTGTATGGTGTAAAAGGATTAAGAGTGGCGGATGCATCCATCATGCCAGAAATTCCATCAGGACACACGAATATTCCTACATATATGATCGCAGAGAAGCTAGCAGATATGGTTAAAGAAGAATGGGGATACCCAACTGACAATAATCTAGAAGATCTCAAGTATAAAGAAATTGACATTCTTAAGTTATGAGGATGACCTAATAATATGAACATAAGTTCAGAATAATATAAAATAGATGATAGGCAATATGAAATTTGTCTATTATCTTTGATATATACTTTAGCGTTTTTTAAGCGGAATAAAATTATTTTTTTAACAAAACTAATACCCAAATCTAGTTTCAAATTTTGTCCTAGCTTTTCGTTACTTTCAAGATGACTACCTTTCCTCATGTTCCTTCAATCTGATTCTTCCTAAAATTTCTCTAACTGTACATGTGATATTCGATCTATTTCTTACCAGTTATTCTGCCCCCGTGGGTCTGTCTCTCTTTTGTAAATATTGTCATATCTTTCGTCTCATCTGCATATTTTTTATGACTTATTTACCTTATGCTGGCAACGGCAAAATCTACCTTTATTTTCCATGTCTCTTTTAGTTAATTTGTTATTTCATTCCCCTCGGTATCATCTATGTTTGCTTATGATTTACCTCGATTATTTCGCATTTGTTTGCCTCGTAACCACTTTTCACTAACCATACAGTTTTATCATTTTTACATTTCCTTATTTTACACAATTCCAAATCACTATTGTGATTCCGTATTCTTCTGTTATTGCTTACACACAATACTTTAGTTGTTTTCTCACTTTTTCGTCGCCTTATCGGACCTACTTGACGAAGCTCCATTCACGTGTGACTAAAACCTTTTCGTTATACAAGATTTCAATCATCTTTATTTAGATTATTTAAAACTGCACTAAATTGCCTTCCTCTTTACTTTTCACCAAAGTTATACGTACATCCAAATGGAACATCTTATTTTTATAGCTACCTTCCACACAAAATCTATTATTATTAATAGATGAACATTTTTCTCGTATAAAATTATTCGTTGGTCATAATTCGCTATGTAACATTCATGTACCATAAACTTATAACTAATCATTAAGACGCAAAACATTCGATCACTCTACACTCATATGTGCGAGAAAATGTACTTCCTAAAAAGGTAATGTTTACTTCAATGAAAAATATCATTGAGATGTCAGTTATTTTCAGGGTGATAAGAATGTCACCGCCTGATAAAATAAGAATGTAGCATAATTTTAAAATTTCAATTTACATTAATGATACTCTGCATGCATGCACAGAGGCATATACATATATATACAATGGTAAAAACAAAATTTACAAGTGTGCAAATATATATACTGGAACTAAAAACGCCAGCGGCGTTTTTACGTTTTCCTGCGGAATATCTGCCGGAACGAACTACCAGTTAAATTCGTTTCTCGCTATCTCCCGCTTAATCGACCTTCCGTATTTGAATAACGCAATTTTCGTGGATAAGTCACGATCGAATGGCCAGACAAACTACGCGAATCTCTATGGCACCGAACCCTTCAATTCCACAGCAACTGAGAACATACTAGGTACAGTGCAGTGATGACTTGTTGGCGAGCGTCCAACAAGCTGAACGGCACAGGGGCAAGGGGAGCTGGTCGCTCGCTCCGCCCATTAGCCAGTAGAAAATCTTTCTTCCGAATTCTTGGATGCTACATGCATAGTAGTAGGTCCTCCATATTCGCTAAGGATTCGCGAGAGCGGACCCTGCCAGGTAGCTTCTTCAAGATTTCCCCACATCCTCGCGAGAAAAAAAATTAGGTTTACGCCAATGTGATTCAGTTGTAGTTCCAAGTCGTCCTATCTCACTTTACCTCCACGTGTTTTGTTTCGCATCCTTTGTCACGCAGTAGACTTGTACTCGTGACCGATTCAGCCAATGAATATAATACGTGTGACTGAAGGTGTCGCTAATATGCGACAGCCAATCGGCTTGCCTCACCATCAAGTGATCACTGCACTGTACTAGCCTAGGTGCTACGAAGTTTCTGGAAAATTTTCAATTGCGACCGAAGGAAGCTGAACCAGATGTTACCCCGGAATCCAATTCCAACTATGACTTCATCGTAGTGGGTGCTGGAACAGCAGATGCAACTATAGCATCCAGAATTTCGGAAATTCCGAATGTCGGAGTGCTCTTGATCGAAGCTGGTGCAGAGGAAACCCTAGATATGGACATCCCCGCATGGCAAGTAGCTTGACATCCATGTCAGACATTAATTGGAACTATACAACGAAACCATCCGATGAATAGTGCCGAGGGATGATAGACCACAGGTACAGGTGGGCTAGGGGTAGAGTAATGGGCGGAAGTAGTATTCTAAATTATATGATAGCAACCAGAGGTAATAAGTACGATTATGACCGGTGGGCCGAATTAGGGAACGATGGATGGGCATATAAAGATGTATTGAAGTATTTCAAGAAGCTGGAGAACATACGGATCCCTGAATTAAGAGGTGACAAGAAGTATCATGGACAGAGTGGACCAGTTACGATAGAATTCTTGCCCTTCTCGTCACCCTTGCTACAGGCGTTCCAAAAGGCTGAAAAAGAGATGGGCTATCCATTATTGGATTACAATGGCGAAACGCAGATCGGTTTCTCACGGTTATAAGCAACAATGTATCAAGGCTACCGCATGAACAGCAACGGGGGATATCTAAGAGGTAAACGCAAATAGAGGAAGGGCAAATCTTAATGTGATTAAAATGAGTATGGTGCACAAGATACCGATTGACAAGGAAAATAAACAAACTACTGGGATTCTGTACAAGAAGAACGGCCGTTTGATCTTGGTTAACACGAACAAGGAAATGATTTTGTGCGCGGGAGCTATAAGTTCTCCGCAGATATTAATGTTATCCGGAATAGGACCAGTGAAACATTTACAACAACTTGGTATTGATGTGGTAAAGGACGCGAGCGTTGGTGATAATCTAATGGATCACATAGGATACGGTGGGCTAACGTTAATCCTTCGTGAACCAGTCAGCGTAAACCAGCTCGATATATCGGCCATCGCGAAATCGTATCTGAAGGACTTGTTGTTATATAACAAAGGACCATACACGGCGAATAGCGCCTGCAATGCGCTTGGTTTTATAGATGTAGATAACCAGAACAACAGAGATGGGACTCCCAAAATGGAACTACTTTCGTTAGTGGCAGCGCCTAGCTCGTCTCCAGCCATGTTAGATACCATTGGACTGAATGAGGAGATAAGAAATTTATATTCGTGCTTAGTAGCAAAGCACACATGGACAGGAATGCCTCTCCTACTATGTCCAAAGAGCAGAGGGTGGCTCCGTCTCAAAGCTAAAGATGTAAACGTGAAGCCAACGATAGTTTCGATTTATATGAGCGATCCGGATGATGTTAGAATCTTGATAAAGGGAATCAAAAAAGATATTGAAGTTAGCAAGACCAAGGCTATGCAGGACCTCGGTACAACGTTTTATAATGGAACTGTGTCGGAATGTAAACAGTACCCGTTTGATTCCAATGCTTATTGGGAGTGTAATGTGAGATCGCAAACGACATCTGCTTTACACTTTAGTGGTACCTGCAAAATGGGACCTGCGAGTGATGATACTGCAGTTGTAGAACCGACGTTGAAGGCATGTATACTACTTCCATATTTAACCCTCAGTAGTCGAATACCGGGTAATTCCGACCCGAATGTGACAATAATTGTGTTGTGAATTTGGCAATGTTTCATTATTCTTAATTGAAATAAATATTTATCAGATTAGTACTACTGTGCAATAATATTATATAATGTTCATCGCGGGTTTTCAGGGAACTAATTACAACAAATTTCACATTCAAACTTTCAAAACGTATGCGAATGAGAAACTTTTATGGTAGATTGAGATGTTCGCTGCCTGAGCATTAGTAAAACAAGGGTTATATTACTATATTATATTCCAAGTAGATGGCATAAAAGAATTAAGAATGGCGGATTCATCTATCATGCCTGAAATTTCATCGGAACACACAAATATTCCTACATATATGATTGCAGAGAAGCTATCCGATATGGTTAAAAGAGAATGGGGATACCTGAATGATATTGATGATCTCAATGACTTGCGGTGATATAAATTAAACTACAGGCAATGTGAAATTTAACAATTATCTTCTCTGTATGTAAACTATTCCTTTTGCTAATTCAAAATAAAATAGAATGATTGTTTTGTGCAACGGAATAAACTTAGGAATTTTGTAGTAGCTGTTTGTTAGTTTCAAGATGATTGCTTAGTGATCGGCTAAATATTATATACGAAATAAATGTACAAAGTTTAGTAACAAATAACCATAGTTTTAATGTTTACCGTTTCCAAATTTGAGAGAAATGTACTTTGAATTCGTATGTTAAATGAACAAATAGACGCATAATCTGCAATAGCATAATCAGGAAAATGCAAAAGTATAAAGATATTTCTATATTTACATGTTTATCACCGTACATACATAATTTCGTATTTATGAAAGGAATTGCAAATTGCAAATCTTCTGAAACAAATTCCAAACAATATCAGCAGTAAGGTTCTTCTGTTTCTTGCACCATAAATAAATAGCTCATTAGCAAAATTAATGTGTAAAAATCATAAAAGAACATTTGATTAGTGTCACATTAACTTACTTTCAAACTTCGTTACGGTAATTCTGTACGAATAAATACATGCTTGAGAACTAAATGAGAAGAATTTTCCGAATAAGAAGATTCATGAAGTAATGAAAACGTAAATACATATTACTAATACATTACTATAACAGGAATAATTTACTTTGAGCTCGGTAACTGATATAAAATTAATTATTGTGCACAAAGTATTTACGTACATTCACTTGATTCATTCTTTACGTTTGCTTTCTTTTACAAAGGAAGAAAAATATTTTCTATACAATTATTTAATCATCTACTATACTTCTCACTAAATAGAAAATTATGATTTTTAACAACTAAGTATTTACTATCTTAATATGCGTACGCTATGCGTACAACTACATGCTATCTATCGTATTGTTCCCCATTACCTGTTAAGTCAGATTGAATTTTAATTCTACAAGGACAGAATACATTTGCAAACTAATTGCAAACAACTGCAAGAACATTTTCCTTAGTATTTATATGATCAACGAATTAATTCTCTCCATTTCGCGAATGTAAAAAGAAAATAGAATATATATAACGTTCCTCTTATAAGAATGAGAAATATGATGAATTTTATACTACGCCTTTGCCACAATGTAGATGTGTGTGTGTGTGTTTCCGGCCCTTTCATTTCATTTCATTTCATTCCACTGCTTCCTTTCCACGACACTCCTGGTTTTTCTCAAGTCTCGTACAGACCTGGACGTTCGAACGTACATTTGGTGGCCAGGCCCTTACGAGGCGAATAGCTAGTGTCTTTCCGATTTCGCTTCATGGTTTTCCAAATCTTAGCTTGGGCCTAGTGACCATTTGCGAGCCAGGCCCGGTCCAGCTTCTTCACTTTCACTTTCCCTTTTATTACCTTTTTTCGCCGACTGGTTTCTGTAGCGTCTCTGATTTTCCTCTCGCGAGGGTAGAGCTTTTCTCTCTCATTCTTCTCCCTCTTGTCTACCCCTTTCCTTTCCCCTTCCAGATTGATATCAGAGACCGAAAGAGGGTGCCAAAAAAAGTTAGTCGATTTTCTGCCAGTCGGCTAGTCAGTCTGAACCAGACGGTTGAACGTGGTTGTCGCTTAAGCTTACGGGAAAAAAGTATAAACGACTCGACGAAAGAATCATAGTTACTGTAAATAATTGAGGAGCTAGAAATAGTGACCCCACACACACACACCCTCAATGTTATACATATTTTTATCGGTAACTCATGAACGTTGAACCAATTGAAGTCGTAATGAGTAACTATTACTTGACTGTCCTCCAATGTTATACAAGAGAAGCTTCTTATTTTCTTTAGCCATTTTCCACGCAAGAGCTATTTCTAACAGAAAATTGTTTACAGGTATAATATATTATCAAAAGACTATACTGTCATATGTAACCTCCAAGTATTATTGTTACTTCAAGGCAGTATGCTTTCGATAGTAAATAGGACGATAAATGACCGTTATCTTCATATTACAAGAAAATGCCATTTTCTACTTGCTCAATACGTATAACTAAATAAAGGAAATAATATACTATGCTCTTTTAGCTGCACAATATATGTTGACATTTTAAACTTAAATGAATCGCCAATGTATAGAGGTACATATATATAGTAAACCATTAACGCAGCACGCATTAATGCGCTGAGAATCGGACAGGATGAACGAGCCTAACACGTTTCTCGTCATATCCCGCGCAATCTTTCTTCTATACGTAAGCAGCGCCATTTTCACGGGACAATCACAATCATACGGCCAGATACACTACGCAAATCTCTATGGCATCAAACCCTTCAATTCCACACCAACCGAGAATATACTAGGCACTAGCCTAGGTGCTGCAAAGTTTCTGGAAAATTTTCAATTGCGACAAAAGGAAGCTCAACCAGATGTTACACCGGAACCCAATTCGAGGTACGACTTCATCATAGTGGGGTGCTGGAACAGCAGGTGCAACTATAGCATCCAGAATTTCGGAAATTCCGAAGGTCAAAGTGCTATTGATAGAAGCTGGTGCAGAGGAAACCCTAGATATGGACATCCCCCTCATGGCAGGTGGATTGGCATCCAGGTCAGACATTAATTGGAATTATACAACGGAGCCATCTGATGAATACTGCCGAGGGATGATAGAACACAGGTGCAGGTGGACTAGGGGTAGAGTGATGGGCGGAAGTAGTAGTATAAATGGTATGGTTGCAACCAGAGGTAATAAGTACGATTATGACCGGTGGGCCGAATTGGGTAACGACGGATGGGCATATAAAGATGTATTAAAGTATTTCAAGAAGATGGAGAACATACAGATCCCTGAATTAAGAGGTGACAAGAAGTACCATGGAACGAGTGGACCACTTACGATAGAATACGCAGCCTTCCGGTCACCCTTGTTAGACTCATTTCTGAAGGCTGGACAGGAAATGGGCTACCCATTACGAGATTACGATGGTGAAAAAACAGATCGGTTTCTCCCCGTTACAGTTGACAACTTATCGAGGCTACCGCATGAGCAGCAACAGAGCCTTCCTGAGTGGTAAACGGAGAGAAAATCTTCATGTGACTAAACGCAGTATGGTGCACAAGATATTGATTGACAAAAAAAGGAAACAAGCTACTGGGGTTCTGTTCAAGAAAAACGGCCGTCTGATCTCGGTATACGCAAGCAAAGAAGTGATTTCGTGTGCGGGAGCCATAGGTTCTCCGCAGATATTAATGCTATCCGGAATAGGACCAGCGAAGCATTTAGAACAACTTGGTATTGATGTGGTAAAGGACGCAAGTGTTGGTAATAATCTAATAGATCACGTAGCATACGGTGGGTTAACGTTCATCCTTCGTGAACCAGTCAGCGCAGACACGCTTGATATATCAGATGCTTCTCAACCCTATATGAAAGACTTCCTGTTACATAACAAAGGACCATACACGGTGGGTATCGGTATGAACGGCATTGATGTATAAATACAGCTAACCCATACAACATAGATGGGATTCCGGATATGGAGCTAGTTTCGATGGTTAGTGGATTCTATTCATCCCCAGCAACAATGAATATCTATGGAATGAATGAAGAGATAAGAAATCTATCTTCGTGCTTAGTAGAAAAGCACACATGGACAGGAATGCCGATCCTACTACGTCCAAAGAGCAGGGGGTGGCTCCGTCTCAAAGCTAAAGATGTGAACGTGAAGCCAACGATAGTTCCCAATTACATGAGCGATCCGTATGATATCAGAGTCTTGATAAAGGGCATTAGAGCAGTTTTTTCAAATAACCAAGACCAAAGCTATGCAGGATCTCGGTATAACATTTTATAATAAAACTGTGTCCGAATGTAAACAGTACCCGTTGATTCCGACGATTATTGGGAGTGTAACGTGAGATCCCAAAACGGCATGTAGTTTACACTTTTGTGGTACCTGCAAAATGGGACCTGCGAGTGATGATACCGCAGTCGTAGATCCGACGCTAAAGGTACGTGTACTACTTGCATTTTTTAACCTTCGGCCAACAACTGCCGAGACATTTTGACCCGAATATTATAATCGCTTTACTCCTCATAATTCGAATAAATATTTACCAAATTATTATTACAGTAGAATAATATTATATAATGTTGATCACAGTTTCTCAAAGAAATAACAACAATTTCGCATTCAAACATAAGATGTATGCGAGTCGGAAACTTTTAGGGTAATTCAAAGTGATCACTCGTTGATCGTCAAAATATCTAGAATTAAAATGAGATACTTGTTTTGTTATAGGAGATTATGGATGTAAAATATGACTCATTTGGTTGTAAAGTATCTAGAGTAGATAGTAATTGTAGAGTTTATGAGAAATTTTAAACAATTCGGAGGATTAGTGGAACTAATTGTGCTACATACATTTGCATACATTTTTTGTTTCTTTTAGTTTCAAGCAGTAATTCTAATGCTTTTACATAATAGATTCTTATTTCGTCCCTATAAATTAACAGCACATTGCATACGCGTATCTTTTGCCACTGAAGTTCTTAATTAATTAACGATTGGATAGTATGTTGGTCTGATAAATTGTATTTTGTATGACGAGATATGGTAATCTGACAATATTTCCTACAATTTGAATTTATACCTACCGTTTTCAAACTTTTTTCACTTGCATAAACACTGTAATAAAATGTTGTTTTGTACTTTATGTTTATATTTAATATCAGTGAATTATGAATGTATCGGTTTCATATACGCAAACAAAGTAGTAAGATTTTGTTACGGTACAAAGTGAACCTAGCATTATAATGTGGATTAGTGTTGTGTAACGTTATTAATATGCGAAACAATATAATATTTAGGTATATGGCGTAAAAGGATTAAGAGTGGCGGATGCATCCATCATGCCAGAAATTCCAACAGGACACACGAATATTCCTACATATATGATTGCAGAGAAGTTATCGGACATGGTTAAACAAGAATGGGGATACTCGACTGACGTTGATCTGAGTAATCATGATAGTACAATTTACAATTAAACTATAACCTATGTAACATTTGTCTACTATCTTCCATACGTGCTTTTGCTTCTGTTAGTTAATACTGGAAATTGGCTTATGGTCATATAAAAATAAACGATATTTTTCTGTAACCACTATGTCTCTTTATTCTATGGTCGGAAGGTAGAGTAAATGACCCACGTACTGTCGCTGTTTCCTATAACTGCCACTTGAATTCGTTTATTTTAAAGGCAAAGAAATGTATAAAGAATCGTAAGTGAACAAATTTTCATACTAAATTGGACTTCGACGTATGTAACAACACATAGACACTGTATATTCGTTTACACTCTAATATTTATAAATAAATATTAGGAGGTAAATGTACTGTTGAACATTGAAACGTGACCAATATAATTATAAAGTATGGAACGTGTCATAATTCAGTAAGGCGCGACGTTTACTATATACCGATATCTGTTACTCAAACTGACGTGTAATATATGGAAAACGTGTTTGTATTTAAATGAAAAGTTTTCAAGGTGACAGTAATAGTTGTTGTACATTTTCAATTACGTAGTAATAAATTTATTATATTGAACAGATAAATAAAATGTTCAAATGAACAATATTATGCTCCAAACTGAAACGATCTTTATGTTTAACGACGTTCTAAAATAATTAAATAAAGTTACGCGCGAACCTTAACGTGGCAGTAGGTGGTACATTTACCCTATATATTGCTCCAAAAGGGAAAGTTGGCAAGTATATTTTTTTAGAACCATCTCTAGTCTTTACAGTCCTGTCGGATTTAGTTTTCGTTTATTTATATATGTGTATATGTGGAATGTATAAATCAAACAGTTGAAAATAAAAAAACTATTTTGTAAAAGCTAATTAAAAGAGTACACTGTAATACTATATGTGTGATTTGCGTTTAGTAATCTTTAATCCTACATATGGAACAAATAAACGAAATGCTCCATAAAATGATGAAGACGTATGCACATGCTACTACTATAATAATGAAAGTGTAATCTACTTTACATTACACATGTTCATTTCTGTTGTCCTTCATGTTTACTGTTTTTTGCAAGAAAATTATTAGGTACTGAAAATCATACTTAATACGTAATCTCGTTCTTTATGACGTAAAGTCTTTTTATTTTTCCAAACAAACCATTAAAGATTTAAAAAGTAAATAGTTTAAGTTTTTAGCAAGCTGAGGTGTGCCATTTTATTTAATGTGACATTTTTCACTTTCTCTTATCTGCTCCTTTTCCTTATCATTTCATTTCGGATATCCACCAGACATAGTACATAACATAGTGAATTATTAAATAAATAGAGTAAATTAATGAATCCATGAATAAAGGAAAAGAATATTTCATATAAAATTATTTAAATTATCTACTACTCGATAAGTAGTAAATTATGATTTTCAGCACGTAAACACTTTCTTGCGTACACTATACGTACAACGGAGCGCAATCTATTGTATGTATTACTATTCATTGATTGTTAAGTCAGATTGAATTTTAATTCTACACGGATAGAATTTCTTATTCGTTGCAATTAAAGATTTCACTTTGGAATTTACATTGCTAACAAATTCGAAACGCCTTATGTAACACTCGTCAGAAATAAACACTAACGATTCAATGGTACGAGATTATTCTAATCGTAACTTTCATGCTTTATCTTAAATTTCAATCGTTTAAACAATACGTAAAATATTAGCAAAATTAAAATCAGATTAAAATAAATCAGCCATCTTCCAAGTACTTTTTAACAAGAAGTTTGCGCTAGAATTAGAACACATTTACGCTATTGGTCCACTCACGGTTAGATTTTTTTAAGTTTTTTAATACCAGTGTTTAAACGTTGCTTAACCTCTGTACATAAAAAGTGAAACGATACATAATCATGAGCCATTGATTCGATTTGGTACAACATTACAGTTACGTTTAAACAAGAAGTCACTATCGCCTTGACACTTTCTAGTGCACTTGTCTATACAACAGTGACTCTCAAACGAGGACACGTTCATTCGGAAAATGTTCTATCATTTGTATTTTCTATTTGATTTGTTGCACTTGATTTTGCTACCTCAACCTTCACCTTACTGAACAACCGACTTACGGGACTCTAAATCTTATTTCTCATTTTACCCATAAAATTATATTAATAAATAAATTTCCATACACTTATGGGAGATTTAAATTCACAAAATAATGCAAAATATAGATATTACGTAGAACTATGCAAAAGAACCAAAGTGAAATACAAGTTACAATTTTTAGAGGATGAAGTAGACTTTCACTAAACTCTTATTTGTTTAACTGCCCTTGTAAAAATATGGATTTGCATCAAATACGCAGTCTATGAATTAGTTATGTTTATTATAAACCATCTTTAAACATTGGTTCATATTAAAAATTTATATAATGGATCACATAAGGCCGTCACGGAAGATCAAATTAGATAACCATCCTGTGTCTCCCTCCTCTTTACCTTTATGGCTTAGTTACAAGTGGTCACAAACGATTTTCACCTGTTCTCAATATTAAAAAACTTTCGAAGTCATCAGTTTGACACCAACGAAGGCGGAAAGGATTTTCGTTGCCAATCCTTTCACTCCTTGAAGTAGCTTCAATGTTACAAGTTACTAAATCGAAAGCGTTACTTTTCATTCAATTCTGCTACACGTATGCATTCTCTGTAGTACTTACATGTTTGTATTATCATTCATACATACTGAATTAGTTACACAGAGTACCTGATCATACTCATACTACTCACATACTAACACTAGAGTTACGAAGACTCATTGTATAATTTGACGAGTTTCTTGGGGAAAATAGATATTACAGGATCAGGAAGAAGAGAATGTTGAATTAGAATAATTATGCATATCGTTACGTCGATGGAGATTAAGTTGCTTAAAAATAATATTTATAATTTCTATAACTTTAAGCGTATCAAATTAACGGATTCCGTAAACCTAGTGTTATAAAAAACCTGTCCTTTTCTATACACGGAGAACCCTCTTAGCTTTAAAGTACCGTATCAAAAAGATTAAAAGAGTAATTATGTTGAACTCACGTAACCAACACAGCTCTCATTCTATAGCAGGGTTTCTCAACGGAGTTCATTTTGGGGCCATGCAAATCAATAAAAGAATCGAGGAGTCCACGAACTTCAAGAGTGGGCCATATTTATTTTATATAATTAACTTTATTTTCATAGGTGCGAATAGTTAGTTGATAGATGTAGTGGCGTGGTATATGAGCAGAGACGTGGTACATTTTATGGACTTCTCCAACTACAAACAAAAGCCCACACTCGTTTGGATATAATAACCAGCAGGCCGCAAATTGTTCTCTGGTCGCAGGCTAAGTCATAAAAATGGCTTCGCAGCCCCTTTGGTCTGCTATGCCTAAAGTCGCGTCGCGACAGGAGTATCTGAGATGCTTCAGCATTGGGGCGTTGTTTGCAGTCGTAACTCATGTCTTTTGGCATATTTGCCGACTTCGTGTTTTATTCCTTTATTTTCAAGATCTCAATGGATATCATCATTCCTTTCATACCACGGTGCATTGGGTATTGTACGTAGTGCTTTGGTTTTCGAATCTACTAAGATTTTGATATTTGTTTTGCTTGTCATGCCCATAATTACACTCCGTAAAGTCCGTATGGGTTTTAGTGCCACTTTATGTAGCAGCACCTTATTGTATAATAATAATTGTGAGTGTGTATTTAGCATCCAACACACTTTTTTTTGTATTTTGCGTCCAGTTCTTGTCTTTTTCTTTTTTATGTGAGTTCCCCATTTAAGTTTGGAGTCCAGGTTCATTCCAAGATATTTTGCACAGTTGCGGTTTGGTATTGTCTTATTATTTAACGTAACTGGTAAGTATTCTCCTTTTCTCAGAGTATAGTTGACATGAACTGATTTCATTTCATTGATTTTAATGTTTCGAGGTTTGGCCCAGCTGCTAAATTTGTTTACTGCTACTTGGAGCTGAACTATGGCATGTTGGAAGCTGTTGCCTATTGCCAGAAGTGCAGTATCGTCGGCGAATGTTGCTGTTGTAGTCTCGTCGAATTTTGGAACATCCGCGGTGTACAAAAGGTACAGCGTTGGCCCAAGTACACTACCTTGGGGTACTCCTGCTTGATTTTGTGTAGTTTGGAGTATTCGCTTCCCACTTTTTACTCTGAAGTGGCGGTTAGAAATAAATGATTCTATTAGGTCACAGAAGTTTTTGTGGCAGATTCTTATTGGTTTTTGCATTAAGCATTGATGCCACACTTTATGAAAGGCCTGCGACACATCGAGAAATACTGCCGAGGAGATTTTCTTTTCTTCGAAACATTGTTCGATGTGGTTTGTTATTCTGTGTACCTGATCGATGGCTGTGTGTTTGGTTCTGAATCCAAATTGGTGGTTGGGGTACAGATTCTTTTTTTTAATAATCGGTTTGAGTCTATTGAAGATTAACTTTCAAGAAGTTTAGCCATGATTGGCAGTAAACGATATTGGTCTGTAAAAACTAAGCTGGTTGTCCGGTTTTCCAGGTTTCAGTATCATGATAATTTCCGCGACTTTCCACGGTGTTGGAAAGTAGCTTTTCCTTATTATTGCATTGAAGATGTGTACTATTGCCGTGGTTGCTTCTTTTGATTTTGTAAGTTCTTTTAGTATGCCTGCTGTAACTAAGTCGTATCCTGGTGCTTTTTTTGGGTTCATGTTTTTTATTTCCGTCGTAATTTTCGACGGTGTCACATGCTTTACATTACTTTTATCAGTCTCTACTACTACCGACGTGTCTTTTTCGGTTGACTCGTCATCCGTCATATGATGGGGTTGATAAACACCGCTAAGGTAGTCAGCAAAAGCTTGAACTTTCTGCCTTTCGCTACGAAGCCAGTTCCCCGCGTCATCTTTAACTGAAGGTATATGTCTCTGGGGTCTTTTAATTTTTCTAGTTACTTTCCACAAGGAATAGTCGGTTTCTTTGTCTGCCGAGAGATTTTCCAGATAGTGACTTATAGAATTCTTTTTGACCTTTAATATTAGTCGTCTTAACTTTTGCGATAGTCTATTAAATATTGTTTTATCCTGTGGACTTCTTGACTCTTGCCATCGTCTTCTCGATTTGCGGCATTCGGTGACTAATACTCTGACTTCCAAGGGATAGTTATTCCCTTCTTTTACGTGGGTTTGTTTGGTGTTGCTATTCATGCCGCATGTTGGATGGGCTTTAGGAAAAGATTCGATCGCGTTATCGATATCGTCTGGAGTTTTAAGTTTCACATTTAAAGCTATTCTATCTTCAAGCTCTTCTCTGAACAGGTCCCAGTTTGTTCGCCTGTTTGTCAGGGTCGGTTGTTTTGGCGTTTTTATTATTGTCGTGCTTATTGTGACTACGATAGGTGTATGGTCTGAAGCTAATTCGTTTCTCTCCAACTACATCTATGTAGTTTCTGCTTAGTCCTTTCTAAATAAGAAGTCTATGATGTCGTCAGTTCTATTTTTATGTATCGGCCAGTAGATCGATGTTCCTGATGATAGTGGATTGCTTTTGTTCCCTTGGATTGCTTTCATTAGTTTTCTACCTTTTTTGGTGGTTCTTCTTGATCCACGCTGTGAGTGCTTAGCGTTCCAGTCACCCCCTGCAATGTGTACCTTTGTCCTAGTGTTGATAGGAAGGCTCTGTGTTGTTCCGTGTCTTCCGTGTTGTTACGCTTGGATGGACAGTATATATAGCAGAAATGGTTAGGTTGTTTCCTAATTCCAAAACCTCAATACTCATAGCGTGAAGGTAGTCTTCTTCATATTTTTCTTTCTCGTGATGCTTTATTTCATTTCGGATTAGTATTGCTGCCCCTCCATGAGCTGTGCCGTTGGGGTGCTGAGTGTCGTAAAGGGTATATCCATGTATTTTAAAGTAAGTTTTGCTGGTAAAGTGAGTTTCCGATATTACCATGATATCGATTTTTTTATGGTATAAAATTGTTCGAGGTCTTCTTTATGTTGAACTAATCCATTCGAGTTCCAAGCAGCTATGCGTAGGCTTGCATTATATTGAATTTCGTGCTTGTGACTTTAGTAGGGTAAGTATCTCTGCTATGCCCTTTTCTGAATTGTTTCCTCGCTCTTCCAGTGTTTTTTCTGTGTCGCTTTTAGTTCTGGGTTCTGCGCGGCTCTTCATGTCGTTTGTGGCAGTTGTTTGGGCGTATGAGATTTCGTTGCTGACAGGTGTGCTAAGTCGTCTGTTTCGTACTTTGTCGTTTTAGTTTTTGCACTTCCTTGTATGCAAGCAGCCTCTGTAGTTGGCAGGATGGCTTTCCCCGCAGTTGACACATTTTGCTGGTTCGCCTTTTGATTTTTCGCACACTTTTCAGTCATGTTTCTGACCGCATTTCACGCATCTTGGTGTGCGATTGCAATGTGCTTTGTGTGCGAGAACTGTTGGCATCTTTTGCATTGCGGTATGTCCAACGATTTACGCGGTGTTTCAACTTTTTATTTTCATATTTAATACGTTTTCTAATTCGAATATCTTTTTGCTTTTCTCTCCTGGCTCTAGGTCCACGAAGAAGAGGTTAAGTTTGTTTTTTGTTTTTCTGTCGAGGACATTTGTAACTCTCCTTACGCTGAAGTCTTTGCCTTCCAGTGCGTCGTGTATGTCTTTTTCTTCTGTCGACCAGTGTATGTGGACGAACAACAGCTGTTAACGGTTTATCGTTTTTAATCTGGTAAGTGTAAAGTTCATTTCGCATTTGGTTAATGCTTCCTTTGTGATCTTGTAGCTTTCGATGTCATCTGCTCTTAATTTTATAACATTGTTGGCTAAGGCTTTGTAATCAAGATTGAAGTTGTTGTTATTTATGGATTTTTTGAGATATCGTCTAGGTTTTTCAAATTTGTTATGTTTGATACGAATTGTTAGCGTTCGTCGCTAACACGGTTTATGTCACGGACGTGCGTGAAAGGCTATTTTAGAGATTAAGGATTTTTAGGTTTGCAGTTCGCATGTGTTCTTAGAGTACAATATACTTCCTGGCGAGAGAAGGCGATTTACGAGTTAAAAATCACGAGTTTTAGAAAGTCGCTTCTGTCGTCCCTCAATAGCCGTGGCCGTGCCATAAACAGGGAAATTCCGAAGGGTAGCTGGACACGTGCGTGTAACGATTAAGGTACCGAAAGTCCGCTACCTAGACGAATTTCCCCCAACGTTGTCAAACGTCTTCGCCCCATACGCGCACCACCGCACAGTGTTCAGATTGGAAAATCGTGTGCCATTTTTGTGTAACTTTTAAACCGTATATGATATTAACGTGCAACTTGAACCAGATAATGTTGAAATGCTAAGCTATGGATAGGTTAAAGAAGAATTGTATCACAATTGTTGTTGTTGCTGTTATTGTTACTATTATTATTATTATACTTTTTATGTTAATTATTTATTAATTCTAGAGCTTCTGCATCTAATTGCTTAACTTTTTTTTTTTTTGTTTTTATTCTAATACTGGATATGTATGGATCGGATGTCAAAAGTAATCGATTTAATATATCTTCATTTGTGCATAATCTGGAATTTTTCCGTGTGTTCCTACATCTTATGCGTTTAAAATCTTTATGACGCGTTTCCTGTGCTTCCTCTGAAAGTTGCCCTATTGGCAGCAACGCATTTTTTATGATTTCTGCCCCATGTATTAGTAATTTATGAATTGACGCTGGCATGTAATACCATCCGTAATTTTGTATATAATATCCTGCTGTATCTTGTGCATATTTCTGAAATTTTACGGTATCTACTTTGTAGGGTGAAGAAATGACCTATAATAAAAAATGGATATATATATAACATTGACCTCAATGAATTGGAAAATTTTTTGCCATATTTTGTACATACTATTAAAAATTTCCAAATGTATTGAAAAGGAATTACCTGAAGTATAACGTCGAACCTTTTAATTAATTGTATATCAATTCCCGTGATTTCGGCTGATATTTCAGCATTGGAGAAAAACTTTCGGGCTGTATTGCCATCGTTCGATGATCCCCAACCTTGCTTGACATAATCAACGTGCAACCCCATTTTTCTTTTGAACTGCTCTTGTATATCTTTTTTTCTTTGCTCCCGTCTCCTCTTTAAATCTGCAGTATTTGCAGTCCACTTTTTAAACGGCAAGTTGTACGATATGTGTAATAAACATTCGAAACAACGAATCCATGCATGCAGGGACGAAATTCCAAACTTGTAATTCTTACTATTGCAAACATTGGATGTTATTCGGTTCAAATCATTCATCTGAGTTGGTTTCGCTTGACAAATATAACATCTCATCGCAGAGGATGTATTTGTCATAGCATTACAAACTTTATTATCGACCATGGTGAGCATCATAATATATTCTATCTTGACCTTGTTTATATTATATGGTACCAAATTTTCAATTTCTGTATTAACATCGTTAATTTCTTCTTTAATAATATCTTTATTTTCTTTGACATACCGGAATCGAATCGGTCGGCAGAACCACGGTGAAGAAGGTGTTGAATTTTGCCATATTATTTCCGAGTTCAATTTATTTTGTATTCTTAATGGTACCAAACTAGAAATAAAAATCGCTTCGTCGTCTATATCACAGCATTTATCTTGAATCTGTTTATATCGTGGGAAACCTGCTGCACCATCACATCCCCATTTGCATATGAGTGTCAATTCTGCATTATCTATTGCTATGTCCAAACTTTTTATTATTCTTGAGACTGTGCGATCTAATAAACTTTGTACATCTACTTCGGCGTGTGTTTCTCATATTTTTATTTTATTTTTTGGTGGATAACAATTATTTTTTTCTGTAAGTAACTTATGATATGATGGCCAGGGGTTAATGTTATATTTTATACTTTCATTTCGCATAGTTACATACTGAAACTTGGACAAGTCTGCCATTGTAAACATGCTCAATGCCTGTTGTGTTGTAAACTGTTTTTGTTTCGCAGTATATATTTTTCTTTTATCTCCATTGTCGTGACGAAGAGCCTCTGCTTTTTGGTGCAGACCATGTTTCCTAAGACTCATTCTTGTAGCATATAACAATTCATTTAATGAAAAATTGTTGACTAGAGACCTAGCCCTTCTTACTTTTTCGCTTTTGCTACAGTGAAAGAATAGTTTTCTTCCCTTATAAATAGATATGGTGGATGTTGGTTTAATTGTGGTACTTTCTGAAGGCATTTCTTGTGAGATTGTACCGGGATATATAAAATTGTTTTCCAACCAATTATTATTCCTCTTAAGGAACCTGTTCTCCGTGTAGCTAGCATCAACCCACCTTTTCTTTAATTTGAAAGTAAATTTTTTTAAATTACTTTTCAATTCTTTCAAATTTTGAGGTGCGATATGAATTTTTTCACGTATTTTATCATACAGAAATGAAAAATCATTCATATTTCTGTTCGCACTTCGTAATACAAAGAATAAATCTCGATTTGTACGAAAACCTTCCATTTGTATTAAATGAATGATATCTGAATAGCAAAAAAAGAAATGCTACATATAGAAACTAATCCACGGAATGAATATTGAAGCGTTTCCATACTTACCAAATAGAAGTTTAATGAAATGTTATATCGACGCAAAACAAAACAAAACTTAAATATAACTTAAACTTTAACTGTATAAGAAAAGATATAAATAAATACATAGATAACAAGAAACACAAATTATAAGAAACAAAACTTAAAACAAAACTAAACACAGTAACTTTTGAATACGCAGAAAATACTTCGAATGCTCGCTATGAATGCTCGGACAGTTCTAATGCATCTAAATGAACCAAGCTTCGAAACTGAATCGAAGAGGTCTTATCTAAACCATAGCATAAACATACTAAGTGCCATAAGCTAAACAGTTCGTTCGAAGAAGGCGGATCTTGAACTCTTCTCCTCGCAGCGTTTCATCCATTGATGCGATAGCGCGTCCAACGGTAACGGATTTAAACAATAATAACTTGAGTAGTGGGACGAGGGGGGAATTAACTCTTTCATGATTAATTAGAGGAAGGTGTGCCGAGAATATTCCAATTTGTTAAAACGCGGGATTCTTTGGGACTTAAAAGATAATCTCTGTCAATTGCTAGAATTTTGAAAAATTTGTTATATTTCATTCAGCATTACTTTTTCAATACATTCTATACGGTAATCATTAATGTAAGGAGCGGTTTCCTATCATGAAAGAACGCTCTTTGTTGTAAAAAAAGAAGAACAGGAAAATATTGAATAGGAACATCAAACCTCCTGACAGAAAGAATGCAATTTTTTGGACAATACACGCTATCTATAAAAAATCCGACTTTAAGTCGTCATTGTCACCAAAAGACTATATCAAATTGTATAAATATCTTCATTTTCGAGACTGATGGACATTTAATAAGTAGTATACACTTATCAAATATCGATATGTGAAAGTCGAATTTTAAGGAAATGGCACACGATTTTCCAATCTGAACCACTGTGCGCCGCACCCCTCACCAAGTAAGCGCGCTAAGGGCGCAAGGAGGAGTGTCCGCGTTAAGTAAGGTCCGCTGATTGGTGACTGCCAAAATTCGTGGAAACCAATAAGCGGACAATTTAGAAAATAGGAGAGTTGGCGATCAAGAGCGACGATCGCCAACGACACTCGCAAACCATCAGATAGACAGAACACTCGCAGTTAGAACAGTTAAAGAGTTTTTAGACAGTAATTGATAGAACATAGAGTTCACTCACAGAGCCACACATACCTGGTACCACTTAATCATTCTGTCATTTACACACCACTACACACACACACACACATTATTATTATTAAATAAATCATCAACCTACAGTCAATACAAAATTATTTCCGTCCCAAGTAGGCTCACTTAGGTGGTCCCTCAAAATACACGTAGACGGAACCTAGTGTAATAACTAGGTTTTGAGTTGGCTGGATCACCGAGTTCACATTTTGTTTTTGGAACAGGTGATACGCGATGTGAAATTTGTCTATTATCTTTTGTATGTACTTTTGTTTTTTGAAAGTGGAATAAAATGATTGCTTTTTCAAAATTAATAACGAAATCTAGTTCGAACTATTATCCTAGGTTTTTGTTATTTTCGAGATGACTTTTTCCACATGTTCCTCCAATCTGACTCTTCCTCCAATTCCTCTAACTGTACGCTTGCTATTCCGTCTATTCCTTGCCAGTTATTCTACCCGCGTTTGTCCGTCTTCTCTTTAGTAGATATTTTATATCTTCTGTCTGATCTGCGTATCCTTTTCGACTCATTTAAATTATGCCGGCAACGACAAAATCTATTTTTTTTCTTTTTTCTTTATTAATTAATTTGTTGGATTATTTCCCTCGGTGCCATTTATCTCTGTTAATGCTTTACCTCAAATATTTCGCGATTGTTTCTCACTTAACCACTTTTTAATAAACTTACAGTTTTAATATTCTTAGACCTCGTTATTCTGCACTATGCGAAGTTATTATTGTGATTTCTTACATTTCTAATAATTCTTTGACACTATGATTGTCAAGTTTTTATACCATTTCAGTTAACACGTGTGTCATATTTATGGTTGTAAGGTAGAATAACATAAGTTATATTTTCACATAATGTATTGGTTTGCAGAAAATATAATCCATGTGTTTATAAAAGAAAATGTATTAATTAAACTCACAAAAAATAGAATATTTGTATTTATAACAAAGAAAAGGCATTAGTTGAGCTTCAGGAAATAGAATCAATGTATGTTATAAAAAATAGATGCACGAATATGAGTTTCATATGCTTAAAAAATCAGTGCATTCAAACCCAAGTCTAATATTATGCACGTGTAATCAAGCGATCCTAGTAACAGCTTGACTGCCGACTACCACCTATATATCTATCTCATATCTAAGACAAAATCTCAGACAAAAGATTCTAGTCATCTATACCTTAATTTTTTAAACCTGCAGCAAGTAACCTTTCTCTTTACTTTTCACCAAAGCTATATTTCAAAATATAATATTTTATTTTTATAGGTATTTTCCTTTTATTACCTTTTTTCGCCGTCTGGTTTGTGTCGCGTCTCTGATTTTCCTCTTGCGAGGGTAGAACTTTTCTCTCTCGTTCTTCTCCCTCTTGTCTACCCCTTTCCTTTCCCCTTCCAGACTGACATTAGATACCGAAAGAGGGTGCCAAAAAAAGTTAGTCGATTTTCTGTCAGTCGGCTAGTCAGTCTGAACCAGACGGTTGAACGTGGTTGTCGCTTAAGCTTACGGGAAAAAATTATAAACGACTCGACTAAAGAATCATAGTTACTGTAAATAATTGAGGAGCTAGTAGTAGCGATCCCACGCACACTCCCTCAATGTTATACATATTTTTATCGGTAACTCATGAACATTCGACTAGTTGAAGTCGTAAGGAGTAACTTTTACTTCACTTTCCCCCAACGTTATACAAAATAAGCTTCTTATTTTCTTTAGCCATTTTCCACGCTAGCGCTATTTCTAACAACAGAATACTTTTTACAGGTATAATACATTATCAAAAGACTATACTATCATATATAATCTCCAAGTATTATTGTTACTTCAAGGCAGTATGCGTTCGATAGTAAATGGGACTTTAAAATGACCGTTATCTTCATATTACAAGAAAATACCATTTTCTACTTGCTCAATACGTATAATTAGATGAAGGAAATAATATACAATGCGCTCTTAGCTGCATGATTAAAGTTGGCATTTTAAACTTAAATGAATCGGAAATTTGTAGAGATGTACAGTGCAGTGATGACTTGTTGGCGAGCGTCCTACAAGCTGAACGGCACAGGGGCAAGGGGAGCTGGTCGCTCGCTCCGCCCATTAGCCAGTAGAAAATCTTTCTTCCGAATTCTTGGATGCTACATGCATAGTAGTAGGTCCTCCATATTCGCTAAGGATTCGCGAGAGCGGACCCTGCCAGGTAGCTTCTTCAAGATTTCCCCACATCCTCGCGAGAACAAAAATTAGGTTTACGCCAATGTGATTCAGTTGTAGTTCCAAGTCGTCCTATCTCACTTTACCTCGACGTGTTTTGTTTCGCATCCTTTGTCACGCAGTAGACTTGTACTAGTGACCGATTCAGCCAATGAATATAATACGTGTGACTGAAGGTGTCGCTAATATGCGACAGCCAATCGGCTTGCCTCGCCATCAAGTGATCACTGCACTGTACACGTATATAGTAAACGACAACTAACGTAACACGCATTAATGCGCTAAAAATCGGACAGGATGAACGAACCTAACACGTTTCTTGCCATATTCCGCGTCATCTTTCTTCTATACGTAAGCAGCGCCGTTTTCACGGGACAATCACAATCATACGGCCAAACACACTACGCGAATCTCTATGGCACCGAACCCTTCAACTCCACGCCAATTGAAAATGTGGTAGGTACCACCGCGGGAGCTGCAAAATTTGCTAACGATTTCATAGCACAACTAAAGGAAGAGCAACCGGATGTTACACCGGAACCGAACGCGATATACGACTTCATTGTGCTGGGCGCCGGAACAGCAGGTGCAACTATAGCATCAAGACTCACAGAAAATCCAGTCTGGAAAACGCTTTTGATAGAAGCCGGTGGTACGGAAACTCTAGATACGGACATCCCTCTCTTGGCCACTTACTTGCAATACAGGCCCGACATTAATTGGAAAGATGAAACGGAACCATCGGACAAGTTTTGCAGAGCGATGATAGGTAATAGATGCAGGTGGCCTAGAGGGAAAGGGATGGGCGGAAGTAGTACTATGAACTATATGCTAGCTACCAGAGGTAATCCGCGAGATTACGACCATTGGGCCGAATTGGGTAACGATGGATGGGCGTTTAAGGACGTAATAAAATATTTCAAGAAACTTGAGAGTATACAGATCCCGGAACTGAAAACAGACACGGAGTACCATGCTACGAATGGACCAGTTACGATAGATTACGCACCATTCCAATCAGTCATGTTAAAGGCGTTCCTGAAGGCTGGAGAAGAGATGGGCTATCCATTAGTGGATTACAATGGTGAAAAGCAAATCGGCTTCTCGCAGGTTCAAGCAACCGTATATCAAGGCTACCGCATAAGCAGCAACGGGGCCTATCTAAGGGGTAAACGAAGGCCGAATCTTCATGTGAGTACAATGAGTATGATTCGCAAGATTCTAATTGACAAGGAAACTAAACAAGCTACTGGAGTTCTGTTCGAGAAGAACGGCCGTCTGATCTCGGTATACGCAAGCAAAGAAGTGATTTTATGTGCAGGAGCCATAGGTTCTCCTCAGATATTAATGTTATCCGGAATAGGACCAGCGGAACATTTACAACAACTTGGTATTGATGTGGTAAAAAACGCAAGTGTTGGCGATAATCTAATGGATCACGTAACATACAGTGGACTGGTGCACACCACGCCTGAACCAATAGGTGCAAACGCATTCAATTTGCTAGACATCACAAAACCGTATCTGAAGGATTTCCTCTTAGATAAAAAAGGACCATACGCGGTTCCTGGTGGCGTTGAGGGGTTTGCTTTTCTGGATTTAGACAACCCAAACAATAGAGATGGGCTTCCGAATATAGAAATAGTTTCTGCATTTGCTACACTCTTCTCGCTGCAGGGTCCAATAGACGCCGTCGGACTGAATGCAGAGCTAAGAGCTAAAAATCTGTGGTTACAAACAGCGTACGCGTGGGGAATATTCCCATTGCTATTACGTCCAAAGAGTAGAGGATGGATCCGACTCAGAGCTAACGATGTCAACGTGAAGCCAATGCTAGTTCCGAATTATTTGAGTCATCCGGATGATGTCAGAGTTATTATAAAGGGAATTAGAGCAAGTATTGAAATTGGCAAAACCAAAGCCATGCAGGATCTCAGTCTAAAGTTCTATAATGTAACTGTGTTCGAATGTGAACAGTATCCGTTTGATTCGGACGAGTATTGGGAGTGCAATTTAAGAGCGATAACGGTAAATATTTATCATTATAGTGGAACGTGCAAAATGGGACCGGCCAGTGATGATACTGCGGTTGTAGATCCGACGTTGAAGGTATGTATACTATAGTTTAACCACGCAAAATTGAAACCTAGGTAAGAGTTTGGGATAAAAAGAAATGGGAGACATACCGATTTGTGAGATATGTCCAACTCCCAATCTACCAATTTTAACCCTTTGCAGTCCTATAACTAGTCTAACTGGACATTCTGTTTCTTTCTAGTTACTTCTATTGCGAGGCTACTGAGTAATAACGTTATAGTTAACACGTTCACTGTTCAGATACTAGCGTAATCGTTATTTGTACAATCAATGAAACAATTAAATACTCAACACAAAAATCCTGTTTTTCATTTAATATATGAATTCAATTCATTGTAATTCTTTCGTTGTAATTTCTACGGCAATAAAATAGCAGTTAATAATAAATTTTAACAAACGTTGTTTCAGTAAAATTAAATTAGTACCGCGTGCGTGTCACATATGATATATGGGACAGTAATCGTGTTAATAAAGATGCTGTTAATAAATATCTTATTGTATTAGCAAGATACCGAGATATTAAAATAACGGTAAACTGTGTATATATATATGCCTGATAATTTGTGCGATGGAATATGATAATGCAGTGTTATGTTTCTAATGTAAAGCTATCGTTTTTAAAACTTCTTTAATCGTACATTAAAATAGTATTTTACGTTTCTTTATTAATATTCAGTATCTCTGAACTACGAACTTACAGATTGCATATTACTAAATAAAGTATGAAAATTTTATTACTATACAAAGCGAATCAGACAATTATAATTTCAGTTACTTCTGCATACTACTATTAATATGGAAAACTATATTATATTCCAGGTATATGGCGTAAAAGGATTAAGAGTGGCGGATGCATCCATCATGCCAGAAATTCCAACAGGACACACGAATATTCCTACATATATGATTGCAGAGAAGTTATCGGACATGGTTAAACAAGAATGGGGATACTCGACTGACGTTGATCTGAGTAATCATGATAGTACAATTTACAATTAAACTATAACCTATGTAACATTTGTCTACTATCTTCCATACGTGCTTTTGCTTCTGTTAGTTAATACTGGAAATTGGCTTATGGTCATATAAAAATAAAAGATATTTTCTGTAACCACTATGTCTCTTTATTCTATGGTCGGAAGGTAGAGTAAATGACCCACGTACTGTCGCTGTTCCTATAACTGCCACTTGAATTCGTTTATTTAAAGGCAAAGAAATGTATAAAGAATCGTAAGTGAACAAATTTTCATACTAAATTTGGACTTCGACGTATGTAACAACACATAGACACTGTATATTCGTTTACACTTAATATTTATAAATAAATATTAGGAGGTAAATGTACTGTTGAACATTGAAACGTGACCGATATAATTATAAAGTATGGAACGTGTCATAATTCAGTAAGGCGCGACGTTTACTATATACCGTATATCTGTTACACAAACTGACGTGTTAATATATGGAAAACGTGTTTGTATTTAAATGAAAAGTTTTCAAGTGACAGTAATAAGTTGTTGTACATTTTCAATTACGTAGTAATAAATTTATTATATTGAACAGATAAATAAAATGTTCAAATGAACAATATTATGCTCCAAACTGAAACGATCTTTATGTTAACGACGTTCTAAAATAATTAAATAAAGTTACGCGCGAACCTTAACGTGGCAGTAGGTGGTACATTTACCCTATATATTGGCTCCAAAAGGGAAAGTTGGCAAGTATATTTTTTAGAACCATCTCTAGTCTTTACAGTCCTGTCGGATTTAGATTTCGTTTATTTATATATGTGTATATGTGGAATGTATAAATCAAACAGTTGAAAATAAAAAAACTATTTTGTAAAAGCTAATTAAAAGAGTACACTATAATACTATATGTGTGATTTGCGTTTAGTAATCTTTAATCCTACATATGGAACAAATAAACGAAATGCTCCATAAAATGATGAAGACGTATGCACATGCTACTACTATAATAATGAAAGTGTAATCTACTTTACATTACACATGTTCATTTCTGTTGTCCTTCATGTTTACTGTTTTTTGCAAGAAAATTATTAGGTACTGAAAATCATACTTAATACGTAATCTCGTTCTTTATGACGTAAAGTCTTTTTATTTTTCCAAACAAACCATTAAAGATTTAAAAAGTAAATAGTTTAAGTTTTTAGCAAGCTGAGGTGTGCCATTTTATTTAATGTGACATTTTTCACTTTCTCTTATCTGCTCCTTTTTCTTATCATTTCATTTCGGATATCCACCAGACATAGTACATAACATAGTGAATTATTAAATAAATAGAGTAAATTAATGAATCCATGAATAAAGGAAAAGAATATTTCATATAAAATTATTTAAATTATCTACTACTCGATAAGTAGTAAATTATGATTTTCAGCACGTAAACACTTTCTTGCGTACACTATACGTACAACGGAGCGCAATCTATTGTATGTATTACTATTCATTGATTGTTAAGTCAGATTGAATTTTAATTCTACACGGATAGAATTTCTTATTCGTTGCAATTAAAGATTTCACTTTGGAATTTACATTGCTAACAAATTCGAAACGCCTTATGTAACACTCGTCAGAAATAAACACTAACGATTCAATGGTACGAGATTATTCTAATCGTAACTTTCATGCTTTATCTTAAATTTCAATCGTTTAAACAATACGTAAAATATTAGCAAAATTAAAATCAGATTAAAATAAATCAGCCATCTTCCAAGTACTTTTTAACAAGAAGTTTGCGATAGAATTAGAACACATTTACGCTATTGGTCCACTCACGGTTAGATTTTTTTAAGTTTTTTAATACCAGTGTTTAAACGTTGCTTAACCTCTGTACATAAAAAGTGAAACGATACATAATCATGAGCCATTGATTCGATTTGGTACAACATTACAGTTACGTTTAAACAAGAAGTCACTATCGCCTTGACACTTTCTAGTGCACTTGTCTATACAACAGTGACTCTCAAACGAGGACACGTTCATTCGGAAAATGTTCTATCATTTGTATTTTCTATTTGATTTGTTGCACTTGATTTTGCTACCTCAACCTTCACCTTACTGAACAACCGACTTACGGGACTCTAAATCTTATTTCTCATTTTACCCATAAAATTATATTAATAAATAAATTTCCATACACTTATGGGAGATTTAAATTCACAAAATAATGCAAAATATAGATATTACGTAGAACTATGCAAAAGAACCAAAGTGAAATACAAGTTACAATTTTTAGAGGATGAAGTAGACTTTCACTAAACTCTTATTTGTTTAACTGCCCTTGTAAAAATATGGATTTGCATCAAATACGCAGTCTATGAATTAGTTATGTTTATTATAAACCATCTTTAAACATTGGTTCATATTAAGAATTTATATAATGGATCACATAAGGCCGTCACGGAAGATCAAATTAGATAACCATCCTGTGTCTCCCTCCTCTTTACCTTTATGGCTTAGTTACAAGTGGTCACAAACGATTTTCACCTGTTCTCAATATTAAAGAACTTTCGAAGTCATCAGGTTGACACCAACGGAGGCGGAAAGGATTTTCGTTGCCAATCCTTTCACTCCTTGAAGTAGCTTCAATGTTACAAGTTACTAAATCGAAGACGTTACTTTTCAGTCAATTCTGCTCCACGTATACATTCTCTGTAGTACTTACATGTTTGTATTATCATTCATACATACTGAATTAGTTACACAGAGTATCTGATCATACTCATACTACTCACATACTAACACTAGATTTACGAAGACTCATTGTATAATTTGACGAGTTTCTGGGGAAAAAATAGATATCACAGGATCAGGAAGGAGAGAATGTTGAATTAGAATAATTATTCATATCGTTACGTCGATCAAGATTAAGTTGCTTAAAAATAATATTTATAATTTCTATAACTTTAAGCGTACAATCTGAAATCCGTCAAATTGACGGATTCCGTAAACCTAGTATTAATAAAAAAAACTCTCCTTTTCTATACACGGAGATCCCTTTTAGCTTTGAAGTACCGTATCAAAAGATTAAAAGAGTAATTATGTTGAACTCACCTAACCAACACATCTCTCATTCTATAGCAGGGTTTCTCAACGGAGTTCATTTTGGGGCCATGCAAAGCAATAAAAGAATCGAGGAATCACGAACTTCAAGACTGGGCCACATTTATATTATATAATTAACTTTATTTCATAGGTGCGAATAGTTAGTTGATAGATGTAGTAGCGTGGTATATGTGCAGATATGTGGTACATTTTATCGACTTCTCCAACTACAAACAAAAGCCCACACTCGTTTGGATATAATTAATAGAGGGGATCTTTGACTAATACGCACTAGTACTACAACCAGATGCTGAATAATTTGCATCCTGCCATCAAGCACAAGAATCCTATTAAATGTTTATACTAAATATTTATATAAATGAATAAGAGTACGATAAAAACATCTATGGGTATTTTTTATAGATGCAAATTTTTAACAGTTATAAAAAGAGAGGGATATAGAGGATGTCGTGGTCCAAAAGGGAGCCATAAAGAAAAAAAGATTGAGAAACTTTGTGCTACACTACGCAAGAAATTAATCGTGACTAATTCAACTCTCAATCACAATCATTGAATGGGTAAGAAAAATGTTTACTATTCTAAGGAACTTTATCTCGGAAGTGTTTCCACAAAAAATTCTCCTATTTTCTGCAATCTATCGTGGCATAATGTATCATAATGCAATCGCTGACAATACGCAAGATTTATTCGCCGGATACGTGATGATATTTGAAAAAAATGACAAATTTGTACATCATAGATGTTTATCTATTATGCACGTGTGGTATCTATGCACATTCCATACATTAAAGTGGAACGTGAGCTAGGTAAAAAAAGATTCACGAGACAACAGAGAGAAAACACGAGAAGGGGTCGACCATGTTTCAGGGAACATTACCCAAGCCCGGTAAGTATTACGTGAACACACCACGAGAAAGCGCATTTCTCTAGTGGATCTCGAAGTGGAAAGTGTACACCGGGTCGATTCAGAAAGAGTTTCGGCAGTCTTAACGGATCTGCAGTATCAGTTCCTCGAACAAGAAACGGAAGTCGGCTATTACCTAGCTACTACTCAAAGATTATGGTAATAACATTTACGACCGGGCGAATACTGCTTGTTTCCGATCTGTTAACAATAATAATCATCGTACACCGTGTGCACGTGGTACAGAAAGTAAACAATCTATAGCACAAAGAGTTGATTACATGGTAGTTTGCGAAGAACGATTTAGGATACAAGTGACTGTAGAGGAGTATTAATGTTATGATTAATAGTTGCTCTACTCTCATCTGGTTTTACCGGTCAAATTTTTGTGAAATTATTTGTTCGAACTTTGATTGCAATCTAAGATACGAGTGATAATTGGAGTGTGTGGAGTGTTATGATTGGTGATTAGTTTATTTTCGAACTTTCTTCGCTAACAAAATTATGTATTAGGTCTAGAAGTTAATTCGGCACCTTTCGTCAGAAAGTTTACCATTTATTTATAAAGAAACAATAGGCATTTTTTTCTTGGAAACGATCGCAATTGTTTCTGTGTTTTACAGCCGTGAAGATCGCCAGTTTATACCATACAATGGCGGGAAAATAATTACGTGCAACACAAAGTTATATGTGTAAGTGATGTGATATAGAGGCATCGAATTAACTTCTAGACCTAATATTATAAAATCGTGGGTGATTGTAAACAGGGAAAATTGATCTCTGCAAGTTAGGATATAAATGTTAATAGATATACCGATAGTGTTATGGTTGATGGTCGATTTACTATCGAGATTCTTTTAATAACAAAAGTACTATAGAATTGTCAATCATCTGTCTACAACCTGAGTCATTTACGACCCGTAAAAAAGGAAAGTTGGACTGTGAGTTAGAGTGACATGAACTTTGATCTTTGATTTTGCAACGGCATATATTTGAACTTCCAGACTAGATGGTTATTTATGGTTTAAAAAAAACATTGAATACGAATGAGATTATGCGCATTAGTTACAATTTAGGCAGCATTCAAATAAGACAATAATGTGAATATATTGAGAAATAAGAAAGCTATACGTTGAAATTCAAAGGTCTGAGCCGTAACTTAACAATAATGAAACAAATTTGAACTTTGAACAACTTCTCGAGTGGAAAATAAATTTGTACCTGATAACAAAACTAATTTAAGTCTATGATCATCTATGATAGTAAGTTATATAATTCATCCCATCCAATATATAATTCATACATCCAATTTGTAAGATTGTAAGAATGAGGACTACAAAGTACAAATGACGTACAATATTTGAACGTTTTTTATTCGATGCAGTGGTAAAAATTAGAAAATTCCCAACGTTCTAGTGAATGATCTTCGAAAAATTTGCAAGGCAAAGGGTTGATACAGAAACTATCAAAATTATTCTAGCTTCAAATGAGATCATCTACTGATCACAATTCGCCGGTACCATCCGCCCGGCAACACCCTGTATAACACATGTGAGTAAATAGATGAATATGTACGGAAACTCGTTCATACGTGACCTACATACACGTACAAACGTGATTAGATGTAATAGTGAAAACGCAAGTGGTTGATTCAACGATAGCGAAGCTTTCTCATTAATGTCAACAAGCGGGTGATAGTAAATAATTCATATAAAAACTACCTACGTATTGATTTTTCTGTACGGTCAATTACGATATAATATTGGAGAACGGAGTGATCCTGGATACATAAGTAAGAAATGCTATAAAATTTTCTGAGTTTTTACTCCCAAATATTTAGTGTATATTCGTATGGTGAAGAATAGGTAACTTTACGTTGCAACAAACACATTTAAATCTAATCTAATCAATAAAAAAGATATTTCCTCTAATCCAAAGATTTCTCTGTTATAGAATTATGATTCTCGTCAAAATATTCTTACTCCTGTCGATTCTGGCGTCCCTCGGCGAATCTCAGACGTTTCTGGATACGATAAAAAATTACGGACCGCCGCCGGATGTTTTAAATAGAATCGATCCGAACAACAAGAGGTATGACTTCATCGTGGTAGGCGCCGGATCTGCCGGTTCAGTGTTAGCCAATCGTCTGTCAGAGAACAAAAAATGGAATATTCTTCTCCTGGAGGCAGGAGGACCCGAGAGTCTCCTCCACCAGATTCCTATCCTGGTCGGTTACTTCCAATTATCCAGCTATAATTGGGGTTACAAGGTGGAGCCTCAGAAAAATGCCTGCTTGGGTATGATCAATCAACAATGCTCTTGGCCACGTGGAAAAGCTTTGGGTGGCACGAGCACTTTAAATTATATGATTCATACTCGAGGAAACAAGCTGGATTACGATATCTGGGCCGCCCTTGGAAACGAGGGCTGGTCTTACAATGATGTCTTGCATTATTATAAGAAGAGCGAAAGATTCAATATTCCAGGTTAGAAAATTCATCGTATCATGATTTTATGGGAACTACTTAAATTTTAGAGAGTATGAAAGACGGTGAGAATTTACGCAAATGTATACTTTTAAGTTATGTCAAAGCTCGTGCTGAATTTGAGAGATACAAATATTTCAAATCAGTTTCGGTTATATAATATGAACCCATTCTCTGTCTGACCGGAAACGATTCAGAATTAGGATCTTAACCTCCTGACATACAAAAAAAAAGGAATCCGATGTATCCTAAAAATACTATTTAATTTCGCTCAATTGAACATCAATGTAAACTTAAAAACGAGATGGAATGTTTACATTGCTAAATATAATTTGATAAGGCTAATATACCATATTAACAGAGAATAATTGAATAACCTTATTAAACAATAAACTAGATGTTCCGGGTTTAATAACTTAATAATTTTTTGCACGACGTTCACGACGTCTCGGAGACGTTAATATGTCGTCTTCTAAACGTGATTGTATACCAAACAATTAATGTATCATACAACAAGAACCCTTTGTCAGCAATCTCAACAATAAGTGTATTTAAATATATTGATCAAAACATTTTACGTGTAGCTCTCAAATACACCGCGAGCTCCCCAAGGTTTAAAAAAGAAATTAAAATAATTCATCGTAAGATTGTACTGAACCAATCGACTACGTAATCCTAAAATTAACACGCCATCCTAAAATTACCACACCATGCACATACTCTACGCCCATAATTACGCAGCGTATTCATGTTCAGGCATCAAGAACTCCTCGTATCACGGTGACAAAGGCTACTTATGCGTGGAGCACGTACCTTACCACACGGAACTGGCAAAAGCATTCCTGAAAGCAGGTGTGCAACTGGGCTACGAGATCGTCGACTACAACGGCGAGGATCAAATTGGATTCTCCTATATTCAAGCGAACCTGGATAAAGGAACCAGATGTAGCGCCTCGAAAGCATATTTACGAGTCAACAGGCCGAACCTGAACATCGTAACAGGCGCAACAGTAACCAAAGTGCTGATCGACGAGAAGAATAAACGTATTTACGGTGTCGAATTCGTGCAGGACAATCAACAGAAGAAAGTGTTCTGCTCCAAGGAAGTTATCCTTTCAGCAGGCACTATAGATTCCGCCAAACTATTAATGTTATCAGGGATAGGCCCGAAGGACCACTTAGAAGAATTGGAGATCGATGTGGTTCAAGATTTAAAGGTGGGCTATAATATGTACGAACACGTAGGTTTTCTGGGCCTGACGTTCATGGTGAATCAACCAGTATCGTTATTGCAAAGCAGACTGGCCAGGCCCAGTGTATTCGTACAATACTTCTTGAACAGGAGTGGTTTGATGTCACTTCCGGGGGGAGCAGAGGCACTGGCCTTCATCAGAACAAAGTACGCGCCTAATAGTAAACCGGATGTGGAACTGTTATTTGCCTCTGGATCCCTGCATTCCGATGGAGGCTTGCCTTTGAAAAAAGCTCTCCGAATATCAGACGAACTATACAATACCGTGTACAAGCCGATCGAGAACCAAGATGCTTGGTCCATTTGGCCAATAGTTCAGAATCCAAGAAGCGTAGGAAGGCTTACTTTGAAATCAAAAGATCCATTTGACCCAGCCAGACTAGATCCTAATTTTTTCACTCATCCGGCCGACGTGGAAATTATTTTGGAGGGAATCAAACATGCCATTAATATATCGAAGAGTGAAGCATTCAAAAAGTATGGTAGCAGACTGCACGATATCAAAATTCCAGGGTGTAGAATGTTCGAGTTCGCCAGTGACGATTATTGGCGCTGTGCCATCAAGCATTTGCCGTCGATGATGAATCATGAAATCGGTACGGTTAAAATGGGACCTAAAACCGATCCTGACGCTGTGGTGGATCCACAGTTGAGGGTTTACGGTGTTCAAGGATTAAGAGTGGCGGACGCATCCATAATGCCAACTATGCCTACCGGTCATGTGAACGCGGGTATTTATATGATTGGTGAAAAAGCGGCCGATATGATCAAGCAAGCTTGGCAATGATCTGTTAGGGTTGAATGAAATTAGCAATGAAAATTATGTTTATTGTGGGACCATTTCAACGCGTTGAATGCCGGACGAATTTTGTATGTTTGTACCACCATGTCGGAGTGATGCCACATGTCTCAATATAATTACATACTTACATGCTTCAATGTAATTATGCATATATCACATTTATCTTACTAAGAATGTAATTACTTAACTTTTCTACGATACTTCTGATACCATATATTGATACTGTAACATCAAAATCATTGAATTTCTAGATATGTGATTCTTTATTTGATTTGAATGCTTTAGCTAATTGCAGCGTCACCGGTGAACCCCATGGCATTCTACGTATTATACACATATATAATTTATTATTACGTGGTTCGAGATTAACTTCGCGAATATGACAAATATTATTCCTGAAATATCGATGCGTCATGAAACAGACATTTTTTCCTTATAGGAAAACCGGTTTCAATCACAACGATTGTGAAGTGTTCAAGAAAATTTGTTTTGATGTGTAGTGTGGTGTTAATAATTACTGGAAAGATATTTGGTAAAATAATTTTACTCGATACGAAATTGTGATTGTTAAGCAAGATCTGTTTGTTCATTCTTATAATCACGGATTTTTTAATGGAACTGTCATTAAAAAATTCTAGTGGCAATTTATTTTATTACTATAAATACATATGTGTGTAATACTAATTATTTTAATATCATATATAGATATAACATAGTATTGATTGCAACGCGAAACTCAAATTTTGTATCTTCATAAAGGAAAATGAAAAATTAATGAACAACATTTTACTAAAAATCGTCTTCATCTTTTTGAATGTTTACATTCATTCGACGAATCATGAAAATTACTATGTATGTCAAATTACACTGAACTACTCAAATAAATTAAGATGCTATCTTTCATTATTTCGAATCGAATTTATTAATTTTACTTCTACATTCTACGTGTTATAAATTTTATGATACACCAAATTGTTAATATGTTATATTGTTACTTGAACATATTAAAATTTAATGATGAAACAATGTCACATTTTATTTTTTAAATACCAAATAAAATGAGTTCATCAAACAAGAAGTTGTGAACAATATCGCTTATTTGTGTTATCGATATGATTAACTTACGTCAAATTTTAAATTAAGATACGCAGAATATTAAAAGCAGCTTAAAATTTTATATCGTGCAGTTCTTATCAAGGAGAATAAACAAAATAATCTCCGAATCTGAAATTGTGTATTGTCCGGAAATTAATATGTTCGGCAATGATGCGTTTTTATCTTTACCTTCATAAGCATTATACAACGTGTACACATACTTGCACGCAATATTGTTATCTTTAAAGCACTGATTGCCGTAGATTTTTTAAGGGACATTCTTAAATATTCCTGCTTGTCGTACAAGAAGCAAAGAATGATTTATGACAGCAGATGTATAAGTTAAAAATGTCTCCTCCTGTACCTCACAAGGTGGTTTAAAGGTTGCCTAAATAAATTGTTACCCAAATACTTGAACAAAATTTATAGTTTACTTGTTCTTTTACTTTATCATAAATAAATTTATTTGAATAATCATATACGTAGAACAGAACTTATTGTAATATTTTGTTATTTCGTCCGATGTGTAGCTACTTGTTTTTCGTAGATCCAAAAAGAACAAGTCTCCCGTGAAATCGTCAAAGTCAAGGAAGTATTACTACCCTCGGGGTCGTCGATTATAGATAATTTTTAAAATAAAAAAATAAGCATCATATAGTTATACACGCTTTGAAACTTTTCTTATACATGTACACATATCTAATCATGTTCCAAGATAGCAGTGTAATTTGCGTGCAATTATCTATATTACCAGTAAAGTCATTGCATGTTTCCCGTACTGTCACTATGGATAGCTGGGAAATAGGCAAAATAAAAATAATTTTAATTGATGTAAGTGCAATTATCGACCGAACTAAAATTATGTGTATGTAAATTCAAAATATTTATTTTCTTCCCGTTGTTTTGCAATTTTTCATTTCCTCCGACAACAAAAGAAATATTGCAAACGTTGACATAATTTCGCTTCGCACGATAATTACGTTCCTACTGATTGTTTCTGAATTATCCATACCAAGTGAATGCAATAACGTGAATTATGACAGTCATTCAAAGTAGCACACTGCGGATAACACGTAACAACTTGGATAACGATAAAGATAATTGCATAAAAATTACACTTCCTTATCTTGATGACTAAATTACTAAAAAAAGAACTTCCAGATCTTAAGTGTATTTTTATATGACAATCCATTATTTTAAAATCCGCCTAAAATAAACACCGTGAAAAAGAAATGTTCCATTAAGTAATAACAATATATTAGAAGCAAAAAATGTTAAATTTTGAGTTCTATGATACACATTTCGGAGCAAAACTATAGTACCACTACAATCTTTGAGGATTTTTTAAATTTTTATTAATGACTTCTAATATTGGGAAACAAGTTGTTACTCTGCACTCACTCAGAGAATCACATTTCTCGGATGTACCGACAAGATAATGCCCCGATGCACAAAAATCGAACAACAAAGAAATGGTTTGAAACATTTTGACTTATTGAAATGGCCAGCATGCCATTTGGATCAAAATCCGATAGAATATCTGTGAGGAATTATGGTACACCGTATTCATGCACACGATCGACAATTTTCAAGCATTTAGCAGTTAAAACACTGTAATTGAATCGTGGAATGAAATCAACGAAGAAATTTTGAGAAAAACTAATTGGCAGTATATTTCAGTTAATAGAGAAACGAGATCCCACTCCTAAAAAATCAATATTAAAGACCCTGAAACTTTCGGAAATCGTAGTAGTGCTATAATTATGCTCCGCAGTATATTTTATTTTAATTATAGAAACGCAGCATATTAATTATATAATGTGTTCGCGATTAAAATCATTTTTCCATTTAAAGAGCACACTGTGAAACATTACCGCGGGGAAATGTAATTTTGCTCCATTAGTTAGGTGGAAGATAAGTGATTTGCGTGCAGAATGCGTCGCGCAACAATCGGATGACCTACATCGTTGTTCATTCCGGTAAAAGGGAACTTTATGTGTAAAAGCATAGTTCATCAATGATGACGTAAATGGGTGAGAGGTGAGTCATACTTTTGCTTCCGATAGAGTTGCGCGTAAAATTTTAAGAGAATTTAAATATATCTTCCGATAATAATTACGACATTCACACCTGTTTACAATTTTTTGGTTATTCGATATATTATTTAATTGATATATTATTATTTAATATACTATACTTTCGCTCACTTTATTTGCTTGTGAAAATGTAAAATGTAGGAAAATAAGATCAATTGCGAAACTTTTAAAAGAACTCCAAAACTTGTAATCAGTAAACTGCGGATATTTATGTGAATTCATATTTTTATTAAAAAAATGGTATTAAAAATTGGTTAATAAGTTTGTTTTATCGAATAATCAAGCAATTTGCAAGACAGAATAAATATTTTATTCTGTTAAAAATAAATGCTGATTGTGACAAAAGAAGTGGATTATTTATAGATGTACGCAATAGTATTTAGTAATTAATTGTAGAATTTATACAAATATAATTAATTTTTTGCCTATGAATTATTAATATTCTTAGCTAGATATATTAGATGATAAATTTAGATGAAGTTTACTACATTTTTATATCCATATTTTATACCAAAAATACATATTTGCTATGTGCATCAGTAGTGATTAGTTTAGTAACTATCACAGTTCATGAGTGAAGAGTAGCTAACAGAGAGGCTAGACATGACTCAGTTATCTATAATGCTTTCAAACAGTTATGTATATATATATGTATTAAGTATATAAATTAATTTTGAGCCTTCAAGATTTCATAAAATTCAGTATTTATTCACAGAAAATTAAGTGCAGTTTTAATATTGAACAATTTCAGCATTTGTACATTTTTATGAAATAGATTCATCACTTGAAAAATGGTGAAGTAGTGATTTTGAACTGATAAAGATATTGAAAAATTAAAGATAAAGGCTTTGAATTAATTTGTACAACTAATACATGCAAAAAATGATCATACAGAAATGCTTATGTACAAATAAAAAAATAATATAATAATTCACATTAGTGAAAGTTATTAATTGAAAATATCGAATGTAATTCATGCAATGAAAGAAATTTATTAACCCAGTGATCTTATTTTCAATTGACTGAGTTAAAGCACACAAGACATGTGAGTTAATTAAGTTCACCTTGAAGTTATGTAGTTCAACTCTATTTCTCTGACACTTTTAATATTTTCCTCTCGTGTACAAATATATCTCTTAAAAATTTTATCAAAGTATAAGCTATACAACAAATTAATATTTTTGTATTTTTGATATATATTATGAGTTACTGACTCTTTTAATTATAAAGCACATATTTTAATTATTCAGAATAATGCTTAATCATTTCTTCCTACTATAGACTAACAAATAAGAGTATTTTCCATAATGTAACATACTATTAAATATCGTAATATATTCACTCTTATATTAATAATAATTTTATTATTTGCATATTGTTTCGGTTTGGAACGTAAACAGAAGAACATGTTAAAGTTACAAGATAGTTAAAGACTTCCCAATTTTTCTGTTTTCATATCGCATAAAAAATGAGTAACGCTTGCACAACACGCATACCGAGAAGTGTCACTATCTGTGAAACCAAACATACTTGACTCACACTGTGACAAAGTCAGCATCCTATCAAATGACTCGACCCAATCGTTTAGTTAATTTTACAAACACATAGAAGTTTCTATATAACCCACAACGAATGTCTTTTAGAATTCAAGACATCTACTGGTTAACATTATTTTTCTCTTGAAATCGGCAATAAAAACTTTGATAAAAGAATCAAGCGTGGCAGCTCTAGGTTAATATATTGCACCGCTTGAAAAAGCCATAAATAAGTATGTGTTTTTCATTCATGCACGTACCTGATACAACAAGAGCTTCGTTTGGACCGCAAGTATGAACGTTTCCCATTGTCAGATTAACTTTTTCTTAACGAAGATGCAACAACAAACCGGCACAAGCAAATAATCAGCACTAACACGGTTATCACTAACACTAGTCTGTACAATAAATTGGCAGTGATGAGATACGGATTATTTCAAAAACCCCGGTAAATCATTAATAACATGCAATAACCCGTGTTAGTCGCGCGTCGTAAGGTTACGATGTTACTCAAAGCCACTACCCAAAATTATTTGTAGCTTTTGCAAAACCCTAGCTAGCGTGTTGCCAACTGTAAATTTGCACGAATAGCGACATCTCTTCGAACTCGCGTATCTTTTCTACGTTACGAAATTCATTTCCGAATTAAATTCGATTTACTTCGCAGAATTTGACAAATACTTTTTTTAGAAATAATAACTTTATTAGAATACCTTGTATGAAGAAATAAAAAAATGTGATTGTATAATATTTGAAATACGTATATTATTTTTATGTTGGCGATTATGCGCAGAACTGTGCTTTATTATAAGATAAATTCAGATTAAACGCTTCCCCCATATCTAAGAAAAAATGTATTGGCTGAAAGCTCAGGAAGACATATTTAAAACAATCATTTTAGTTTGTTTGTAGAAAATTGCTACATATAAAATATTGTTTTAAAGTACTTTAATGTGAACTTTGGAGTATTATTCTGACGTTTCGCTGCAAGTTGTGGCAATACTGCTCAAACTCAATTGAGTAATTGCAGTTCAGTTTCGTGTAGAAATGCAACATGACATAACCTCTGATGTTTGAAAATTTAACTATTCTTTTGTTTTATTTTCGCACGTTTTGTAACATATATTACGTTTAATACGTTAACAGTTATCTAAACGCTTTTCTAATAAATTCACACTTACAACATGTCGGAGGACGAAGTAGAAAGTTTTGAAATTACCGATTACGATCTTGACAATGAATTCAACATTAATCGTCCTAGACGTAAATTAACGAAGAAGCAACAAATGCTTGGCAAGTATTTTACGTGATTCTTCTTATTTTTTAAAAATATAACTAAAAAGTTTTTCTACTTGTAACATGAATTTTGAAAGTTAACGAAAAGTCTCGTATTTACAGGCATTTGGGCAGATGATAGCGATGAAGAGGAATTATCTGCTAGACCATCCTTCAAAACTTTTGACAAAGGACCAAAGAATTACACCACTCCTGTAAATTTTGTAGCAGGAGGTATTCAACAAGCTGGCAAGCCGAAAGAAGAAACTGGTGATAAGGATGACGATGAAAGTGATAATGAGAGTGCAAACAAATCACAGAAAGAATTTCCAAATAGTTCAAGGTATATTTAGTTTAACAAGATTTATTTATTTAATATCATAGTATTTATGAATTCATTACTTTTCATTGATTATAGTTCTGAAGATGAAAGACCAAGTTTTATGTACCAACGTTTATCATTTTCATTAAATTCTGAAGGAGATATTGCAGGTTTACGCAAAAAGAAGCAAAAAGTAAATCCTTTATTAATGCAAAGTGGTATGGGTAGCTGGGAAGTTTATACAAAAGGTATTGGAGCTAAGTTGTTGCTACAGGTACATATTAAGTCTTAATTATTAATATCATTGTATATTGATGTTTATCTAAATAAAGCTTTGTATAATTTAGATGGGTTTTGAACCTGGAAAAGGATTGGGTAAGCAATTACAAGGTATAAGTGCACCAGTAGAAGCTCACCTTAGAAAAGGCAGAGGTGCAATTGGTGCTTATGGTCCAGAGAAAGGTCCAAAAATCCCAGACAAAAAAAAAGAAGAAGAAGTAGAAGATGGAAAGGAACTCAAAACTAAATTATCACAATGGAGAAAAGGAGATGGAAGTGCCACCAAGAAAAAAGTAAACTATGTATATCGAAGTGTTGATCAGGTTTTGGAGGATGGAAAATTGAAACCCAATAAAAAAGTGAGGGTATTCAGTGAGATGAGTAGAGTCAAGGTCATAGACATGACTGGACCAGAACAAAGAATTCTCAGTGGATATCATGCCATAGCTGGAGGTCAACAAAGACCCGATGAAACTGTTGTAATTGCTGATAAAAAGTCTAAAGTTAATTTTTCACTACCAGAGCTTCAACATAATTTGAATATACTTGTGGATATGTGTGAACAGGATATTATTCAAAATGATAGGAGGACAAGGCATCTGAGTGACAGAGTAGTTGCATTAGAAGCAGAGAAGAAAAATTTGTCCAAAGTTATAGATCAACATGGTCAGTTAATAGATACTTTAGAGAATGTTCTTGCAATTGTAGATAGGTTGATGGATGAAACAAACCAATTGACCTTACAAGAAACTGCAGATGCTTTCAAAGACTTACAAGATAAATATTACGAAGAATATAAAATGTACGAACTTGGTGAATTAGCTAGTAGTTTTGTTGCTCCGAAAATAAAAGATTGTTTGGCTAGTTGGAATCCATTGATGCAACCTAAGCAACCTATCAAATTGTTCGAGCAATGGAAGAGTATTTTAGAAAGTGGTACTACTACTCTTCAAACGAGAACTATGCATCCGTATGACCAACTTGTCTGGAATTCATGGATGCCATCCATTAGAGGAGCCATACAGTAAGCATATTTTCTTGCGGCAAAGATAAATCATCATAATACGTTTATTAGAAAATATATTTATCGCAATTTTTATTATATTTTTTATAGACAATGGACTTGTAGAAAGCCAGAACCACTGATCGAATTAGTAGAATACTGGATGCCATTACTTCCAAGTTGGATATTAGAAAATATCTTAGATATGTTAATTCTGCCAAAACTTACTTTGGAAGTGGAAGAATGGAATCCGCTTACCGATACAGTGCCCATTCATACATGGATTCATCCTTGGTTACCGCTTTTAAGTGAGTATATACTTCGTGCATTCATTAATTAAATTTCGCAGGGTGAAGAGATGATCCTAATAACATTATGTTACTCTTATCATTACAGGAAACCGTTTGGATACCTTAATATATCCAATAATAAGACGTAAATTGGGATCTGCGTTGGGTGGATGGCACCCGTCCGATAGGTCTGCTAGATTAATGTTGCAACCATGGTCTAATGTCTTTGCAAAAGGAGACATGGAAGCTTTCTTGGTGAAGAACATCATTCCAAAATTACAAATAGCCCTTTCCGAATTTGTTATAAATCCGCATCAACAACATTTGGACCAATGGAATTGGGTATACGAATGGAAGGAATTAATTCCATGTCATATAATGGCGAATTTACTGGATAAATTTTTCTTCCCTAAATGGTTGCAAGTTTTGGCTCTTTGGCTAAATCATTCCCCTAATTACGATCAAGTTACGAATTGGTACATGGGATGGAAAAGTATGTTGAGTGAGAAACTTTTAGCTGAACCGTTAGTAAAAGGTAAATATTTGGTATCCTCTCTTCAGTTTATATTAATGAATGAAAACATATATACATATATATATATATATATATATACATATTTATTTATTGGTTTACAGAACATT
Source organism: Eucera pruinosa (assembly GCA_028830335.1). Classification (NCBI taxonomy): domain Eukaryota; kingdom Metazoa; phylum Arthropoda; class Insecta; order Hymenoptera; family Apidae; genus Eucera; species Eucera pruinosa. Next base: position 18,271,016 of record JAMYCR010000001.1, read on the forward strand.
TCAAGAAAGCGTTAGAGATGATGAACAGAGCAGTTTCTGGGCCACAGAGTCATCAACCAGGTGCAATGGAACAAGTTTCATATTTAACAAGCTTGGAGAGAACTCAGCCTACCATGTCTCAAATGCCTCCGACTGCACAGCCAAGAATGGAGGTACTGTATAATTAAACAAGACTGTATGAAACTATCGGTAATCGTACGATAATTTTCTAATATTATCGATAACATATTCTTTTTGCAGAGACTTGCTGAAGCAGTAAGAACAGCTTCGCAAATACCTCAAGGTTTCAAAGATCTGGTTCAAAAGAAATGCGAAGAAAGAGGTATTTTGTTTATGCCTATACCGAACCGTTATAGAGAAGCAAAACAAGTTTACAAAGTGGGCAATGTCCAAGCTTACATCGACGGAAACGTTTTATTCGTTTGTCATAATGGCATGAATTGGTTACCAACACACTTAAACGCTTTACTAGACATGTCGGAACTCTAGAAATAATTGTTATCTTAATTTAATATGTAATTAACGTTGAACAATATATGTAGTTATTTATCTTGTACATATACTGTAAAATAACTTATAAAATGTGACCTGAAGAAAGTTACATCGACTGTCTTTTTTGTACGATTTATGCTGTACAATAAATTATTATACTAGCATATTCTCATATTCGTACACTCGTATACTTTATTACAGTTAATCTTACTTTTCCTATTCTTTATAAGAAAACATTCAATTTTTCCGAAGGGTTTAAATATTACATCTTCAGCTACTAAATACTTAATTAACATAGTACAACAATGGCAGCATCAGTTTAAACGTTAAAGAAAGAAATTACATTCAAACGTATCCTTAGAATAATAACTTCTCCCATTTCTATACAAACTTCACAGTCCCTGTTTCTTTATATAGCTTTACGCATTATAGTTACGAGACGACGTTTCGCCAAGGCGCTCCATCTCAAGCGTTTCTACATGTTTCATACGAACGGGGAACATCTCTTTTCTTCGATGGTACTCGCAGCATTCGCGTTTCACGAATGCAGTCTCGAGCCCGCGAATGTTTGTCTTATTGACCACTTCTGTTCGAGGCAGTGGAAGTCGAACGCGTGTAGGCGCCCCTGGTTATCCCACTACCGAGGCGCAGCTATAAAACTCCTCGATATGGAAAGTTGCACGTGATCCTGCGGAGTCGTACGTATGTACCTACAGAGTCGCCCAATAGGCACCGTGTATCAACCACCACGATGTGTGCCGGTCCTGTGTACCAGCCATGGGCGCCACCATACGCAAGCCCCATGGGATTCAAACTTACCCGATGGGTTACATTACTGAGCAGCTTTTAAACAATTATTTATGAGGTAATAGATAGGTATATAATTGTACAAATAAGAAAATCATATTGCACATAAATAAGCAGTGCTTATTTTGCAAAGCTGAGTTTAGAAACTCTAGAAATACAGTGGCGTGCAAAAGTATTCGATCGGAGCGCATATAAATATTCCATAGTAGTTCAAATCAGATCATTCTATTCTTTTCGAAAATTTGTTAGCGGACTAAACAATTTCGTAAATACTCTTATCGGAATAACTTCGGGTTTAAAATATATTGCAAATAACATTCGAGTCTAGATATTTTTGTACGCCACTGTGTATGAATATGAGGTTGAATAAATTATATAAAGTTACTTGAAGTTTATGAAACTTTTAAAATTTTGTTATATTATATATTACATCTATATTTTTAGATATACACTACAATGCTGAAAATAAAAAGTTCATGTTTTCCTGTTTGCATTTCCCGTTATTAAAATAACAAAACATATCTGTAAAATATGAAACATTTAAACCATTATAATAGCGACCTTACTTCCCAAGTTATAGATTTGACCAATTCTCTCCAGATTGCAGTCCCCTAAAAAGCGTTCAATTTTTGCCTATCCAATCACCATAAATGCATTCTCTTAGGGGAACAATTACGCCAAGTGCACCGAGTCGCGACAACCTGAATACTTAACAATTCGAGCCATATAAGATAGTTGAAGCTATTTTTGCATTCCTTCATTGAACGAGTCCGATTCTAGGTGACGCCTATGGCACCACTACCAATGAGGTCGCGTCTCGTACGCGTAGAGGACTGGTCCTGTAAGAGGATGGACATCTCTCGCCTACACGCCTAGCAGATCTGTGCTCTCGGGTGTCGAGAAAATTTGCATCGGATCGGAGTGTGTCTGCCTAGTAACTGGCTGCCTTTACTGCAACGGGCTCGCGCGGCTGCATTCGAGAAACGGTCCCTGCACTCTCTTTCTCTCCTCCTTTCAATGTATACGTGCTCATGATATGCATACGTATACACGAGGCGAGCACTTGTCGAACTGCCGGCCAGATCTTAACGTCTATCGCACGAGAGACAGTCGAGGTGAAGTTGTCGCCTTGCGAAGGGAAATATTGGGCCGACAACCGTTGGAAAAATAAAATTGCATGCACGGAAAAGGAAATGGTCACGTGCGTGCGTCTACGGGCATATTCTTGGAAGTACTTGTAATACTTACTTTACAAGTTGCGTGCAATGCCACGCCGTTCTTGCGACCGACGTGTCGAAGATAAAGCGACCATATGCAGATATTTGTCATCGAATTCTCGTGGCTTTACTGCATCGCGTTGACTTCTGAGTATTACAAGTTCAGAAGAGCTGATTCTTCGCGATAAAATTGGTCGAAAATAATAGAGTGTTACGAGGTGTACTTAAGAAGTAATGAGACTGATTTTAGAATAATGTTTACGTTCCACTGATTGATAGATTTATATTGTCTTCTTCAAAATAGTTCCCTTGAGAAACTATACACTGCCGGAGATGTTGTTCCTACTCCTGATAACAATGCTGGAACTCTTCTATTGAAACTGTTTTCAGTTGATCGATTGCAACCATTCGAATGTTTATTACGGTTCCAAATGACAACCCTTGTTGTGGTCTTTTATTTTTGGAAAGAGAACAAAGTCACATGGATTCAAATCTGGGGAGTATGGGGGATGAGGAACCACAGGAATACCCTTAATCGTATAACGTTGCTGTTGTTCCACTTTTGTAACGTGTCGCTATAAACGTACACTTCTAAAACTCGCTGCCGAATCGCTCGTTAATGCAATTTAGTATTTCGACGACTTCTACATATTCTTTAATTAAAATCCTCCGTAGCGAAAGGATTAATAACTGAAATAGAAGAATCGAAAGATAAAATACACATATATTAAATTTACCTAAAGGAGGAGCTAAATTTTAAGATACGCAAATGGCTGATGTGTTACGAGTGATGCGTTCTTTTATGATTAATGTGAACTCAATTTGAGGGAAGCGAGATTGAGCGAGGTGACCGGTTAATGGCAGCACCATTCAGATTGCGCCATCGTACCGCGGTGAATGAAGTCTCCTTGATAACAGGTGAAAGAGCGAGTCTGTATCTTGGTCCAACCACAATGCTTTTACGCGATTCGAAAAGCGAATTTTTCTTGGAAAAGTAATGGTGTTCCATTTACAATCTACGTATAAGTGAATTTACGTTCAGGTCACCGTTACAAGGAAATTTGCATGCACGAAACCAGTTCTTTTCCTTTTCTACGATTCCCATTAAAATCCGTTTAATGGATCTACAGACATACGATGTGTCGTGAGACTGTAATGGAAAACAGTGCGCAGTAGAGAGATTCAACGAACGGAAACAAAAAACGATATTCGATTTCTATGAGTACGCATACAGTCAGTCGCAAAATTCTACGTACGCCTCTAAATTTCAAATGTTTAAAAAGATAGAGGAGTTTCGACCAGTTTAAGAATAGTAAGTAACCTATCAATCAGAGCTAGATAGATTGTCATAAGACAGTGATTTCTTTCCTATTCCTTTACAACAAAATGTACGTAAATCAAAAATAGGATTTCACGAAAATCTAGGTACGTGTATTGAAGTATACAAAACTTATTGTTTTAATTGCACACATATTTATACTTTGTTAGATCCTCTGATACATCTGCAGCATCCTGTAACGTGTTTAACATTAATAAAGTTATGTTTTATATATTTTTAAGAGCACGTTCATCACTTTAATCAAAAATGTCTTTTAGGATTCTTCCTCACTTGTGATCTTCTACTGTATAAGTTTTCACGCTATCTTTATTATTTCAAAATCTGTCCGTACATATGTAAATATATAAATTTTCAAATCTGTATGTAGACTTTCGTGACTGACTGTATATACTGTTTAATAGCAAGTTCATCCCTTTTTTCATTTTTCTCAAACGATTCGATTTGCAGATCTAATGAGCTCGCAAGATAATTCCAGTTTTGATTTAAATGTTCCATTCATTTCTGTTGCTAATCGTATACGCACCAATTACCGGCCGTTGTATAATCTCTCGCAAGACTAACCAGTAATTAAACTCTGTCGCGGTAAATTTGCTATTTCAGATATAAATTAATCCACGGAAATAATCGTGAAGGCTTATACCAGCACACGCTGTGCTCGCAACGGAATTTTGAGCGCAACGTTCGATCGGTTGATTATTTATTAATACCGTGGCAAATGCTAGTGACGTTTAAATAGTTAGAGAGGTCAACGGCCTGGAATAGGTAGTACATTCGCAGACACGTTTTCAGCAAAATGTGATCGCGCCCAAACATTCCAATCCCACGCAAATCGCTGTCCCTAAGTTCCTCCACGAAATGCCAAGTACTCATAGAAACGGTCAAACGTCAGAACAGTTTAGCGATCGCAGCTCTACTTGGCCGCGATATCGTTCGTAAATAGGTAGAAAGTTATTTATAACACCGGAACTAAAGCTGCAACGACGAACATCCATAAGAAATCCGTAACAAAAGACGGCTCTAAACGCGACAGGGAGATATTCTGAATAGATCAATCTTAGTCTTCTAACTTGTTATGAATATGTACATAAATTTTAAGTTCAGCTGATGGCTGCGGCTATGGAATTAGCTGAGATTAATGGTGGTTATTGTGTGTTACGTAAATATTTTGAGACAGTACGTTTCAAAATATTAAGCTTGTTACAGTTCTTGAATCAGTTTCGAAAAATTCGGTGGCAGGTATTTCGTGTCACGTGTTACATGATCAAATTTATTGAAAAATCTAACCTTTTCACTGTTCGGTAATATGACGAGACGTTGCAATCGTAGACGATCCTAAGTGGGATAAAACTTAGAAAAAGAAGTTTATAGATTGTACGGCTTTTCTTTACAAATAAGGAAAATACAAGCATTCTAAAAAAAATGTTTCTTATGGTCTAATAATAAGGAGACCATGTTGCCCATGTATCATCGCTAGATTAATAATTTATACTTTTGAGAGTGCCCGTATTTCGTACGGGCTCAACAGTAAAATGGTTAAACTGCGTCTAAACTGTTAGAAGTTAATCACATAAGAAGGAAAATATATAAAGTTATTATAATTTATACATCGTGTAATATATAGGGTGGACCACCTAATGCGACCATCTTAATTCTAAATATTTCGTTATTACAAATTCTAATATTTTCGTTATTAATAGAGTGATCCAAATTTTTAGAATATCTTTAGGATCAAAACTCAGTAGATCATACGATTCCGAAGACTCTTCGTGCTGATGGTATTTGATATTGTTTCTATGCCTCCTTTTTAATAGGAAGAAATTTTGTTCGTTTTACCAATAATGAAAATAATTTGTGGTTCTACCTGGTGTAGATAAAGGACCATATTTCGCGTCCGGTATCTTATCCTTTTCCAACGATGTTGAATAATAACACGATTACGCGTTCAGATCGTCATCGACAGAAATACTGAATTAAAGTTTACATACTACCCGTCCTTTGCGAGCACGTGGTGTTGCGCATTTGCAAACTGATGGATTTGGTGAATGATTTACATGACTAACTATTTCAAGGAATTAACAGACGTGTGAGTTATCGTTGCGTTGATCGTGGGCGTCACGGCGAGATTTGAACTAGGAGAGGTTTACAAGAGGTTTACCTTTGCATACTCGAAAGATAGAGAAGAACCATAATGCCGCCATACTGGCGGCGTACTGTTTTGAATAATATCGCGTTTAATGGGAAGCATCTCCACTTTCTCTTCATCTTGTTCAGCTACTGCGGCATCCAAAGGAAAAATATTGAAAAATTGCGAAGCATTAGTAAAGGGGTTGTTCGATTTGAAGGGTTTAACTCCGTGACGTATAATTTTTTTACTGGCTACAAGTACAATTAGATTAACTATTCTATGTTTTAACGCTGTGTAAAATGCGAAACGCCGTACCTACACATAATACTATTAGATGTACAAATTACGTTTAAGCTTTCAAGATTTCGTAAGATTTAATATTTATTCACAGAAAATTAAATGCAGTTTTAATATAAAAAATTCTCAGCATTTATGAAGCAAATTAGTCACTTGAAAAATAGTAAAGTAACGATTTTTAATTGGTAAAGGTATGAAAGTTTAAAGATAAAGGCTTTGAATTTATTTGTACACCTAATATAATTAATTGTTTTAATTATTATCGATACTTTTCGTATTGGTTTCACATTTATCACTTTATCTTCACTTACATACTAGAAATTAGAGGCTCAATGAATTATTATTTAAAAATGTGTATAAAATTCGCTTGAACGAATTCCTTCTACTTGAATTATTGTGTTCTTATAAAAAGCGATACTTTTGTCGACCTACGACAGGAATGGTAAAAGTGAATTACCGAGAATATTCCGTACTTTGACGCGCAAAACGTTAAACGTTAGTTTAATCGTAAAACAATCTTATATCGTACGCTTCTATTTTATCTCGTATTGTATATACACATACCTTTCCGGTTCTACAAATAAGATTTCACAATGTTATAATCTGATTTATTTGCTTCAGAAAACTCATGCTATTCTCGATTATATTACGCTTTCTTGCTTCAACTGATACGCCATAAATCATGGAAATTTGAAATCCTACAAAACAGGGGAGGAAAATTGCATTGCTAGGTAATATTACTAGGTTACGGATGGAAATAACGAAACACACATGCGCAAGCTGCCGCAAGAAGTTTAATGCGAACAACGCATAATGCATATCTGGACAAGATATGCTCGACAGGCTTCCTTTAGCCTCGATCGTCATTTTGTTCTTCTTTCCGCATTATCTGAAAGGCCTCCCAGGTCGTGGCTCCTACTATAATGCACAGAACCGTACTGCAATGTTTCGCGGACGTGCCTCTATACGTTTCAAGTATGCGTGCAAGTGTCATTTATATATATTGCAAGCTTGCAGAGGTGACTATTCCACGTGAAACGATAGCGAACCAAAAGATCGTTTTAGAAACCGACGCCATTTCGCTTTCCGCTTAACAGATCGTTATCTTGCAGTTCTGCTCATGCTTAAGAAATTATTCCTTTTTAGTGTCATTCTTTATGAAAGTACTTTAATACCTGAGAATGTGCAATGTACAAGAGGAAGGAGAAACTTTGAGACCGTTCCATATACAATAGAAGTCATATGAACGACTTAGATTATTAGAAATATTACATATCTTAGGTGAAAGATAGATAAAAAGTAAATTATAGATTCTATAATATGTATAATAGCTGTTTTAAACGAAGTATGTACCTATATGATTAGTGAATTTAAATGAGGAACGATGTATCTAAGTGCCAATGAAAAAGATTGTTTTGCGCTATGAAAGGATATAAATTTTATATTGAATACGGTGATGAATACTGTAAGGATTAGATTACATAAACTTAAGTGAAATAACTTACTAAATTATAATATAATAATAATTAATAAGCCACGGATCTTTATGCATTCATGGGAAATTTGCCTATGAAAGAAAATACCACTAATGCTTCAAAAAACCACGAAGCAAACAAAAGGATGTCTTTTTTTATAGCAACGAAACGTATGTGTATATCAACTTTTTTCAATTTCTGCTGCTTTAGGGGAACGTTAACTTACTTTCCGAGGCGACTGTACGAATTATACCACAAATCCTTTGGTAGTTCAGAGTCTAGTTTCTAGACAAAGTTTTTCAACTTTGGGATGTTCTTGGTTCGGTTCCACGACTTCGTGTCGGTCCTGATTCTTGTCATTTATGTGACCCTACTCGAGTGCTTCGTTCTCCGGATGACCTAGCTGCAGTCCCTCGACATCGGAATGGCTTTGACCTGGTCACTCTCTGCCCTTTGTGACCTGCATGGATCCTTTGGTTGCAGGGTGGTCTCAGTCTGACATTCTTACTCTTGAAGCCATTCGGCTCGAGGATTTTACGCATTTAAAGCGATTACTTATGAATAGACTGCGGATTTTTATGCAATTATGGGAAATTTAAATGCCCAAAATACGGTATAGAATGCACTTAATATGTAAAAAGATACCCAATATTCAAAGTGAAATAAGAATCAGTGTATTTTGAGAGTAAGACAACTCTCCATTAATTTTGTTAGCAAAAATATGAATTTGCATAAAGATACACACACCGTTGCTGCTGTTGTGAACTTAACACATAATAATAAAAATATTGTACCCCTTGTAACGATTAAATCTTACACAGTAAGCTTTAACGTGGATCAAATTCATACTTTTACAAACATAAACAAAGAAGTGGACGCGAAATGCTGATTGATTTCATCTTCTAAATATTATACGTATACGTTGCGCTTTACTTTTGATATTTCGTACCGTACCGCATATTGCCTGCATTACATGTCTTTTTGCACATTTAAACCCCATAAATGCATAAAGATCAGCAGGCTAGTTGTAAGCGTAAAATTTCCTGATGTTAGTCACCGTCAGATTTCCCCGGCCAAAATGTAGCTGATATTTCGGGGCATTTTTGCGGATGAATGAGTCAGAAGGGAAACGTTGGCACGCCACGGGTGAACGAACACCAGGAGAGCACCCGGTGTATCGAAGCGAGCAACAGGTGTGACTTGTGTATCTCGGTTGGGTACGTGAATAATCTGGCTGGTCGTTTCGTTGGCAGGTGTACGTAACCACGTTCTGTCTATACACGCGTACATATCCGCGGGAAATGACGCGACGATCACTTTCTGCGATATTATTTCGTTGTATGCGCCACGCATGCTATGCACGAGCTGCGTGACCCTTTTTTCTAGATCCCACTGTTAGATATCCTATGCGAACGAAAAACTTGATTTGACCAGTGAGATATCGAAAAGTTGTCTGTGAGTTTAAAGCTCGAGCCATGCTTTTAGCCCGCAACAATCTCTCAGATAAGTGTGATTAATCTTCAACGCGTTTACCATCGTAAAAATCAAGATTAAAGTTATGAATTACAATGATTCCAAGAAATTTGACGAAAAACGGATGTTAAAGGTTTCTTTCGAGCAGCAAGGTATGGAAACTAATTAAAATTCCGAACAATAAACTGTGGATCGCTGCTGATTCGTGGCACGCACCTGTGGAACGAGGCGAAATGCATGGCAAGAGGAGAAACAAAAAGACGGGGTTTCGACCGAACGATTTTCTCTGGCCCTTTAATCAAGAAGGAGGAACCCGTAACGACATAGCGTGTAATGAGTAATGACATCTGGTCTGTACAGGGCGGGGCTAACAGGTCCCACGTGGTCTCCATGGTTATGCGTGCACATACTCTACGTGTACCAACACTATCATCCGCTTTCTGCTCGTTTAAACACTTACGAACTCGATTTAAACGACCTCCATCCGCGCGACTGCTTCTCGTCCACGTTGTTCGTATCGTTCGTTTATGCGAAGTCGGATGATTAATTCAAATATAAATGTTGATTAACTCGAATATTTCATTAGGAAGCTCGCTAAAGACTTTTCAATGGAAAAGCTTTCAAATTTATTCAATATTTTTGCTATAGGGCTATAAGGTAGCTCTATTTTATCAGTGAATCGGTGGAGTTTATAAAGTTTTTCTATATCCTAGTATTGCATTAATCTTCGTTTTATGAAATTAGGTGCAGATAACAGTAATTGTCAAGGTAAATTTTAAGAAAATTTATTTCAACAAATAAATCGATGTACGAATCAAATGTTAAAACATCCGCGTTAAAGCTTCTTTATTTACGTATGTATATATCATATTTTTTCCCCTTTATTAGTATGTTCATGGATAAGTATAATGAACGTAAAAGTTTAAGATTATTTCTGGCATGAGAGCAAACAGATTGTAATAATAAAAGTTTATGAGTCCGTTATATTGCTGGATAAAGTTGTGTTCACAAATGTAATGTCAGAAATGGTGATTAGTAAGGGCTTTCACGTAAACTCTTATATCACACTTAAAAAATGATTTACATCAGAAATTAGGATCAATAATCTCAATAATTATATATATTACATCATTTGTTTCTGGCTAAAGATTCCAACTTGACGATTCGAATAAATTCGGCGAGTTATGTTTTTACTACGATAAAACTATACATATAATCGCGACATTACTTAAGTTGAAGAAAATCTTCGATTATATTCTTATTGCGTTTCTAACAAAGGAATTAATTAGCTTCCAATTATGCTATTCTTCGTTGCAACTAACGAATAACGTAACGACCTCGTGAACTTTACGTCGTTTCCCCATGAAACGACGTATTTTGAACCGTCTCCACGAAGAATCGAAACACACCTCAAATTTCATAGAGTTTATTAGCTAACGTTGCCTGGGTTGCGTAACGGTTAGAAACGCATAAAGCGCGATTATAAATCCATTTCATAACGCGAACTGTTAGTGCCAGATACAGACGTAGTACACGCGTGTATATCGAAAGTGCAATATGTTCGCGTTAAAGCATCCGCCTGCTAAATACGGTATAACCGTATCTTACAATCATACCGAGCGATACTGTTGCAGCGTTTCAGCTTTGTCGCTGACGTCTGAATCGTAATTGCGTACGAAATATTACAGTCTACGGAGAGGGATTTCCTAATAGGGGCATACCTTCTATGGAGAGATAAACTACCCTACATTAGGATGTCTAACATCCTCTCTAACATCTTGTGCACAGGAATGAGCCCGGTTGTGTAACGGTTTAATAGCAAGAACTATATTACCAGCGTAAAAGAGAATACGTTCTCCGTTCATCCTCTACGAAAACGTTGGTCATCCGCGTAGGGAAATATTTCTCGCAGTTTTATACAGGATCTCGATAACTGATGGTACAACAGGAAAGAAAATAAAACATAAAAAGATAAGTCGAAAACATAGAATAACAATTTTTCATATGTGTATGAGATGTAGTTTTCGAGAAAATCGACTTTAAATATGGCTATGAAACATCGGATTGAGCACTACGATCTTCTGATTAGTGTTGGGACTATCCGGATAATCGAATATCCAAATATCCGGATAATGACGTCCGGATTTTGAATATCCGAATTTTTTCCTACAAAATCTAGTTATCCGAATATCCGTTTAGGCATAATTTAATATTGTATTATAATAGCTATATGCTTATTATTTTATATTACTCTCTAAAGAGTAGTAACGCAATAGATTCAAGCTAAAGGTATATTTCCTCGTATTTTGCTTCTTTTCTGATTATTCCCAGATTATTCGGATAAAAGTTTACAGTTTCAGGCAAGCCCTGCTTTTCGACTTATTTCCTCGTATAGAGTCACCTTCTTTTTCCTTGTACCACCAGTCACCAAACACCCTGTATGTTAATTGAGGCACCATACCTGCTGCGTACCGTGGAATATTTTTACCTTGCACAGTTGAAAAAAAATACTTATTTATCGATGGTAAGTCGTAATTTTACACATATGTCGGGGGTGGGAGAGCTTCTTCGAGTTTGCTGCGTTCAGAGAGAGACTCCTCTTTGTTATCTTTTTTACCCTGCGTATTAAAGTGCGCGAGGTAAGGGCATTGTAAATTCTGTGAAACGCATTTGCGTATATGTGTATAAGGAATCAATGCGTCTCGGAAATTTTCGAATTTACGTTACTACCTTGGCTATTACCGACTTTGTTGCAACCCGATATATGTTCGCGGTTTAAAACGAACGCGGAGCATCGTACGTTACCCTGGTTAATTTGTGTCGTGTAGAAATCATGTTAAACGTTTCCAGAGCCGAGATATCTATTATATGTTTGGTCGAAAAGGATACGGTCGAAGGAAGGGCGAGAAAGTGGTCATTACGGGTGAATAGCCGCGTGTGGAAGTTGTGAGAACCATGGTGCCCCGTGACGGCGTTATTAAGCAAAAATATTGCACCGTTTTCAGAGCATTAACGAACAAGTTTTACAGGGGAACGTAAACCGCGGCTGGCTCGTATATTAAGCTGGTCTGAATGTTCTATGAACGAATACGACAAATCCGTGCTTCGGTTCTGACCTTCTTTGGCGCGACAGCGTGGGCGCATTTACTTCAGACGGAATTACAGTCTGCACTTACTCCATCTTACCTCAGTCATTTCAGTATAAGTAACTGCAATCGTGAACCGTGACCACCGCTCGTATCATCTGGTTTACGTAATTACACGTACATGCATGTGTGTGCGTGCGTGGTCTCGAATCGAGAGGTAAATATGCCCGGAAGTGATCCTCGCCATGTGTGCACTCGGAGGTCCTGCGATTACGGAATTTAGAATTCGTCGCGAACACGGGAACAAACTGGTTTTACCTGAATCGTTTTACGCCAGTAGAAAACGGATCTCACATTAGCCAAGACACTGTTAGAAGTTGCTGCCTTATCTTGGAACATTATGTCGCCATCGTGGAAAATAATAATTACAGTTTTCACGTTAAATCGAGTACGGAACGTTCGAGATATCCAAATGTTTGGTATATTTAACGCAATTTTTTTGCCAACTATCTAATAGAGGAAATGTTAGTGTTGGACTTTGTAAGAATATCGGAAAGCAATGCTTTGAATTATATTTATCAGTAGAAAAAGTATATTTAATCATTTGAAATATTTGTATCGAGTTGGTGCGAAAATAATGTTTGCTTTTAATAATGTTAAAGTCGTTCAAGCTTTTACGAAAGTAACAATTATAGAAATTCTTATTAAACGTTTTGAGAGCTCTTTTTCTAGACTAATTTCTATAAAGTACAATCGTAAAACACACTGGACATTGTGCAATGATTAATTAACCCTTCCACTGTAAACCGGGGTCAAATTCACTCCAACGTTCTTAATCTAAAACTGTTTACTACATTTTTCACCTTTATTCAATTATTTCCATGTTCAATTTAGAATGTTCGAAGATGCTACCAGAATGTTTACAGACTGTTTCAGAGACTTATTACCCACTTCAAAACTCATGAGGTCAATATGACTTCTGTTTACTACACGAATGAAAAAAACGTTTACAGTGTAATGGTTAAATAAGTCGATTTGCTTATGTATCCATAAAATCAACATTGCTTTTCCACGAACCTAATATTCGATAACTGCATCTTACTGCGCTTTTTAATAGTTAATTATTTAGGATTGGATTGCGGTCAGGTATGCTGCAGATTTAAAACGTTATGTTTTCGAACGGATAGATGAAATCTAAGATACGGGGCATCTAGGTACAATATCGTATCGGGGAAACTTGGTCAAAAGCCAGGGAATGTAAATCACGTAGATAGGCTGATCTTTCTCTACGCAGAATCATAGCGGATATGCAAAACTAGAGTAAAGTGCCAGATGCCGTTTAGCGATAGGAATGAGCGTAATTCAGACTACATATTGCTCTTATAGTCAATTGACGATGCGTTTGACTATATCATTCGCAAAGCAAGCTGTTTTTATTGCAGAATTGTATCCGCGATCCACTACAAGATAACATAATTATGATCAAATTATGGTACTGATTACAGTGATGCATCAGATATCTGCCATTAATTAAATTTTACTACTTTTTATCTACGCTTCTCTTTATTGCAGATTTCCTTAAGAAACTTTCTCCTTCAGGTTTTTATGAGAAGAATACGGTGTTAAGTGTTTTACAATTTTGATGAATGATTTAAGATTCTGATTTAACACCAGGATATCCTAATTTGTATAATTTTTTGTTTCTTTTTCGTATCCTATTGTTCTTTACATTATTATTCAAGATCTCCATTATTTAACAATATTGATTAATGCATAAATATTATGTCTTTCCATAAGTAATGTCACTTCTCAAAACGTCACACGAATTTTCTGGCTAACATAACATTTAGCTTTTTGTGTCAGAACTATCAGAATAATTTCTTCAGCATCCTAAATTATTCTAATCGTATCTATTTATCATTCGCCTCATATGAATTAAAAGTTTCTCGTTTGTCACGATCGAATGATCAAAGCAGTGCATTATATTACTCATATAAACCGGCAATAGAGCTGTATGATGCAGTTTTGTTAGTTGTCCAACACGGATATCGCGTTACACGCATAATATCGAGTAAAAGTACAGATGCTTGAACCCTTATCGTTTATCAACTGATTTAGCTGTCGTTGAAAGAACTATGGTACGTTACCGTGCTTAGCTTCCGCATGTATGTATAGTGACATGCTTATCGTACATCGAAAGTCTGACATAAACTACACCTCGTTCTCGAAACTCTAAACTCGCTGTTTGCATAGTTAAACGGATTTTTATAATGACTAGTATTGATATCGGCGCAAGATAAATTACATCCACATTTCACGACCCCGGAGGACCGTTTCCTGTTTTGCACGCAAATAACATTTGACACGTTCGTGCATTGCAACATTTTATAAATATATATTTCGTTTCCACATCCACTTGGCAGACCACGCTCCAATTGGAATGGAAACACGGGTTAACACATATTTCCTGCAACAATTTATTACTTCTACCATCATCACATATATTCTATATTCGCTGCCATCTAACGCACATTCCGTGTCGTGTTAATATAACGATTTCGCAGCGATTCCCAAAAAATTTCTCACCCGACTGCCTCGTTCCTGTCGTTCACAAATCATAAACACATCGCGGCGACAAAATTATGCGCCCACCTTATTTGCTCCGTAATGCGTAAATTATGAGTCAACGGTAGACTGGTTTCGCTCGTACCGAATTCAAATTACTGTTTATTTTTTTATATTTTGACATGAAGCAGGTAAATGTCAGATACCGTATAAGGTTTCAGTTTTATATATTCCTAATATAGTTAATAAATCCCTTCTCTTATAAATGAATATTCATATCTCTGTTATTATAATAAAGGGAAGATCCTAATCTTTAAAACGGACCATCAAGATTAATAAGAAAAGCAATTAGTAGCTTTTATTAAGCAGAAATGACTTCTATGATACTTATATTGAGTGAACTATTAATTAGACTATTGAAATATTGATTGAACATATTGAAATGATGAATTAATGTAATTCGATATTAAACGAAGACACAAGTATTATAATATCATCAATTAGTGCTATAAATGTTCGTTTACTGTTCTTTGATACCAACAACACAAAGTCAACAAATTACGAGTTGTGCCATTGTTGCAGCAAATAAACTATACGTCAATCAGGAACAAAATAATTCGTAATTTATTTTCAACATCGACGGAAAGCATTTTAATAAGATCATGCATCGTTATTTTTAAACTTTATAATATTAGATGTATCAATGAATAATCAACTTTCTAATTCAAATCAACATTTATTTTTAACAAAATTGGATACTTATTCGATTTGATACGTAATCCTTGTGACCGTGTAATGTCTAACATCAGATAAAATAAATTTGTTAACTCATTTAAAAATAGTGGATTACTTACTGGTACACCTAATACAAATGAACAATAAATGAATGAAGTTTTCCAAACGTGTATAAACAGACTCCAAATATTTTTGAGTCCCTGCATCTAAGCAATAAATTAATACGATCACAAAAACCCAATCCATATTCATTATTTTGTTCCCGATGTTCTACGTAAACAACACCTGTTTTATCGATAATTACAAAGCGAGCAATTTTTTCCGCCTTATCTCCCCACAATCGATGTGCTCCGAAATCACGTTGCTTTCATTGACGAGAGAATTCCGAATGAACGTCGGAAATGTCTCCGGCAACAATCGGAGCTCGTCCGGTGGAGCCGTCCGCGTACAACTTCGGGCGCACCGAAGGGGTCCGAAGTTGGCCGAAGTTACGCGAATGCGGACGAATAGTCGGCTCGAATCCGCGGTGCGGCGATGCATCGGTTCGAACGCGCGCACGGGCTGGCTGTCTCGCTTGTCTCCCTAGTGCGTCGTTCGAGGTTCGTCCTCTCTCGTTTCTCCATTATCACGAATCGCGACGGCGCGGCGGCGTTCGGTTTTTCGAAAATACGCGCGCTACTGCTATACGCCGCCGGCACCGGCGTCGTTTCATCTCTGCCGACTGACGTCGCGACGTCACACGAGGAGCCTGTGAACATTTTCCGCGAGAACGAGTGAGTGCCTCGATGAATTCATTGATCGCGTGACACTTGAATGCATTCGTGGACGCGCGCGTGCTATCCATCGACCGACACGCGGTTCGATTGTCGTCTCTTGGTGCGACAGGTTCTCGCTGTTCGTTACTAGGTTCGGAACTGTGCCCAACGTTTCAGTTTGAACATCGTTCGTTTGTGTAATTTATGTGAACGTTTGGGAAAACGTGACGCGACGGGTGGAAAGAAACGCGCGCACGGAACATGGAAGGTGTGATATATGTGCGAATTGATAACTAACCTTTACGCGAGTGTTCGCGCGTGCCGCGTGGCTATCCGTGGCTTGAAGTTTCCGCGGTTTCACGGAGCACGCGCCGATTCACGACACGAGGAAGCTGTTTGAGAGAAGCGGAGCCGGTTCGTTGACAAAGTGGAAAACGCTTCCTCAACCAGGCCCGTTATGGATTCCTATCCGATGGTGAGTCGTTTCCTAATATTCTCCCGCCTCTTCTTGCAAGTGTGCTAATACTATGCTGACATCATCGTATTTTTCTTGAACGCGTTCAAATTGCTGCCGGTGTTGTCACCTTCCGTTGTGTACACATAATCGGAAATTCCCGTACCTTATTCTTTAATAACGGCAACGACTAAGTACAGGATAGACCACTCATTACTAAGAAAACATCATAAATTTGAAACTTAAACATCGATCGTATAACAAATCAAAAGTCACAGACAAGATACAGAATAGACCTATCATCCAATGATATTTTCTGTCACACGGTTTTGCTGTCTCGAGACCCGATTACCATTTGCATTTTCACTTTTTCGATTGCGTAAAATTTATAGCTTGTGCGTTCGCTTTTACATTTTGCATATTAAAATACTTTAGAAGTAATTACATTCTTTTTCATATAATAAAAGAGAAGATATTCTTCCGAAAATTCCGATTTTTTGTTACATAATCGTATTTCAGACCATGTGACACGAAATCCCATAAGATGATAGGTCTATTCTGTACCTCGTCTATGTTTACGAACCTTACGATTTAGAGTGGTGGTTTTAAGAAATATATTCAATCCAGCCATCAAAATCGTTAAAGTTAATCCTCTATAATGCCACGTGACTTGAAAGTTACATTCCCATATATGTGTATCTAAATTTGTTGATTTTTATCTTGTTTAATCCTATTACAGATCAATTTTGTCCAAAACAATTAATTACCGTAATATTTATTTATAATTTCTATCGTTTTAAAAACGCAATTGTTTTATTCTAGTCTGATGTCGCATGTAACACTAAAACGGTAAGAGTGCTAGGTAACTCCCTGATGATTCCATATAAGAATGAATGGTCTATTCTATGCTTCGTCGATGATAACGATGATGATCGTTATTTTGTAATAGTGATAATTAGAGGGCGTATTTTTATGCAAATTCATACTTTTATGAGCACAATTAAAAACATGGGGCTTTAATAGAAATTCGTTCTATCCTCTAAATATAAGAATGTATGGTTTACTTTACATATTTTATATATTTCTCCATACTACGTATGTGCACTGTACAAGCTTTTGCAAACCTAGACCAAAAATGCATAAAAATTCGTAATCTAATTATTACACATGCCAAGTGCGATAGGTGGACGTACATTTATACATCCGACTGTACACATATATGTGAAGATCACACGGGAAACACAAGTTCATCCTTATTGATTTTCTTATTTTGGTGCAATCTCATAATGCTGAAAGGTAGTATTTTAATATGACCTAGTTGAAAAGGGGGATATTCTATCAGATCTATAGATACAAGCCGGAAGAACAGTTCAACTAATGCTAATAAATCTGAGAGCCAGAACATATTTATTTAATCTATTTTTTACTTTTTTGCAAGAAGTTTCTGTAAATCTTCCATTTTTTTTTATACAAGTAGGAATTATACGTATCTTCATACATATTGCTATCACTGTAACACCACAAAGCTAGTAAAAGCTATCAAATCTGGATCAATTAATTATTACGTTTGATGTGAAACCAGCAAGTATTCTAACCCTAGGAAGACCAAATTTCGAATCAAAAGGACAAAAGTTTATTAAATAGCACGTTTACCAAATCAAAAGTACTTTTTCAATATTAATCATATAACTTTAAAGGTATAAGCGATGACAAATGATCTTTTCCTAAATATTCTACACTACGAAATTACACATTTTTAATGGTTTTTACTTCGAGATAGGCATGACGGATTCCGCCTCGCTTTTTCTAGGGTGGAAATACTTGTGAAAGAGGATGTATTCGTATTTATAATTTATGTATATGTACATCAATACTTTGAAAAATGGTATCGTTGGACTTCTTCATTCACCGTGTATCGTCAGAAAGTGTAGGGATCGGTTACGAAATTTCGTTGCTGAAAATTTGGTTAAATTTCGGCAAAACTGGTTTACGATTGATTGTGAAGTGTTCATATCTGAAAATGAATAGAGACATTTCTTACTGTTTGTGGCAAATATTTGATTGAAGGAGGAAGCGCTATTATATCATCAAGCGCAATAAGCGCAGCGCGCACAATGGACGCCTAAGGATCGGATATTTTCATAATCGTGAACAGAATGATAATAATGGTTGGCGTAATTTACGGTCCCTGGAAAAGGCTATTAGCGAGCGGTGCAAATGTAGCAATTCGCGCGTCGCCGCAAAAACAAGCCGTCGTTCGCGAAGTCACGATTCATTGCGCTTAATGACTGAGTTTTGTTCTTTTATTTATCATTTTGTGGAATAAAACGGTTCTACTTGCAAGCAAAATATGTATGTTTCTTTCGTAGGTCGAATATTATAATAAATATTGCAAGTATTTAGTCGGTGTCTTTGTTGGTTTCTCGTTTCAGTCAGATCATGTTGATAGTACACATATGAAAGTAAAATAAAGTCGTGGCACAGTTCGTTACAATGAACGAATATTTTCCGTTTCTTTAATCGAAATTTTCTTCATATGTGTATTCGCAAAAAGTGAAGTAGTTTACGAAACTTTTAAACCAAGAATAGTTTCTTGTTTCTTAGCAAAACGTTATCCGAGTTGGATCAGAGCGATGCATTTTTTTGCCATGATTTTATATACACATAAAGGCGTTAAATAAAGATTTATTTCCATTACGCTATATGCTTCTCTAAATATTTGTTGCTTTAATTGCTTTGATACAAATCGCTACACTTTAATTGCCGGTAGTTCTAGTGTCAAAGAATGAATTCCTTATGAGAAGTATTTTTATTCCAACATCGATTTTTTCAACTTTTCAACATTCTACACTGGCACATAATACGAAGGATAATCAGGTGGCCTATTTTAGGTGGGACATCCTTTATATTTATATGCTTATTGCATTACCTTATATTTATTGCACTGCGATTCATTACATTTTACTTAAGCGATGGTTAGTGTCTCTCGGCATAACAATAATAATAATAATAATAATAATAATAATAATAATAATAATAATAATACTTTATTAACGGACATAAGTTATTTGGTATCAGACAAAAAAGTACATAACAGCACATGTTTGAATACTACAAAAAATAACGCCCTTAGTACTAGTAATGGCCAAATATCGATTCCTTGCTCGTTAAGGATTAATAAAGATTAAAATCGAACATTTATAGAATAATTTAAACAGTAGTTCGTAAAAATGCGCTATATACATTCTACTTACTTCAATATTCATTTCAACTCGCATAACAGTCTTCACGTGGGGTAGCATCTCCGGAACGGTCAAGATTAAGGTGATTTATTCCCGTGACGAAAACTCTTCGGGGGGAACGATGCAATTAATTGCAAAATTATCGCTGCATCTTCGCAACGTTGCCCGTAATAAGGCAGATAAATCGGAGGAGCAGAATGCACGGTAAAATCGTGCTGCTAGTTGCTGCAACCATTGCAGATGAGCTTTCCGGATTGAGTGGGGAGATAATGATCTTTTCACGATGTTATCTTGATCTTCGTGGACTTCTTGGTACAGAATACCCTCGAAGTTTCAATTTCGTACAAATTATCGACTTCTTCGCGTCGAATTCATCCAAAACACGAAACATAGTGTCGCGTAAACGGAGGCGGGGAAAATAGTTATTTGAAATAGAAATGATGGATTATGAAATTATTTATATCTTTCTTAGGTGTACAAATTAATTTAGTGCCATTGCATAAAATTCAATGTGTACTTATTGGAAAGCAAAGATAATTTTGATGCTCTAAATAATTTTTATAGTTGAATCTCCATCGTGCGCGATTTAGAAATGATGTATATTCTAATAAAAAAAGATGACGATTTTTAGCGAATGAAATGTTTCAAGACTTTAAACGTAGAAGCATCGAATTAATTTGTACACCTGATAAACGATATAAGAATTATAGTTATAAAATGAAAATTTCCATCGCGAAATAAAGGTACAATTTTGTATTGTAGTGCGAACTCGGTCGTGGTAATTTCAATAACTTGCACGCATATCTCGCTCATTGCATTTTAACAGGCAGAGATGGCAGCTTACGAATAAACAAGATGAAAAGCAATATTAGAAAGGGAAACGTGGATTGGCTAGTTAGTTGCTTCATTCATTGCATGTACCTGGACACTTGCCTGCATTTTCCCGTCTCGTATAACGAGCGAGTTCGTATTGTGTATAATACAACTACAATCTTATGATATTCACTGCATATTTGTCTAATTCTTCATTCCGTCATAGTTACTTGATGACACGCTAGAATTACACATTAAGAAACTAATTGTAGGCTGTTGAAAATTCAAAAATATCCATATGCGTTTTCAATCGATTTTCCCGATTAGATTTTTCTACGAGAAAATGAAGTTTTAAAGATTCGTTAAAAATATACAGATAGTCGCAAAAGTCTATATACACTTTGAAATTTGAAATATTTAAAAAAGTACAGGAATTTCGATCGTTTTAATAAGAGTAATTTATTCATCAATTACAACTAGACAGATTGCCCATCAATAGTGATGTTTTTTTCCATTTGTTTGCAGTCTTTGTACGTATATGAAAATATATAAAATTTATCGTTATAATTATACTTATACTTCATCAGATCCTCTGACGCGTCTGTGAAGTACTATAATTTATTTAGCATAAATACAATCACATCTTATATAATTTCACAAGCAATTATATTTATGTAATCAGTGATGTTTTCTTTATGAAATGTCTTTTAGGAATCTTCCTCACCTATAATTTTATATATTATGAATTGTCCCGCGATTTTTATTATCCCAAAATATGCAAATTTAAGAAAACATGCAATTGTATTTGAAATTTAAAATATGCATGTAGAGTTTCGTGACTGATTGTACATACACATATTTGACTATTCGTAACTGACGGATTTTAGCATACGCTATCGATTGTAACAACTTATAGTTTCATTAAAAGCTGTGTTTTACATGGAGTTGAGACTGTGTCTTGTTGCCATAGGTAAAGACGAGATCTCCGGATTCAGTATAGAGATAAAGATCTCTTCGCATCGTTATCTTGATCTTCATGTTAAAGTTCCAGTTTTACGCAGATTATCGACTTCCTCTTCGATTCATCCTCAATTTTATCGATACCACTATATATACGTATATTTCTTGACTATTAAAAAGCTCAGTTTTGCATGCACCAACGATCTTAAGATTCAGCGCACAGATAATGTTATAACGTCGATCTTATTTTGCAACGGTATCTAGATCCTCCATGTTCGTGAATCATGATCTTTGAGAAGTATATTTTCGATGCTCTAATTTTCTACAAACTATCAGGCGTCCAGTCTTGCAGCTCTTATCAGACACGCGTTTCTGAACTTTCTAAAAGATCATTTTTACACTTTTATTTGTAGAACGGGAACGGGATTAAGATTGTAATTTCGTATTTATATCGAAAGATTGTTTTACTGCATTCATCCGGCCGATTAATTAATGCGCATAACAAGTGCCTAGCCGTGCTGTGATTTATCGTACATCTGCGGTACAATTGTGTTATAAAAACATTTCCATGGTTAAGAACATGGAAACTTCATAGATTCTATAAAATGTATGCTTAGAACTTGTTTATTTGTGTTTTTCACTACGTGATTGAATTATTTACATCTTTCGAACCCTTTCGCTTGAACTTCCTATTTTATACACTTGCTTTACGATTTACAACATATTTAATATATATATATATATATATCCTAATTGCTGCTGAACATCAGAAGCAAACGACAGAAAAATAACTGATAAGCACCTGGGAAAAGGAAAAGAAAGTCGAGAAACAGCAAAGGAAAAAGGTAGTGAAAAAAGAAAAGTAAGAAGAAAGGGGAATGATAAGAGAGAATGGAAAAGGGTAAAGGGAGTCCAGGAAACAAAAGGAAGTAGACAGTTCAAAAAGGAACGTTAAAAATTAGAAGGGGAATGCCTAATGAAATAAGTGGAAGATAGATTGAATAATCCTACGTGAAACTCTATACCGTCAAGGGGTTAAGCGGTTAATGTGGCACGACTTTCTTCTTCTTTGGACTCCTAGGGTAGATATCCCAATTACTGCCAGTGTCCCTATAATTTACACTTTCATTGTTTTATTTAATAACGAAGGAGTCTACGAAGAAACGAGACTAACAATATTTCAATACTATATTTGAATTTCATTTTTATGTAACAACACATGGACATTGCATATATGTTTATATTTAATATTGAAAAATAAATATTAGAGGGTGAATGTGTCGTTCGAGTATAAAAACACGACTAATATACTACACATATAAGTAGAAAGTATAGAAATTTTTATAATGCAGTAAACGCGCTGATTTCACTGTTTTTATTTTCTATCTGTCGTACAAAATGACGTGCTAATGTATGCAAGGATCATTACCATTTAAGTGACAACTTTTCAAATAACAGTAACAGAGACATTGGGCTTTGATATATATTTTCAACGAATTAGTAATTAATACATTGTATTTAACGTACGAAAAAATCATCATAAATAAAAAGGATGTTAATTAATGCTGTGCTCCAAACCGGAACGATTCGTAGGTTAAGTAACTTCTAAAATAATTAATTGAAGTTGCACGACAAGCTTAAAGTGGCAGCAATTGGGATATCTACCCTACACATATGTATGTAGAACTATTACGCGAAGTTTCGACCATCCTTCCTGATTCACCCGGTACTATTTCCCAAGCTAAGCCAGGGGGAGCACCCAAGGTCCGATCCATCTCGAGGTATATTTAAAAAGAAGGAATGCGCGTCCGTTTGTTTCGCGTTGCTTTATTTAGCGGGGCCGCGGAGAGTCACAAAGAAATTCCAGGCTCGTCGAAAGGTCAAGATCGGGTTTATTTACTTCCAGTCGGAGAGCGGCGTGGAACGAGGCGTAATTAATCGCGAAGCTATCGCGATATCCCCGGAAGGAGGCCCATAAACCGGCAGAAATAGCATGCTGGAATTTAACATGATACAGAATCATGTTATTAGTCAGCGGGCGTGCACATCCTGGCGGAGGATTCTCGTAAGTTCATCCAGCAGCTACTTCGCGTTCTATCGTTGTATCAGCTTCGGCAGTGGTCGTCAAGTGCCACGGTACCAGCTATTATTTCGACCTTCCCGTGCATTCCACACCGTGATTGCTACCTACTTTTTGCTTCCATCCGCGAACGAAATCCTTGGAATCGTCCATGGATGAAGTCATTTTGAAGGAAAAGAAACGGTGGCGCTCTTCGCAGAGTAGCCTTGCTCGCCTGTGATCTTTTCGCCAACTGTCCTGGCCAACCTTGTCATTTTTTTCGACAGCTTATCGCTCGCTCGCGACGTAGTCGAGGGGGATTCGCTTTATGGTTGAAGAAGTTTGACACTGTGCCGGTAGATCTGAAATATTCGATAATAACCACGTCGATATGAATCTTCTTGGGGGTTCTTTAAGTGATCTGTTTCTTGGGATTTTGGTTTTTACGTGGCCGAATTGGGTAAGTTTGGTGAAGTGTGTTCATTGGGCAAGGGGAGCTTGAAACAAGATACGCGATTGCAATTTTGCGTACACAGCAAGGAAGACTGGCCAACGAGTGTGCTTTATAAGGTGCTTGTTAAATTTTACAACCGGTCATTATGCACTCGATTCTGGTAAAACTTGAGGAAATAATAATAACGCGCAGTTTAACCGTCTCGTCGTTCCCGATACGTATGTAACCCCACGTTTTTGGTTTCCATACGCTTGATCTCACGCGAAAAACGGCCCGATATATTGCCAACAGATCCGCTCCTCACGCTTATGGATTTCCATGAGCCATGGATAAGATAATATCTAAAAGCAATCGTAATTATTATAAGCTTATTACAGATATTTTACAACAATCTTGCGGTTCACTCGAACTCGAACACTTCTGCATTTTATGAAAAGCCTCATTCATACCTCTTTTCTGCTTTTTTTTCCACGCATATTGTCCCAGACGCACAGACGATTTCTCAAGTTGTTTTTCCGTTGGTGGTCATCTGTCGTTGAGAGAAAACGGCGTATATATGTGTACGCATATATTCGATTGACGGCAAATGAGTATCCGTGTGCCCGTTCCCTTGTCTTCTTGACATACATAATAACGCGCATAATTCATCCATAAATTATCGGCCGGATATATTCTAATTCCGGTGCGTGGGTAAATGGTTATTATTGCAGCTTGACAACTCAGGATTGTCAAGTTGCCACGACGGCATCGCTTGTTTCGATGGCTCTCGAAGGATGGTTGGAAACTTATGATGCCATATGGGACACGTCCGAGCTCGGAATAATTTATGATAGCTTTCTTAAAACGATGCTGGATTCCAGCTGGTGAAGCGTGCGTATAAACGAGGATTGATTGCATCCTCCAGCTCTCTTGCTATATACACGCACCTGAAGAACAGGAGATTGTTTAAAGCTAAGGCACGATGATTATGGGGCCCGATCGGCTCTTTGGACGTGCGAAACGATTATTTAAATGTCACATCCACGGGCGCAGACTTGGTCGATCTACCGGTTTCGAGATGTAGTCGCTCTTAGTCGATTGCGATCGTATCGCATGGCAATGTGAGAGATACGAGGTTGCATCAAATGGAAAAAGAACATTTTCACACCTTTTTGGAGCATAATCGATAGAAATTTGCAACATTACAGGTGGACAGATTAAACGTTTTACTACAGGAGAAGTACAGTCAAATATGATTGTAACTTTCAATATTACACGGAATAAGGTTACAATATTAATAGTGATTGCCACTCAGCTTAAACTTACATACAACTTGTAGTGAAACACGATGCTGGGTCCATAATTATTTGGAGCTGCACGAGTAGTGGTATTCTTATTAACACACAACAATTTATTGACGGGGTGATGATATTTACACTTTGAAATACAATCTTCCGTGTAGTGCAGATAAAATGGATATTAAAGATAGTTCTTTTTTACGCATGATAATGATCTGAATGATTAAAATTCCTTTGCAATCTCAGGATATTAACCTCAACATTAAACAATAATAAACAAAACTTGAAAACCCTCTTATGAAGAAATGGAATAAAACATACTATATAATATTGAATTTGGTTAATACATTGATTACGCGGTGGTCACTTATGACTGGTGCTTGTCTTCTTAGCAAGGTCCTAGTATGCACCGATAGTCTGTATATATCTGTGAAAATTCTACTGTATCTCCCATGATCCAGGAAACTTCCGGTCGTGGGGAATTCGTACCCTACGCGACTTTCAAAGCCCAAGATTAACTCTCCTGTGCATGGATGAGAATTAGGGAAAATGACCCACGTACTGTCACTGTTCCTATAACTGCCACTTTAATTCGTTTATTTAATAGCAAAGTAATGTATAAGGAATCGCGAGTAAACGAATTTTCATACTAAATTTGGACTTCGGTTTACGTAACAACACATAGACATTGTATATTCATTTACACTTAATACTTATAAATATATATGTGGAGGTAAATGTGCTGTATTGAACGTTAAAACGTGACCAATATATGTGTATATTATATCTGTTACACAAACTAACGTGTTAATATATGTAAGACGTGTTTCTATTCAAATGAGAAGTTTAGAAGTGACGGTACGAAGGGCATTGGACTTTGTTGTACATTTTCAATACCTAGTAATGAATTTATTATATTGAACATATAAAAAAAATGTTCATAAATAAAAGAGCGGTTGAACAATATTCTGCTCCAAACTAAAACGATCTTTATGTTAACGACGTATTAAAATAGGTAAATAAACTTATGCAATAACCTTAAAGTGGTAATACGTGGTACCTCTACCCTATTCCCTCTATTGCACGGGTTTGGTTCCAGGAACCCATTGTTCTCCTTATACTTTTATTAATTAAATACAGTTCCTTTTGCTTGTAATAAGATTATTGCTTTATTGTATAAATCTACTACATATATAAGAATGTTGGACAAGGGAAACAATATCTTCATTCGGTCCCTCAAACCGAACGCTTAGAACGAGAGTCAGCACTGGGATTTCAAATACTTAAGGTGTATGATCTCCTGAGAAGAAGGTGACACCGCTTCAATTTTTGTTGCCCCATTTCTACTTGGTCGTGACGAAGCTAGGGATATCTCACTGCTTCTCCGACGCGGAGTTAATCGCCTCAGGTACTCCTTCCGACTCACCGACAGCTACATCAATTGTGGCTCCCAGGGCAAAATATACAAAAATTCGCATGTCGGTCAACGTGTTAACTCAATTGACTCAATTATCTTTAGAAGACTTACGGCTACTATAGAACCAAAAGGAAATCCTACGTAGTTTTAACGTAAGACGTTCCACTTATTGTTTTTCTTTTTCTCTATCATATTAATTTCAGACACTTTTTCTTGTCCCATCTCCAAAAATAACGAGAGTATTTAACAAAGCGAATACCGAAATGGCATCTCGAAATTCTCGGAAGTATCGAGAATCCTGAAGATGTCGAGAATAGCAGATATTTTTGGGATCTCGTCCCGATCCCGAGAAAAATTACCATTCCGATCGAGATCCTGCACATTTCTAGTTAATACGTCGCGCAATCCACCCAACAAGATCAGAATTTGTTTGCATGAGTCGATATCATACGATTTTCGTAATCAACGAACGCATTGTACGATTCGTCGAGTAAAGCATTTCCAAGCTACGTATAAGTACCTACGTAACGTTCTTGTATCCATTGCAGAGAAATAATCACCGTGCAGGGTGTGATTAATAACACCGCTAGTTTCTTGTCGGTCAGCCATTTTCATCGTTGTGTTTCGATGGCGGGGACCATTTAGTAAGTACAAGCGGGGATAAGGGAACTCTCGCGCACGCGTGGGCTTATCTGGATCATCGTGTTCCATTCAGAGGCGGTCACAATGGCATTGAACGATCCTCGCAATCAATTAAATATCGCCGGTATAAATATGAGTTAACGAAGGCCAGAGAACCGCCTGGTCCCGAACCTGGTCGAATAAACGCCACACGCGATCCGAATCGATAAATTGCACGCGGTGTCGCGGCCATAACGGCGAATTGATCACTTTCGAAAGCACACTGTTTCGGAGCTGTCCGCTTTGAAGGGAACACCTCGATATAATTGGCCCTGATAAATTACATTTGCCCAACGATCGCCCGTTATTACGAGCTAACTTCTTTATTTACGATCTTTATTTAAGTGGCAAGCGCGAGAATGGCTGGATATAAAATCTCTGTTGTACTGATATGAAAAAGAGGCTTTCACTTCTTTACAGTCTGCCGGTGCCGGCTTTAATTCTTTCGGGTGCGGTGGTACCATTTATGTTTCACAATAATTGTCTGCTGATACAAAAACTACCACCGTTGCGAATATTCCAAATATAAATGAATCGTTACACAATTATACCAGCAAAATTAATTGTTTTCTTACATTAACCTTTGTACCCGATAGAGTTAACTTTTAGCGTATTAACCCCCTTGCGTTATAATCACGAGTCGCACTCGTGGCGTAAATTGTGGTCCAAATAGAACAAATTTACGCAATATTTATAACAAAGTTTGATTTAATTCCTTTAACTTCTCTTAGATCTTTAAAAATTTGTACAACAAATACGCTTAAAGTAGATTTCAATATCTTGCATTTGAAGCAAAGTTGGAGCAGTGAATTGTTTTCGTTAAGTTGCGCACTTACGAAGGTTCTCGATGAGATTTGACATTTATGGTGTCAAATTATTAACTACAATTGGTTGAATTTAACTTGATTTAAAAATCTGTCTTTCATCCATTTAATTAGATAAGAAATTTAACGGGAAACTGTTACAAATCTGTTATTACAGGGCTTTGTAAGGTTTACAAGTTCTACTTCCCTTTTTTAACACTTCTTAATAACGCAAGGCTCAAAAGTTGTATAATATAATTTACAAATTCCGAGTAAACTCATCTTATGATTTTCAACGTTAAATTTATCGCATCGTATGAAAGTGATGTAAAGCAACGCCGCCGTTTCTTCGTATCGATGGAAAGTAAACGAAAGAAAGGAAAAGAAAGAGGAGAGTTAATATCGCGGGTAGGTTGTGTTCGATGATATTTTAATTCGATGTTATTAGCGGTAATTTTATTTTACCATATAAAGGATGGGCGTCCATTAGTACTGTAATCGTGGTTGGCGCTCGTTACGCAGACAAGATTCAGGATTCCTCGTCCACCGCTTATGACATTCTTGTTACTCTTTTGACGAGGAAGAAGAAACGTGTTCTTCATCTCCCATCGGGACTCCTCCAGTCCCTTCTGACTGCTGCCTTCTTACCTTCTTACCGTGCTTAAAATCCAGCGAACCTAAGTCCCCGTCAAGCGTGACGGGACTACGATGAATGGGACAGGAGTCTTCTTCCTCGTTGCCGATGAATGAGACAACAGTCGTACACTTTTCTGCCTCGCCTTCTCGGGAACTGGTTGACGTTCCTACTCGTTAAAGCTCCGTACCTTACAAAGTGCCTGGTTTCCACGCAGAAACGTATTATATTCCTCGTACATTTCTGTTTCCTTCTCGTTTACTCATTGCATTTTGTTCGCTATACGCGTGTGATGGATTTGCACGATTTCGTGTCTTTCTTCGAGCATACATGAGTGACGTTATGTTGGCCTCCGGGTGAATTCGAGTAGGACAGAATGGGGCAATGGCGGGTCAGAGGGCACGGATGAACACTACAATTGTTGTTACAAAATGGTATTGCTGAAAATTTCACGTTTCCTTACGCGTTCTGTAACATCACTAGCTGCGTCCCTGAACAGTTTTCTTGCTCAGTTCTACACATGTACAATTGCGGTAAAAAATTTTCTTCCACTAAGTAATTTTTATTAGATTAATCATTATGTAATTGATTATTTTTGTATGAAATTAATAGTTCAGTAGTTTAGGTTTATGAAAAGCTACTTTCAATAAATATATCATCTCATATTTTGATTTTCCGATCTGGCAATTATTGCTTAAGTCATTGTCCTCTTTTACCCTAACACTTATATTTTTGAGATTAGCTTTATTCGCGAAGCTGCGCGTCGCGAAATTGCACATAGGATTCTTCTTTGATCCCTGCTGACTACGTATATGTGTATAACCTATATTTATCTGGAAAGGAAGATGGTCTAGGCAAAAGTAGGGAAGAGATTAAAACGACTCGGAATTTGGCGATGATAAAGGTCGGCTGAGTAAGAGATAAGGAGTGATTCAGTTAAGCAACTATTGTCTATGCGTTAAAGTTTGTAGAAGATAAAATGAGTTGGCATCCAACAATTGTGTATTAAATTAATAAATATAAAATTGCTGCTTCGGGTAGATCAGTGCTTTAACTGAGAAATGACCCAATTACCAGGTTAAACCGTTCTTAACACTATGCGCTCAAAATATCTTTCTCCATACTCAAACTTATTGTTAGACACGCCACGCACCTGATTCTTACCAAGAAAAAAAAAAAACAAAAAAATCGTCCCAGATTGATCCATAATTTATCATAGAACGAAGATTCTTGGAGTTCCGTTCTCCGGTCGTCGAAGGGTCGACGATACGGGTCATTAGTGGTCAAAAACATCGGCGCCAAACGCGCCTAATCTCGGTTACGTGACCGAACGAATGAATGAGCTTCGTCCCGGTATCGATGTTCTCAAGGGTGCCACTTAGACGGGAACGAGTATGCTATCAGTGTCCTGGTTCCCGAAGAAAAAAACTGGGAATAACGCGGCTGGCTGGCGCTGCCGGTTCTTCCTCGAGATCAACAATGGCGATCACGTGTGTCGCGGCGCTTCGTTTTGCCCGCGTGTGCGCCAGAGTATGTCTCTATGTGTGTTTGTCGCATAGTCGTGTCGTTGGTAGCGGACAAGATCCCATAGACGGTGCGAGGGGGTTGAAGGAAGGGGTTAGAGGCACGCATGAATGGAAGCTTCATTCATGTGGTTGGTCGGCTTTCCTCGTACACACGCCGCCTGGCTCTACCTCTTGCTTTTGTTTCTATCGAGGGACCGAGCATCGATGTTACGCGCGCGCGTTCCTCGTGGAAACAATGCTCTCGTTTCAGCCGCTCGTTGCATCAGCGTCCTCGTGTCCATTGGGATTTATATGCACCGATGTCGCCGTGACGCTTCGATCAGCAGCGCGATACCAACGCAGAATTAATCGATACGATTAAGTGCATAGTCTTTAATGGTATTAATACCATAGTATATTGATAACTTAATAGTATTTAAGTACACACACGTTGGACCACCTAACGTGACCACATCCAATTATTTTCCTTATGAATAGGGAGATTAAAACTATGTTCGGTACAGATAATATGACTTTGAAGTGAGTTTATGGTGATGGAATTTAATTTATCCTAAAGATATCGCGTGTTGTTCAGTTCGTACAAAATTAATGTTCGCCTTTCTTCTACTAGATAAAAACAATGCTTGTTTTTGAGCTCGTTGAATTCGTTTCGATTCCTATTAGTTGATGGGTGAAAGAATGATAGGGTTGTATATATAAAGAAAAGTTAACGGCGATCTTAGAAAGTTATGTAAAAGAAAACATAAAAGAAATTATATATCACCGCTTTGAAAGTCCTTTGAAATCGTGTTATCTGTAACAAACAAATTTTAATCGATTACGAGTAACGGAAATGATTGAGGTGGTCACGTTAGGTGATCTACCTTACGTAAACACCCCTTCATTTATCTGTCTACTATTGTCATATTCTAGTGCTTCTCGAATTTGTTGAAAATCTTGTTCAATAATTATTGAATGATCATTGCGAACAAGTATACTTTCTTCTTCCAAATTTGTCACACTTTTAAGTAGACTAAAAACTTTTGGATCGGCAGCTACTGATTTGGTAGTGCAGATAAAGTTTATGGGGTATGTATAATGCTAATTAGGGAACTCATAACTTAACGTTTCCCGATATGGGAAACATAAGGTGGTTAGATGCGTCTGTCTTTTCGAGATTGGAACACACACTTTCCCTCGGACGAGAAGTTTAAAACATTTAAAACAGCAATAGTGTTTCACCGGATAGGAAAACGTGCGATTCTTAGTCCAACTAATAACTTTCTTCTCCTGTGTTCGAACCAAAAGTCGTAGAAGACCGCGTTCGAGCAGTCAATCACCATAAATTATCACTTTCTACTCGGTGCAACGTCTAACACGCCAGTTCGAAACGGCATACACGCACTCGAGATCGCGATGCATGCAAATTAGATGCTTCATCCTCGAAGTGCAATTAAGCGTGAACCGAGGGCGTTACAAATAAAACCAACGCCGTGAGAAACGAGATTATTCTTCGCTCAGTTATCATCCAGATCATGGACTTCCCAAGCATTGTAATTATCTAGAACTTTTTTTAACGCTGGGATTAAATGAAAATTGGTGCAACGTGTGTTGTGAAGCAACGGAACAATTAATTATACAGCTGAAATTCCTGCACTTCAAGTAGAATCATTTTCTTTATATGTGTAGAATCATAGATATTATAACATCGGCGCCTAACAAAAAATGTAAAAGTAGGTATATATGTGTATATTCGTAAAACAAGTCCTTTTACCGTGTCCAGGTTATTTCAATCAAATATTATCTTAATATAGATATTTGCTACCCTTTTTGGACGAGCACAAAGTTGTGAACAAATCAATTTTGTTTCAATGTAATAAGCAACACATAAGTCGATCTCTTGAATATTCATTTTATCGGCGGTAGGCCAACTGTCTCGAACTTATCCGGGACTTATCTCCAGAGAGGTTTCGTATAATTAAAATTTACTGGCGAGGAACGAGGGATCGATGGCGGTGTGACCTCTGTCACGGATCACTGTCGGTTAGCAGTAGCTTTCCTGAGGAAATAGCCGTGTGACAAGCAAGGTTCCTCTGCAGTGACAATCAGTAGGCAGGAACCGTAAATCAAAGTTCGACTCTCTGGTTAGATAAAATCATTGTGCCCGTGACGTTAAAGATAAACTTGTGAATGTATTTGTGTTGATGTACCGGGTGACCCTTGGAAAATGTTTCATTCTCTTCTTCGTAAGGTTTGAGAAATATACACATATATGTATAAATTCAGATTCAACTGATTTCTATGGCTATTGATACAGTTGTTTGAAAATTTATTTAATTCTGTATCGTGTGATCCAATTTTGAATACCGCTGCGCATTTAGATTGCACTTATTAATAGGGCGATGAAATTAAAGAGAAAGGTAAATTGTAAACTAAAGGAAGTCCAAAGAATCGTTAATAGATTATTAGATTTTAGTGACATAGAATTCAACGAGAATTCTGTTATTCGAGGTAGGATGAATTTTATGCGGTCACATTTTCTGTGAAACCGGCAGATATCCTAATACTTATGGATAAGGAAGGGTGCACCACTAAAATACTCCACGTCTACTGAAACACTTCATTCATCCCTATTTCTTGCACGTTTCCCATAAACAGAAGACATAATCCCATAATCGGTCACCACATCGGAATCACCCTGTATAACGTACGCTCCAGAAGGGGAATAAATAAATGCTGGGTCGGATCGTTTTATATCGAGTTGCTATCTCGACCTTTCTTTCTCGGCGGTGAGGCTGGAAGGCACGTCTTATATGGAATAAGGGCTGCTTATGTGCGGCCACATACGTATTCATATAAGATCGTTTCCACGTCGGGGCACAAGCGCGTCTATCTTTCCCCAGTTACGAGCGAAACTTAAGTACTCGTGCGGTTTGATGAATGGACCGTAGGACAGACGAAGCACGTGGGTGGAATTACAGACGCGATTCGCCGGTTCGAGCGTGCCACGTTATTGGAAACGCGGCAACGATCTACGACTCACGATTCTTCACGCGATAGAAACGTTTCAACGGTAAAGTCCTGGCTTCCTCGTAAAGTTTGCCTCCATGGAAAAGTCCAAAGGCGACTCGTGCTGATTAATTTGGTGGAAAAGTGGTTGGAGAAAGTGTCTCGTGAACTTTGATATTCATTGTTATAGCAGATTTTCGCTCACAATAGACCGGATAATTTTCGAGATTTACAGTGGCTACTACAGATCGTTAGCTTTGGTATTTACGAATTGTTTAATTAGGTTCAATTAGATTACAATCTCTGACGCGACTACAAAAACTTAGTGCTTTAGAAATGATACGTAGCATCTGATTAAAAAACGGTTCGTGTAGAAATACGATTATAGTAGAAATTCAGTGTATAGACTGCGAGTTTTTAGGTATTTATAGGAAATTTCGATGTGCCAAAAGAAACAAGATCCACATAATGCAGAATAATATACGCAATGTATAAAATAAAGTACATTTTTAAATGCTTAGAGGGCGAAACAAATTTCTGCTTGTACTTTATTCTTTTAGTTATGTTTATAAAGTTATGAATTTGCATAAAGATCCGTAGTCTACTCATTACATTCTTGCCACTCCGCGGAGTACCAACCGCACAGTGAAGCTTTGCCATTCCATTAACTAACCAATTCGATTAGTAGATATTGTTATATTAATCTACTGTTATTTCTATATTTGTCCATACTTAATTTAACTGGAGTATCCAGAATACGAAACGAAATGAATCGAAAGGCAGGGCGGTTGGGCCCCGCGTTGTGTATACGGTATTGAAATATAAACGAGAGAATGCGATGGAATAGTTGGAATAGTATCACGCGGCATTAAGAAGTCAGGAAGATTTGCGATCGCTGGCGCGTATTACTAGGTTCAATTTAAAGAAGAGAAAGTTACGGATCGTGAAGATTAAACAGAGCAAATTGTCGCGAATCACCGTTCCCTTTAACGATCCAATAAAATTCCATCGACCGTGCGCTTCATTATCCCACTTTTCTGAGATTACCAGCGTGCTCAGGTGTATACCTGCGAAGATATAAACCTCTATTTACGATTATAGTCGCAAGAAGCCGCGATATCTTGCGTATAAATTCCTTTGTTTTTGCGAGCAAACATCCATCGTCTTCCAGCTCCTTTTCTTATTTATGATTTTCACCAACTTTTTAGCGTTTTTACACGGGGCTACAGTTACTTTGATGTAGCTATACGAAGCTTTTCGTCGATCCTGTTCTCTGCTTTTTCGTTCATCAGGCTAAACGCCTGTTACCTTTGTATTCGCGTAATAACACACTGCTAACCGAATGGGCAGATCTTCCATTTCCTTTAGCAACTCGTTGCTTTTTTACATTGTCCGCTTTTTCTTTTGTTATTTTTGCATTATTATTTAACCAGTCTCAAATTGGAGTTGTTTGCAATCCATTAAATGCCTTTTATGCTTTTGTGAAACACAGTTTTCAGTAAACTTTTCAGTTAACTTTAGTTATAACTAATGGAAAGAAATAATAGTTCCCAATTGAAGGTAAATAATATTTCATTAAATTGCATTAAATCAATTAAAGATGTCGGAAATTAATAACAATGAAAGCCCGAGTGAATTTTGCATGTATACAGCATTTAGTGGCTTTCAAGTGAAGATTATTCTTGCGAAAAATACGTGACGCAAGTGGTTGGCTAAGTCTTAATTCTTTGACTACTATGAATGCATATAATACGTCTAGCGAAAGCTACTGGCATGGACTATAGATTCATATATGCATTTGAGGATTATATCATACACAAGATACAAATGAAAATTATTAGCGTTTAATATGGACACGAAAAGAAATAGTAATTTAGCAGATTATAGTAGTAGATTAAGTAGCAATTTACTTAATAAAAGTAAATAGTAATTTAATTGTACGTCGTATAATATATAATAAGTCGGTAACTGAATAAAAAACGCGGAGTGAAAAAGTATTCCGTCCACTGCGAGAGTTCAAACCTGGAGTGTTCCACAATCAAAGGGTTTAATACCGAATACGATTATTATCGTCTTATTCTACTATACGTGTAGGTACGTAATTTTAAAATTACAATGGTGTTATAGAGGGTTAAGCGATATCTGCTTATTATCGAGAGAGGTGAATTTTCCTTGTTGTCCCCCCAACGGATTTCTTCCATCTCTCTGACGACCCGACTTAATTTCCAAAGGCTAGACCATTTCCGTGGCAAATCCCGGCATATAACAAACTTCTTTTCATGGTACACGCGTTGAAATCGGGGAGAAGAAACGAGGAATGTTTACGAGGTTCTGTTTGGCGTCGGTGTTCTCTTCTAGGAATGTACAAGGCACCTCGAGTAGTTGGCTCGGACGTTTTCTCGTTGGACGATCTTATTTGTAGAGGCAGCTATTATCTTCGAAAAACGCGGCTGAATAATGTTCAGGTTGACGATGTGCTGCTGGAATACGATGTTTGATGAATGAAGGCGAAAGAAGAAGCAGTGAACCAGACGAACGAGGTCTGGCTGACTTCCTCTCAATGGGACGAGTCGGCCGGTCGTCTTTTTAAAGGCTCGATCCCGCGTCGTTAGCCACCGATAATTCGTTCAGTCGTTTTGTCCGTATATGGCCAGCGAACGAATCGAGTTAACTCGTATTTATTCGTTTTCTTGCCTCCCCGTTGTTTTATGATGCCTACCCTCGTGTCGTGTAATTATTAATTCCGAGGTAAAAAGAGCTTTGTTCATTTCGCGTTTCGTGTGCTAAGGTGTTTGTGAAATTTGTATGCTGCTGTCCGTTGTAGAGTCAATTTAAGATCCTCTTTGAGGTAAGTTGCGTAAATTGTAAAGAAAAGTAAAAATTGCTTCAGTTATTCGGCGTTTCTTTTTAGTTTTAATAGCGCGCTAAAAATGTTTGAAATATTTACTTTATTTCTGGCAGTTTGATTGCGATAAAAGAAATTTAGTTTATTTAGGTTTCATACATTCCCTTGGCAATATATTTATATTGCTACGAATATTGGATTGGATATTGATAGAATATTAGATGGGAAGGAAATATTTCCTTGCTTTAAAGATAATTCAATTCAATAAACTAATTGTTAAATTCTCAGATTTTTCAGCTTTCCAATCTCCAAGCCCACGGAGTTCGAAGCTCTAAATTTCCAATCTTTTAAATGACTAAATCCACGAAATTTTCCTCCTCCAAATTTTCAAACCTTGGGACGTCAGCCTTTGAGTTTCCAAAAACTTTGCACTGCAATAACTTCTAAGCTAGCAGTTTCAAAGCATAAGATACTCCCGATACTTTCTCGTAGAGAAGAAAGATTTACATCGATTAGTGCATTCAAAAGTACGGCGAATGGTATAAAAGATAGATGAAGCGTTTTATAAATACAGCTTGTCTTCGTTGCGTGAGACACCCTGCATAATATGTGTAGTACGGTAAGAAAAGTAACGTTTTCTTGTTTTTTATTTCTGAGAACTTAATCGGGCTCATTCAAAAGATTTCAACTACATGAGTTACACACTTATATATTCTCGATTCGACATTGAGTTTTAATAATTATAAGACACTAGCTTTCTTTTTTAGTGTTCCTTCAAATTGCAGTGGGATCAGCAAATGCACTCAAATTAGTGACCATGCTAAGCATTGTAAAACTGCCTCTGGAACGCGCAAATAACACGGATCGTTGAAAATAGCCGCGTAGTCCTCCACCAATGCACCAATAACCGGTTAATTATAGAGCGTTAGTCAATAAAGGCGTTCGTTGAAATTTTACGAGATAGACCTCCGTAAAAGGATTTTCCGATTTGCACACTATTTCTGTTTATTTCTCGCGTCCAAGGTTCCCTTCGCGATACGACACACCGTGATTCACTCGACAATTATATTCGCTAATAACACGTTACAACAATCGCTTTATGAATATTTCCTCGTTTCCTCGGGCATCAAGGTTTTCATAAGAGCAGACGGAACTAGAAACCGGCAACGTTTGTCGCGTTTCACCCACGATCGTGTTCCTATTGACTTGGTGTGCCTATCAAATTACCCATCACAAATACTATAAAAGATACTGTGGCCACTTACTACTATAATAACGAGTAGAAATGATAAAAGGCAACTCTTCTTTTAAAAGTTCTTAAAAAGGACTTTAAATAATTACTTTAAAAAGACAATATTTAGGCTCAAAGAAGAAATCTGAGTATTTAGAATCAATTGAGTAGCTTTCCGGAAAAATGGTCCATAAGACAAAATTGCGAAATAGCGTCGGTAGTTCGCGTTGTAATATTCGTATTATATATTGTAATATTATAATATTGTACACATATATTACGTACACACGTTTATTAACATTTTAGCTATCTTTTCGAATTTTTCTAATCAACCATCGACAATATCCAATTATTAATATTCCCTCATTTCAAATTATTCTCAATAGTAGCGTCGATTAGGCATCTTCGTTAGGTCTGGAATAAAAAGTTCATAGCTTCTTTTAATCATGGCGATTGTGGTTATCGTTAATAACATTTTTCCGTGTCGATATCTTGGTTGTTCCCGTTCGTTCGCGTAACGATTAATAAACATATATTGGCTGTACATTGACTCCCACGCGGAGCTTCTTCGAAGCGCGTCCAGATGACACCTGGTGATTTACGAACCGGCTGGCTTTATTTAATAACGCGCCACGGGTATGAAAGGTACCCGGAAGATCATCCGATGCAAGATATCAAGGGGTTCACCGGCATTTAGAATCGGCTGGTATTCCAGAGATAGGCATAGCGACTAGCCAGAGACCCGTTGTTACGTCCTTCCACCAAAACCAGAAGTCTCTAAGTAATACCAGCTGCGCACACACCTCAAACTATAGCAAACTATTCCAAATTCGGATCGTTCGAAAGAATTACCAACAGCAACGTGCTCATGAATGGTATAACCAAACGAGTGCGTATCTTTTGCAATTTGTTCGACGAATCTTCTTCAAGCTTCACCCTTATTAGTCTTCGGAAGTTACGCATTTAGGCTGCTGAGGGTTACTTTCTTAATAAGCAAGATTATATCTACACATATTCGCCATTATTTGGTATTCAATTTTTCAGAAATAATCGTTACTTGAATTTAACAGATGGTAGTATTCAATTTTACAGAAATAATCATTGCCCGAATTGAAGAGATGTAGTTGACCAATTAGGGATTGTTCACCCTTCAGTAAAGGTGGGGAGTTACAAAACCACTATTTGGTGAACGTACAATAATTTATATCCAAAGCTTTTTAAGAATTTTGCGAATTTTCTTACAAGTTTCAAGTCTTTTAAATGGGCATTTAAACGATTGGGGCGATTTATTCCCTGGTAGGGATGGCTGACAAGTGTACACATATGATTGAACCAGCCAGCTATGGCGGAAATTAAATTTATACCATGTCTAATAATAATCTTCAAGCTAACAATAAGATTTTCAATTTTTTAAAACCTATCATATGATTGAACAAAAGAAATGCAGCTTAGTTTGTAAATTACGTTTCGGTCTAAAGCAGTGTTATCGTTAGAGAAAGAGAATTAAAAATTGATAAAAAGCTTTTTCCTTTCAATTTTTCAAGTTCTCCTTGTGACTCTATTAGTATTTAAAAAAATGGGTGTCTGTAGTTAACCCGTTTACTGAGTCATTCCTTAATCAGAATATTTTTGGAAAAGGAAGTTAAAGATTAATTAGGGTAGATTAGCTTGTCCTGTTCGTGTACAAGTGAATAGTATTAATGCGCGTTAATATAAATGTACTCAGATATTTAGAAACAACTTTGATTTCCTGAGAAAATTTATTATTGCACCAAAATAATGGCAATGTAAATGACGTGTTAACTCGTCTTGCACAGTTAAATGGTTAACGAGTAAGTAGAAAGAAATCGCAGTAGCTCGCATTATTTATGGGACAATCTGACGATTGAACACGTTGCATATTATATAAGTCTCGCAACAAGCGCAGCCTTCAGAGAGAATTAGTGAAAATCAATCTTTGCTTTGTTTTACCCTCCCAGTTTTCCTCTAACAAGTCGTTAGTCGCGTCGATAAAACTTTCTCCCGTCGAACATTTTCGAATTCGTGTAACTGATCGTTTCTTCGTCGATGGTGCGTACCATACGTTCGAGTTATCTCCTCGAACGATCTCCTGATTAATTAAGACGTACGCTTGTGTCAAAACATAAAGCATACTGCGTGCGATGCGTAACAAAGAGCCATGTCATTGTGAAACCTCCGTGGTTACTTTAATATTTTGGTTCTTTGTGCTGGCTGCTTCAGGTGTATTGGTGCTGGCTTAAGTGATTAATGGGCATTGCGAGAATGAGAAAGTTCGATGAACGTGGGTATGCAAATCGATTCGGAGATTAAACACCCGTTTTGGGAGAGGCTGGAATCTTTGGGAGCGTAGATTTTTAGTATCGGGTATTCGCGGTGTAGGCCGTTGAAAAATTGATGTGCTTTCTTTAGGTTACAGAAATGTTACGCGCGCGTATTTCTGTGTGCGTGTCAGGATATTTCTTAGGAATACGATACTCGAAACTTCGAAACCCCGAAATCCGCCGAAACTGACGAAGAATTCGAGTTGCGTGGACTTTAAACTTAACGTATTTTCTGTGATTCGCAATTTAAATGCTTCTCAAACAATGCAAATTTTCACGTATCGCGCGAGTGTACAAGTTTTGATAAGCTTACGGTAGATTTTATGGAAAATGACGTGTCTTAAATTTTTGAGAAGTCACCGCCAGAAACCATAAACGAAACGAATATCTGCATATTCTTGATTCGTAAATAACTGAGGCACTTTGAAGTCCAGCAACTTATTGATAGTACTAACAAAAATTACGCTCATAATGTTTGACGAACTTAAAATGAAATGCAGCTTAAATAGAAATATAGTATTGAATTCAAATGGTTGCATTTAGTCTATCTAAGCTATTGGTATATTCTTATATTGTATCGTAGTATTACTATTTCATTCCTATCTCATATTACTGTCATAATTTTTTAATAAGACGCTAAACAAGATATATTTATATAATATCGTTTTTTTTTCAGACAATTTGGCCTTAGTTATAGCATTGACTAATTACAGGATAGACTATCCATTTATAGGAAACATCATCAATTTTAAATTAAAATTTGGATTGTGTAAAAAAGCAGAGGCTTTTTTACGCCGCTTGCGATTTAGAATGGTTCGTTTAAGAAATACGTATGTATTCAATCCGAACGTCAAATTTGATCAAGTTAACCCTTTATCCGTGCATTAAATATAATTATATGTTTATTCATATCATAAAAGTAAGTGAAATTCTCGGCTATAGAAGATTAAACGATAGAAGTTCGATACGTACGAAGATATACTTCTATACACGTTATTATAAATCTAGCTATTATAGATCGATTATATCGGAAACAATTAATTCGCGCAGTATTTATTTGCAATTCCTATCGCTTTAAAAACGCTGATGTTTTATTTTTAGTAAGGGTGCCAGGAATCCCCCTGATGATTCCATATACACATATGAATGGATAGTCTATCCTATGCCTCGTTAATGGTTATAGTTTCGATGAAAAAAAAAAAAAGGTCTTTCACCTGTCGTGGAAGATGCTTCGCGGTTGTTTTACTTTTGACGACAACGGCCGCAATGGACTCTATTAGAAAACGCTCTTACAATTAGAAGGTGATCCATCATTCCTCCAAGTCGTAGAGTGAGCTGTCGCGTCTACGTAGTCCAAGACGAGCCAAGGAAACCAAAAATATACCTGAAACAGGTGTGGTTGTCGCCATATACATAGTAGAAGTAGGATAGACGAGTTCGTGGATTGGCATGAGACAACCAACGATTTCGTCACTCTGGGCCATATTTCTACGAAAAATACGAAACGGTTGCGCAATTCGTCTGCGACTTTTCGAAATTCGTACTACGGCGTCGAAACAATACTATACTCGTACGTTGTATGTGTATAACCAACTAGAGATATCGAACGCAACGTATCGACCACGGGTGGGCGAACTCGTTACGACGTCTCATTAGTCAATGTTCGATCAGTTCGCGAAGTAAAATGAAATTCTGTTACGAGGCAAGGTTACGGTGAAATAATGGATCATGTGTGGATGGGAACACAAGTGGTAACAAGATATTTTTAAAAAAACGATCTTTCGTTGTGTAGGTTCGCCGGGTGATGGATATAAATTTGGCTGATTGATAGCGAACGCGTAAAAAGGAAATATTCCTATTTTTAAAATGGTTGTCTTGAAGCTTTTATTATTTTGCTATTTGTATGATACAATAATAGTCAACCCATAAGTAATGCCGTTTATTAAATTTCATGAAACAGGCGTATGCAGAATTTTTGGAACAAGAAATCCTGAAAAATCAGGAACATGATAGAAAACGGTGTTTAATGAATCGACGATTGAAAACAAACGTAGACATAAATACTTTGCACTTTAGATTAAGTTAAGAAACATTACTTATAGGATTACTTAATATGAATAGAAATTACGAGTTAATCGCGAAAATATATTTCGTAAAAGTGACCAAAATATTGATACAGTTACTTTTTATAGCGGAGAATTTTCAGAGCGAACCACCGTGTATTTCACGCTTAAGAATATGGTGCTCAATCTTCGCGTCGCATAAAACTCGTTGCCACAAAATCGTATTTTAAACGGAGACATACACATACGCACCAAAATCTCCTCGCATGCGTTCACTTTTCACCCAACGCAACGCCTAAAAAAGAAGAAACTACGCCGCATTGTACAAACACAGGAAAAGGTAAATCATTCCTTCTCCGAAAGGAAATAATTCCAAAAAAAAAAAAAAAAAAAAAAACGGCAATCAATCAATCGTGTAAATATTAAGCAGTTTCGTTTTAAAAGTAAAAGTTGTACGGTAAGTTAGCTTACCATGTGCACTGCACATCGTATTGAAATTTATTTAAATCGCTGAGAGGGATAAGACATTGACAATACTCGGAGCAGAGGCTGTTCGGTGCGCCAAGTAGCTTCTTAAATTGTTTCTGTCTTGTTTTGATTAATGACACGGTAGTCTCGGTTTGTTCGCGATACCACCTCTAATTGCGCCCCTTCTTTCAACATGGAGGGCCAGTTTGCATAGGTAAAACGTTGCTCTCCGATGGAGAATAATGAGCAACCGGCGGGCAGGGCCATTTACGAACTCTGTGATCGATGCCATTGGCACGTACGCATATTTATCTCTGGATTGCTGCCACGAAAACTTCGCTTCGTCATTTTTAATTAAGAGAACTCGCTCTGGCGGTCTCATTTGCTTATCGATACCGCGATCGATCCGTAATTACGTGGGCAGAACTAGTTTTATATTCGACAACTACATCCTGGCTTCGCCGCTTTTTACTAAGGCCATTTATGGCGTTGCGCGAGCATCGACTTTTCTTTAGTAAAATGTCGCATACCTTAACTCTTTCGGGCACGTTGGCACAATTTCTACTTTTTCCCCGGTATTATTAGGTGTACGCAAACAGTTTCAGTCTTGGCTTAATGACTTCATTGCCTTCGAACCAATTTCAATTCTTTCGCAACGGAATCTGCCGTTTAATAGAATGTTATACAAAATGAGGGAAAATGCTTCGAAGA
This sequence comes from Eucera pruinosa, assembly GCA_028830335.1. Classification (NCBI taxonomy): domain Eukaryota; kingdom Metazoa; phylum Arthropoda; class Insecta; order Hymenoptera; family Apidae; genus Eucera; species Eucera pruinosa. The sequence goes on from JAMYCR010000001.1 coordinate 18,314,350, forward strand.
GTGATTTGTAATATTTATATTACATCGATTAACCGAGAAAGTTCGTACCGTTTTTATCGATAGGAATAAATGATACGCAAAGTGGATCAAATGATACTTTAATAATAAAAGTAGTGATTTTCAGCTTCTATTAACCTTTTCCAACCAGATACAATTTGACAAATGACAAAACTTAAAAACGGCAAGAACTTTCTTGGTTACCTAGTATATAAATAAAAGAAAATTAATAATAAAGTGTAAAACTTCTGCGTACACCTAATGAATGGAGTTATTTGGAAAGTTCGTAGCAATATTTTAGGAACGCTCAAAGGCAATACACGTATCGGATCCTGATCGATAATCCTTCGTTACGATGGCCATTTTGAATCCGCTTCGCTTCGGTATATTTTAAGAAAAACACTCAGATTGTTACGCAATTCCAAAAAACACAAATATACCACCGATCTAAAACAAAAAAAGATTCAATCTATTCCCTCGCGAAAAGAAAACGTACTCCAGTTACAGAAGTTATATATAAACTAATCTATCGATGCGAAACGACGAGTTAACTCGTCTTGTGGATTATCAATGCTTTGGACATACACATAGTAGTTTGCTTTCTCAGTAATTCCTTATTTTCTTAAGCATCTTTATATTCGTATCAGAAACACGTTACTTTACATTTGTATTCTCATCAACTAAAATTCCTCCAGAACAATGTATTATTAATTCATTTCTATTAATTTTTATTTCTGAGTATACAGAAGATTCCGAATGAAAAATGACTCAGTTACCGGGTTAACGCGTCTTTACGTTTACATTAGAAACGCGTAGAATCGTATCAACATTTACAGTAACTAAAATCAGCCTAACGCATTAAGGGGAAAAAATGACTTACTTAACAAACTAATTTTGCGTAGTTAACGATGTTTTAGGTAGCGATCGTGATTATGTAGGGTATGTGTATAGTGTCGACGACAGACTGCATCCAGCTGCATCCAAAAAGTTGTAAGTTTTGGTTATAAACAAACGCATAACGCGGATAAACGCGAGAGTGGCGTGCGTGGGTGCTCAGTATTTTCGTTCTAACCTAATTCAGTAGTTCTAGAGTTACATGGTGGCTTCCTAAATATAAAATCTAGCGCGAGCTTCGCTGTAAAACGCTTGATACCTCGAGCGCCTGTTTTTTGCACGAAACAATGCGTGTTTATTGCAGGAATGTGTGCGAATCGTCCCGTTATGTATCTTCTAAACGGATTCCGATATAAAACTGGTCGAAGATGGAAGAGCAGGCGCGACTTCGTGTTTTTCCGCGCCACCGTTACAGGATATCTTAATTGCAAAAGATACGAGGAAAATGTAATTACGGATTTCTTCTTCAAATAATTACGTTTAATCAACGATAAAATGGTTCACTATTCAATTCTAGCGTTCAGTGATGCAATACGACTGCATAGCTTTATCGATGGTGAAAACTTACGGCAATGAAACGTTGAAACGGAACAGATATGTGTAGATAACATAAGAAAGGGTGTGATAGAATTGTAGATTTTTAGATCGCGAGTACTAAAATTTAAAAGTTGCAAGACAACTGGTAATAGACTTGCAAATTTTAATGTAGGAATAAGACAAAGTGGTATTTAATTTGGTTAAGAATAAATGCTGAATTAAATCGAAAGATGGATTATTCATTGGTACATCTATGGTGTGTGTATGCTGCAAGTATAAAGCATTAGAAAGGTAATTAGAAATGGTCTTACCATTAAGATTCATTATCGAATTATTGTAGGTAAACACAGTTGTTGAACCTCAGTAACTCGAATCTCAAGGGAAGAGCTAAAATCTTCGAGTTATAGAGGTTTACCTATTCTAAATTTCAGTTACAGAGGTAAAACTGTATCTAAATACGTGGCGAATAATTCGAGTTGAAGTAAATTTTACTTCGATTCGTAAGCATCGTTGTTTTAGATAGACTAAATTTCGGTACTGGAGATCGTTAACTAGTTTCCCCAGACGACTACAAATGTACGTTCTAAAATCGCGAACACCATCTACATGGAAAATTGATGTGTAAACTCGAGGCGAACACAAATTACATTGCTAGCACGAAAATAAGAAAAAGTGTTTAAATGGTCGCTAAATTATTTGAACGATTGTACTGCTGTCATAGACTCAGGTGTAACCGACTAATAGTTTAAATTACAGTCATTAGATCGTTGTAGATAACGAGTAATCGGATCTATAACTACCTGCTCCGATCTCTACCATTAATACTAATTTTCTCGTACTCTACATACATATGTGTACAAAATAAATCAATGCGCTGATCGGAACGCTTTAGTATAAGCTCCGAAACCGATTCCGAGAAGAATCAAATGGATATCAATCAAGAGTAACAAACGCAGAAGCTATTAAGCATCCGGCACGTGATTCGGACAGCCATATTTTCTCGAATTAGCGGGTATGGCGATCGAGAGGAGAGGAAGGGTTAGTTCGGTCCGCATCGATCGCGATCGCGCAGCCTCTTTAGAATGGGGGGCCGCGATCGAGAGAGACACAGGATCGATGGTGGGTACGGAGACCAGGGGTGGGAGAATTTCCACATCGAGAGAGTCTGCCAATCGCGATCGGCGGGTTTTACCTGCTAGCCACGATTGCCCATGCATTCAGAGACAGATTGCAACGGTGAAATAATAGTCTTTCTCTCTCTCTTTCGTCCTTTTTCTTCCTTATTCCCTCTGTCCGCCTATTGACATTTACATTTGGATATGTAAGCCTGGGGAAAAGTTTTACAAGTGGCGTATCTCTCTGTCTCCCTCTCCCTCTTTCTCTTCCCTTTTCTCGAATCGTCCAATCAAAGTTCCAGAGAAGTGGCTTGTGCAAGTGACACCGACTGGTATTATACACGGTGTCCCCTATTCGACGAGTCTCTTTTTGCCCGGCTTCTTTCAGGGTGATCGTTATATACTATTGCTCTGCTCTGTTATTCCAAAAGATCGCTCGAAGGACTGTTTTTTTTTTTGGCGATGTGGAAACACGTTGCGGCAATAGGCGCACAGACGCGTGCAAATGCACCAGTTGCGATATTTTGATAATTAGAGAAACAACTATTTATGTGTTTACTTTCGATCGTTGCATTTGATTTGTATCAGGAGTACATGTTAATTCTAAGACTTAAGCAATTCATAAAAGATTAGATACAGTTTTAATATTCAAAATTTTGTCGCATTTCCACGTTTCTAACGCAAATTCGCCACTTTAAAGCAGGGAAGCAGCGATTCGAACTGATAAAGATGTTAAGAGTTTAAAGATAAAGGCGCGCTGAATTCATTTCTACGCGTAATAATTAAGCGAACTTAAAATCTACGAGTTCATTAACCCTTTGTACTTCGAGCGCCGGTGGTGCTCGTATCGATAACTATTTGGATAATTCGGCATGCTGGTTGCGCTGATCACGAACATTTTTGCATTATTTAAACGGTCAACAATTTAATTTAATTGAATTCAATTAAATCTTTTGTCGCTGTAGAGATTTTAAGATTTAGGATGTTAGATTTCAATTCCTGACGCAATGGGGATATTCCTTGGAAACAAAAGGAGCAAAATGATCATTCAGGGGTTCGAAAGTTTAAAGAGTTCGAAACCTCGCAAAGTTTCGGATTCAAATTTCGCGAATTTTAGAATTAGATTTCGATACATCTCTAAAATATTAGGTCATCCCATAAGTAGTGTCGTTCCTTGATTTAACTTTAAGCGCATATTATTAATTGTGTACTTACCCTTGTTTTTAATCATCGATTTATTGAACATTCCTTTTTATAGTTCTTTTTTCCAATTGTGGGTACGCTTGCTTAAAGGAATCTAGAAAACGACATTACTTACGGAATCACCTAATATAAGGGTATTTAACTTTTAAGTTACGTGCGTTGCAGAAGGATAATCTAAAAGCATTGCAAATTTAGGTTTCGCTAACTGCATATACGGGTAACCTACATACTGATACGCAACCATCAAACTCGCTTAAATCCACGTTGCTTAATCTACCTAAGATTAATCACCGTGCCTGTGAAAGCTTACAAACTTCTCGAACGTCAATTGATGAGCAGCGTACACGAAGTATATTGTACATACTTCATCGTAACATCATTGAATACAGTCATTCGTCACGATTGTCGTCGGTGTACCAAAACAAATTTTTTTTTTGTACCAACCCGTCGTAATTAGGTACATGTGCAGTTTCGCCAGTAAATTTTCACGAAATTGAATTTTCATTTTATGTACGTTTAGTTGCGACAAATTAGGAGAAAACATCACCATTCTATGATAATGTTTTTAATGTCAGTTAATAAATAAATTAATGTTCTCGAAACGATCGGAATTCTCGTGATTTTTTTAAATATTTCACATTTAGAAGCGTACGTAGATCTTTGTGACTGACTGTAGGTCTTTCAACTTCGCTTAAGAGATTCAAATATTGTAAAATATTCTGAGAAATGAAAGATAAGTACATGGGATACTTCAGTTACGGAAGACAGAATAATCCCCTAGATGTTAATCACTAGACTGCGGACTTTTATGCAAATTTATATGTTTGTAAATAAAATTGAAGGACTGAGATCTACATAGGAAATTGTGTTCCCTTTTAAATTTTATAGTGTCCACTATACCTTGAAATTTTTTTATATTCATATATACCATACGTATTCTGTATTTTCTTGCACATTTAAATTTCCCATAAATGCCTAAAAATCCACAGTCTATTAATTATTGAATCAATTGAACTGACTAAATTCGAGGCTCGAAATGAGCCGTGTTTTGCTATAGAGAGCTCATTTAACTAACAAAACGATAACGAGCTATTGAGTGTCAGGACTTCGTATAATCATTTTGTTTTATGCCGCATAACTTGTGACACGATTATGTTTATTCCAATCACATTTCATAAACATACATGTTAAATACGGCATGAAATAGGACTTAGTTTGACGCGTGTTTAATAGAAACGCCCACACCAACGACAGATTTGTATATGAGTTGCGTCATTGCCAAATTAAAAGTTGTATACCTTGAATAGTTTCTTGAAGGGAGAAAAAGCTACGAGCAATTTAACGGTATTGGTAGTCGGAACTCGGGATTCCTTTCACAGATTTCTACGGTGTGTGGGCGATCCAATTGGCCTAACTGTAAGGTGGTCCATCGTCAGCATACAGGAAATACTCGTTTTCTCTTCTTTAGGCTTCGTAAAGTTGATTTAGAAACACATTCGATCGCTTAAACCGACACCACCGGCAGGATACTTCTCTCGATTTTCACTGAAAAATGCGACGATTTGTTAACTTCTTTTCGGTAAGGTGTACCTTTTAAAAGTAATGTAGAATAGTACACAGAATAGCAAATCGGATTTGGAACTACCGTAGCATCAAAACGAATGCATGAATTGCAAAAATTCAACGACATTTTGTAAACGAAACTCTACACAATTTGCATTGTGCGTAAAGACTGTGAGAAAAGGAAGCATGTGGAATAACGAATTTGTCATTATCGATTCTAGTTATTCACAGTAATGAAACCAATGCATGAAATGCAAGAGTTCACCGATATTTTGTACACGAAAGTCCATATTTGTATTGTATGTAAAGGACGTGAAAGAGGAAAGTGAATAGTAGAATGACGTATCCGTCATTATTGACTTCAAATCTTCATAATTTTTAACTAAATGTATGATATGCAGAAATTCGAAAGGTATTTTGTAAACGAAAGTTCATATCTGTATTGTATGTAAAGGATGTGAAAAAGAAAGGTGATTAGAATGACAATCTGATGGTCGTAGGATCGAAACGAATGCATGAGATGCAAGAATTCAGCGATTCGTACATGATAGTCTATATTTGTATTGTATGTAAAAGTCGTATCAAGAAAATTAATTTGCAGTTATCGAAGATGTTAAATTATTATAATGGATAATGATGTAAGAGAACGTGCTTATATAAGATATACCATTTTCTATCATACACACTTCTTTAGTATTAATAGGGAATAATAAATATAAAATGGAGGTAAAATTATATTTTCTGTATTGAATTTTATTACTTTGACGGTGTATCAAGCAAAACGGATCCTAAGCGATCACGTTGATTAATTTCTTTCTTTGCCGGTCTGTTATGGGGATATACTACTGCATACTGCAGTTAAGGGGATATTCTACTGCGGAATCACGTCGAAGTTAAGCATTTATGCCAAAGAAATGAAGAAATGAACACGATACTTGATTCATTTGTTTAAATCTTTAAGTACAATTACTTTTTTACTCAAAATCTTTATTAGTAGCCTATGGTAGTAGTTATATGAAAAAAAGAAGGACTAGAATTTTCTGGCCATTTCTTAGTCGCCCTAGAATTAATGAAATTCCCAACAACTCCTCGAATTCACATCGGGTTTTGTTTACATTATTTTTCCTTAATATTTCCCCGATTTCGTATCGGATTCGTTCACGCAGTTTCAATTTTTTGCGACTCCCTGATTTCGCGTTAGGCTCGTTCTTGCACCCAACGATTTTAGTAGTGGTTTCGCGTCAGTTTCGCTTGCACACCTAATTAATAAACGGACCCCGATCAACGGATATAGGTTTGGACATTTTCCGAATTTCATCTGAATCCCTTACAGTTCAATACAGTAAAATATCCCCTTAACCTTTTGCTTTATAGCGACCAATATAACCCGTGATACAAGTTATGATATATGCCTAAATATCTTATGATACAATATCCAAGTGTGATAAATACACCCTGCGTTCGTAATAAATTGTAATTTTAACTCTAACCATGCTAACAAACTGTAAGATTGAATATTGTCACACACAAATTACGTGCAATATTTCAACGTTTCGTATCTGACAGTGCTAAAGCAATAAGTAACTAACTCGAATTGTCCAGCAATTGAGAAATTAAGAAGGCAAGAGGTTAAGAGTTTTTTTTTTTTAAATGGTTTCCAACCTTCCGTCGGTAATGTATAAAAATGATTTCGAAAGCTGGAAGCTGTATTTTCTCCTGTTGGAAATCGACATCTTTTTCTTGTGCACTTATACAAACGAAGAAATATTCTCCTGCATCGGCAATAATTTTCTGTGTATCGTGCGTCGTGTACCGAGCTATGCTACATGCACGTTATTAAACTTTTATGTTCTGTAACGATCGTTGTTCGACGGAAAGAGAAAATACGATTTGTATCTACGTTAAGGAAATTATAATTTCGTGTCTGGTCTGCTGCCTACGTAAAAGAAAATTGACGGTCTCCGCTAGAATTCTTTAGAATGTTCTGTTCTATTCAATAGAACTGAAAGCAAACATATCCGATGTATGATTAACTTTATATAAGAAGCAACGATGAAATTTAATACTCTTTATTACCACCACGGTGAATTGAGAAAAAGTTATATTTGTGCAAGAAATGATTGTTCTCTTCCGTGATACAACGTTCGTGTACGAAGATATCAAAGATTTGCTATTAAAGTATTAATATATAGACATGTGTTGCGGTAATGTTCTATAAACGTGTAGAAGCGGATAGGAAACGTGCACTAGTTTTCATTAATGTTACAACATCCAGGGTATTTGAAAAGGTGTGAGAAATATTTGGCAGGTAAAACTCTACGGATCAAAGCGATGGAGAAAGTTTATGTGCAAAAACGTCGATTTTGCCTCATATTTTAAGTTACCGGTATTTAAATTTTGCAACAAAAATTACCTCTGCTTCGCTCACACTCAAAATTTCTTACTCTTTTCGATGCAGATAGTGTCAACGAACCGAAAGATAGTAGAAAATTGATATTCAGAAATTCAGTAACCAGAAATAATGGAAAAGATGCATCAGTTGAATGTGAGTTAAATAGAGAAAGCTCATTAGCTGTTACATAATATTATTGTTAATGTGACAACAGCTAAATACATACACACAAAATTTTCTGCCTCTTATTTAGTTAGTCTATTCTATAATAAGTGGTCCCTTAATCGGATCATAGTTATCTTTTTATACCTATAAGAGTATAAGGGTAAGCAAAGTGTTAAAAAATTAATTCTTAGTTAAATTGTGTAGTTTGAAATTGTGATAAGATATAGGCCATTCTGATAAAAAAAAAAAATTATTCAAGTACTATGGTTTAAATGATACCATAATATCATCTCCCCGCAAGCATTCCAGTTTGAATCAACAATTCACCGCTGAGCTATAAAATAAAGCTGAACTAATTATAAAAAATATATACGTATAGGAATTGAGAGTAATTAAAATAAATGTACTCGAAAACTACTATCGTCTACCATAACGCAAACCAAATAAGCAATGAAAAACGTTAAAACGATATTCGAGTATTGCATTATGCTTTCCATAACGCTTAACTCTGTTAAGTCGTAGCAATTAATTCCTGTCGCGTAAAAGCAATTCGAGAGTACTAAGCAACCAATGTCTCACTATCGTGGAAACATTCCACTGATACGGACACGGATTTGCACGCGAATGGCCATCAAGGCAAAGTCGGCCCATTATATGCTTTCAAAGCGCATAAACAAGTTTTCGATGTGAGCCTAGGCTGTTGCTACCTTATCGAGAATACGTCCTTCGAGCTTAATTCGAACATTTTTTTTTCGATAGCAAACCGGTTCGAATGTTCCATCCCTCGTCACATTACCGGATAATTAATCCATTTAAGCCATGAAGCGTGGTAGCATCCGATAACAGAAACTTTCTTTTCGCATATTTGATTTTTGGTGCTTTTCTAATATAATTATCGTTACCATAAATTCACTCCGATTCAACTTCTTATCACTTATACTGGATACAGATCAATACAAACGTCCAAACATAATTTATTCGACTACAGTTAGCATTTTTTAATCGGATGCAAATATATGTATATATAGCGGTTGCAAAAAGTTTCCGACAAAACTATTCCTCTATTCCGATTTAAGTTGTACATTGATAAAATTTTTTCTGTGGATAACTTAATAAGGCGATACTTATAAGTTATAAAGTAAGTCTATGTTGTTGCGTATTCTTCGACTTATTAATATAATAAGGTTACATTTTGGCGCCAAACCGTTGACAGCCAATACATGTACAGTTGAATTATTTTTATACGTACATATTGGTAAGTAAAATAATTCGGATAATAGAAGTTCACAAATCCTCACTTCCGTCATTGTTTACTTAGATGGCGTAAAATATTTCTTACAAATAATGTCAAGTTTTTAGTATTTTATTTTCCTGTTACGAAAAAAGTTTTAAAGAAATTTGCATTGAAACAAATGAAAAATACTGATATATTTGAAAATTGATTTCGCCCTCTCGAATAAATTTCCTGTCAACAAAACACGTGTTCCGCGTACACATACAATCTATTATACTCTACATGCATGCGAGCTTTCGTTAAAATCAGAATTTTCGTGTTTGGTGAATTTCGCTGCAATCCGTGTCCGCATATTAATGCAAGGAGCTGTAAATAAAATTAGAACTGAGAATGATTCTCGCATGACGTAAAGTAAAGCGTCATTGATAACACGAATAAAGTTGTTCTTAAAATTGTAAAAGATGTTACTTTGTTTATGCTAAATACACATATATTGTAGCACATCAAAAATGCATTAGCAAAATTTAACAATGTATATTTTTACATTTATATTTGGGCCTGCAGTACTTCTAAAAAATATGTATCGAACCAACGTAGAGGTTCCAATGGAGGGTTTTAATCTTTCTTCGGATTATCGTGGCTATAGAGGCTCCATATTTTATCTTTGCACATTTCCATGTGTATCGATACAATTATTCAAAAATCCACTCAATCCTGTATTATTTCATCGATTTGTTAATACTGCATAGCAATTACTTTGCACTTATTAACATAGCAATGAAACTAACGAGAACCTTAAACTACTGGTGGTGGTAAAATTGAAAATTCGAAGGCGAATTAATCGAAGCATCTAATCATTGCACACGGGGCAGAATTCGCATGCGATTGACATTTAATTCGTATTGTTTAGATCGTGCGATCAAAGAAAGGTACTATCGATAGTGAAACGTCAAAACGCTAACGCGATGATGCGTTACCAGCTTATGCGTGCAAGTCGATTCGATATCGTGGAGGCGTATATTATATCCCGCATAGGTTAAGCCACCCCGCCTACTTGCGCGACGTGTCCCAATACCTGGCAGCGATATGTCAACAGCTACTTTCCACTCTGCGTCCTGGCACCAGGTTTTATCTGTTGCGTTCATGGAGCGACATTATGCCGACTACTCGGCCATGGCGACAGCTCGTGAGCTTACAAGACGGCTGACAAGCTGCCATTTTAACGTGCGATTACGCTTTTTAATGCTTCCTCGAGCGGAAAGGGAAAATCATTGTTGCGTGTAGCGCGTGTACTTATGTCGCATTGGTACTTAGTTCTTTAACACTGGAACAATCAAAACCTGTGCTAAAATCGCCGATTTTCCATTCCTTGTTTCTCACGCGGACGTGGCCTAATAAATAGGCCGCGAATCGTGATGCAAATTCAACTTTTTACGAACAAGAATAGAGGAGTGAAGTTTAACCCTTTGACTGCGAAAAGCGTATATATACACTCTAAATGTTTATTGATATCTCTAATATTGAAAGGTGTATGTATATACACTTAGTGACAAAAGTTAAGAAACAAAGTAGTCAGTTACGAATTTTTGTGTATCCTTTCGCTTCTAAGATTCACAGCTTGGAATTTACAATAGCATAAAAATATAGTATTACATACATCAATAAACAATAAGTTCTTGTACTTTTAATTCAAATCCATGTACCTCAAAAGATAGCGAATACATAAAGCATCGCAAATAATTACCATGTTTCTTAACTTTTGTCAATAAGTGTATATGCCAAGCATATTTTGTATAATACAACATTTCCTAGTTTAATATTATAGAAAAGTATTTGGAGGTTCATTTTAACAGCAATGGAATATTTTATTATTCTGCAACTCAAGTTAATTTATTCACAGGCAACTATTCTTCTCACATAAACTGTGTGAATATTTTTTATTGTATCAATGCTTCACAGTAATGATCGCGTAAATATCATATCGCAGTCAAAGGGTTAAATATAGGTCCATTTCATCCCTTATATGTGTATATCAGATGGTGTATTTTACTTTGGATAATTCGCACATTTTTTCCAACATAATGCATTCTCTATTTTTCTGCATATTGAAATTTCCCATAAATACATAAAGATCCGCAGTCTAATAATAAAAAAGTTCGTTGCCTTTTCCTTTAATCAATCATAGGTGCCGTTCTTTGATTGTTATGTTCAACTGGTCCAATCATGGACAGTATTTGTTCAAATTAAGAATAGAGGAAGTGATCCAAATATGGGCCAGGGTTTAAATATGGGCTGGTTAAAGTATAGAGCTTGTTAAGTGCTGGCTTGTGTCAGGAACAGCGCAGAACTGCGACTAAGGGACAAATCAAGTTGTTCGGAAGAAATAGTAACCATCGTTTGTTCTATTAACGTGTTCTGTTGTAAACAATGTCATTGTTACGAATTTCGCGATCATAAAGATTTTCACAGCTATGCTAATAATTATCTGTTGAAGTATAAATTCATTTGCTAAGAGCACTATATTGCTAACATCCAGAGCTCTTCTTATCCACTTTCAATAAGAAAAAAAAACTGTTTTCTGAAAAAAAAACAATAGCTTTCATTTTTATTTCAGGTTACTTTACGAGTGGCCCATATTTGGACCACACTTTCAAAAATGAAAATTTTTACTGCTAATTTAAATTTTTAATTTGTATCAAACGTTACTTTTGTTCGACATATTTCAATTCCACATCAGAAAGCTAACATGTTATAGTAGACGTACATTGATATGTAAACGGGTAGGTATCTTCATCAAGTTGAGCAACAGACGCCTAAATAAAAGTGGTAGCCCGTGTTTGGATCAATTCCTCTATTATTCAACAAGACTCAGTAAACAGTAACTGTCTCCCAATTTTATCATTTAAAAATCTAATAGAACTTAATATTATTAAAAACGCTACGGAATATTCTCAGAAAATCGTTGCTACAAGTGACTGTAGTAATAAACGTCAAGGGAAGGGATCGTTTCCTTTCTAAATAATAAATTATAATATATTAGTGTTATACGTCGATGATTTTTAAACGAGAAAAACAATTTTCATTCGCAATTTCCCACAGTTTAGTTGGCATTTGAATATCAGGATTGTGTTGTCACGTTATCCTACGCTCTCGATTCGAACACCGTAGGCGGCTGCTGTTTTCGAATATCAAGAAATCATAATAAAGTGTATACACATATACAAATAATAAATAAAATATTCACGTTCTGATACTTATTCCGTAATTAATTAATTTTTTTTCTTTAGTACGGTTCATTAAATTACTGTTGGATGCAAAAGCATTTATACCGAGTTATTTCATAACTTGTTATGTTTCTTTATGTAAATGTTATATGACAAACATACAACACGTAAGTAAGCTTTAATCATTTACATGCAGTGACCACGGAAAGTTTTTGTACATATTCATATATTTTAATCAGGAGTATTTGTTCCATTTACTTTATCTGTTATACATATACTCTATATATTTTATTCAAAATTCATACAGGTGTACTAATAAACAATAGGAGCATTAATTGGAGCTAATTACTTGGCGTTTAAACGCAAAAATATATATTACAATGTACAATTACTTTCTATAGTCACTGTAATAATCTTCTAGTTATCTCCAATTCTTTAATTCAATTATGAAGACTAGTTATAATAAGGAAAAGTAAATTGTTTCGTAACAGATTAAAAAAAGCTGAATATATATGCAAAGACTAAAAGAATAACGCAAGAATATGTTCGTTAATTGCGCAATTCATACAGGATATCGTGCGTTGTATGAGTTCCAACTTATTCATGATATAGTGGAATGCGTTTGTATTAATACATTACTTGGCAAACATATTACGGATGTTAACAGTTCCCATTAATTGTAATTACAAAATTCTACGCTGAAGATAAATTTATTATTTTCAAGGCAATAAATGTGTAATTGTCTTAAATAATGCCAGTAAACTTATACTTTAATGCAATTATATGCGATACGTTAAAAACGTAATTCTTTCGAGGGTTGCTTCTCAGAGTTTTCAAAACTGATTCATTTTGTGCGACAGAGAGTCGCTTTTCGAGATCAAAGGGTTAATATATGACACTAATCGAATCGAATAATAGAGGAAGTGGTTCAAATATGGGCTAGGGTCTAAATATGGGCTAGTTAAAGTATAGGGCTTATTAAGTGCTGCCCTGTGTCAGGAACGGTGTAGAACTACGACTAAAAAACAAATAAAGTTGTACAGAAGAAATAGTAACTATCATTTGTTGCATTAACGTGTTATGTTGCAAACAGTGCCATTGTTACGAATTTCGCGATCGTAATGGTTTTTCACAGATGTGTTTCTCTCACTGCTCTAATAATTATCTGTTGAAGTAAGAAACAATTTGCTAAGAGCACTATATTGCTAACGTTGAGGGTTTCTTCTACCCACTTTCAAAAAAAAAAAAAAAAAAAAAAAGAAAAAAAGCAATAGTTTTCATTTTTATTTTAGATTATTTTACGAGTGGCCCATATTTGGACGACACTTTCAAAAATGAAAATTTTCATTGTTACATTTTAAATTTGTAATTTGTAGCAAACATTACTTCTGTCCGAGACATTTCAATTTTACATCAGGAGGCTAACATGTTATAATGTATACATTGACATGTATACGATTAGGTATCGTAAACAGGTTAGGCAATAAACGGTAAAATAAAAGTGGCAGTCCATATTTGGACCACTTCCTCTACTATTCCCTCCATCGGTATACCATATCAGGCTTCCTAAAGCGAAATAGACATGATTTCCCCTCTAAACGATCCCACGCGACGTCTATTCGCGAACGCGCGATAGTAGAGTGCGTAATGAATCGCGTGCATTAGCAGATGGACATTGCAGCTGGACGGACGGACGTGCCGACGAAGAGAAGAGATTACGCATCGTCCGGTGCCACACTGTGGGAAACTCGAGCTCTCGAACACTGCTGAAGTCTTCAAGGCTCATTAACCCGCGAGATAGCGCGTTATGCAGGATTACGCGGTTTCTTCGCGAACGCGTTTCGCAAACTAGAGATTCCAGTCACGAAATATAGTTGCTCTATCCGTGAATATTAATTCTGCGAACAAGTTTTAAGAAATTTAGTACAGCTTAACGCTTTCAGAGCTTTCGACGAATCAGTCCTGTTATGCATACCTTATATCGAAGTACGTACTCTGACTTGTCATTTGATAACATCGTAAAGCTTTCACGTTAATCCTTTTGCTACACAAGTTGTAGGGTAGGTGCACCACGTAATGCCACTTTAAGGTTCGCGCGTAACTTTATTTAACTATTTTAAAGATTATTTAACCTGAAAATCGTCCCAATTTCGACCATAATATTGGTCAACATCTTCTTTATTTATAAACATTGTTTTATATGTTGAATATAATAAATTAATTACTACGTAGTTGAAAATATACATCGAAGTCCTATGTTCCTATTACTGTCACTTGAAAAGTTCTCATTTAAATAGAAACACGTTTTACATGTATTAACACGTCAGTTTGTGTAACGGATATAAGATGTATAGTAAATGACTGAACTTTTACTGAATTACATGACACGTCCTATGCTTTATAATTACATTGGTCACGTTTTAATGTTCAACAGCACACTTACCTTGTGATATTTCGTTTTTAAATATTAAGTATATACAAATATACAATGTCTATGTGCTGTTACGTATGTAAATCGAAGTCCAAATTTTGTATCAAAATTTGTTTATTTACGATTCTTCGTACATTACTTTGCTATTAAATAAACGAATTAAAGTGTCGGTTATAGAAACACTGACAGTAATTAATACATCTACCCTATGTAGGTATACCCATCTTCGAGAAATGGGCAACTGTTCGTTGAAAGTAGTCGTATAGGGTAGATAATTGAATGAGTACTACTATGATTCAAACTCGATTCTTTGCTGTCTGAACATTCATATAAGGCATACAGAATTTTTTTTTAAAGAAATAGAAAGTATAAGTAGTTAAAATAGAAAACCAGAAATATTGATTTTACCGATGAATGAATTTTTTACATAGAATTGTCGGTATTTTTTTGTTGTTTTCCTTGTTTAATTCTTGTTCTTTGAAAATATGCATGCAATGTTTGAAGGAGAAGGATCAATCAGTAATTGAGCTCGTTCGTCAGCAGAGGCGATGTTAAGTAACGATTCGTGTTTGCGTTTGAGAGGTGAACGTCGCCGCGCTGGATTCTTTAGCGCAGCTGTTAATCATCGAGGAATTCACCGGAAAAATTGCAAACGCGTGGCGCACCTCTGTTCGTTCTTTCTCCTGTACTTGTTTATGGTAATTGGGTAATTTGTTTCAACGTTGGGTAATGGGATGAACGAGGAAAGTTATGATACGGTTCACTGGTATCGCCCCAAATTTATTTTGGAATAATTAACCGAAAGATTTCAGAAAAAATATCGAAAGGAAAATAAATAAGGGGATAATATGAAGTTTTTTTTAAATCAAAATTCCATATCAAAAATTACCTAAAAGATATCGTAAGTGGCAACCGTAGCAATTGCAATGATGTGGTTGCAATTAATAGTTATCAGTTAATTTTATTCGCACTACATTTCATTTGTAAAATAGCGTTTAAATTTTTACATTTCATGCATTCGTTTGGAATCTTAATGCACCTGTTACGTTATCAGTCCAATTATGGGATAACATTGACAGGCAATTAGCATGTAATTAACCATTTCACCGGTAAGTCCGTCCATCATTGATGTACAAAATTTAAAATTAACATTTAAAATGTAAAATTAACGGGATCAGATAATCCTGAAATGAGTGACTTTTATGAGTATACAGAGAGGACCACCTAACGCAACTACCTGAATTTTTTTCGTTACGAGTGAGCGTATTAACATTCTTTCGTCAGAGATATTATGATTTCGAAGAAGCTTCAAAAAGAATTGAAAGATAAAGGCTCTGAATTAACTTATACACCTATATATCCTTTACTATATTACTATTCCATATACACATAATGTCTGTCACATTCTCGGTTGCGCGAATAGTTTTGTGACTCTCTGTATGTTAAAGCTCTTCTTATTGTGCACGAGAACTTTAGAATTAATAACCGCAAGATTTACGTCAGTACTTCCTGTTGACCGCCGCTTTCTTCGAAGCTTAATGCATTCAACTCGATATTCGTGCATGCGTAACCATATTCGTGTTACGTTTCTGCCAGTTAAGCGGATAATTGCAACCAGTCGTGTGCAGTTCAAAGACGTTGTGCTGTACATGTTTCTTACGGCGTTGCCTGGAAGGGTAAACTCGCAGGTATTAGCTGATGCATACACGCAGGATGAACATTCGAGGCATAGTCATCTGATTGACTCGCGGATATAGCCGGCAAATGAGGGTGCAAAACATACTTCGTTGATCGCATCGCTTAAGGTATTTACGAACACAAACACGAAGTAAATATTGGAATTAACGATTTCTGGCCGGGACTGTGGAAAATAAATATTTGAAATGGATACAGTCGATCACAAAAATATTTAAACAGCACAGAGATCGAATTCATAAATGGGAAGTTTTCATATTCAATAATTAATAAGTGGCAGGTCCGAAAACTGTAGAAATATCGATTTTCTCTAATTTGCGTCTCTTGTAAAACTTACACATATGAATAGATTGCGGATTTTTATACGTTTATGGGAATTTTTAATGTACAAACAGTTGCACTATGTGTATACTCGCAATACGCAGAAATATGTAAAGTATCGAAGGTACAGGGGAATGTTCCGCTTTTTTAAATGCGTTTGTAAAATTTTTAATTTACATTAAAACCCGCAGTCTATTTATGAATAAAATTATAATCGTATAAACTTCTGAAACATCCTTCATAGTTTATCTTTTATAAAATTATTTGAGAAATAAGTAGATATTCCTTTTAAGTTGAACACCCTATGATTATTACTCGAAAGAATCTGGTTTTCGTTCAAACATAGAATGAATCTATGGCACCTTGTTCGAATCGGAGATTCTAAAATTATTCTCGTATCTATTGTTAACTTATCTGTTTTTATGATTATGAAAGAGTACGCTTTCTTTGCATTAAGAATCGTTTTACGCTTGTTTATGTAGATACATTCTTGGCTTATGAGTTGTTTAAAAGTGTCTTAATTCTTGGATACCTATTGTTAGCTTATCTGTTATTGTAGACCAGCGCTGGTTTCCACTTGGATACTGAAATGGTTTTTATTGCATAATCGAATTTTGTTCCTAACTTAGGAGATCTCAGATAGTTTATACCGATCTCTTGCTGCTTGCTGTTAATTGCTCTGTTATTGTAGAAGATAACTACATTTACACGTAAAATTATTTTACTACCGATATCTGAGATTTATTTTTATTAAGCGTGTAAATTAATTTGGTATACATTTAAATGATATCCAAATTTTATTAATACATTACGTAACATAATTTTTGTATAATTTTGGCCCGTTTTTATAGCCATAAGATGGGAAAATATTTGCATGTAAAATAATTGTTAGAAATACGTCAATTTAAAACCATCGAACTAACTTACATATGGATAATATTTGTAAGCAAAAATTATTTCTTTTATATTCTTCTATAACGTAAATTTTTTAAATGATGTAGGATAACTAATGAAATATTCGGAAACTAGGGTATAATTGAACAAATCCATCTATTACATATTTTAATTATTTGTAAAGAAAGTAAGTACCTTTTATTTTCTTTCGAAGAATCTTTTATTGCAGTTAACGCAAATAGAAATTTTATTCTATGTTCCATTTTTCTAAATATTAAATGAAATGATATTACTAAACAAAATACGTTTTAAATGTATTCGATGGTGTCGAGCAAAATTTCAATATATGGTAATTTTTTTGCGAACTCTGCCCGAATGTTAATATTTGGTAAATTAATAATTATTAGATATTTTTTGAAATTCAGACTAATCCTCTTCAATTTATTATCTCTTATTTTCATTCTTTTCTTTGCTTCGCTACGTTATTCATGTTTTCAGTTTGGCGACAAATTTTCATTCCAAGATATTTTTAAGCAAAACGTTTTCAGAGGTTGTTTTGCAAAGTGGGTATATGAAAATAATTCAATAAACGAGACAAACAAACATCTTCAAACGTCGGAAAACGACAATTTGCAGAAAATGGAATGGCGTATTATTTTTATACCGTGTTATTTCGGTTTTATAGGCGGTAATGGTATAAGGTTTCCAGATATATTCGAGATTTGGGAGCTACTATTTTCGATTCCCGTTCATTTCGTAAACAGCCCGACCCCACATAGGCAAAACGGTGTGTCTGAAGACGCTTAGCGTGGCTGATCTGTTGGCAGCACTCAAGATGGTCGATTTTTTGCTCTCATTTATCCGGTTGTTGCACAGTCTCCGCGACGACGTAATTTTCTGGTCAAGCCAGCAAAGTGTTACAATGTGTTCCCTGCTATTTGTAGATTAACTCCTTTGCACTTAAGGAATTCGAGCAAATATTTCTGTATTTTTACTTTGCCCCCTTCTTCCATTACAACAATTTTATTATTCTTTTTACACATATTAATCCAGTATTTATGTCATTTCTAAAATTCTCGCCTGCAATTGCAATTTTATATTACATATCGATTTAAATTCCGGTTTTTTAAGTTGCTGTTTTGTTTTTTTTATTGACAATTTTATATTTTCATGTTTAACTTCGATATCAAATGGATCGAGTAAGAATAAAGTATGGTATTTAATTGATGATTAAATACGAGTTCAATTTTGCAAACTTTGTTGTCCATTTCTAACATTCGAAACTTGATAAAATGAACATATATTTGTATAGGTAAGTTGCTGTATTTCGATGAACAAATGTAGATGACAATTAATTTTCCCATAGTCTAACAAATCAAATTCAAGAAAACTTTTTGTATTGATTCTTAAGTTGCTGAGTATATTCAATAAAGGGATTTACAAAATATTGTTTCTATATTACTTTACCCAGGCGATGGGTGTAAAACCATAAATATGAAACATATATACACTTATATTATATATATATATATATATATATATATATATATATATATATATATATATTAAGATATATATATATTAAGATACTTTTTCGTATCTTCTCTTCTATTAAACAAATTGTATAAAAGTTATTATTCAATAAAGAGATTCTTCTGATAGACCTCAATCATAGTTTCTGTTAGATTATTAATGTGATTGTCGTGAAGTTTTATTCTTAGAGTTGCGATTTTTTTTTTTAGTATCTCCACTGGATAAAGTTTGCATTGAAACCTCAGGTGTAAGGGGGGTATCCTGTACATGACTTACCATATCTTAACATACTTACTAATGGCAGTTTATTACTTTTAAAAGACCTCACAGTCATTGCGTTACTCGTTCGATTCAGGCGATCGTTCGATCATTTCAATCGAGCCCGTTAATCATTCAACTGAAGAGTTTCGAAGAGTCGCGCACCTTGCATCGGCGAATCACGCGAGAACTCGACACGCACCGTGGCAAAAAGAGGATATGAACGAATGGACAAAAAAGCGAAAGAGAGATGCGGAAAAAGAAGAGCAGGCTTGCACGCGGCTTGATTCTTCCCTGGTGGTTCACGGGGTTAAATATACATACCCTCGCGTTTGCACCACACGCATTTGCAAATCGAACAAGAGAGAAAGGGAGAGAGAGGAAGTGATTGATAGACGGGAAAAAAGTAACAACAAAAGGGGATAGAGGAAAACGAGTACGTTAAGATTGCAAGCGAAGTAGACGAAGAGAGGGAAGGAAATGCGAAAAAGGAAGGGAAAATGGTATCCGAGGCCAAAATATCGAATTCAGACCACACCCATGCAAAGACAAATGAAAAGGGTGAACACATGTGTGGGAAAAAAATAAAATAAAATAGAAACACCGCCAAAGAGTTAGAACATTGTAACAAATATTGCATTAACGAGGTATGTATATCACCTTGTCAATTTAAGAAACAGTCGAAAAGTATATTCTTCTTATATGTGTACCTTATTTATCATTATTTGTCGTATAAAAGTTACACTTTAGAAGTGCATTACTATTATAGGATCAGACAATTGAAATGTTATACAGTGATTCACAAAATTCATCGAATACTTCCATTCATTATATTTCTTGTTTAACGAAAACTTAATTGCTCAGTTGTACCTAAATGTATAAATTGAGTTCTTGCAAGAAAACTATATATAAAATAGTCGTATAACAGTGATGTCATTCGATGAGTTTCGCGAGTCACTGTGTGTTATTAAACGACAAAAATTGGTCCTTTACATACGATAAAAATATGACAATAGAAATGCATGATGCTTAAAAAATTCAGAATGGCTTCGGGTTTTAATGGAAAAAAATATGTTCCTACTCCTCATTGAATGCTGGCAAACTTAGGTTGAATAAATAATTGCATGAAATAATTTTGATGTGTTACCGGAAACATCTACATGTGAAAATTAGTGACAAAAGTTAGTTGAAAGAAACTGTTATAATTTGAACTAGAAAGGGTTAAGGGGAAGAGCTTCCCAAGTATTGCACACTAATTTGGCTGTATTTGCCCGATGATAAAGATTCAAATACCGTAGCTACCAATTATATTATCAGAGGTGTACACTATTAATAGTGCACGGATTATTTGAAGTTAAAATTGAATATATCTCTACGTGCATAGTAACGTAACCAACTGTTTCGAATATAATTAAATTACATTTAAAAGAATCGAAGTGAAATTCGAATAAACTTCTGAAGAAGGAATTCGTTTAAAGCGCAAAAGGAGGAAAGCTGAAAGGAAACCAGCGATCGAGGAAGATTGGAAACATTAACCAGTAACACCCAACAAACAAGCCAGCGAAGATGAAGCAGCAGAGGAGGTAGAGAAAGGGGGAAAGAGGAGAGGAAGAAAAAGAATCGAACTCGGCACGCGATGAAAGGAAAATCGAAGGCGAAAGAGGCAGAGAAACGAAGAGAGACAGCGTAGAGAAGGTTCAGACGTCTGCTATTACAGAGCACCTCCGTGGTCACGGCGCACAGCCCGATATGGAGCAATCTCAGATTTCCATCCGCCCAAATCAAGAATATACGCCCTCGCCTCCGCTCTCTTGCTCTCTTCTTCCTCTAAGAGGGACCTCTGCTCGTCTTCTTTGCCACCGCCACCGTCGGTGCTTCTCTTACTCCCTCTGTATCCCTCTTCTTCCCTCTTTCTCTCGTCTGGTGGAGGTGGAGGCACGGCTCGGGGTTGGAGCTTGGCCGTTCGTGCTGGTAACAGTGCCAAAACTGCCTCAAAACGGACTGCTCTACTCTGTCGTTCTTCTCTTTTTGTCTCTTTTTCTCCCCTCCTCGTTCTCTCTCTTCTGTCTTTCGCCCCTCTCTATACAACTCTTCTTCTTCTTCTTCTTCTTCTTCATCATCATCATCTTCTTCTTCTTCGTCTCCTTGTCTGTGTCTGT
This sequence comes from Eucera pruinosa, assembly GCA_028830335.1. NCBI lineage: Eukaryota > Metazoa > Arthropoda > Insecta > Hymenoptera > Apidae > Eucera > Eucera pruinosa. Next base: position 18,335,965 of record JAMYCR010000001.1, read on the forward strand.
TTCTTCTCGCGGTTCGTTCCCTCTGCGCTCTTCTTCGTTTAACCCATCCCAGACACGTGCCCTCTATCCACCTTCTTATCTTCCTTCCTTCGACCACCGTCTCCATTCTGCATCCAGTCGACGATCCAGCTTTCCCCGCTTTTCCAACCTCGCTGTTTCCTCTCTGCCCTAGAGTTTACTCGCGAACGTGACACTATCGTGGCCGGGACAACAAGTGTCCAAGCTGAGGATCGCGTGATCTGGGTTCATCGCACCGTGATCGTGTCTCACGTTCCGCGCTCTTACGCGTATGCACGTTGTTCGTCGTACCAATCGAATGATTTTCGTCGCTTTCTTCGACCGTTACGCGAGTGATTATTCTATCGAGTCGATAATTATAGTGCAGATTCGTGTGGCATAGACTGGGCTATTCGGTTGGAGTTTCTAAACGACGGATTATTTGAACACGTCGAGCAGGATTTACCAGCAAGAATCCTTCAGCAGTGCCCGTTCATGTTGCCAGAAAGCAAGTTTCCCGTCACAGGTAATTTGATACCAAACATCGGCCCACCGAAAGTAATGGCGAGGTTGGCGTTCGATGATAGTACCCGAGGCTCCGATGTTTCCACGTCCACGCAGAACGACGACCCTGCGGGTGTGGGTGTGCGACCAGGGTGTACGGTAGTGTAATCAGGCCAGTGGATCACGGTCCATCCATTGGTTCCGGCCTTCGACCCCTGTGTGACGCTTTACAATTTAAATCTGGAGGTTCACCATTATTTTTATCGCTGTTTCTTTCAGCTCGATCTTCTTTATCGTCTCTTTTTTCGTCTTAATCTTCTTTACATCGTTGAAGTGTGCGAATTCGAGCCGAAGTCATCCGTTTTCGCGAAGTTTACAGTTTGGTTTCTGTGACAGGAAGGGGGATTCTTCATGGTCCGTTCGTGTTCCTCCCTCGCTGTGTCGCCTTGACATATTCCTGACCATTGCAGCTGACTTACCGTTTTTAACCTACTTGTGCTCCTGCCAATTGAGACCGAACACATGCTCGACCGCGTGCAAGCTCACTTAGAATCCTCGTCCACTTGTTGCCCGTAATTGCGTACACGCGTGTCGTGTTCTATTGAAATGGAGCCTACACTCTAAGTATTCCACAGGTATCAGGAAATTCTCCCTCGATGTTGCCTCTGGCGTTTCCAGTAATTAAATTATCCCCCTTTCACCGAACGCACCGATTAATTAATCCGTTAATTGACGCATTAACGCTATAGCATCTATTAATTTCACGCGATCAACGTTTCTCTGTTCAATAGAATTGGAGAAGAGTTTCTATTCCAAGAATTGAAGGATCAATGTTCGTGTGCTGGTGGATCGAATGTTTATAAAAGATAAGATTACGGAAACAGTGATAGTATGGGATGCTTCCATATGGTGATACGGACATTGTCTTCAATATCTAAAGCTACTTGAAGCACGTTCTATGTGTATATGGGACACCTTGAGATGAATTTAGAGATGCATTGTAGGTTATGAGGTCTTTCACGCGTAAGGTCACTGATTTTCTGTGAAGTTTAACTAGAGAGTTAAAAGACCAGAATTGTTTTCATTTAGCTACTTAGCATGCTATTGTTCAAATAAATGACAGACACAGGCAATTGGCAGCAGTTAAAAAAAGAGAAAAAATACCAAATGGAAGAGTTTGTAGGAAGGGTAAAGTATAAGTGATACATTGTCTCATAGCGGAGAGGCACAGTCATTAAATATTTAACGTACTTTTGGATTTTCGTAATTTCCAAATTTAATTCCATGGTTTAGTCTTCGTTTAGGTTGGTCCATTGAATATCTAAGCGTAAATTAATTTGTCTGCGATATATATGAAAATATAATGACATAATAACTATTACATGAATGTTTCAATAATTATATCGATGCATATTAAAGCCTGTTTAGTTTAAATTATGCGAAGTCATGCATTTTTCATAATTCAAAGAAGGATCAAGAGAAATTAATCCGTCACCCTCGTAACTAACGAGTTCAAGAAACTCCACAGTAAAAGAAGTTCGTGAACTATGACGCAAAGGAGATTAATTAAATATTAAGAAGTATTATTAACTCGTTACCTTTGGTATCGGGGTTTATTAAAGTAATTTAACTATTTATTTATTTCGAAACTAAAAAAGTTAACTATGTACAATTATTTTTGTTGCGTAAAGATTATACACATAAATATACAGTTGTAGGTTACAAGCTGTTATGAATTAAATTTAATTTATATATAACGTACACAATTTATATAAATTATACCGTGTATGAAACGAACGTAACCGTCACAGGGGGCTACAAGCATAAATGGGAGGCGAAGTTAGGGAATACGAGGCAGGGGTAAGGGAAACGCGTACATCAGGAACGGGCAAACGAAAGTGTCTCAACGGGCGTAGTCGTAAAGATACACCGCGCCGCGGGCCCGTCATCCATAATCCCAAATATGGAGTGAGAAATTTGAGAGAACCGAAAATAGTGGCGCTACGCCAACCGCTAAAAATAGCCAAAAAATAAATTGTAGTTACGCGGCCGCCTGCATCATTCTATAACTGGTCTTCAATGAATCGGGCCACCTCCCGCACACGCCGTTATTAATACACCATCACACAGACACACCGTTTTGGTCGTTTGGTAAGCTATATTGATCCCGTTTTTGGCCTGTGCTTCAGCGGAAAGTTGATCAAAAGCCGAGTTTAGGGATTGTTTTACATCCATGTTCTCGGAGACACTTGGAATTCATTGGAATTGGTTCCTTTTCGTTTGGAGGATTCAGTGGAAGAGGAATACAGTGAAAGCTCCGTTATCCAAACGTCAATTACGTATAATACTTCAATATTTTGTGTGTAACATAATATTAACCCTTTGCACTCCGTTGGCTTTGCTCTGAAGACACGCGTAAGTTTTTCCAAAATTCAAGGTTTAAGTTTTCTCTTATATTCGAATCAATTTGGTTTCCCTTTATTTTAAAACAAGGCAAATTGAAGACAAATGTTGCCCTTTTTCAAATACGTAATACTTGAAGTTTTCGCTAGAACTATTACTGGCAGATGATACTATTAGAAAATTCTAGGAGTGCAAAGGGTTAAAATAGCGAATAACTGCTGAATGTAGTAATTGGAAAAATCATATAGCAAAGGATAAATCAATGTAGAAAACGCGTTTTTGGTTTTGCAGAAGTATTGTTTAATAGACTCGTGATCTTCCGGTTTGAGGCTCGGCCATTCTGCGGTATACACATATTTCTTCCTTCCACGCACATTTTTCACATGGTCAAATGGAAGTATAATTTAACGATAGAAAGTTTAACCTGTAACAGTCCACCAAAAGCGAAATATACTAAATAGTGGTTAGGTCTTAAAAATTTATATAAAAATTGATATTTCTTATCAATTGATGATGGGTGATGTTGATGCAATATCATAAGGTGCAGAATATTTTTCTAAACCATAACTTTGATAAATAGGCCAAAGTGTAACTAAAATTCTTTACATACAGTGGTGGAGTTTTTTTAAGGGTCACTATCTTTTTGGCTTAATCGATTAGTTGATTTTTAAATGCCTAACTAAGTACACAGCGTGTTAAAAAAATTTGAGATATTTGGGAGGATAGAAATTACTTGAGGTTCATTTTTCAAGTTATAATAGACTGCGGATCTTTATGCAAATACAGATCTTTACAAATAAAATTAAAGAAAAGAGGTCTAAATTAGGAGTCATATCTTCCCCTGAGTACTGCAACTAGTATTTTTTCTTTCAATAGCTTCTCTACTTTTTAATACCCTTTGCATTTTGTATCTTTTTACATATTTAATTTTCCTATAAATGCATACCCGAAGATCGTAGTTACGAGCAATTTAATTTTCGGTAAATACAATGTAGAATAGCGTGTAGTTGCTTTTCCCACTGAAGATATTTCTAGATGTAGGTTACTATGTGAATTTCTGTTATTGTTGTTGATGTAGGTAGGTGGATAGGTTGTCGCGAAACTTTGCTTCGATTAATCCAGCCACGCGCGAAGCTGTACCGTTTAATTTTAAATGACACGTGTCCGGGGTTATTAGAACTTTTGTTGCACGTGTTGGCGGAGAAATTAGATGTGTTTCCGGTCGCTTTCAGTCGTGTATACAGGATTATTGTTATCGACCAAAAATGTGAGTCAAACGATGTTTGAACACTAATTATTAACTTTTTCAGTTTTCGACGTATAATTAACTTTCTGAACACGTTCGTTACTAGCGTCACATACACATATGTGTGACGCATTGATTTTCAGCGAGAACTCAACGTCACACATGTGTGACATGTTCGAAAACTAGCTTTTTATTCATACACACATTTATTAGATTTTAATCGTACATCAAATCTGCAGCATGTTTTGCAAGAATTCGAAAAATAAAGCACGGCCTGTGATGGGATTTTTTTTTCTGCAACGTGGTAGCAAATGTGTTAATTAACACTAAATCTACCGATAATTAAACTGTACTTATATGCGCCAAAGATATTAAAACGATGGCTGCATAATGAAATATACAAAGCAATGAAAATGAATCTTTATTTATTCTTTTAATCGAAGATGATGGACAATTTGCAATAACGTATCCGTGTAAATTTATACAGTTTTTATGACCACATTGATAGTTCTAGTGTTAAATACACAAAATCACGTTAAATTAACTATATTATATTAAAAGTCGTTCATCATTTAGGAAAGCAAACTTATGTGAGTTTATAAATTTACATGTACGTAACATGTTATACATTTGTTGAAAACGTATGGTGTTTTTATATTTATTGTTTCAATATTATTGATCTTAAAACAGGCGGTATAAAGGAAATGAAGGAAGTAAAATTATATTGTTGAGTTTAGTAGAAGTGATACAGTCAATTTTATTATCGGGCGTGGGAGTAAAGAAACATTTTATCGAACTTGCTTCCGTTATCAGAATAGAAAAGAATACTGTCACATTTATTTCTGACGTGGCAACATAAAAGATGTCGTCAAACTTATTTTTAATATAAGAGGACATTTCAGGAAACGTATTATTAGCTTAATTCTCAAAAATAAAATACAAAACTAACCTGCTGAATCTCCAAAAATAACAGAATGCGTCATTTAAAATATTATGTGTCGTATAATTTTTGAATAATATTTTTCTCAATGTTTGCCTATTTTACCCAAATTTTTTATTAGACTTTTAATGAAAATTCTTAACTATTACTTTCGTATGCATTTCTTGCAAGCAATCTCTACACATATATGCTTTCTATTATATTCATATCTGGTGAGCAAACGAATCTTAAATTTCATGGTCTTCTTATCGTTCGATTAATTAAAAAAAAAAAAAAAAAAAAAGAAAAAAAGACAAACCTATCTTTCTGTTACCGAGCGTACATGTGTGACTCGAGAAGGAAAAAGGTTGAGTGTCGCTGGTATAAAGGGTGAAACCTGATCGACTAAGGCCAAATAGGGGCCAGGAATTGCTGGTATTGGGTGGGCCGTTTCTATTTTAGAGTAGGAATATTTTTATCCGACAGTGCTGCAAAGTCACTATGTACAATACACTTCTTCATCTCTCCACACTTCCACATGCCCGTTTCTCCTTTTTCTCTTCTTCTATTTCTTGTTTCCGCTCTGGTCTACGAGTTATGTCTTTCTTTGATACCGTTTCGTCGAGACACTAGTTGGCCCATTATTTTCAGCTGGACAATGCCTCCAATTCGTTTCCCTTTCCGTTGCAGTTACTCGTAGGTCTGTTATCAATTAATCTTTATCATATTTCGTTAAATTTACCCTGCTTGGAGACGAGTGAAAGCCTGGAAGATTGATGAATCGTGTATACAAGTGCGTGGTGTTGATGTATGTTCAAACGGGGCTTTCTGGTTCAGGTAGTTACGATTATGCCGATTATTATTCTTTGGAAATGTAAATAGGAGACTCTTAAAGGTATTTAACGTTGTTAGATTCCGGATTTTTATGCATGTGTGGGGAATTTCGGTGTGCAAAGAAGAACAAGATCCACGTTGTGTAATGTGTGAAAATATACAAAGTGTACAAAATAAAGTGTATATTAAAATACTTAGGGGGTGAAACAAATCTGCTTGTGTCTCTTTTCCGTTATTTGTGTTTATAAAATTATGAATTTGCAGACAGATTCGCAGACTGAATATAATATTCGATGAGAGGTTGGATAAATAATTTTTTATCAAAATCCATTATTAATCATGTTCTCAATTTTCTAAAATATGAACAATGTAATTCCATTAAAAAATTTGTACGTTACAGTCGTCACAAGGTGAAAAGAATTTCTTAGTTGCGATAAAGAAAAAAACGAACTGCTGGATGTTAATTGTAGTTGCTTGTAGTAATTGTTAATTAAATATTGTGTTTCTGTTATTGCTGGTTTAAAACTTATCAGCAGCATTAAGTTTCTGTTGAAGCATAGAATGGTCTAAAAACAGTTCGAAGGATTTAGGTGCATATATTACTCATAAAAATAGACAACATGTGTCTGGCTAGCAGACGGTCAAAAACTAATCCTCACGGTGACATAAAGGAACAATTGTCACCAATTTATAATACGCTTTTACCTCTACCACATTTCTGCTTCCTTGACAGCGAATCTAAATAAAACACAACTCTACGTTATGAAAACCTTTAGTTCCATTTTAGAGAGAAACTTATCGTTAGATGAGTACATAGAATAATTTGCATGCAGGATCAGAATTAAAGTCAGCAATCTAAGTTTAACTTATTTATTTCTAATTTCATGTCTTGCCTATTTTTACAAGGTTGGGTGTCTATTTGGAAACAATCAAATGCAACATTAATATTCAAAATTGTCACCATTATTTTGCATAACATAATACTTTTGCGAACAGTGCACGAGGGTTAAGAAAGATAAATAATAAAAAAAACCGCAAAAGTTTATTTTTTTTGGGTACACAAGAATTTCCATAATGCGAATGTATTTGTCATTCCTGCTGTGTATTGACTTCGGTCATGGCGTATATATGCCACATAACCGCTTAAGAGATTAAGTAAGCGCTGCTTTGTACGAAGATTACGATGCGAAGGTCGCCTGTACTCTTTTTATTCACGAGATTACATCAAAATAAGAAGGTTCAACTTATCACGATCATGGACTATAAAACTGGACTTATCATATTTTTCTCGTGGTTTTCAATCCCAATGTATATACACATACCATCCTCAGCTTACTGTTAGATCAAAGTCCCTTTTGGTATCTGTTCTACCAATAATCATTGCACACCCACGTTTACGGTGTTTTTCGCGCACAAGTATCAGGTCTCTCCATTCACGGGTTTATTATTACGCGCGAAGAACGCGTTTGGACCGAGTACTATATTTATACATGGCAGATCGACGCTTCGATCAGCTTAAAAGAACATTACGTGAAATTGTGCGTGACAGGTGTGTAGAGGCAAGCTGAAAAGCATTCCTAAGTCGATCCACAGCGTAATACACGTTAGCAGCTAAGCGATTTTCCTTTTATTATACGATTTTGAAGCCTTGGACGCGTCTGAGTGCCCACACGCAGCTCGACGATGGTGTAACACCCCACACGATTCTCCAGCCATTTGCATGTGGGCATTTGTTTAGTTTCTTCCATTTCTCACGCCTGTTTCTACTTGTACGTGCACATGTAACAGGCATACAGAAACACGGGACGAGCGTTTATGGTTAATCAGACAATGTTTCATTAACGAGAAGGTTATGAATATTCCGCAATATCCAGGTTGCACCGTGTGTGGAAAAGCAATACGGTAGATGCCCACGCCTACGCGCAACCTTTCCGTTGGGCCTTTATACATGTGTACATACCATTCTGTCACGATTCTACGAATTAGAAAGTCAAAATTCAGTAGTCATATTCTACTCTTTAATAACACTTGTTTGGAGTTTCGATTTCAGTTCCATAATTCATCTTTCATTTTAATTCTACCATCAAGTTAATCGGTGTTAACTAAACGCTTCGCAGCGTAAAAAGATTGATGAGATAATATAAGGTTACATAAATTTTTAAGTAATTATACTAACACCCTTTAAAGTATGCTTAGTTTAAATTTATATGAACCTTTGCGATTCTCATGGTCTGAAGAAGGGTTAAATGGATATGTTTACTCGCTTCTCGATTTTTATCGTAGGGACCATTTTCCAAATTTTTGATTTGCGATTTGAACTTCATTCGAATGATTCATGTTTAGATCATTAGGTTCCCCCATGGTCTTCTACAAAACTACACCGAGATTACTATTAAACAATTTTATTAAATACTTTGCAATATTAATGTACGGACAAATTTCTTACCCACCGCGAAGCCGCATGAGCTCTATTCTCAGTCAATCGGTTTTCCACTATCGACAAATTAACCACCACTCCGTGTACCTTCCTTTAAAGTTTACATCGCGTGGAATTGTACGGTGTAGAAGTCAAACGGGATTGGAGGGAGTTGCTTTCCTATTCCAAACATATAGAAGAAAGGATCACGAGCGGCTCGCGAAACGTCAGTTAGTCACCTCTGATCTAGAGGATGAAGCAACCCCCTATTTGGATCACGTTGGCCCAGTTATTTATATAACTATGAATTTGCATAAAAATCCGTAGTTCACTCGTAACTTTCATTACTCCCGAAAAGCTTCGGGTATTACATTTCTACTAATAGCCTCTTAGGTCAACAACAAACGTTCCGTGGTACGGTAGAAATTATGAAATTCGCGAAGACCTTAAAATTAGAACAATCTCAGAGAAGGGATTACATGACAGTGCAATAAATACAAATTGAGGTTGGACTATCGTCCCGAACGAATTCGCTAACAAACTATACGATGCTAACCTGCCCAAAAGGTTACATACACATAAAAAACATCCCAAAAACCTTTTACTATAGTGACACGATTTTTGCTAAGGAAACATCTACGTGATATAACGTAATAATCAAACACCGATAATTCAATTTACCGAATAACGTTAATGGATAAATTGCAAAGTTCAATGGGGTTAGAAAAAAAGTAGTAGCCTCCGTAAACGATTGATACGGATATAAGTAGCAGCGAAAAGTAAAATTAATTTTTATCCGATCGATCGTTTAAGGGCTGCAACATAACCGGTCACATTTTATTTTCCAGGGGGCACTATGCAGACCGAGGAAGTCGTGCCTCGTGCACAATCTACTGGTATAGACGGCGGCCCCACAGACAGTTCCTCTCTGCAGCATCTGCATCACTCGTCACATCTAAAGTGTCCGTTACCACCTCTGCTCCACATGGCGGTCAAGCAGGAGCCACAGGAGGAGGAGGAACGAAGTCGTGACACGAATGCGTTGAGGTGAGCCTACGATTATGCTAATCAAAGCTTCCCGTCTCTCAATCCATTCTACCTTTATGTAACACTTTCCTTCGTAAACCCCTTCTTTCTTACTGTTAGTTCCATAGATCGCATCATTGTTTCGTTACAGTTATTTTTAATCGAACTGACGTTGCACATGAGCTACGTACGTGTCGCAACTAAAGAAATGCGAGTTTTGTGTTACGGACGGAGAAACAATAGAATATAGACGTGCCTTTGCACGTCTTCAAACTTTTACGAATTGCGGTTCAAAATTAGTCTGTGTCGTTACCAATCGTAAGTGTCGTAACTCAATTTAATTTAGCCTTGTATGATTGAGAGAAACATTAAAATAAAAAGAGAAGGGGGATTTGAAGGGCTAAGAATTTGAAATGTACAAGGTAACTTTTAGGGACTACACTTTTTATCTAACACTTTAAGTTTAATAAGTAATTTATTTAGAAACTCACTAACAGTTCCTATCTTCTCCTGAAGAATGTACTTTTTTTAGTCGCGTCACTTTCGTAGTCCACTTGCAATACGTACAGTCGTTGTCGTGACACGACTAAATAAACTGCAAACCTGTTCAATTATCATTTTTCTCCTTCATAATATTGCTAATAATCCACACAAGAGATTAACGTGATCGTAAAATGTGTAACAAAAGAAAGAAAAATTTCAAGGGAAAGCCGCTTGCTTATTCAAGTAAATTAACATATAATTATTTCGGACTATTATCTAGCCGGATAAGGTGAAACGTAATTGAAGTACCTAATTGTTTGTAAGATAATTTATTCGAATAAAGCTCAAACTTGCTCACCCGTGCGCGGATATCGCAGAAAGAAACATTAGTATTCCGTCAGCAATGTAAACGCTTCGTGTCGACAAGCCGATGTGCTATTATCGTATCAGACATAAATCATATAAGAAAGGTATTAGTTATTATTATTATCATTATCATTATCACGTGTGCATCGTAACGAGATAAATGTATCTCGTCAGGAAAATGAAATAATACGCTGTTAGGGTATTATTATGCGAAACGTATACGCGTGGTGTATGTTTCGTTGACGTTTACGAGCGACAGATTATTTTTTGTGGGAAGTATAGTACGATCACCTCGAGATGCGTAAAAGTAATTTATGTACTTGAGGGTAGTTTCGAAGTCGTGGGTCGAAGTCCATGGGAATGTATATACAGTAGCGTCCAGAAACTGTGACACGTGCTTCTTTAGGCTGTGGTTACAGTCAATGCGTGTTCGTGCGAAGTATGTTCTGACGAATATGTTCACGCTTGTCGTTTTTATCTAATAAGACAGATCAACCATATTCGTCAGAACGTAGGGTAAATGACCGAATTACCGTCACTGTTCCCATAACTGCCATTTGATTTCGTTTATTTAATGGCAAAGTAATGCATAAAGAATCGTAAGTAAACAAATTTTCATACTAAATTTAGACTTCGGTTTATGTAACAACACATAGACATTGTATATTCATCTATACTTAATATTCATGAATATATGTTAGGAAGTAAATGTGGTGTGGAACATTAAAACGTGACCAATATAATTATAAAGTATGGAACGTATCATAATTCAGTAAGACGATACGTTTACTGTATATGTTATATAAATTGACGTGTTAATATATGGAAAACGTGTTTCTATTTAAATGAAAAGTTTTCAAGTGACAGTACGAAGGACCGTGGACTTTGTTGTACATTTTCAATTACGTAGTAATGAATTTATTATATTGAACATATAAAAAAAATGTTCATAAAGAAAAGAGCGGTTGGATAATATTATGGCGAGAAACTGGAACGATCTTTATGTTAACGACGTTCTAAAATAGTTAAATAAAATTACGCGCGAACGTTAAAGTGGCAGTACGTGGTACATTTACCCTAGCTCGTACGAATAAGCATCCACTATAACCGTAGCCTTATTTATATTACGTTGGCGCATATAAAATTGTTGCTTCGAGTAGGGAAGTGTGACGGAAAATAATCTTTACTTTTGAACTCCTTAATGTTGAAACTATTTTCTTAGTTCACTGGACAAAAGTGAGCAAATTTTGTTGCAAAAATTCATGACGATATTGCATCAGGATTTCTTTGCTTTCAATGATATGCGGGGTACGTTTATCGAAATCGAAAATGGAGTGGGCAAAATAGAACAAAAACACAAATTATTAATAACAATAATGCAAAGGAACGTAGAAGAACACAGAGAGACACTCGGGTTCGTGAATCAAGGGATTAATGCTTATGTGTATGCAAAAATTTTGCCCATTACTTTGTTTTTTTTCTTTTACTCACGTATAAAGGTATCACAAATTAATCTTCGAAGTATTTTTCTCCATTTTATATGACTTTTTTGTCACTTTCTGTCAAGTTTCAAATTTCGTCGCAAAATAGTGAAATTGCTTTGGGGACAATAATATCGTCGAGTTGAAGCTAAAACTTGCGCGTATGCCTAATAGTAGTAAAGTAATGGACCCAAGCTTTTGGATGGTAGTGTATTTTTTCTGAAACTTCGATGCGATTTATGATGTTTTACAAATGTGTTTGCGTCATATAGGAAATTCCATTTTGATTCTGAATATGTATCGAGTAACAACTTTCACTTTACTTCATTCACGCGTTTACTTTATCCATATTTTTATTGCTAACTATAAAACACGAAAGTTTCCTGTCTTCTTTTATTTGTTGAGTCACTATAGCGAGTTAAATTGGTAAATTTGATAGTCCGCAAGTAGATGCAGACATTTCGCCACCGTCCGTCGATGGCAAGCACGGCCATGGGCACGAGACGAGCCATCAGATTCAGGAGTTGGAGGAAAGTCCAGGCCAGACAGTTTCGGATCTCAATAGTAGAGGAAGACCGAGGTAAGTTATCACGTTGATCCTTCTTCCTTTCTGTAAACATAATTATCATAAAAGAATAAGTAATTGTTTTGAAAAAAATTGGAACCCAAGGGAGAACAATACAGTGAAATTCTGATTATCCGGCGTACTCGGGACTGAGACAGCGTCGGATAATCGAACTATACTTATTGTTAGATATAAAGTGGTAAAAGGAATGTAATTTAAAAAATAATTATGAATGATACAGTAATGCGATTTATTAACAAAAATAAAATATATAAATGTAGAACATATTAGGTTGTATCATACATTTGTCCCGTTTTATTAGTCTTCTTAAAATCATTTATATATAAATTCAGAAATGAGATTAATTAATTAGATATACATACGTGTCATCTGTATCGATCATCTTTTTCCATTTTGTTCCGGTAGCCGATTATTTTGTTTTGGTATGCTTTCGAAAATATAAATCTGCATAAGAATTCGCAGTCTAACGATTATAAAATACCGAAAGCCAAAAAGCTGTCGCCCGAAGTTATTCCAATCTTCTTCCTAAAAATAATTTCCCGATTAAACGGTTAAAAACTACATAATTGCCTGGAGGTCTTCCAATTACTCGCAACCTCTACGTATACGCGTAAAGTTCATTTTCTCTCCGCTTTGCTCGATTCTCGATGATCCGTGTCGACTGACACGTTCTAACTTCTTTAACGACCCTTTCGACGTAAAACTCTCGCCGCTGCCAGGAAAGAGTTACCTTAGACAAGCGGCAAGAAAGATTAAGCGCCGGGGGAAACTGGTTCGTACGTTCCACGAGTCCCGTGGACTCTCTACTAGCATGAACAAAAAATGTAAACTTCTTTGGTACGTCGCTGAAATGCCGCGAGTAGATTACCGTTATTGAATTTCATTAAACGCTTGGTGCTGGAACTACCAAGTGGAAGAGGAGCGCGGGACACGTTCTATCTATGCATAATATGTACACCCGTAAGGTGGCTCGGAGAGTCTTGTATAAATCGCCGTCTCGAGGTGTGGTTCGGAATGCAGCTAGGTGGAAAACAACGTTAAGAAAAGACCCGTATCGGCGATGTGATTATCCGCATCGAGAATTCGATTTCCATACGCTCTTGTGCGAGCAACACGCGGAATATCTAACGAGAAATTAATTACCAATTAATTATACATCGAACGATGGAATGGGGATTCAGAACAATGCAGAAAATGTAATGTTCGCGTGGGAGGGGTGGGGGCTTTTGAGATTGCGAAGAATGGGGTTTTATAAGAAAATTCAGATTTAGCTGTTGGGGAAATTAACTTTCCTTGTATCGTAGAAATGGGCAAAATTTTATTCGGAAATCGGATGACGAATCTTAATACAGAATAATAATGTATTTGTCATTGTAGAACAGATATCTATTAAGAAATTTTGTATATTACATTATACTGTAGAGATGGATGAACTAAGAATGTGTAGACGGTACCGAACGTGAAACATTTTTTCAAACTGTGTTCTTGAAACCTTATCATATTGGTTTGTACAATTAATTTTTGTTCGGATGCTGAATTAAAAAATTGATTGCTTAATTACTATAAACTTATTCGAACAAATCATTGTTATAATCATCGAAGGCTCTTTTTCTCGAAATTATAAAATATTTTTTAAGCAAACAGGTTGCGATTGAATCGAATAAAATTTCAAGGACCATTACAAAGTTAATTACACAATTATGAAAGGAGGCCAGGACTCGAAAACAGTCCTCGGACTCGAAAAAGTTCCATAATGCTCCTAATATTACCGAATAAGATTAAAGTAAGCAGGTTTCACTATGTGTTACAGCCGCGGGCGGAGGAAGTCGCGATGGAAGCTCAAGTTCCATCACCAAGCGCTGCCCCCGGAGTACCTGGACCACTACGAGGCATCCCTTGCTCAAGAAGCTCTAAACTCATCCTCGCCAACCCGTATAACGGAGCCGACAATTCCCAGCCCGGCTCCAACCAGCTCCACCTCAACTCCAAGTCCCATCGCCGATGTTCACGGCTGGTTGCAGCGGATCGCTGCGATGCAACAGGAGCTTTGCCCGCAGATTTCATCATCCACGTGCCCTACAGTGAACTCGACTCAAGCATCGGGCTCCAGGAGGTCCGTGATTACGTCCACCTCCTCTCATACGGTGAACACAGGCCACCATAATCATAATCAACAACAACCGCAATCTCAAGCATCTGGCAGGCCGCCGATGAAATACTCGGATCTACCTTACATGGGCGAGATCACGCTGGACAACAGTAAACCCCGGCGGGGCAGGAAGCCGAAGAAGGCGGATATTTGCCATTTAATCTACAAGAATTATGGCACCATACTACCCGGTACACCAGGCCACGAAGAGAGGAGATTATCGCCGAGAGACAAACTCGATTGCCGTGAGAGGATTTCGCCTCAGATACCGTTCCAACGAACCGATGTTCAAAATAGGATCAGTAGCTTGTTAGAGAAGAGACTGACCCAGGAGTCCCGAAGAAGTTTCGGACTGATGGAGAACTCCAGGGAACAGGACGAGCCGTTAAATCTGTGCATAAGAGATCTGAATCAGTTGAAAATTAGACTTTTACGGAAGCACGGCAACGTGTACGAGTCTGGACAGGTTAAAAGTGAGACTTCCAGCGATGGGGAGGAGGTCGAGTGTATAGGTTCCACTTATTCGGAGCCAGGGTTCCGTTCGTTGGATCCCGTTGCTCGTGGTAGCAGTAATGTGAATCATAATAATAACAACATAATCGATCCGATGTTGGGTGCCAATCCTGGATTCGTGTACTGGCCGAACGGGGGAGTGTTCATTCACCCAATGGCGTTGCAGTCGCAGCTGTTGTATTACCAAAAGATGGCTCAGAGTGATAAATGTTACCCTAGAACCTTGGACCAACCCCCGAAAGAGCAAAAAATTGTCCCGAAATCAATTTACTCTATGATGGAGACGAAGAGTCCACCGTTGGCTGCTCCGGTTCAACCAGCTCCTCAAACAGCCCCAGTGCCACCTCCTGTCTCGCCTAGACCTAAAAGAAATGCGTCTGTGGCCCAAGCTCATGGTCAGCCCACGAAAAGGAAACGATCCGCCATATTCATACCACCTATGCCCACGGAGAACAATAATAATCCCGCGACAGAAGTAAGCATATGCAAATTCAAGTTCACGGGTGGCGCGAAGCCCAGTTTGCAAGAGAAGAAGAGTCTGTCCGTCGATTCTGGAGGGAACTTTAGGTACTACAGCGGAACAGGGGATAAAAGTATGCGCGGTTATGAATTCTTTCCGCGAGAAGCTCTCCAACAGTCCGCTGGACAGTCTGGCTCTTCCACGGGAGCTTTTCTCAACGCTGCCGGCGAAAGGATTCAACCAACTACTTGCCAGAGGACCAGCAACCAGGAAGAAGGTCGTCGTAAGAGGAAAACCCGGAAGTCTCTTCAAAGGGAAAAGCTCGAGCAAACGTTCAAGGAGAAGGGGTTCTTAATTCAGACGCAACAATTGGAGTCCGCGGAGGGTGCGACGTACTGCAAGTTTAGGCAGCTTCGGAAATTCACCAGGTATCTGTTTAGAAGTTGGAAAGACTATCTACCGGGGAACGTGCGTGAATTAACTGGTGCAGCGGATAATGAAGTGGCCGACGGAGATGTTGAGAGCGATACGAACGTGTTGCCGTCGCCGATACCCCATCCTAATATGGTGGACGTGTCGGCTGGCTTTGTGGATGAGCATCGTGCTCTGCCTCTGACGTGAAACGTGGAAATTGCTCCCCGAGGCAATTGATCGGTCGGTTCTAACTTGACGCCATTTTTGCCATGGCACTGGGCCGTGTTCTGGCTGTGGGAAGTGTGGCCATATCGCGTTGCTTTCACGAGGGTGGAAGCTGGAGAAGATTGAAAATGAGATGGTTTCGGACGATTTTCTGGGAATTTTTATGTTGAGAACAGGTTTGAAGTGGGAAATGCGAGAGGTAGGTGTTGGTTGGTATTTATGACTATACGATGGGATTCATGTTTGATGAGAAATGTTTGACGTGGTAATGGTCGATGTTAAGAAAAGAATTATGGTTTAATCCTTTCATTAGTATTGATGTCTATAGGCGCTCGAGAAATTCACACGTAGCGCGTTATTGATGACTGCGGATTTTTATGCATTATAGGAAATTTACATGTGAAAAATAGTGGATAATGCACTCAATATATAAAAATATAAAGAATATTCGAAGTATAGTGAAAATTATAGTATTTAAAGTGAGAAATTATTTAGGTCCCACCACTTCAATTTTATTTATAAAAATATAAATTTCTATACAAATCCGCAGTCTACTAATGAATTCTATCGATTAAGTTTGGTTATTAAAAATATTATTGGCGTCTTGAAGCACTTGAAATTCTTTGTTATCTAAAGAATAGGAAAGAATTCGAAGAAGAATATGAATTTAATGCAATGCAATTTAGTGTTTTTCTGACTTCTGTATATTCTTCGATTAATCTTTCGACTACAACTTCAGTATCTTATACTGACCACACAATTACGCACGATAATATAAACCACTTCTATAATTAATTTCCTCGCTTATCAATCTAGAATTCAGCTGTTGAAGTAATCCAGTACTGTTAAACTTAAAACAAAATTTGTCAACCTTGGCAGCACTATATTTGAAAAGAAACTTTTAATCGTTTCGCCCACCGGAAAGTATATTTGCACTTTTAAAGTTTATACTGCAAAGATGATTGTTCTGGAGTGATTATAAAAAATGCTCAAGATTATAGAAACTCAACAAAACGCACAGTGATAATAATATTACAGTGAGTTTATTTTTTTAATGAAATCTTTAAACACGTTTCACCGTTCATTGACCACAACTTGTCATTATGTCATTATATTATTGCTGAATCGTCTGTCTAGGTTTATTAAATACAGTAATTAACGTCGGTAATATCGATTGACAAAGAACGTCACCTTTCCAAAATCCTAATTGCATTGATTTGACAGAATTTCCAAAATTTTATTTAAGAAACGAAAATATACCGAATGGACCACTTAACGTGACCACCTGAATTATTTTTATTATTAGCATACCGATCAAATTCTTTTGTATTAAATAGGAGATATATTCAAGTTGCATCGTTTAATCTACAACAAAAAAGTTTGGATCGGTCTACTAATAACGAAAGTAATTGAAGTGATTACGTTAGATGGTCCACCCTGTACATACACATAATAGTATATATTCTATTCTATCGCACCAACCGATTCTAAACGAAAAAACTACAGAGAAGGTTGCAAACAGTTTAGGTTTTGATGAATCGATATACTATTTTTACTCTATGGTGAAAAAGATTAACTTTTAATATTGAAATTAAAGCAGCACAGCGACTGCAACATGTGACCCCCTAATTAAGATGCAAATCAGTTAATTTCTAGTTAGCGAACATGATTCTCTTGATATCAGCGAGACATTTACTGCACTTTAAATCTCGACAGAGAAATACGTGATCGATCTGCATACGTCACTTGCATTTATTATCTTCAGCGGTGTGAAACTGCCTTATCATATTGTTGTTAAATCTCGTAGATAGAACAAAGTGAAAATCACTGAACAAGATTAGTGACAGAAAAATTGATGTCACCGGGAATATTTTTGTATTTTAGAACCCGGGTTGACTCCACTTTTTTTCAAAATTAAGTCACATACGCTATCGTGTTGCTCTTTTCTTATTTTATTCAAACGACAGAAATCTACGCTAGGCTACACAATAAATAAAAATTTATATACAGTGATACAGCTTGGGTTTTATGTAGCATCAGTTTTCGTTTTTGTTTTCGCCCCGCTGCAAAATTAAAATATCGGATTTGGATCAGTTTAGCTATTAAATACAGATTTGTAAGATTCACATGGATATACATTGAACGGTTATGATGCATTGCTAATAAGCAATGTCTTTTTGTACGAGCAATCATAATTGATCACATTCGCTAAATGACCCAAATTTGGTCAGCTGCAAATATGGTTTATAATTAACAAAAAAACAAAAGAAATTATTTTTGTTAACCTTTCGAGTGCTATGCGCGTATGTATCCGACCAATTTTTAATGCGATACATAAAGCTTACAAATTCGCATATTTCCAAACAATGAATGATCAGTAAAATATGTTCACAAAATATGAATTGAGAATTTTTGTAATAATTAATAAGATGACGGTAGCTATGTGAATCTGAATCTGAATTATTTTTATTATCAGTGAAAATAGTTGCTTTTACAAATTTATTAATGGTAATTTTGGTACTTCGGGTGTTAGAAATACAATATTGCACTACACTTAAACTTGCAAAGCCTTACTGTTCTTCGACTGGTTTTGAATTCCGATTAAGAAATTATCCAGCTAACAGGTTAAACGCGAAAGACAATCGCATAACTTTCACCGTATGCTCACGATTAATAATACATAGGTGACTGCTAATGTCATAACACTTAAATATCGAGACTTTAGAACGCGTGCAAGGTGCGTGGGTTGTGTAAGATCGCGTTCTTGAGAAGAATACGTGGCTGTTTAACATTTTGAACATTTTCAACGGACTAGAATTAGAAGGTATAACATGGTGGAGTACATAAATTGGAGCATCTAACTATTTCTACTGTTAAAAAGTTGTTTAGGATGAATTTAAACTGAAGAAGCGAAGAAAACACCGCAGAATGCATACCATATACAAAAGTAGAAAAAATATTATACAGTGCATCTTATAATATTGGAAAAGCAAAGCCAATCTGTATCTCCCACTTTGTTTACATCCACGAAAACTTATGAATTTCCATACAGATTCGCAATGTACTTATTTGGATATTAAAGAAATATACCGTAACAATTGAAAATTATCGCTGCTCTTTAAATCACGTAAAAATTTGTCTTTTCATCATTTTTTCCACTTCTTTCGAACAGTTTAAATGAATCCTAAATAACTGTTAGATATATTCGTATAATTAACGGAGATAATTAGGTGTATTAATTTGTATGCTCCACTGTTTATGTAGGTTAAAAGTTGCAGAAAATTACAGAACTGTTAATAGCTGTTGCTGCATTGTAAAACAGTACAAGAATAAGTTACACTCACTTGTTGATTTGCAAAGGTTATCTCGTTTGTAATTGAAATTGTAATGACACTTGAATTAATTTGATTAACTAACGTGCATAGTACAAGGATTCCATGGGCTCATTAATTATTAAAACGTTTCATAGGCACACGCCGATCGCACAACATGATAATCGCACAACAATAAGAAACTAATGAAAAAGCTAGTAATGAAACTGAAAAAAAATGTATCGATGATGTCAATCGTTCGCTATTCAGGGAAATAGAGTCTAATTTACTGGCAACTCTACTTGATCTTTCTGAAACTCAATACGTTATTAAAAAGATTATAAGTATAAATCTTGTCGAACATTCATCGACAACGATTTAACAAAAAACAGTTCTATGGCATGTAACACGTTTTTCTTACAATCGATAAAAACACAGTTCTTATTCATTATCGTTTGTTATTTTTTTACATTCGAGAAGATTATGTCACGTGTCCTAACTTAATTATTGAAAGATGGTATTGCGCAACATTGGAAAACATTTCAAATAAAAATGATCTGCTATTTATCAGAACCTTTGAATGATTGTGCGTACATATTTTTAACCACGAAAAAGATACACTTTTACGAGCAATAGGTGCGTAGAACATTTATTGCCTAAAATGATGTCTCAAGTTTGTTGACAAATTTTATTGCTTCAGATCTGATACATCCTGTATGTTGTATGAATTATCACCACATTTTTATTATTCTATAATACGTCCTAAAATATGTTAATATTTTAGGTTTGAAGTGTGTATATAGACTTTCGTGACTGAGTGTACTAGTAACCGTACCATGACCTTTTTTTTCAACAATAAAACTGCCATCAAAAGCAAAGCCATCTTTCCCAGGAAATGAAATCACCGTTCTCTCATTACTAGTTAATACAAATATTTTATCGCATGTTTTACAATAAATACTTAATAGCCATTAGTGCAGCAAGTAAGTGTACCTTTATCGATACCTGGTGTAACAATGCATCAATCGATTGTTCAATTAACAAACGAGGGAGTCGATTAATATAGGAGCGAAGGACAAAGAAACTTATTCGATTCTCACGCGGATACTGTGTAATGTCTACATATGTATGTAAACGCTGTAAGCAACAACAGAAAGAGAAATAGGCAGAAAGGAAGAAAGAGAGGGAACAGGTGGCGACGTGTGTAGTCGCGGCGCGTTTTAATAATAATGTAAATTCGATCGTAGCTCCGTGCCAAAGATGGGAGACTGGAATGTATGTACATAGCTCTGAAAGAACGTGTTTGCCGTTGTTAACCAAAGAGCGTGGTTTCGTGCTCGCCGATTAGAAGCGGATATGCGAACTTGTTGGTAATCTTCGTGTTAAGAAACAAAGGGTGTGACGCGATAAACTCAACTATTTAGGGGCCCGATCACGGCCGAGGTGATACTTTCGGCGGCTTTAAAATTGCAGTTGCATTTCGCGAGGCTCGCGCACCTCGAGGGACAGAGGCAACAACAAAAATGGGTGTGCGGAATTTGGAGAAATGGAGAGAATGAGTGGGAGAGAGCGACAACCCGAAATCGAAAATAATTAAAGATGGGATACTTGAAACCTCGAGACCTCTTGAAAATCAAGAAGTTTCGAGTTTCGAGTTTCGAGAATTCGAAGCTTTGTGCTACTTTTATGATTCGAAACTCTCGAGATCACGGCAAATAATAATTAACGCAAATAACGAAAATATTGTCCTGATACGAATTTATTTGATTAATTATCCGATAAAGATTGTGCTTAAATTTTAGACTCATTTTAAACGATACAAAATTCATTTATTTAAATTATAACTAAATTTAAGTATCGTTTGATTAGACTCAAGAAATCATTTGATTTTTCAAATGAGATTTATTAGGACTTGAATTCCTGACGAAAAGGATTCTGCTCATTAAAAAAAGGAAGAAAATACGGATTCATGGTTTCGAAAGTTTAGAGGATTTCGAGGCCGCACAAAGTTTCGGATTCAATTATCTCGAATCTAAAAATTCGGTTACGACTCATCTCTCAAAATAATTTAAATAAAAGGGGAAATTGGTAATAAAAATAATAAACTAGGAGAAAAGAAGGCAATTAGTAGGGGAGAGTGAGAACCGCAGTGGAAAATAATTTAAAAAAGTAAAAACTAGAAAAAAAATAGTAATCGAAAAGTAAAATTGGAAGGTAAAAGAAATGAATAAAAATGAGTGACACTAGAAATATACAGTAATTTTAGCACGAAAAAGAGAATATGTAATTAGAAATAGAAGGGAACGGGTGCGGGAAAAAGAGTGAGACTCCAAAATGGAAAGTAATTTAAATGGAACAAAATATTAGAAAATAATAATAAGCTAAAAGAGAAAATGAAAGAGGTCATTATAATTATCCGATCATCATCATTATTTTTTAATTGTAAGCTACAAGCGAAATCATATTTAATAACGCCTAACGAAATCTAGTCTTATTTATACTCTTTGTTAAATCAAAAACCGTGTTTTTTTCTTTTTTATTATTATTATTATTATTATTATTATTATTATTATTATTATTATAATATTATTATTATTATATATACAGCGATTTATTTATGTATGTACATAGCCGTACGCATAGTATAGGTCGGCGCGTTATAAAGAACGCAACGGGAAAGGAAAATGTAAAATGGGTTTGCAGGTATAATTATTAAAGGATGTGTCGATTAAAACGTGACAAAGATCGTCATAACGGCGCCACCGTAGATTCAATGGGTTCAAGAACATGTTTGAAAGCGTGAATGAAACGATCGTACCTGAGACTCATGGCACTTTCTTAGACAGGATGTGTTTTTGTCGATTTTTCGCTTCCAAAATGTCCCATATTCGTGTATATCTCGCGTTTTATCGTTTACAAAAATCTCTTGCAAGTGTAAACGCGCCGACAAATCTCTGTTCGAGGAGAAATTGCGCTCAAAATGGCGGTGATTTGCGGTGGAACGAAGGAAAGTGCAACAGGAACCGTCCTATATCTGTATCGTTACTATCATCCTGTTCAGCGACACGTAAAACCATTTTGTATTGCCGATTGTAAAGAGGTCAATTCTTATAGTCTGTAATAATAAAACGTAATTGTTACTGATCTTTCTGTTATTCTGTTCATTTATAAATTAAAAATACAATTTGTTAAAATTGGTTTGCATTAGGTAGCGTTTGAACGGACAACGGAATTAATCGACTAGAAGTCTATCAACAATGTTGTCCGTGTAAACAGGATTTCAATCAAGTTTAAACAACATTTAATCGTTCAAATAGAAGTTGCCCAATCGTCTATTTTTGGTCGAACGTCTAAACCCTATAACGTCGATTGGTAGGCGATATACACTTTCGGTATGCATACACAGGGTGTTCCAGTATCGACGGTGCAATCGAGGAGGGGGTGATTTTACATGAAAGAATAAAGCGAAGATAAGGAATAAAAAATTTTCATTCGTGGCGTTATTTTTGAGAAAATCGAATTTGAAGATTCATCGAGTGCATGTGTACTTGGTTAACTCCTGACTGCATAAGGATGGTTCACTCGGACAGAAGGCGATTCTGCGAGCAAAGATAAAATGAAAGAAAAGGTAACATTTTTTGGTTAAGAAAATTGGCTCCGAATATGCAAGCACGTGTAAGTACACTTAACTACGTCATGGTTGAACGAAAATTCATTATAGATAGACTGAAACGAATAAATAGTATATCGTATTGATAAGAGATCAACGTTACGAATGATTTTAATGTTGCTTATAAACGACATATGATTTCTATCAAAATTCGTTCAATCGCACCGAAGTTAAGTACACGCGTATTCGAACAATATTCAAAGCTGATTTTGTCGAAAACAAAGCTCCGAGTGAAAAACTTTTAGTCTTTATTTTCGATTTATCTCTTCACGTAGAGTTACTCCTCTTCGGTAGTACCATAGAAGCTGGGACACCCTGTATTATCTTCTCAATCCAATATCGTTTATATCTATACGTCATCATCACGACTATTCATTTACGTGCCAAAATAAAAGATGGAGAAATACGCACTGAAAGTTATAATACACATCCGCCATGCCTGTACGACAATTGTCAAAAAGAATTTGTAAAGGAAACTTAATTAAACTTTCCTTGAATGTTTCATTGATGCACTGATCGAAGATCCATGTGCATCGCGACCACGATGAAGCTTGGTCAGCCAAGTACACGCGTGCACGTACACGCAGAAAGGGGATAAGGATGCGTGTGCACGCATTGGTCGATCCCAGCTCGATGCGTACAGCCAGCCATTCATGCATACGCCCATTCATACGTCTCTCTGGCTCACCTTGAACACTTTTTATCGTTGGTCGATGTGGATGTGACTGCGGTTGCGATGCGATACGCTTCGCGACTCAAACCGCGCATCCTTTCGTATTCTGTTCTTTCAGATGAGACATTTTCGTTGTGGCGCACTTCGTTGAAATTTCTGTTGAACATGCGGAACGGAAATTTTAAAAGGATTACATTGGTATGTTCATAAAATCTCCTTTTCTAAGTCCGTATTTCTTAACCTTTTGCTATACGAACTTTTCGGAGACTATTCATTGGGATGTTGACTACTTTCCGCTTTAACATTGTGTAGAATGGAGAACAGTCAAATATTATACGCAATTAAAATGTAGTTTGCACCACGATAATAACTCATTGTAAGCAAGGGGAAAAGTTTTGGTAAACGTACATTTGCAGTTTAATCTATCAGAAGGAATTAGGTGATAGTGCAAAAGCTATTGTAAGATACACAGTTGTCCCCTAACTATATCAACGCCAAAGGTTTTATACTTTACTTTGATTTTACTATAAAACACAACACAGATCACTCTCTATTAGAATTATGGAGTTGAAATGGTAAACGATATAAGTGTCAAAAAACAATGATGTTTTTAGTAGAAAAAAATGTAAGTTTCAAGTAGAATACAGTGGGTTTGGTTATAAGTGCTATTTCATTTAGCTTTTAGATATTTTATCAAAATAACACTTAACCCTGCAATAGTCCTTAGGTCATTTTCACCACAAACGTACTTTTATTTTGTGGAATGAATTTCCTAGTTTTGAGAAGGACATAACTTTTAAGTTCCAATATCTATGTTGATGCTTCTTTTTTCCTCAAAATTATAAGACAACAGGATATGGTTGAATCGAATAAAATCATGAAGATCGTTGCAGGGTTGGTAACATTATACTTAATAAGAAAATTGGTTGCAATAAACATATATAGCAAAGGAAGATAAAGTTTTGAAACGAACGGAGATGGTCGATTATTAAATTTCTGTGCCGGCAACGTCTAACGCGAGACGTTCCTTCCCAGGCCCCCGGTGGTGGCCAAAATTCCTCTTTTTTTTATCGGGTTCCGCGGCGAGGCCGTATTAGGAAACCTGCAGTCATTGTGCGCGCCACGCTCAACGACGACGCCGACGACGACGCGAAGAAGGATGGTGACGCCTATTCACTTGAAAAAATTCTACTGTAGAATCGCCAGCATCCCAGTAGTCTTTCAGAGATAATGATACCATTTTTATACAATTTCTGTTTCACAAATGTGCGATGATTAGAGATGGTATCAAGTGTATTACAGGTATGTTCAATCATTTGCGAGATAGGTTGAAACCCCCTGTAGGTACGTTGACGAAAGAAAATGTACCACTTTCAAGTATATTCGAACCATGATCGAATAGAATCGAAACTTTTATGAATATTACATCAGAAATTCTTTAATCTTCCTAATCATTCTTCGTGCCACTTTTTAAAGCAACTGTGTTGCTCTTTAATGCATAATTCAATTCTACGTGTACATAAATATACGTGTAATGAAGATCGACGAACAAAATTCAACTGTAAACATTATAACGAATATATTATCTAAGATCTGTTACAGACTTCTGAATTCCAAGATTCGACTCTCCGTGACATCGAAGTAGTTATAAATATCTTTTCGAAACCTGCAAATACTCATTACAGGTTTTGATATCTATTTGTGCAGAATTAATACATCTCAAGCACAATCATTGAAACATCATTGCTTCTGAGTAATGTCTGAATCCCGTCGAACGGAACATAGTTATTGAAATTGACTCGAATTATTAAGTACATAATTGAACTTGATCCCATCTGTAAATTATATATAATTGTTGGCAACTCTACGTCTTTAGCACTGGAACTACCAAAGTGCTTCAAATGACCAATTTATAGTTTCCCATAAAAATTGTATGTGTATAATCCGTCCTATACGCATGGATGCTATCCAATAACGTAATTAGTTTCATTGACCGTGACCAGATGACTAGCGGCCAAACTTATAAATAACTAAATAACTTAAAAAAGGTTAGAGCCTTGATAGATGTCAGTCATGCGTACCTCCATGCCACGTTCTTCTGTACCTGGTACTTATGGCAATGATACGAACAAGTTGATATCATCGTTAATTATTATAAATATCACTTCTTCTATTTACAATATTATTGAAACGATTGTTACATACATTAGCCATTCATATAGTACGATATTAGATATGTGTACATACGAATGTCTGCAAAAATTCAAATAGTGGAGTTAATCACTTTTGCCCGTGGCAGGCTCGTTTATCTCCACCTTTCTATACCAACACATAAAACCCACAAATTACTCATCTTTCCTTTCATCTTCTTCTCGACGTGAACATCGAAAGATGTCCAAAACTCTTGCTTAAAGATGCGACCAAGGGAGAAGTGGTAACGTACTTCTTCCTTTGTGTTTCTACGGGCGTTCAGGTTCGTTCGGGTCGGCAAGTTCCTTATATGGGAGAAAGATAAGGAGTTCGCGCGTCCAGTAAATCGGCGATTTAAGGTGCTACGGCGGTTGGTGAGACGCGGAGGAGATAGCGGCCGCGGAATTGCATCGAGCGTGAAGCGTGAAGCGAGCGGGCAGGATCGGATAGAACGGGCTGCCGTGGCCGGTTCGGTCGAAGGAAGACAGGTTCGCAGTCCACAGACAGGTTCGTTCGCGAAAAACTTCAATTTGTCTCGCACGCTCCCCTGTCCCGCCAGGATATCTCCGCTGGATAACGCGCGCGCGCACCGACGCGACGGAAATAAGAGTGCCGTAGCAAATATTGCAGCTAAGATCTTTTCGAATTGAGAGTAGAAAGGGAACAGCGTTATGGGAGTACCATTTCAGTTTAGGTGGATAATAAGTAGACCGCGGATTTTTATGCAAATTTTTATTTCTGCAAGCACACTTAAAGAAACGAAGGCTTCAACAGAGATTTGTTTCACCCTCTACATAGCAGTGCGAGGTTTAGATACCTTATGTATTTTTGCATACTACACTACAATATGTGCGTTGTGCACGTTTTTGCAAACTTACATTTCCCATAAATGCATAATTTATTATAATATGATCTACTAGAAGGTAAAATATGCGACATTCCAATGATTAACATAGATTTTACATATGATACATATGTTCCATGTAATAACATTCTAAACATCTCGATTAATCTAATGACATAAATTAGGTGCGCTGAACACAATTCCTCCTGAATAATTAAATACGAAGCAGAATTTTCTGCACGGGTAAACTACTATTGAGCGGAAAAATTAATTAACACGTTTTACAATCGTAGTACAAGAAAAAGCAATTCACCTGATCGAATCAGGAATTATTTAATAAATAATTTATTCAGATGCAAAGCGAAACAAAAATTCATTTTGCTTGATAGCCAAATAATGATCGAAAGAATTATCTGCTTATTGAAATGCATCAACATCTGATTATCTAAAAATAATTTATTGCCAAATGAGATAAAAGATTCATATTTTTAAAAACACAGCCGGAGGAATGTAGCCTAGATAGAAATTAGTTTCATCTCCTAAATGTTATAATAATCGTATGCTCTATCTTGTATATTTTACGTATTTTTATATATTATGTTAATCCTGTATTTTTTCGCATAGATTTCCCATAAATGCACAAAAATCCTCAGTCTATTGGTCAAATTTAAAATATCATATTTCAAAAACTAAGAATAGAATGGATAACAAGAATGAAATATGGTATAAAAAAAATAATCCATTCAAATAATTCTGTTTAACCCTGTCGCTGACTTGCTACAGTGATAGAACATTCAAACGAACTTCCACTGAAAATCTTTCGGTACCGCACAACTTTATCCTAAATTTCTTTCACCGAACTGCATTCAACAGCAAAACTTTCACATCATAAACCACCTTTCTTATCACGTGGCATCAAAAACCATCATTAAAACAGAATTCATACTCGTTACCACCATATCCCGAAGACATTCTCTGTGCGTTCCCGTTCTGCACCATAGGAACACGGTTTTTACACATTGCCGGCGCGCTCTCTGCAATTATATTCGGTTTGAATGGCGGCCGAGTGCGCGCCACGAGGTGTGGGCGGAGCCAGGCGATTTTAAAGAACTGCCTGTACGCATTAATTAAACGAAGCCGAGGGGCTCGTTCTCGATGCACGACGACTCCATACAAGGTGGTCGGTCTTAATTTGGCATTGGCGAAATAGTAACGCCGGTGCTGCTTAACGCGTCCATTGTC
Source organism: Eucera pruinosa (assembly GCA_028830335.1). NCBI lineage: Eukaryota > Metazoa > Arthropoda > Insecta > Hymenoptera > Apidae > Eucera > Eucera pruinosa. The sequence goes on from JAMYCR010000001.1 coordinate 18,363,917, forward strand.
CTGTCTACCACCGCGTAGACTGTTCGATAATTAATTAACTGTATTTCATCGAACGCTTCCATTTACGCGCTCCAGCTTCAGATCTCCTGGATATCCTTCCGGTAAGAGCGTGTGGAATTATCATCGTTTTAATCGTGAAACGCGTTCGTACTTCCTTTTAAGCGTCGCGTTTGAAATCGACTGTTCATTGTAAGAGTACTGTATTGATCTTGTTAGGGGTTGCTCAGCGGACCTTTCTGATTTATCGAGTCATTTTGTGGGCTCCGAGTACCGATGATACTACGGCGATATACAGTGGCACGAAGTAAAACTCGGACACTTACGTTTTTATGCTTATGTGGCGATTGATAAAATCAGAGAGAAAATTAAACAAAACGTAAAGATAATTTTGTTAACTTCTATACAAGTTCATATAGTAAATCTACGAATAACAAAGGTACAGGTTGGTTACATTAATTTTAAAAGAAAATTTGTAAAACTTACGGCTTACTGTTGAGCATGAGGATAGGTTTAGAGTAGGGGTAGGAAAATTTCAAAGATACCAAACAAAAACTGATTATTGTCAATTGTTTCAATGTTTATCAAGACAATGCTCTGGGACATCGGACTTATAATATTCGTTTGTGGATGCTTTTTTGTAACTTAATGTAAACGAATTCAGCCTTTTTTTACGAATTTCTATGATCCCAAATAATACTGAATAAAAGTAACTTCATCTTTTATTTAAATTTTTTCTTTACACATTACTCATCTTTTCAAAAAGCATGAAAATGTATCCGAGTTTTACTTTGAGCCACTCTATCTCTCGATCTTGTTCAGTGTTCTTGAAATGTTCCAAAATTCTTTTATCTTTTTAAATATTTGAAATTTGGGAGTGTATGTAGCCATTTTCGACTGACTGTAACTTTCTCTTTCTTTTCTAACAACTTCCTTAGAACCCCAAAGCTTTCTCTCTACGTTCTCAAAAAAATTCATCTACCAAAGCAATTTAAAATAAAAAAGATCCCCTCGAACAAGATGCAAACTTCTTCCTTTACCAGTCCTCCACGACGACGCACGACAACAGTCCGATAATTCCGGCCGATTAAGATGCACCATGTCGCGACGTGCTCGCGCAATTCACGTAATTCGCGCAATTAACCCCTTAGAGCTGCATTCCCGATCGTTCGTCGGCATCCGGTGTGTCGTTCGTTCATCGTGGTTTCGTCCAGGAACGGGTTCATGAATGAACCCGACTGCAGTTCGACAAAAAGCCCGTTTCCCTCTTTTTTCTCTCTTTCTGTCAGTTTGTCTCTTTCTACTATCCGGCGAAAGACTGCACGTAGAAACTGGTATCGACATAATGCTATAGGAATACGCTATCAGTAGGGATGAGATTAAGTATTATGTGTAATATATAATTATTCGAACGACTTTAAAAGTTGATATCAACGGTTGAAATTGAAATGTTTAGAAATTCAAAGATTTCGGAATTTACATACATGGAAATCGAACAGTTTAGAAATTCAAAGGCTTGGAAGTTTGAACGCTTGGAAATTCAAAGGCTTGGAAGTTTGAACGCTTGGAAATTCGAAGATTTTGAAATTCGATCTAATATGCATTTGTGTAAACATTTGAAGTCTACTCATGAAACGTTCAAAACTATTCGATCAAATTCGAATGTACTTGCAATATACTTGATGCCATTTCTAACTATCGGATTCCCTCTGCCCCTACAGCCGCTATTTCAGCTTGCGCTCGCGCGACTGGACAAGAAACAGACGCCACCGGAAATCATCATTCTCTCCAGGTAGGTTTAATCGAAGGGAAAACCGGAATACGCCGCGGGCTGACTGACAACAAGAGCAACCTGTCCGCGGCCATTCGGCCAGGATTCCGCTCAGAGAATTTTTCTTCAGTTGTTCGACCACGGAGATGCCAACCAATCCCCTTTTCCTCGGCCGACTCTTTTCTTCTTCTACTCCAGTGCTGATTAATTAGACGTATTGTTGCGGTAGACGAGCATTCTTCTTGTGACTGGTGTAAATGTGGCGCCGTTGAGGAATTGGTGATGGCGGAGAATGAAGGTTTTAATGGAAATGCCTGGTTTTGTAGTGCGATAAAAGACTCACCAGGAAAGGTTTGTTGAATTTTTTAAACCCCTAACGATGGCTTTTGTACATTGTAGGAACCCTCGTTTCGTTGGACAGGAAATAATGAAGAATCACTGTTAATTTTGTATGTATATACAGGCAATGTATACACAGTATTAAGTAAAGTTTATTTGATACATTCTATAAAAATTATGCAAAAAATTCTTTGAATTAAATACATATTGTTTTGAAAAATCTACTTGTGTCTAAAAATTTACTTTGAAAAAACGACATCTCATATGCGCAAGCCTAATATGTACTTATCTGTGACCCGCCAAAATGTTGCAGCTCATTTAGCTGAAGTGTAAAAATAATACCTAATTTTTGTCGGAAGTATCAAGTTCCACCCTATGAATTAAAATTGTTTGACTAATATATTTAAGTATTTAATATTGCATTTGTTTGGCGAGCTACAGAACAACGGTTGCTTACCACTGTGTTAAAAGAATAATGAATTATTCATTGCTACACCTAATATTTGAGTTTCCATTTATTATTACAAAATGCTCCATCGAATTATTGGGTTGTCCGGAAAAACCCTAGCACCTTTGATAATGTTCACTTCTGTAGAGTAATTAGTGAACAGGAAGGGGATTACCTTTTATGAGCTTTAGTTAAATAATAACATTCTTAACCTTAACAAATGCTGTTCCTATTTGAGCCACTTCAAATCTGAACAATTAATGGACAATATATATTCAAAAGTAAAGGCAATCTTTTTATTGGACAACATTAAACAACCTACTGATTGTAAAACTCTATTAATGGCCAGAAATTGAATAAATTAGAAGCCTAGAAGAATTACTTGGGTTCATTTCGTAGGAAGAAAGTGTGCAAACAGTGCAAACTTTTTGCAAAAGAAAATTACGAAATTTTCTGATAGTTATACAATTATCGAACAACAAATACTACACGCAAAATTATTTACTAAAATGTTAATGTGCACGTACCATCTTTGAGTATTTCTAAAATGTCTCTACGAACTTTCCGAACAACTTAATACATGAATACACCGCAGAGATTACTATCTTGTGACAATTGAAGAAGAAAATCCACTTTCGTTCGATCTATCCATCCTCCGGTATTATGAACGATCAAGTGTACCGTAACATCCGGAGAACACGCGTGTCCCTAAGTTTCACGGCGACGCAACCATATCGTGGTCAGCACGTATACCAGCTGGTCCAACTTCTTGTCCAGCGTCGACAGCTGCAACGAAAACGAAAAATCTGAATCGGAATCAGCGGGAGCAAGAACCCACGACCTCTGGAGGGGATGTCCGTGGCCGCGGGACCCTCCGTGATCCAAGTGGGGAAAAGAACATAAAGAGTGAAAGAAAGAGGGGGGGGGGGGATAAAGAGTACAACGATGGAACCGGATGCGACGAAATGCTTTTGACGCGAGGACTTCTGGCTCCCTTCGTTCTTGGACGTTTTCTTTAACCGAGAACTTCTCGTTTCATTGATCGATCGTTTAAGAGATATTTTTACCGTGAATCGATTTTAGAGGACTATGCCATATCACTTGTTAAATTTGTTACGTTTGTTTGTTTCTCCTTAATTAAACGTTATCAATACATTACGAATATTTATGCATATTTACATTTTTAAAAACACGACCAGATAATTGAAACTTAAATGGAAATTAGTTTCGTCCCATAAATTATTCTATATACTTTTGCGTACTATACGTATTTTGTTGTTTTTTGTGGTGTTAAATTTTCGATAAATGCGTAAAAATCTACAGACTAGTTATGAAACACTAGATTATCCCATGAGTTCGCGATTTTCGTACGAAAAGAAGATGACTAAATAGGAAAATCAAATTGAACTTCTGACACATTAATCGATAGATCTTTCAAATAAATCCTTTTTTGCAAAGTTTAAAATCCTCCATTGTTTCTACTTGAGTAGTTATAGATCGAAACGTGATTTATAATTGAAACTCCATTTTTTGTTATTCTATTACCTACACCAAAAGTGACGAAAACAATTACAGATACTTTAATCATTCAACTATATATATGAGGAATTTGTTTCAAATTTTTTGATTGCAGAGTCGAATTTTTAATATTGTGATAAGTTCAGTATGCAAAATTATCTAGATCGTATATTATAATTAGTTGACATACTTCAGTATTAACAGGTTTTTTATTAAACAGGTTTTACGTCGCATCGATCATCGGGTCATTAGCAATGATTTAATGCACCTTTTTCCCTTCCTCGTGTAGCGACTATACATATTAGAGTGAAATAAAACGAAAATTCCAGTAAGTTTGTTTAATGGATGGGCAGAATTATGAAAATGATTTTCGTGTTAAAAAATACAAGTGTTACGTTTAATTTTTATCGCTGTAGCACGTCGTTTGAAAATTAAGTATGGAGTTTGTTTTAAAATTTTTCTCAATTATGGGAATAACGAGTGTGCCAAATAAGAAAAGAATTTTACATACATTTATCGTATATTGCAAGGTTTATTACAAATAATATTTCCTAACTATTATTTTTATTTCCTAATTCTATTCCAACCTTTTTTCGAAGTAGAAGTTTTAGTACCGTAAATTAAATGCAAGTTTAATAACTAACTATTTAATTATTATTTTAAACATCTATCTTTTTTCATTTATAAGTCATGAAAGATGTTTTTAATACATTCCACTTTATCTTCAGATGGACTTAATTGTGGAAGATAATTAATGCAACCATAAATAAGCTATAGAATGGACCTATCATCACGGACGAGGTATAATATAAATCTATTACCATTGACTAAGAACAGGATAGACCACTTACCCAAAGCCTTTCTTTGTCACCCGGATTTGGGACTCATGAGCCCCAAATCCGTTTTCATTATTACCTTTTCGATTGTCTAAAATGTATAACTTTTGCTTTTGCTCTTACATTTTGTATATTAAAATACTTTAGAAGTGTTTACATTCTTTGTCAGATAATAAAACGAAAGATATTCTTCCGAAAAGTCTGAATTTTTAGGTTATCGGTATTTCAGAGCATGTGACACGAAGTCCCATAAGATGATTGGTCTATCCTGTACCTCGTCTGTGCTATTACGTAACATATTTTTTTGTTTCGTAAATTTAGAAATTTACGAGTTCCTTTACCATTTACATGTAGTTCCCAATGTTATCGGTTCAATGTAGAATAAAATCTGAACACTGCTAGTGGTTGGAATTAAAACAAAAATTAAATTTTGAAATTGCAAATAAAACCGAGCTCGAATACAGCAAAAACCACGAATGTGAAAGGATTTTGAATAAATATGTTACTAAATTGAGACGTTACCTATGTTCTTATATTTTTGCATATGTTTATAATGTCAGTTTTTGTGACACGACTCCAGATAAGGTTCAGGATTGTTTTATTGTTACGGACTAAGTATAAAAATAAATCAATCATGCAACTACTTTTGTGATCCAAATTTTTGGTGCGCTAAATCCCCATTACCACTTTTGTGTCACTCACAACGTTACCAACAGGATACAAAAGCACATTGTAGACAGAATTGTATGCATAGTTCTTCGACTAGGATTTTTTCAGAGCTTGGTATACAAAATTCGGGGATACGTGAATCTCCTTACCATTTTAGTATCGGTACCAAAGTTGCCGATTGAGGGTAGAATAACCTCGTCTGTGCCGTGTGACAAACAAAAGCATTGGATAAGTGGTCTATCCTGTTCTTAGTCAATGCTGTAACACAGACGAGGTACAGTATAGACCTATCATCCAATGCTCTTTTCTGTCACACGGTTCGGGGGTCTCGAGACCCCCTTACCATTTCCGTGTCACGTGCGATGTTACCGATTCAACACCAGAAAAGACCACAGAGCCATTGAAACGGCGAAAAGGACAATTAAATCGAGCGATAGTCAGTAGCCTTTTAAATGTACAGAGTGGCGATAAACTATCGTGTATACTCGGCCGTCGTATACATGGACCCCAATAGTTCGGTCATACGATGCGGTTTCATTTCGTCAGTTAGATTATCGAATTAACCGATTCACTGAAGTATGTACAAACTATTGCCGTCATGCAAATCACTTATTTGCTGAATCAAATTTTTATCACCTTTCGAAATACTATTTATATTTTGTATGTGTGTACGATAAACGTATTAAATCGGTTATTTTTTATGGTTACTTTTATCACGTATCGGAATGACACCTGTATCATGTATACCATAAAGTGCAATTATATTCGGCAATAGCAAAATCATGTAGGTATCCAAATAACATATTCATGATGAATATGGTAAAGTCTAGCTAGTCACATTAAAGAACGTAATTTAAAAGTAATACGTAGACGTTGCATTTATCTAAAGATAAAACTGAGAACGAATCAGCATGGCAACCAATTTATGAAGTATATATATGCATGAAAATTAAATTTTCTGTGGAGATGGAGAAATGTGTGGACACTGTTTTCGGTTAATCTTGATTTGGTAAAATAACCGAGTTGGTCAAAAACCGTATTGTGTGAACGAGCTGCAAATAAACATTTACATAGCCCAAATATAAGCTACCGGAGCTCAACTCAAATGAATCAGAGCCAAAAATCGTATCCCGAAGAATGGTTTCGAAATTTTTACTTCTAATAAATGAGTAACTATTAAAAACAAATAATTCTCGAGTTAAACTTTTGAGTTCTTTCAAAACTGTTTACTGAAACGTATGGGAATTGAAATTTATGTTTTTCTATAACAATCTTTTTTACCATTAATCTTTCATGATAGATTAACGGTTACTATTGATCACAGCTACGTTTCGGACTCTGTGATCTAATATCAAATGTGAATGACCTAGACTGCAACAATGTACCGTCGATTCTTCTTCACAAGTAGTATGCTGTGCTTTAAACCAAGCACTATGGGGATTTTTTAGCGTGTATGCTTTTATGCAACTTAACAGGTTCGTATCGGTATTCCAAAGAGAGCTTGTTTTCAGCATGGAAAGTTTGTTCAATATGTGTGTGTATAATTCAATATGTATATATGCATATACTGTACAGTTATTACAATATTTTCTCGCCAAGAACTCGAGCGAACCCGTGGATAAATGCGTAGATTTCAGTCCAATCCCCTATGATGGGCGGGAGGGGGGGGGGGCTCCATGTCCGTCGCTATATCAAAGGCGAAACATACGCTGTCACAACACCGCAAACAAAGATCATCAGTCCGACCAGTCGTTGTAGGACTAATGACAGCGTTGCCTTTCTCGTATTCTAGCCTACAGCAGAGGAGGCCGTGAGGACTGCCTCGCTTGGAACCACAAATCGCGATCAGTGAAGCGAGTTCGGCTCGCCTTTGATCAGAGCCGAGCGTTTTAAAACCCCATACAATGTATGAACACGTTAATGTAGACTAAAAAACTTTTTTTATTATTTTTTTCTTAATAAATTTTCTTTCAACATATTCGCCAAACTTTTCTCGTTAAAATGAGACCAAAGACGACATAGTTCGGATTATATTTACCTACGAAAATGTGAAAGTATTGTATTAATACAGGAGTTAAGAGAAGTAGGAAATGGAAGAGAAGTAAATCGCTGGAATAGATGTATTGTATAGAGCAAAAGAAAGCTACAGGAAGTGAAGTGCGTAGTCTATGTATTGCACATATCAGCTGCCTTTGAAAAACTTATAAATTGTATACTTTACGTAAGTATATCATATTCAATGCCATAATGTTATTAAAATATGTATTTTGCTAGAAACAATCCATTTCTGCAATTTGTTAGAAACTATAATACAGCGTACTTATTTCATAAATGCTAAGTAAAAGTGGTACAAATTATATGGTGTTTGGTTTCATTTTAATAAAAAAATTGCAATAATATGATAAATAAATTACTTTAAAGAAAGATAAAAAAATGCAAAACTTTTAAGTTTGCATTGCATTAGCACAGCGAGCATTTAAACTTCTTCGAATGCTCGGCTTCTCATTCTCACGTTGTCTTTCGCTCGTTGTTCTTTCCGACGGCAGACAGACGAGGTTTGAGTTTCGTGTCCTCAGCGGACTTAGGCCCAGCTGCAGTCTTGGCGAGATAACATTGTATGTGTATGCATCGGGCACCCACATCACTCATGGATCATGTATAATCACTAAGTTGCGAACCAGAAGTTGAACGACACAATATACAATGTACAGTTGTCCCTCGAAATACGCGGGGGTTCGGAACATTTATGTATCGCGTTAATGAAGGCTCGCGTAATTTTGAAACTTCCCTTCTCACTCCTACTACTTTATATTACATATGTACATACATAGTTATAAACTGGGTAAAAGTTTAGTTATTGGAACAAAGAGGAGGGGGTGAGGATGATATTAATCGAAAGATATGCGTGAACAATTACAAGGTAATTATTTAGAAAAGCCCCCTTTTCTAAACCGATTTCGATGATTTTCGGGTATGTTATAAAAATCAACATTTTGAGCAACTTTTTCCTATATACATATATAACCGCCGCTCGGCCTTCGTTTCCGAAATTTGTCTCAAAGGAGATTGGTACTACTACATCAAATTTTGTCTATAAGCACGCGTCCGTGGGAGCGTATGCGTAAGCGTTTGATTGGCAAGTGTCTAACGTTTCTATACATAACAGCATAGCGGCCAGCGACGAATATTATACAATGTACAAAATTTTTTCGAAATAATAACTGAAATGTTTACAACTTCGTATAATATCAATAAAGATCATTAAAACAAAAATGAATGTGTGGCCGGCCGCCTCCCGGCGGCCAGAATGAATTCTTCGTCCCGAACCTAAACTTCATTAAATTAGTTACTAGATAGAAGAGTTCGATTTGAGTAAGGTTCGGGCTGGATTATTATTCCAGCCACCGTGAGACGGTCGGCTACCCGAATCGAGTTCGGAAGCACTCCCATTCTACGCGTCCGTTGCGAGCTGCCTCGATGCGTTTAAAGAAACACTGGACAATCACCGACCAAATGTTTACGGATACGCTGCCACGGACGCGTACTTATAGAAAGAATTCAATGCAGTTGTACCGATCATTCCACGAAAAAAATTTCGGAAACTAAGCCCGAGCGACGGTTATATGTATAGGAAAAAGTTGTTTAAAATGTTGATTTCTACAACATATTAAAAAATCATCGAAATCGGTGAGACCCCTCTTTTCTAAATAAATACCAATTACAATGGTAGTAACAGGGTTGTTGCATAGGTTCCAAGATATTAACAAAAACATATTGGTACAACTACATTGCATGTTGTTTCAATATATATATATATATGTATGCATAGGTACACAATGCGTACACAGACATCCGACGCGTTAGCCGCTTCGCTCGCCGGCGGATTTGGTTTGCTTATTTTTCATCTCGTCGTCAAGCGGCACTCCGTTTCTGGCACAATGCGACTGCATTATTTGTGGTGTTGTCATTGCTATTGTACGTATAGGTAGAATACAATGCAATTGTACTAATATATTTTTGCTAATATTTCTAAACTTCTAAGTTAGAACCACTACTACTTCGTCATACATAAGCTTCCGATTAATATGATATATCGCCTACCTCACTGTGGAGCCGCATATCGTTGTTTAGAAATGTTAAATATGTGTTGCATTTTATATATTTACGAACATATGTATGTTACGAAAATAATAATGTTATTCAAAAATTCCCAGAACTCGAGGATCTATCCTTTAATGCCGATCATAGGCACAAATCGGGAAAAATTTCTCAAAATGTTGAATTTTACGACATATTTCAATTTCATCAAAATCTAATAGGCAATCCTAACATAAATATATACCCAGGTGTAGCCTAAATAGAATTTCCTTCATCTTTTAAGTATTATGAAATGTACTGCGCTTTGAATATTTTATATATTTTTGCATGTTACGCGTATTCTTCATTCTTTCAAACATTTAAAGTTCCTATAAACGCATAAAAATTTGTAGTGAATTTATTATATATTGTGTACATATGTTATTCATATTTCACGAAAGTATATTGTAATTTTTGTGGCTCTTCCCAGTCGCGGTGACTACAAAGATCACAAAAAACCGCGTTTTTCAAAACTGCGTAAGTACTTCGAGGATTAATTGCATTTCTGCTTACTTTTTCCTAGATGTGGAAGAACAAGCCTTGCATTGAAACATAACTTAGATAATATATTCTGGTAGATGAGTCTTAAACAAATTTTCAAGTGATATTTTTAGCATAATAAATAAGAGTTATAAGAAATACATTTGAAACTCTTTATATTTTAATTTCATGGTTTTATATTTTTTATTACAAACTTCTAGAAATTTATCAGAAGTTTGAGCTTTCCTCTGCAATAATGGTTCCGAGCATATAATTATAACATTACAGTAACGTAATTAATTTTGTAAGTTGATAGCTACATTATAAAAATACACTCCAGCCGTGCAAAGAAATTAAAATTAATTAAGTGAGCTCGGATTTTTGCTTATCTTTTACTAGAAAAATTTTATCTATGCATTGATAACATTACCGTGAAGTATTACAAAATGTAAGAAGATAAATCATAGTTATATTTGTTTTATACGCACAGAGTGTGCATATAATCTGCACAATTTCTTTTTGTTCGCATCTACTTGGAAAAAATCACTGTTATTACATTGTGTACTCTTTAAAAACTATTCGACATTTGTCTGAAACAATTTTTGGCATGATTCGTGGTTTACATAATTTTTAAATAGATTTATTTAAATGAGACACCGTGTATAGTGGTCAAACAGATTTCTTCGTGACGCGGATAGAGAACGATGTACTTGAGTCTGTTGACTTTATCGTCGTCAGCGACATTTCCACAGGTATTTCTTACACTCACCGCATTAAAACGCAGAGGGCGTATGAAACACTCGAATTTTTTTCGAGGTCGGTATTTCAGAGCTGGTGACACGGAGTCCCATAAGATGATAGGTCTATCCTGTACCTCGTCTGTGGCTGTAATCATCCAATGCTTTTGTGTGTCACACGGTTTTAGGGCTTACGAGTACCATTACCATTTTCGTGTCACGTCCAACGTTAACGGCTAAGCATGAAATAAATGTGCAGCGCTGCAAGTGATAAGAATTAAAACTACAATATCACTAACAATTTAAACATGGTTGGACATACAGTTTTATATATAATTTGGTACATTTTCAATATCGGCGAATTAAACAATCATTATCAAATTAATCTCATGGTGTATCTTGTATACTCTTTAAATTATTTTAATATTACGCTTTACACATGGCATGAACATGTGACACAAAGTTCCATAAGATGATAGGTTTATCCTGTACCTCGTATGTGATTACAGCTTTGATAGCGGTTAGACTTCAAACTAAATTCAAACACGAAATCGCAGACGAGATATTGGACAGGATATCTTAAAATCGCGAATGAAATATAACATTTCGCATTTAGGGATATAACAAGCTGATTTTTTAACAATTTATAACTAAAAAACAAAGATTTGCCTTATGGACCCATTAAGAGAAAACGTGTTTTGACGCATCACTTCATTTTAAATTTTTTTACCCCATTTATGTAGCTGAATTTCGTTTCTTGCCAATGTATTTGCAGAAAGACATTCCAGGGATCTGTATAATAATTTTTTTCATTATTATTTCTTGCTTTACATAGGTTGTAGAATTTTATAATTTTTGTGAAAGTAACAAATCAAATATTGCGTTAATGCAACGTTGGTCCGTAATGGATTAAGGAAGCAGGAAAAAATGAAACACACCGAAGAATAGTAGATGTAGTATATTCAACTTTAACTAGTATTTCATAATAATATAATAGTAATAATAATAATAATGATAATAATTACATATGTATGTATAGTCAATGTATAGATAATGCCAGCGCGAATGTACAATATTTGACAGACTGAATAATTACGCACGATTCATTTTAAAATAGTATCAGCGCTTATATCTGTACGCAGTATAATAATCATAATACGTATGTAACGCATACGTTGTACATCGATATATCCTTCCCCCTCAGATCATTCATTTCCATTTTTTTTTATTCACTTATTATTTCATTATTTTAAAAAAATCTATCAGTTCGCTTACATTTCTTTCTTTCATTGTTCTGCATTTTTGCATCTTTAATTGAAGGATGGACCGAAATGAAACTGTACAGTTTTGCAAGCTCGGCTAATTAAAATTACATTAAGATCTAAGAGTGTCGATTGAATCCTTGAAAGCACGCTAGCCACATTCAGTTTCACCCTTTTTTTTTGTTAATTGGAAGAACGCTTCCAAAACATGTTTGCCGTGGAAAAAATCTATCGCGTTTAGTAATAGTGAGTGTCGAGAAGCGTTATGCATCTTTTTGCTGGATCAGTAAACTCATCGAGTATCATGTTATTGCATAGTGTTGTTCCACTGCTAATTTCTTCTTATTGTTATATTCGTTACTGTTTCGCATTTGCACGGGCTGCGTATCGTAAGCGTACTATCATGTAAATTTTCTGATAAACGTTTAATTCATCGTACAACAAAGTTGCATTGAAACCTTTAACTAGTAGCTAAACAAGTCATATTTTCCAATTCATTAATTACGATTTTATATTTACTTAAACATTATGTGATTTCGTTTTAATAAACATTGATGACGAAGCGTTTTGTGAACGGGTTTTATTACAATTTTCGTTTAAAATTGTTTGTGAATTATTTTTATGCTATTTCCTAAGTGCATTGGTGTTGGAATAAATGCCATAGAAATGTTCCTTTACTTTTTTAAATTCTACTATAGATTTGTGTGACGTTTGTGCACTAGGGTTAGTAAGGCTCATAGATCGTAATAGTTGACTTTCGCCTTGTCACGACTACTAATCGTAGGTTGTAAAGAAAGTAGTCTCATTACTTTTGGATCAGATCATATGTACAGAGTGGATCAATAAAAATTACCACTTTGAATATTTTTAAAAGCAATGGAAACAAAAACAAATTATCCAACCAAAATTATTTACTACCATCTTTTATATTCAATTAGTTTTATTGTATGTTTCAATTATTTATATTTATGTATCATATTATATATTTATTATCATGTATCATACTTCCGGATATATTCAAAATGGTAATTTTTATTAATATAATAAAATCGAAATATGATATTGGGCCATAAAAGAAGATTTTAAGATGTCATACTGAAACTTGATATGTAGACACTTTGGGGGGGGGGGGGGGGGGGGAGTGAAATTTAGATATGACATTCAACGTGTTAATTTGTAGGTAATATTTAATCGTATTAGAAAATAGACCTTATAATTCACGATTAAATCGTTTTTTCCCATCTGTTTTACAAATGTGACAATTATTTTGGAACAAAATTAAATGTGACACTTATTTTGGGACACAGGGAGTATCTTCTGCGTAATTTGTTTTCACAGAAATTAACGTTTCAATTTTACATAATATATTTTATGAATATTTATATGATTGCAATTGTGTAACGCATATCTTTATGGTACAAAAGATCAATGTTTCTCTTTTATATGTGTATAACTGAATGAAACGAAATCATTTCTATTTAAAGAAGCGATTATGAAAGAATTTTTATTAGATAGGAATATCTACAAAGGATGCAATATATTATACATATAAATCCATAAGACTATGTAGTTCTAATTAACAAGCGTGACCAATATGTTCACAACGACGGATTGTAGTTCAATTTCTCTTCAATTTAATTCATTTATTGTGTATTTACAATAATGAGTATTAATAGGCAATACGTCTAATTTTTTATATTTCTTTCTTAAGATATGTATGGTAATATAATGATTGCGTTGCATTATTTACTAGGACCGTCCACACCTTGGCACCTTTTACTTCTAACATTCGAAAACCATATTACGTGCGAAGTATAAAAATTCTTCGGCTAACAACCTTGAATCATCTAAATCTCTAATTTGGTGCATACACGAATATACTAAATTTAAAATCGGTCCAGACGCTAATTATTATAGAATACCCTTAACGAACATTCAATTCGGCGTAGGTCACCTGCATAGTTTAAGAAATGGTCGTAAATTAGGCAAAAGAAGTCGCAGAACCATCATGATAACTTTGTATTATTACTTTTAGTACTTCTTTTCATTACTAATCCAATTAACAAGTTTTCTAATCATACCCCTAATCTGTACAATAATTGCAAAATCTGGTATTAATCGTTTACCTAGAAGCTACTATTCAACGATGATAATATGTATGGAATAATAAAGTAAGATTCCTTTTTTATCTAGTAAAATATCAATTGTACAAATTAATACGGTGTTCCTATGTATGTATATGGAATCAAACGATTTTACTAACTCAAATCTGCTAAGAATCATTTTTTTTGAAAGAGAAAATTCGTATGGTGGCTAATAAATAGGAAAAATTCACCTAAAATAATGCAAATTATGTTGTATATTTTATTATGATATAATTATATTGTAATATATAATATTGCATTATATTAATATTATGCAGTATTGTATGTGTATATATTAGGTGTATCAATAAGTAATCCACTATTTTTTTGTAATACATATAGTTTCAATTTAAAATATGTTACCCAAATATAAAAATAAGTTAATGCATTTATTTTATCGAATAACCAAGCCTCAATTTTAGTAGGAAGCTTTAAGACAGGTATTTTAGTGAATTAAAAATAAATGCTGAATTTGACAAAAGAAATGGTTCATTTATTAACACCTAATAATATTATTGTACAATTGATTTTTTCAACAATAAAAAAATAAATTATTTGAAAAAAAGCACCGAATTAATTTGTACACTTAATAAATACAAAGAGATGCTTGAGATGTATTCACCGTCGCATTAAGATTTGTATCAAAATTTCACTTGAAATTTAAATATGTTAACCTATCGACGAACTATCAAAAATAGGATCGCTTTTATGGAATAATTATCGCGTTAGGAAATATATTTTCATATGCATTTTGAGATATTGCAAAGTAACGTGATTTTAAGGTGGATAAGTAGTAACGAAATTATCTTTTCAACGTCTTTTAAAGAACGAATAATCCAAGATTATATTATTTGATTATTAAATTAAATAGTTTATGAGTTACTTCTGTTAATAAAATTAATCTCCAGCAGAAGCTGAAGATAATACTATATAAATTTTATTGTACAACATTTTTATAAGGAAACGTAAAACTTCCTGAAATAATTTGATATCTCTAGTGTAAAATAATAGTGTATAAATAAGATCTTATTTTAAAAGTGAGTAAATGCGTTTGTACAAAACACAAAATTTCATAGGTACCTATTTTAAGATTTGTAAGCAAAATTTTTATACATTTAACATTTATGTACTTTTTAAAAGTTTCCAAGGTTTCACACGCAAAAGAAAGATTTGACTAATTCACAAGTGTTCAACGATACAAAAGAAATTATACAGCGATAAGTTATTATATAAATAGAAATTGAATAATTCCAATTTGTTAATTTTATAAATTTAAAACACAAATTTCAACCTACTAATTTTTTTCTTTTCCTTTCGTTAGAACTTTAATGTAGCCAAAGATTCGTTTTAATCGTACTTTAATTTTCTCTTTAATTGTGGTTTTCAACTATTCAAAATCAGCTTCCATTGAAGAGTTTCATTCTTCTTTTACTCGCTAAAACACATGTTATCGGTACATGTACACAAAAGAGATACGCTTATATTACGCTAATATTTTCGAAGTAAACTTTTATTATACTCTCATAGCAGGTATGTTCATCAGTTTTCAAACAATTGAAAAATACACACACGCGCGTACACACACACAGCCAGTGCAAAAGTTTAACAATTTACAGCGAACAGATGAAATTATCGATCATACACATATATTCGAATGCGTCCATCTTTGTGTTTATCGATTGCGTTTTATGAGCTTAGTTAGTTACAGTGTAATCTATATTTTATATCGCGCAAACTGTCAAAAATAATGTCACTTGAGAATGGGTGAGTATCGAGACGTGTTTATGTACATTTTATTTTACAGACATTCAGCGGTGCACCGTTAGTGCAACTTCGATAGTTTGACATTGTATCTATGCGTATATCACAAAATATTGTTTTATAACATTATTACGTCTGGACTGTGGATTTTTATGCATTTATGGGAAATCCAACTACACATATAGTAAAACGTGCGCAGGACGCACGCAATATGTAAAATTATATAAAATATCCAAAGTAGAGCACGCATTGTTATGTTTGAAGGATGAAACTAGAAATGTGCGAGATATGGAAAATTTCGAGACAAGATGAAACAAGATTTTTTTCAAGATCGAGACGATAACTCGAAATTATTTTGCTATTCGAGAACGCCGAGATTTTCGAATGTATTCGAGATTATTGAAAACTTCGAGAATCTCGATTTCTCGGTATTTTTTAAAATCTTCAGATTTTCAAGACTTTCGTTGGCTTTAGTCAACTCACAAATAATTATGAAAATGCTACGTTTCGTTACTTATTCATTGTAAGATAAAAAATCATGAAGGTATTTATGAAAACTAATCTCTAAACAAAGTTCGGAGTCTAGAAATTTTCGAAAAACCCGTGATTTTCAAGAATGCTGACTTTTTCAGCCGTCCCGACATTTTCGAAAATCTCAATATTCTCGATGGTATCCCAATCTCGTACAGCTGTATATGAAATTAATTTCTATTAATTTAGGTTTTATTGCGTTGATCTTGTTTTCGAAAATATGAACCTGCATGAAAATCCGCAGCCTAATTATGTCCTTTGGAAGATTCGTGATACCATTTTGTATGAGAAATCCGACATTTCGTTTCGCGACTTGTACTCGTTCGCTTTCGGTTTGACCAAGATTCGATTGTAATGAGAATATTGTATATCAAAGTGTCCAGTTACTTGTCGCAAAAATTATTAATGAAAACAAGTGTATTCCTGATAAAAGGATATGCAGTAGTCGGGGAGACGTAAGAGTTTTTTTTACATTGTTCGGATTTCACTGTCCGATTTGCGAAAATAAATGAAATTAATATATGTTCAGATATCTGCTTTCGTTGTTTTTAACTAAAATAACGGGGATCGCAATATTCATTTTCAACCGGTTGACGAAAACCGGATAATGTAAAAAAAGCTCTAAGGTCGTATTTGTGTCGGATTAAATTGCGTTAACAGGTCTTAATTCTATGTTTGTTTAGTGAATTTCTTCCTGTCGTTAATTCAGAAGCGTCTAACGGTCTTGAAATTACGTAAATGATAGTATAAACCACTTATTTCATTACGACTTTGTTTTACATATTGAAGATTAAAGTTCACCGATGACAATTCTGTAAGGATAGATTGAAAGTTATAGCGTTCGGTTGATTACAATTACATTGTGGATCTTTACGTTAATTCGTACTTTGTTTTCAACATTATTTGTTTCGGAAGAAATGGAAAATTAAATTTTTGAAAATGAACACAATACTTTTGAGAAAATTAAAATTGCCTGCCATACGGAGCGCAAAGGGTTAATAAAATTTGAGAAATGCAATTTAAAGATTGTTTCATCTTCGAAACGCTATAATTTGTACGTCGCTTCGAAGATTTTTTACATTTTAGTGTATTGCGTGCATTTTGTGCTCTTTTGGGCATTTTAAATTTCTCATAAATGCGTAAAAATCCATAGTCTAATTATAATTACTCGCACAAGTTATTGCATTATTCGTTAAATGTTAGTACCAACCTTCTAGATGACCTACGAATTATTTTACGAATCCTCGCAACTCCTCTCTCAAGCAACATCTGTAATTCATTCAAGCCACCTGTTCATAGTAACTATAATGTATACATGCGACGTATTTATTATAGTAGAAGGAGTTAAAACGCCAAATCGTATGAATTCGCCTCTAATTTTAGGCATTTCTTTCAAATTATTGCTTTCTATGTGTATAATCTTTTTACTCTCAATGGGTATGATATGTCGATCACATACAAATTATCATTAGGTCATTCACTAGGTCTACTCCTTGGTTTCTTTTTTCGCGTAGTCATATGGATATTTTTGTCATAAATGTGATCGATAGATCGCGGATTTTTATGCAAATTCATATGTTTATTAACTAAATTAAAGAAATGAAATCTGAGCGGAGTGTTGCTTCAATAATAGTATTTGGTCGTAGCACAATTTCTGTAGTATTTTAAGGTAAGATTTAAACCACCAGAATCTTGGAAATACGTGTAAAATTATAATAAGAAAAGGTTGCAACACAAGTTCTGTTTGAATTAGTTTAGCGACTATTACGAAATGTTGAAAATATTAATAAGAAATACGGCAGAAGTTATGCAACTTTGGATATCTTGTATATTCTTATATACATTGTAAACATATTTAATATTAGAACCAATGTGATAAAAATGACCTACGCGTAATTTCTTATGAAAGTTGTGTAAATTTACAGCAATGCATTTTTGAAGATCTTCAGAATGTTTCTGTAAATAATGCGAATAAAGATTTTCTTTCACTTTTTTTTTTTACAGTACATACACATATTTTTGCAAACGATCCGTCATTTTAATTACCTTGGTGCAAATAGATATACTATAATTGTCAATAGTTCTATTGTTAAATTACTTAATTCTTCGATTGTTTATCACGAAGAAAATTAACATAAAATTAGAATGGAAAATTTACTGACCCAAGGATACTAGTTGAAGGATGAAATTCTTTTCTCATCTACATTTTCCCTCGATACAAATACAATACAATACGATCCACAACAAACAGCACTATCTATACATCATTTCAATATTTCAACAACAATAAATACATACATACGATTATTCAATTTTTCTAAATATTATCTTGGAAAGAATTTAATACCACTTGGCCTTTCAACTCCTAAATACAATCTTAATTAAAGATAGCTTTCGTCTGCGTGACCGCTAAGTATAATCATAATTATTCAACAGTCGTGTTGCATAGCTCGTTTGCTCGGTAACTATACAGATAGTATTACAGTAGTAAAAACAGAGAACCCTTCAGCGCGTATCGGATCGGTCGAGGAAATCGAATTATTGGCTGGACTTCCGCGATCGTTTCGACGTTTAACGTTAAAAAGTCAACAGTATTGTCGACGAGCTACTAATAGCGGATAGTAGAGGCAACTACGGTGATATGATTGAGTTTCGTTCATCTCGTTTCCGTAACTTCAAACGATTCGATCGTGACCCCTTTTTTCCGCGATTACTTCACCTTTTTCTTTGTTTTCTTCCCCCCATTTCATTCAAAACGGACTCGACATTTCCTGCATCGTAAATTCCTCTGCTTCCGTGTTCCCGATATCATTAATCGATTGCATATTAGAGAACCGTAGATACGTTTTTGCGCGTGTAGATTTATTCCGATATTTCTTAATGTTTACACGTTACATACACGTATGTTTGGTTCCTATTGGTTTTGGGGATAAAAAGCTCATCATTAGACTAGGGATGCTTGTACATTCATGTTTTCATGTTTATTTATTTATTTATTTATTTATGAACGGACACATGCGTTTTAAAAACATTTATGTAATCATATACATATATGTGTAAGTATAGAAAGAGAAAAGAATCGATGAGCACAATGAAAAATGAGACAAAAGGGAAAATAAAAAAAATAAAGATATATACGAATGAAAACGACGGAAGGACGTGTACGTTAGATTTTGATAAGTTGAAATAGTTTGAATTAATAATCTTCCTCGGGTGACTTTTGAAAACTTGTAAAGATCCGGAGAAAAAATCGATAGTATTGTTCAGGGTGTTCGAGCCATTAAGATATTCACTCCCGCGCCGAATTCTTAACTTTATTCGTTTTCATGGATTTCAATTTACACCGCATGGATCACTAATGGCTCACGTTATTGTATCTGTTGTATATGTTTCAACAATGCTTTACAATATTAATAAAACCAACGAGATAAGTATTAGAAGGAAGGCAAACAAATTAAAAGAAATAAGACAAGTTTGAACAGAAAATATGAAGATTTGGATTCGCATACATAGTAGAAATAAGATCTGGGTTTAAGTTTACGTTGTGTCGTAGAAGTTGATATGCTTGAGGAGATTGGAGAAATCGATGGTGTTATTGAGTTGAAAATAAAGAAAAATAAAATTATTATTCGCGTTCCGTACTTTTTTCTTCATTTCTTGTAATTCAACGCATCTTCCCATGAATACGTAAACATCCGTAGTCCAATGATTATATTTCGTCTATGTACAAAATTAAAAGTATGAATTTATATGAAATTTGATTCGGAAGGTGAAAATGCGTTATTTTAATGTTAAATTTATTTCTATTTAAGACGCAATTGTCTTTCGTATTTGTGTTGAATTTTTGTCAAGATCAGAAATATGTTTTCCATAAAATCCTTTAAGTATCACGCTTTATCGCCATCATCCATTTTATTTAAGAACCGGAGATATATTTTAGTGTATTGAGCTTTATTTACAAATCGAAGATATATTCGTTTGTTCTGGTTCACAATGAAACGTGAAACGGAAAGTAGATAACGCAAAGAACGGTTTGATCCTTCATTGAAAAATACCACGATTAAGCATTAAAGATAATTATTTTAACTTTCATTAATCGTTCCTGTTATTATCTTCTACGTATATTAACACTAGAACTATCAAGATGGTCCAAATGACCTATTTGTAATTTCCCATAAAAATTGTATAAATTAACATCAAAGAACTGTTAAAGATTGTCAGTAATTTTCTGTAAATAGGATAAGTGAAGATTTATTCCTCGTGCTGTATGCATTTTTATGAATACCTATCACTTTGATTAAAGTAAAGTAGTCAATAATAATCAACACTAAACCAGTCATCGACACTTTCTATGATTTTAATTATAATTGAAGAGTCTAGTTCAAATTAATGTCATCTACGATTGTTTTTATGAACTGCAATCGATTATATTTTGTCTAGTATCTGCCATAACAACAATTTATCTTATTAATAATTAAAATCATGTAAAGTGTCGATGACTGGTTTACTTTACCCTTCCTCGTTACAAGAAAATACAGGTCAATTGTCGATAGTTCTAGTGTTAAGTCCAGACTTAGAATATTTATGCAAATTCATATGGTCGTAGAAGAAAAGACAACGAAATGAAACATGAACAGATATTTGTTTATCGGCTGACCGTCTACAGTTAGTTACAAAAATATCCGGCCGCTTTACGAAATTGTGAATATTATACCCATTTATTATTCATGTTACTTACGTTATATTTGTTGATAATTTTATTAGATTGACGCTTCATCAATATTAAAGCGCTTTCAGTGCCATTGCCAATTTTTAATGTATATTACATAGACTTTACAAATTCGAGTCATATAAAACAATGAAGGAGTTGATATAAAATGTTGTGCAAACATAAATTTAGAAACGTTGTAATGAATAATAAATACGACAATGTTGATATTAAAGATCATGTAGTATGTCACCCATAAAATAAATCCAAAAATGCTTAGCACTCAAAGGGTTCACGACAGATTTCGAATTATTAACTTCTTCGTTGACACATAATTTAAAAAAAACAAATTAATAAATGTCAAACGTGGCCGAATACTTCTGTGACCACCAATATATTTACTATAAAAGATATCTTATTATTCTTTACATATTCTAACGTAGCGTATTTGCATAAATACCCACAGCATAATTATTTCCATTCAACTTACGTGGTCTTACTGTAGGTCTAAACTTTGTTCTCATGTGATTTCCAACTCGTGTTCCCATTACAATCGACGAGAAACTCATCGCAAGACACGATCCAAAGTTTTGAAGATAGACTACATTAGCAATAAGGCAAAGTTAATTCGAGGGATACAGTTTAGTAGAGAGCATCGAAAAATATGAAACCTGATCCATTTTGTAAAGAAACTTTTAGGTCCACCCCGTATATAAGACGCGATTATTGCGATTGTCCTAATTACAGCGTGTATTAGCAAGAATCTGATCTGTTACATAATTTCCCTGCGAGATTGATTGTTACGCGACGTAAATTTGCACACGTTTGAGAAATAATACTTATCTGTAAACGAAACCTATGGATTTCTTAAAAAAAAAAAAAATAAATAAATAAATAAATTGGATTAATTTGGAGTAGGATAACTAACCCAATTACCGGCGAATGAATACATTTCTTAAACATTAAACCAGAAGCGCACAGTAATTAAATTAATATATGTTTTCAATAAGCTTTATGTAGGTATGTAAGATTTATTTACGAATGCAACTAAAAAGCATTGTAGTAATTTTTGTTTCCTATTTAATTTTTAAGAAACGTATTAATTGCTCGGTAATTAGATCGGTTACTCTACATCTATTGAAACAAATGATTGTGGAGTACAAATTTATAATCTTCTATAATTTGTTTCAAATTTACAATGAAATGAATAAACATTTTAATGTTCTTGGAGAAATATTAGGTTGCTGCGTATGAAATTGTTGTTTCGGAACATCGGACTGGAACTTTCAAGGAAAACATCTTCTTGCATTAACCCTTTCATTGATCAGTCCATACGTCGCGTCGCACGGGTACTTTGAGAAAAAAAAGAAATTCTTAAGCTAGTGAGGACATACACAATGAACAATGAAAATTATTTAGATCTTAAGAAACAGGTTTTACGATGGTTTATACTTCGCCAATTTATAATAAAAAAGTATAGAATCTAGAATGCCTTTTTTAAAGTTTTATGCTACTTAGAGCTCTTTACAATTGCATTTTCATGATTGTGATCAATGATTGTTATTATTTTAATGAACACTGAAAGGGTTAAAATGATTTTCGTAACTTCGAAGTTACAAGCTTTCCAATTTCTAAACCAACGAATTTCCAAATTTTCGTGTTTCATTTTTAAAATTTTACGAAATTTTATTTTATCTCTCAAATTCTTTATATAACACTCGATATTTATCGCACCTTCAATGGATCACAAATCTTTGCTTCTAAATGTTTAATGACTAAACTTCGTCCCAAAATTTTGCCTAATTAATTTGACGTATATTTGACTTCGTCTTATTTAATATCCCCATTGCATCAAAACTCAACGATTAATTATTTACGTAATTTATATTAACAGGATTCAGATCTCCAGTGAATCATTTTTAGTGTTCGAGTTTAATCACCGGTTGTAGTTTCATTGCATTTAGGTTAAATTTGACAAAGAAATAAATTTATCGAGCCCTCAACATGCGATTAAGCTTTCCTTTTACGTGCACAAAGCAAATATTAAATTGAAACGTCACGAGATTCATACGCAATGTGTCAATAACATAATTGCATCCAATTGTAATTCGCTTAATATACACACGTATTCCATACAGCTCGAAGCTGCACTCTAATTGCTTTACCCTCGGCCTTGTAATTGTACAATTTTTTATAATTTCACCGATTATCGTAAAATACGATATAACAATCCACTTAAACATTTTTGCTAAAAGGAAACAGTTTCACCGAACGGAAGGAAGAATTAAAATGATGCGAATTAAGTCCTGTGCAGCTCTTTCAAGACATTACGCTTTTTATTCCTCTCAGCAGCCGCGTTTTCACTTTTCTTCGGAATATTCGAGCATTCAGAGCGTAAAACTATTCAGAAACTGGTCTTTGGTGTGCTTTCAAGCGCAGGGAGCCGGTGTTTCGTACGGCTGTGGATCGAATAAATGAAAACGTAATTTTATTTGAAATGTACTCCTAAGATGCAGTGGGAAAAGATTAAGATTCGTCAAGTCATCTTTTTTTTCATACGATAATTTGGTTAAACGTGCTAAAATTGTTTACGAATTTATGTTCTATTGTGTATCATGTTATTGTATATGTTGAATCAATCAGAGCCAACATTAATTGCTAAAATGTGAATTTTGTAACTTTAAGAATAAAATTCGAAATTCGTCAAATTGACGCGTTCCGTTAACCTAGAGTTACGGACAAGAATGAACATTTTCTCTTTTTCCCTCTTACCCTTTAAGTGAGAGATACGTTCTTTTGTATCGGTGCAATGGATTACAAAGATTCACCAGAGAGTACTTGATCCGTTTCGTAAACGTCAATCATCGAACACACCATAATGCGTCCAATTATAAATTACAATTTGCAGCGACTGCTATTTCGAGATAATTGCGAATGTTAGAAGCAGCTTTATGCAAGTGACATTTTCATTAAATGTTCGGTCCAGCGTTGAAAAGCAACTCGAACAAAAAACTCGAGAACGTGAGAAGACAGAGTAAAAGTTTCAACATGTCGCCGTTGTATAATCAATTGTTTAATTGACCGCTGAATCGAACTTTTGCTCTGAACTCCAAAGTGACGTGGGAACCGAAACAAATTTAGAGCTCAATGAGGTTTATATACAGTTGAATATAAAAAGATTACATACTATTATGTTCACTAAACCTTTAGTTGAGAAATTTAATATATTAGATTTATTGCATGTGTGTATGGAACGATCGATTTTATATGCTTCAAAGTTCTTTAGCCACTATTGAATGAAAAATAATAGTGAATGACGCTTACTTTATACATATATGTAAAGTTTGGAGCTTGCTGAATTTAACATTATTGATAGATCGCCAATAGGTAAAAAAATTGCAGATAGTAAAAATAAAGTGAACCATGAATAGAAATGAAACTCGAAAGTTCCTCTTTGAACGTTTTTCTAGATTAAATTTAAGCCATAATCCAATGGAAGCTGTTTTATTATTAATATTATTTACGAGTGGAGAAATTCGGAGAGAATTTGTGAATGAACGATTCGACGTTAATTTGGAAAATTTTATGCTGAAAATATAAACTTTGAAAATGTACCTTATAATCGCCTAAAAGAAGTGATCGACAATGATTGAATTCAAATTTTACTCGAATCAGATATTCTTTGGTGTGTACGAGATATTTCACAAAAAATAGAAGTGCTTCTTTTAATTAATTACTGATCGAAAAACTTTAAGCTACATAAAATCGGCCATTTCATATGCAACGTCCTAATATGTTAAATTTCTCAACTAATCTTTTACTCTGTATATGAAGTTAACCATCTCTAAATACAATTTTAAGTATTAAAACAAATTAGAATCGATTGCAGCTCTTTTAATTCGATTTGGCAATTGGAAGATACTTTTCTTAGTATCGATGTAACGGCATGCAAATAATATACATTACTAGAGCAATATTAAAATAAAATAGAATTTAATTTAACATAAGAAAGGATTATAGAATCAAAATTTTGTTTGTTCGGATGAAATAAATCAGAATTGAGAAAGGAAAAATAAAAATAGTCATATAAATGCTCCTTAAACTTAAGTAAAACATGATTTACAAAAATGAATAGACCCGAATACAAAAATATACAGTTTGTGACAGAAGTATATAATATTTCTCTTTGCAAAATTCCATGTCAAACAATTTATTATCAATCAACTTTGACAATAGCTTGGATTACGTATCAATAGGATCATATTATTATACATTTAATTAAAAAATTATCCTTTTTAAAGCCGAGATGCAAGGCGTTAAGTGCGCATAAGAGTTAGATCCCCTCCAGTTTAAATTGAATATCCGAGAATATTTTTTCTATTTGTACGGAATACATGCGTGTATATATATTTATGTATACATGTCACGATATATATGTACACGTATATTATCAACGATTGTATTACATGTATTTTCGGCCGATTCGCGAACACTACTTGCGTTTCATGATCCCCGCCACAATATTTTACAAGTTTTAACAAAATTGTACAGGATAATTCGCCATCTAATTCGAGCATCTGAACTGATTTTATATCTTCTTTTACAATTGCCATCTTTTGGACAAACCATAGATCTTTGCTCGAAAGAAAGCTTTTTAAATTCATATAAATTGAGATAAATGCATTAACCTAATTAGAAAAGTAGACTACTTATTGATACATTTAATATATACACATAGCATAATAAGTGTTTACTCAGCGTTCGATATTTTCTCGAATTGTAGGGTTAAAAGTTACACATTCGACAAACAAGTATCTGCATTAAAACTAAAGTAACGGAAGTTTAGTTACTTATTGTTAGTAGGCGGATTTTTACGCAATTATGGGAAATTTAACCCTTCGATATCAAGGATGATTATTAGACTGCGGATTTTGATGCATTTATGGGAAATTTGAATAAGCCAAAAAGTGCAAAATACACTTAACCCTTTAAGTGCTTTACTTAATTTCGAATGTGCGCACCTTTGTGCTTAATTATTTTTAAACGACGACGAGTATACTCGACGAAAGCAGAGTAAATGCACTAGCTGTAAAATTATTATAATTATTATAATTATAAATAAATTATAACAACATAACAAATTTCTTTAGCTGCTTTTTTAAACAAATTTATACTTTATTGTTTAAAGCTTTATTAATATTATTTGTAGAATTCAAAATTTGATTGGTTCGTAAACAAAATAATATTTGGAATTAAAAATGTATTTATATTAATTTTTAGTTCATTATCATTCTAAAACGTGTTCAAATTATGAATATGCTTCTTGTTTTACGTAAATTGTACTTTAAATAATAAAAGTGAATTCTCAATTTTGTTTTCATCGGTAAACAAGAAATTGTCATCTTTTCATAACGAGTATAGTCGACATAAACATGGAAAGGATTAAGATATAGAAATCTGCAAAATTAAGATCTTCAAAGGTCTCAAAAATTGATTTCGTGGACGAAGTGTTTTGTGGCGTTCTAAATTTGTTTTCCTTACCCTTCAAATGGTTTACCAATAATTTAGAGCGCGCGATTAGGTGAATCACCCTGTACAACTATAATAATGTAACTTCGTAAAAATTGTAAAATATTATCACGAGGGTATTTATGTATACTTTTATACATACCCTTAAACATTTCATTACAATTCATAACAACTGTCCCCCTATGCTCGTATTAAAATGCTAAATGATAAATTGAATTTTGCAGATAAAAGTACGATCTATTCTTTAAGCATAGTTGTTGCAAAAATGTATACTTATCTCGTGTATAATTTCAGTCTAAATTAAAGCAAAACGTTTTGTAATTTAGAGAAATCTTTGATCCGATTTTCAATTTAATTTCCCAGATTAATTTTCGAGATTTTTCTAATTTTGCTTCCGCATATTTATGCTTGATGTTTCCTCCCCCCTCTTCTTTTCTTTATAATCACTACGATTTTGATGAGCATCGATAATAACTATTATCGCGTTACACGATTATACATGATAATATTTACGCGCAATTCGATTTCGTCTAAAGTTCGTCTGAAGCTCTTCTATATTATAGTCGGTAGACATTACATGGTGGTTCCAGTTAAAAAGTTATTCGAAAAAGATAAATATGTGAATTTTGTTTAATCATCTCGATTGCTCGTACTTGCATATCGATTTTGTGCTTTTTTACATGGTTAAGAGAAACTCACAATTTATTTTTCACGTTGATTCTTACGGCAGAAGCATTAGAAAAGTAACATTACACAATGAAGTTGAAGTGAAAACTACGAAAATACGTTTCCTTCGAAAATTACTCAAGAGATACATTGTCGAGAAAGGAGGCCATATAAGATAGATTATACACATAGATCGTTATTGAAAGAATCGTTCTTACCAGAGCTGGGCATTTTTTATAATACATTATTTTATTTTATTTTTATTTCGTAACTATAACATGATTTTACAGGCTCATCACAGAAGAAATTTAAATAAATATAAATAATTTACATTATAACAGAGCTTTGTCGCAATTAAATCATTATACAATTTAAGTTATTTTATTGTACATAGTATGACGATGGTATTAGGTCGGTACATATAAAATTACCGAATCGATAATCGGTCGTTCACGAATAGGATAGTTTCTTCGTTTAAAATAGAACTACAATAAATAAATAAGTTAAAGGAAGGGAACGAATGTTTGATTCTTCACTGGCTAATATATGTGTATGTGCAAACTAATGGCAACTATTTCGTATAATTATTTAGTAAAAAGGAAAGAAGCTCGTAACTTCAGAAATTCGAAGGCTTGGAAATTCAAAGCTTAGGAAACTCAAAACCTTGAATATTCGAAGGTTTGATATTTTGTATGCTTGGAAATTCGAATGTTTCAAAAAGTCAGGTTCTGAGAATCTAAATCTTTGGAAATTCAAATGCTTGGAAGTTTGAATGATGAAATGTTCGAAAGTTTAAAAATTTAAATGCCTGGAAATACAAAGGCTCGAAAACTCGGATATTTGAAAAGTAAAGATTATTTTCCTCGATACTACCCTATTCGAAGCAGCAAGTTTATGTGCACCAATCTAATATTAAACAATATAAAATGATATTAACTATAAACATATAATATGAATGCAAACATATCATAAATAAATTATTGTAATAAATAAATAAAACGTTAAAGATCTATTAAGATCACATCGTGGGCGTATTGGTAAAATGCATTAAGGAGTTAATCTACCGTAAAATTTTCAAACAAATCTTTTTTAAAGTAGTACGAAGTTTTGATAACAAAATTGATTGCAGAATTACAGATTATCTTTCTTTAATTTTAAGAATGGATGTAATTTATTTGTTTGAAATTTCAAGGTTATTAATAACAGAAATGAGTAATTTCAAATTAAAGAGCATTATTAATTATTTTTAATATCGGTAAAAGTTTAAAATTCAATTCTAAACTTAAAATTCAAAATTATTGCATTTTAGCAGTTCGCCCACGATATATTTTAATCGATTATACAGTCTGTACAATTTAGGCAGAAAAGTAATTAAAATTATTACTCTACGGTTTTGAAATTACATTTATTCATCGAAACTTCAAAAATCTGCCCAGCACTGGCTATCACAATGATCTTACAGCGAAATTCGAGTTGCATCGTCGAAATATATTAGTAGGTGTACCATCAAGAATTTCACGATCTTTTTAATTAAGTCGAAAATATAATTTGATTAAGATGAATTAATGATATTTTTAGAATTAGAATATAAGGAGATATTCAAGCATTTAAAAGTTCAAAAGCTTCAAAGTCTTACAATTTGGAAAATTTATTTAGACTTGGTTTAGGAATTCTAACAGTTTGATATTTCAAAGGCTTTGGAATCCAACAATTTGGAAATTCCAAAGGTTTGAAAATTCAAAGGCTTGGAATTTCGAAGGTTCGCGTATCTAACGTTTTTAAAATTGAAATGTCCCAAAATTACAAAGATTTAAAATTTCAAACACCATAAAGATGATTTTATTTATTGGTACACCCATTATTTAAAGAAGTGACTTCTTGATTATGTAGAAGCTTCGTCGATTCAAAATTAGATCGTAGAGTAATTTTTTCGTTCCGAAATGATCAGTTTTTAATTCCGAGATTATCATAGTTTGGTAAATTTATAGTAAATGTTCCCAGGGTGTTCTCGCAGAATTGAAAAGTGTGTTCGATCGTTTATCGATAGCCATCGTTCGCAAGGAAATACTATCGTAAAAACGAAATCTTTAACGTATATTTATTATTTATGCGCGCATTCACATTATTGATTGTCTCTACTCATGGTCGGCAATATAATCATCGATTGATGATGCTCCATATTAAAAAATTCAACAACCCTCTGACGTCCAGCGAAATAATTTCGTTCTCCCGCTTTTGGTCTTCTGACTTGATTTTAGGATAAATGACAATAGAGTTTCGAGATTCTAGGAAACGTTTCTCGTTGAAATTCATTGTAAACTATGAAACGATAGATTTTTACTTTCGTCACTGCGACGAAAGTTTAACATTACACTTTTTGTTAGAAGAAAAAAGAGTCGGTGTTAAAATGGGATTCAGGTGCACAATTTTATTTGGTATGAATAGCTCGAATTATTACTATTCGTTAAACGAAGAATAACAATTGTTATTGTTGTATATGATTATTACATGAATTACAATAATTGTGGAGATTAAATGGTAAATGATTTAAGGGCTAGGAAAATTAAAAGATATTCAGTGAAACAAGATTTAAATTCAATAATATAATTGCCAACATTTTTAAAACAAATCAATTTCCTTTAAACATTTTAAAACTCGATCAATGATTTCAATTGCCAACTAATAATCAATTATAATACTTGATTGTAAATGATCGATAACAAATGCTGTGCCTACTAGACTAATTAAAAATAAATAAATTACTAAATTGTTTCTTAATAACTCCAATAAGTTTTTTATTTTATATTTGGCGTTTCTGATTTATATTGATAATTGTTACTTGTAGCGCCTAAATCATTTACCCCTTCAACAGTTTAATTGTAACCTGTTACTCTTATTCGTTTTCACCGAATAACGTATGTACTGTTTACAATTTCTATATATTTTTCGAGGCACAATTTACCATGGTCTCAAGTATCATAACAAAAGAAAAACTTCAGGTATATTTTTTTATTTCTGATTGTTTTTTCAGTTCGAAACTTTATTACCTTTATTTTTAACATTTATTATTCAGTTGACGATCGCTTTTTTACGATATTTTTCGGCGTCATATAAAAACACAGCAAATTTGTTTGCCATGCAAAACATTGTTTTTTATTAAATATTCCCTTCACATTTTATTTACAGTATTTTAAACTTTACTTAGGTGCTTTTTTTTACTTATATACGCGTTTTTATTTATAAATTATTGCTTGCTTTTATGTATGTGTATATACGTGTAGCATTATCTGTAAGGTTTTATTTTAGAATTTTATTTTCATTCAACGAGAAACGTTTCCCTGACATAGATGAGAGGAGCTAATGTCCGTCGAGCGGCTTCGAATTTTACGAAATTGAAAAATGCGTGCTGTATCTTCGGAGCGTACCTATGTATTGCCAATATAATATAGTTTTGATAAACCTACGTTGTCGCTTGCTACTTTATTTACAACGCTACCTTAACTCTAAGACACTATTCGTCGATATTTATTATAGTTGCGTTATAGTGGAGTTAGTCGAGTGAGAGGCACCATAGAATTTTTATATCGTACGATCGTAACATGCTCGAGCGCGTTTTACAGAGTATTTTTTTTTTTCTTCTTTTCGTTTATTCCCATTGACATGGCGATGTTTTCAAAACTACTTCTACGAAACGAGCACTCGCCACGGCCAGGAAGCCGAATCATGGTTGCAGAACTAATAACTATATAACTTAATAGAAATGATTAATGGTACATTCGCGTAATGGATGCGTTGACTAGAATATTTTGTTTTTCTTAAATAATTAATTATGAAAATGGAAACTTCTTCGAGACATCGAATGTTGTCGAAACATTGTGCAGTGGCTAGAAAAAGTATTCGCATATACCTGGAGTTTTCAACGGAAAGGATTTTTTTACCAGATTCTACATTGCAATTGCAAAGCGATAATTTTATAAGTATAGTCGCGTACGGGTATTATTTAATGATAAGAAATTTAACGTATTTGGATCTAATTAATTAATGCTTAAATGCGAAAATGAATACAGCGATGTGCAAATACTTTTTGTAACCACTGTATAATGGAATGAAACTATTGAGTTGTAACATATACACAATACGTTCGGTTTTATTAGAGTCCAAAAGATCATCAACTTATAAATTGTGAAGTAAATTTAATCAATTATTCTTCGATAACCGAAGCGTTCCGTTACTCGTAGAATTTTTGGGACTGAAGAAATGTTCTAGGAAAACCGAACGAATTTATGTTACAACATAATACAAAAAAATAGAAATAAAAATAGCAGCAAAGAAACGAAATATGTTCGTTTAGTCTCTTGAACCCTTCGCGCTCTAAATAACTTTACTTCTCTTATGTTTTACGAATAATTATACTAGAAGTAATTTAAAGAAAAGCTAGTTTATAGCTAAGTTTAGTCGTAAACGACAAATGTTTCATTTCAAGAAGTTGCTCTGCTTGATGAGTTCAAAAAAATAAAAAGAATCTCGTGACCGATTTGAATAGGTTTAAGTGTCTAGAATAAATTTTAAAATAGTTTCTAGCAATTCACAAAAACTATAAAAGTTTTGAAGATGTATTCAAGTGAACATCGCAACGGCAGTAATTGTTGCAACTGTCTAAGACAGAAATAAATATTATGTATTGCTCTATAATCTGATAGATTTTAATGAAATATACTTATTACGTATAAATAGTAAAAAATATAATAACTGTGTTACGTCAAAGTAAGACTACTATTTACATCGTTTTTATTTGCTATTTCAGAAATATTTGAGGCTAGTAATTGCAATAAACGTAACACAGAAATTTTTGTCAATTGATCATACTTTTAGGGTCGATAGAACGTAAATATAATTTATTTTAATTTCAATGTTTGCCATATTTTATATTATCTTAACGCGCTATGTTATTATTTTTATAACTCAAGAAACTATTCTCTTTCAGTTGCTCAAGAAACTATTTTATTTATTTATTTTTGATCAAAGATTTTCAAACGCTATATGACTGAAATTTAATTGAAGTTCAAAAATATATATATTTGCGCATTCTAATTCTCGAAAACGATACATCGTAATTATTTAGCATATAAGCAACGAAAAGTAAGAATGAAAAAAATTATCTCATTACTTTTATTTCAATAAAAGAGCGCGAAGAGTACGAAAAGAGACGTGGAATGTACAAGTTCGAGGAAATTCTACGCCTATTGATCGAAAAATACTCCGAAAAGTTGCATTGCTTAAGAAACTTTCTCTACTATCGCTATATAATATATAAGTATTTACAGAGTTGCGTTACATTAGACCCTAACATAATTAATAACATAGTTAAGACGATAGATATTTTCAGTGCAATATTTCGCCCAACGATAAACGTTATCCTAGTTAACAAGAGACTGGTCCTTCCCACGCAGAAATCGATTAAACCCTTGACAGAAAATGTGTGAATGGGGGGGGGGGGGAGAAAGAGAGAGAGAGAGAGAGAGATAGGGGTGAATAGTCAAGATCAGAAGGAATTTAACGCAATGCTTTTGCAAACATGAGTCGCACGTGAGCTCTCGAATTGCACGAACATGAAATCGAATAACCTAGGACACTCTGCAAACGATGTCCTTTTCGTGTAACCATTCGGGTATAGAATCAGACCTTTTTTCATTTATTTTCCTTTTGGTTTAACTCAGTACGTTGAGTAATAAATTTTTCGTGTTCGTAAGTGGTGATGTTATCTTTGAGGAATACTATGATCAAGAAATAGAGAATATTATTAATATTATGAATATTATAAATTCCGAATAATTGCCAGGATTTCAAAGAAGGCACAGGAAGAATGCATTGGATTGGCGCAAAAGTTTTTATAATACAACTAATATTTTGTATCCAATTTAGTCGTAGTAAATTTTAGAATTTGGACAAGCATTTAATTAAATAATACAATTTTAAGGAAGCAATATAATCGTTTATGGTAAAATCTATTAAAACTTTCGCACTAACCTAATATTAACGCGCGTGTAAGCACGTGCGTCTAAATGCCGCTAGCAATTAAGGATTACTTCAGCTTACAGACAAATTTGTTAAATTTAGTAGCAGATTTATATTATAATAGCAAACGAGGAATACTCTTGAATAATGCTCCGAAGTGTTTTGCGAGCAACAGTAATGGAATGAGAGAAAAATGCGTACACCATTTATTATTTATATTATTTATAGTGACGATTTATAAACTCTAGACTGTCCAGAGGTGAGCCAAAAATTGTCCACAAAATTCTAAGCTTTAGTTTTACTAGAAAATTAGATATTAATATGAGACAGTATTACTTTTGAGAGAAATAAGTTATGAAACTGTGTTAAAGTGTTAACGATAAAATTTTAATGATATACACATACAATTGACAATTGTGAACTTTATAGAATTTATGAACTTTTTAATTTTTCTGAATTGGTGCAAAATCGGATATGGAAGCTTTAGTTTCCTTTACAAAGTAATTTCTGTAGGCTACCAATAATCCGAGTTCGCGTCATAAAGTGTAACTGTAAATGTAAATACTGAATGATTATGGTAATTATAAATTGTACTGAATGATTTAAACAAATAAATTAAATAATGTGTTCATGTTTTAAATTAGCAATCGAATTCGATAAAAGTATAGTATTCTTTTGAGCTGACCTTAAATTTTTCAACACCTTAGGCGTCTTATGGTAAATATGAGGATATCAAAATATTAGGTTGGTACATATGAAATTATTATTTGCGAATGGTATAAAAGTTTCTTTGCTTACGGGACGATACAATAAAAAATAAATGGTTTAATTTCTTATTGGTAAACATGTATATTGACTAATGGAAACTATTTTGAATATTTTAATATTCAATGATTATTAATAAGCAAAAACATTTTGATTTAAATTCACTTCGGTAATTATCCAATAAAATAATAAATAAGCAAAAATATTTTTATTTAAACTGCTTCACTTTAAATAACTATTTCATATGCACCACTCTAACGATTCGAATAAAATAATTAGGTACGATTCTTTATACTCGAATGGTCAAGGAACAGTGAAAAATAGAAAGGAAAAATGCTCCTTGCTCTACGACACACACATACGCACGCACACGCGCAAAATCGGTTAGGAATTATAGACACGAATTTACGTATATTATCCTACGGTGTCAATAACATTACGCTTCATTACGTGTCATATCCGACAGCCTACGTAGAAAATATAAATGTATTTGTATATTATGCAGAATATAATGCGATCCTCTGTTTCTCTTTCTCTTTCCTTCTTTTCGTTTTATTTTTTTTTTGCAGTATGTATATACATCGCCATAGTTTCTCCATCCTTTGCATTCGTAATATGGGACGCGAATGTACGATTCTTTTTCATTTTATGCATTCACGAGCGACATGGATATATAGAGAATGTTCGTGACGCGATACAAGTACTTACACTTGTACGAATGTGTGCTGTATATGTGTAGTATGACGAAGAAAATTATTCGGTAGATTTAACATTTTTTGACAGTTTCATATTTGAATATTTTCAAGATATTTGCTTTCACATTTTTTAACAGCGATTTATATCGCAATGATTTTACAATTGTTTTAACCGATTGGAAAATGTTTATGGAAATGCATTTGGGGAAATGTTAAGCAGAAGTTATCAAAATGCAGTTATTTATACTTTCTTTTTTCTTACACAAATGAATCAGATTCAATTTTAACAGACAAATAAAAAATATAATAACGTTAAACTACAGACAATTAAGTAAATTTCAGGGTAGAAACAAATAAAATTGTGTTAAAGTGTAAACTAATTAGTGAATTTAACTCTTGACAATTATTATTAGGACTAATAAGGAAAATGCTAATCAAAGTTCTGCTAACTTCAAATTTTAAATAATAGTAACAATTTCAATTTGTAACTAATTTTTTACTTTGAATCATTATCATAGCTTTTGTTTTTTTTCTCAACAGGTTCCATCCATTATTAAATATTCAACAAATCACAACAATAATTTTTGCAGTACAAAAATCCCTAAATAGAATATACAGTAGCATAACGTGACCATAAAGCTTACGAATCAATTTAAAATGAACACTGTAACAAAGAAGAGAATTAAAATTCTATAATATCGATTTTTAAAAGCACAAACTCTTTCTACCGATCTTTGTTTAAAACAATAATTTTTGTAATACAAAATTTCTAAACGTAATGCATAACAGTGTAACCTAACAACAAATTATGGGAAGCAACTCTTTGCCCAGCAACTCTTATTTAACCCTTTCATTGCGACAAATTTTTCTTGAAGAGTATGAAGAAATCATAAGAATGTTGAATTTCATTGCGTTCAATTCATATTCTGCTTTCGAATTTTTCATATTATTCAGGTAGCAAAAGATTGCAAATACTTCAAGACGCCAATGTACTGAAAGGGTTAGAAGAACATTTAAAACATAGAACAATATTTTTGTAACATTCTTCACAATTTACACTGAAACACGTTCAAATAAACATAAATCCCAACGTTTCCAGTGATCGTCACGAACATCCTATATACCCACGAATTAATTGCTTCATCCCCTATGTTGAAGTTAACCCATAAGCAAACCCCATAAAAATTCGCTCGCTGCTTGCAAAGCGGACTCGTACCCTTAGAGAACAGGGTGACGCTGTTCTTTTTTTTTTAAAAATCGGTTCGCTACAACCTTACGAGGAGACGATATTTCAATAGTTTTCAAAGCATACATATGTATATAGGTATCCCAGTTTGATCATCTCTTCTAATGATTTTTACTTTACACTATCGATCGGAATAGATAAAGCACATACATACTAATGTATCGTTTAAAAACTCCTTTTACGCTGGTTAAGATCCGTAGATTGCGTATTTTTCGTTTATTTGTACATTTACGGTTTAATTCGCTTTAATAAATTAATATTTTGTCATTTTACGAGTCGAACGCACTATACCGGTGATTCCAAAACTATGGGTCACGAGTCACTAGTAAATCTCGAGATGGTTTTAAATGGATCGCGTTAAATATTAGGTGTGTATGCAAAAGTTTCAGCCTTATTCTTTAATTTTCTTTCAATCATATGCACATATAATACAAGTATTACAAATTAACTCTTTGCAAACGAATGTCGCAAATAGTCGGTTCATTTTTAAAGCAATAATTCAAATTAATATCAGTAATTGATCCTATTGCTCATAATTGAATTAGTTGAGTCCCGTTTTTAAAGGGTTAATAATACCTCTAGATTTATAGTTGTTAATCCCATCAGTAGAATCTACTGCTTAGCAAATTACTATGGTACCGTGATCTCGACATATTTGTCAACAACATTAACGCTTTTAATCCGAGTTATTTAAAGCTGTCTGCCTGATAGTCAACCTTGTTTCGAATTCTATATTTCCCTGTGTACGTGTTTTATATACCTATTGTTAAATAATTCTTCTGTTGCTATTCGTAAATTTCGTCTCTTTACTTTTACCGTTCGCGTCTATTATTTTTATATTTCCACCCGTCCAATAAACAAATAAACAATTCAACGAAAGTCCGCTAAATATTATTTTAATTCCGTCCGCAAAGGGTTAATTTTCCAAGTATTTTCCCGTATTTTGCACGACTTTCATCTATCTTTTCGTCGAATTTCGAATTCCGCAGCGAAAGAATAAAATTGGTTTGAAGGTAATAAAGTCGCCGAGTCAAGACTAAAATTTTCGCATACGCTTAACATTAAAACATGAAAGTAAATATTAAAACGTGTCCGTTAGGAAACCATTAACCAATTTTCTTATTAAAACAAGTTTGAGTATAGACGAGATTGGGTCACGAAAAATTACCATTGTTGAAAGTGGGTCGCGGACCCAAAAGATTGGGAATCATTGCGCTACGTAATATTTTCTGGGACACCTTATATATAATTACCGCGTACTCCGGCGAAGTTGCGCGTTTTTGCTAGAAATCGAGAAAAGGGAGAAAAGAGAAAAAAGGAAAATCATTTCTAGCAAAGTATGTATAGAACTCGACACCGCATTTTTTTTTTTTTTTGTACAACACGAGCACTGATTTTTTTTACGCGTACACGTGACTATATCTCGATTTCCTTCTAACTAGGCTAGCGATAGGTTGTATTTAAAGTCCGTGATTAACGTTAAGGCTTAATAATTGATCGTTATTACCAGCAAAGACTAGAAGTTGTATCTGTATGTGTATATATATATAATAATAATATGTATATATATATATTATATATAATATATGTATATAAGCCTATAGAGATATATCTCGTCTAGGAAGTTTCTCTTTTACTTATTGTTCCTCTCTATTATTCCTAGTTGGCCCAAGTGATGTTCCCAATACGTTTGCGACCGTTTCTCCAGTGAACTATCCTAAACAGCTCTTCTGGAACAGCTTCTTTCTTCTTTTAAACAGTTCTTCTATCCTAATTACCAACCATTGCTTCTCCAATTTTTACCACCTTTCTACATAAAACACGTGCTTCAACGAATCGTTCAGTGTTCACCTCTGAATCGTTCGACTCGCCCGGAGTTTCGAGCTCCCGGTTGGATCGTCCGATGAGAAGAAACATACGATCTGTCGAGGATTCACGATCGACGCGGTGAATCGATGAAATTTCCATCAAGCAGCGAAGAACTTCCCTTTCGTTTTATTTCATTTTATTTGCTTTTATTTATCTTCGATTATTCTTTATTTGCTTCTTTTTTTAACACGTTCGGTTCTAGCGCCTTTGTCGCGTTCGTAAATATTCACCGTTCTGTTCGAAGAGAACAATCGTTCCTGTGCGTTTAGCGTGATCGTTTTTGTTGTGAAGGCTATTCTCCGAGGACCACTGATCCTACGTAGCGGAAGTATCCAAGCAACGACGTTTGCACGTCGAGCGAGCTTCGCTCCCGTCGACTTATACCAGTTTTCGATCCCTCCTCATCCGAATAACTTCCCTCGAGAAGAAATGCAAGTTTTCTTCGGGGAAAACCATCATATTTTGGGCTAGAGGAAAGGGACTCCTTGGATCTCTCTGCTCTGACTTGTTCTTCCTCGACAAAGAGTAAATAATATCAAAGGAAACATTTTTTTGTACTTTATTCGTTTTTTTTTTGTTTTTTTTTTAAGGAGCTTTATTCGCAGGACGATTTTTTGATGATCCATGAATGCTTCCACCGATCTTTGCTCGTTCAGGTACACACTTTCTCTCGCGTTGAATTGAATGTTGAATCAGTTTCTTAGTCTTCTTATCGAAATTCTTACGGAATTCTTGCACCCATTTGCGATCTTAAGTTTCGGATTTATTTTAGAAAATAAAGGAATTTATAGGTTTAAACGGTAAGCGTGATTTCGATCTTCTAATTTTATTGCAACAGTAAGAAGTCTTATTTAGAATTTTCATAAAAAATTTAACCTTTCGGCAACGTTGATTACTGTTTTTTTTTTTTTTTTTTTTTTTTTTTTGTAAATTGTAGTTGAAAAGTTACTGAAATTATAAAATCGTGAAATACCTATGAGAAAGCTTCCAACTTCTCATCTTCTTAGTCCTTCTCACATATTTTCAATTTCGTCCTCAAATCAATATCATACACCTCACAATCTTCGATTTATTATTTATCTTTCAAGTTTTCCCTTATACGTCAATTAAAATGCTATTTCAAGCAACAAGTTATTCACTTATTCTTCTGGAATCAGCATATCATTTCCCAAATTAATCTGCACCACTTACTTACGTTAAGCACTTTCTAAAATTCGAGGATATCATTTTGGAAGAAAGATAAATATCAATTACATTTTCAATAAAATTGTCATCCCTTTAAATCACTCTTAATTATTCAACAATAGCCTAGTCATCGAAACCATTTCCCTTTTTGTTTATCTTACAATATTTTACATTTTACTCAAGATTTTCTGCACTAAATTCGCTTTAAATTTTCGATATCATTGATCGATCGATCAATCTTTTACACGTCCCAACCTTTCTAGGATCAATCAGATCTTTTACTGTTCTTTAACCAACAGAATATTGGTTTCTCTTCTTCGTTTAATTAATTCAAAGCTACAACTTCTATTAAAGATTTGCTACCTTAAGTAATCGATTTTAACTTTCGATATCATTGATCTGTAGATGAATCCTTTGTCCTTCTTCATCTCTTCAGAATTGATGTCTTTGTTCACCCTTATTCAACCAACAAGATTCTTCTATCAAGCATCTTCTATCTCAAGTTATCCACTTTAAACTTTCAATATCATCGACTTATAGATTAATTTCTTCATCATTCTTCATGCTTATGATCTATCATCTCTTCCACTATTCTTCAATTAATTGCAGACTGCTATCACAAATTCTCCATGGCAAATAACCCACTACTAAGATTCAAGATCATCGATTTATACACAAATCTTCTACTCTTTATCACTTCCGCACTCTGCTGCTTCACCTATTGCTCTTAAACCAACACTAATCACTTATATTGAATTCACTTCATCTCCTCGTTTATTTCATTCGTAGCATTGATGAAGGATCATCCAAAATGATCCATCGTAATTCGTAGATCAATCCCCCACTTCTCTTCATCTGCATCTCGTCATACACTTGTACTCTTCTATTTATTATACAACTACTCGACGATCAAATTCATTTATTTCATTCACAGCTTCCACTTTGATCTTTTCTACACCGAATACACTTTAAATTTCCAATATAATAATCCACCTATCGAGCAATCTTTTATTGCTTTACATCCTTCCACCGACTATTACTTCTTCCTAGCCACTCTTCAATCGATAGAAGCCACAAAAATAAAAGGGGGATAAAATCGTCCGTGTGTGTGTGTCTCCAGTTTCCTTTGATCGTTATTTCCGTCTCGTGGATCATGATGATTCGTGATCTCGCGAATCGATTGTGTGCGCCAAGCTCGAGGCCGATCGGTGACATCGATTCAGCCGCTCTCGCTGAGCATGTTCGCGGCTACGTTGGTTATGGTTACACGGGGCAAAGTCCACGGGATTGCCGGTGATCGCGAAACAGATGGCACGAGCTCGCCGGGGGCTTTCTGTTACACGTCGTCCTCTATACTCCTCAGGGGTATTTGTTGCTTTTGTGCCACCGCGTTCAGCACGTAGACCAGCTGGTCCAATTTCTTGTCCATCACGGACAACTGCGGACAGAAATAGTTTCCATGTAAGAATCAATCTTCTCTTGTCGTAACCGTGGACGAGGAGACTCGTCCTCTACCCTCCGGGAACAGGCATTATTTTTTTTTTTTTTTTTTCTTATATTCTGCATTTCTGTTTTTCGTTTTTCGTTTCACTGTGGGAGATCAAGAAGGGAAGATTAATGTGCAATTGAGTTTGAAACGATGGAGAGCAGGGGTCAAGATTTATGTGTTTAGCTTCATTTGCGTTTCTGCGAGGTTCGATCAAAAAAGTTCGTGCAACTTTGTTTGTATCTCGCGATGAGAATGTACGGTTGAAAATGGGTATTTCGCGATGCTGCTATAATTGTCTTTGACATTTGAAGAGTTTGCAGGGGTAAGGAGGCAGCTTCAGGTTTTACGCATTGTTTGCTGTGTATCCTACTTCATATGTGAACATGTAATCTTGCACTTGGTGTAATGAAAAATTAGCTGCAAATAATAAGTGTGGTAATATTGCAACAGACGCCACTCGCATTTTATAGGATCGATGCAATAAAGGCGTTGGAAAAAACGAGATGTAGCTTTATAATAAACGGAAACTAGAATATATAAAATATATATAAAGAATAGGATATGGGTACGTGTAGCGAAAGGATTCATATTTATGATTTGCTTCAGTGTTAAACGAGAATAAAAGAAACTAATTGCTAACAAATTATATAGCGGAATGTTGTAGAATTATCTCGTAGGAAACGCACGAACTTTTCGTTGGTCCCAAAAAAATAAAAATCACTAAGCAAACTATGTGTAAAAGCTGTATCAGAAAATGCATTCTAGAAATGGTTCGAATATTGGAAAAGGGTTTGGAACAATTGTGTTTTGTTTGGTGGAGATTACTTTGAACGGGGGCAACATAAATACTTTTTCGAATAAGCAAACATTGCACGAGCTTTTTGGTCAAACTTCGTATAGTTTAGTTTGGTGCATTCACCTTCGCGAGTCACTGTACTACGTTAAGTTTGCCATGATAAACGAGGGCAGAGAGAAAGAGGTTTACAGGTTTAGCCTTATTTTCGTTTGTACACGAGTCTGTCTGCCGTTGCTTTCTTTTTAGTTTGGTTTGGATCTTTTGTTTTAACTTTGGAGAATTGACGAGGTTTCTAAGTGAAGCTGATTGATGATTTTAGGTTCTGTTAGAAATTGCTTCGGTAAACAAGAAAAATACAACGAAGAAATCTATTCGAAGGGAATATTTAATAATGTAACTTCTCAAAATAACATACGAAAGAATGTTTATTACGCAATTTCATTTTCTACACAATCATAGGAAAAGCATTTAATCGTGGGGATCTTAAATTCGTAAACCTCTTTCTCTGTATTATTGAAATCAATATATCAATCATAAAATTTCAACATTTAATGTTAATAAATTTTAAGGCATGATAGAATGGTTAAATTTTGAAACAATGTGAAATACTACATACTTCGTTTCCCAAAAGAATGACTCTAAAACTTTAATCAATCATGAATATACTAATTTGTACTAATAAATATAGTAATAATATCAATACTCTAATTTATACCAATAAACTGTTTCAGTGATATATTTTACATGGTTAATTCATGGTTAGAATTATATCGAGCATTTAGATTCAAATTTTGTGCTTCAGGTTTACATTTACAAAATAACATCGTAATACATTAGGTTGACATGTACGCGCCAACTTAATATTTCGAACTAAACTATTTTGAACCGCGATGATTAACTTTACAATTCACAAAAAAAAATTCACGGTCACAAACAAAAATCTTATGTTGCATCGACCGTAGGATTCTTAGCAACGAATATTGATTAGTATTTCGAATAATTATCGAAAAAAGTATTTCGAATAATCGGTTTTTTACGCCAAAGCAAATAATGTACAAATTTTCACTTTTCTTTTGTTACATTAACAGT
This sequence comes from Eucera pruinosa, assembly GCA_028830335.1. Lineage (NCBI taxonomy): Eukaryota > Metazoa > Arthropoda > Insecta > Hymenoptera > Apidae > Eucera > Eucera pruinosa. Next base: position 18,406,599 of record JAMYCR010000001.1, read on the forward strand.
TACCTAAATTTCCAGGACACATTTATTTTGCACCCAATTGTAAATTTTCATAATTTGTGGAATTTATGGTATCGGTATGAAGAGAGCGAATATTAAGGTAATTAAATTTTAAAGCACACGTTTTCGAGTTTCAAGATTTTAATTGTGTTTCCTAATCCATTAAGGACCAACGTGTTTCGACACAGCATTTTATTTGCATTTTCTTCTATCCAATTTACATAAATCAATTTCGTGTTTTATAATAATAATAATAATAATAATAATTTACTAACGGGACAAGGTTTCCTTTTAGAATACAGGGTCTAAATAATACAAATAAATGAAAATGACTGCATTAACATTATTAGCGAAAAGCCTATATTTTTGAAAGAAGTTTAATGACCTACAAAATTTGTTAACATCAATTATCACTCGATTTATGCAGTTATGATTGCCATAAGATGTATTATGCAATTCTTGTACGATTTATCAATAAGTTTGCGAAAAGACATTCTAGGAATCTGTGTAATCATTTTTTGATCGTTATTTTTTCCCCCGCATAATTCGCACGATTTTATAAACTTTAAAAAAGCTCCAAATGAAATGTTGCGTTAACGGAACATTGGTCTTCAATGAGTTAAATTGCTTTACAATGCAAAACTAACATCTGTTTTATAGTCGTTAAAAGAATCCTTAAGAAAACCAATAAAACTCAATTCTCCAACAAAGATATTCATTCGAAAAACATCATCACCGATAAGCTTGCCAATTTGTAGAGCAGCCTAATCGCGATTGTCACAACTGTCGGTGTTAATCCGATCGAATTGATCGCGAACCATTTCAACCCGAGGGTGCGCAGGCTGCTTGTACCAATAAATTGAAAATTGTATCCTTTATTATATTTGTCCATCTGCAACCCTCCAGAGAGAAGGGATATAGGGTTGAAGGGTCCGCTAGCTTTTTTCCCTCCGCAGAAAAATGACGGGAAATGTATATTAGAAACGACGCAAAGCCGGAAGAGAAGGGTCATGAAGGAACTCACCTGCTGCTCGACCCTGTATAAGCGTGCGCCTATAGTCATCGGTTTTACGTTGCCTGCTCGGTCGATTCCTGCTAGGTAGCTGCCTGGTTTGCCCAGGGTCTGGTCCAATCTCCTCTGCAACTCCTGCGAAAAGGCGCAGGTTAACCGTTCACCAGTCTCGTGTAATATACGGGGTGTTCCTTAACTATTGATGTAAATTAGCAAATTTATCCCTCTATAAATCGAATATCATTTACTTCGACGACGAAGGAAATCGTAATCGAGTTAAAATTTTCCTTCCGTTCCGAAAGACGGGAATTATTAATTATTGTATGACTGCGATTGGTATCGATACAATGGTAATGCAATAAAATGCAGTGGTACAGTGTGATGCGTATAGGATAAAATTCATCAAATTTGAATATATTTTGGTGTATGGAAGTTTTAAGTTAGATTGCATTATGGAGAGTTGAAAGGATTAATAGAACTTATTGAAATTAAAGGGGTTTGGTGTTAGCAAATAGAAGTTTATAAAGTAATCGTTTCTTACATGTCTCATTTTTATTGGTAGAAATTTAACCCCTTGAATGTTTAGTAATATTGTCAGAAATAGTCACGATGTGCATAAATTTGTTTTAATTTAAATTGGAGGCTTTGTTGCAAAACGGAGACAGTTTTATAATTTATAGATATCATTAAATGGAAGAAAAGACAAGAAAATGAAGGAAAAATGAATGCTAAAAATCTTATCGCGGTTTCTGGTATGACGATAATTAAGAACATAAATTTTGAGATTATTTCATGATTTAGCGAACATATTTCACTATAATTTTTTGTAAAATTATATAATTGGAGATATGTATCTTGTTTTTGCTGCAAAATCTTCAATTTAACTCCTCTTTATTTTTAAATTTTTCTCTCTGAATGATAAGTAATTGAATACTCATTTCGGTAATGAAATCATTTCTAAATCAATAACGCTACGTTCTTGATTCGCTACGTAATCAGAACACGTGAGTGGAATGCAACGGACTCCAAAAGTATCGAGTTTCGAGAACTCCAAGCCTTGCGCAACTTTGATGATTCGAAACTCTCGAAACTTAGGTAAATAATAATTTGAGCAAATAACAAGAATATTGTCACGATTTGAATTTATTCGACTACTAATTCAATTGAGTTTGCGTTTAGACTTTAGACTCATTTTAATTGCTCCAATTTCACCAACCCGTTACAGTCATTTATACCAAGAGAAAGTAAAACGTGCAAAAGTATAATTTTATCCACAAAAGTGTCGTTTCTCAATCGTATCATTGTTATAGCAAACGAGCAATATACTATACGTTGAATATTTAATTAAACAGCACAGCACTCGCAAATTTTAACTACGTATATTACATCATCTGTTCATTATCCTTGATCACGAAATAACATCCCCCATAAATACATTAGTATTTTATAGATTAGTACGGCTAGAAATTATTTAGCCCGTTTGACAGAAAGATCATACCGATTAAATTCAATGATACAGTGTTTGTAGTAATTAAAGTTATCCATGTAATCAATTATACTCCCTTTATGAAACGTCTTCTACAATTCTTTCTCATTTCTAATTTTGTACTTCGTGAATTTTCATGTCACTTTTACTTCTCCAAAATATATTCCAAAATAAGTAAACGTTTGAAATTGAAAATGTGTATGCAGACTGTTGCGGCTGACTGTAGTTTCGTTCTCTTATATTTTATACATTCAAATTTCGTTATTGCACCGTTCATAATGCAGAAATCTTCGTCAGGTAATTAATTAACGCAGGAAATTAAATGAAGCTGTCGCACCTAATTATCGTGATTAATGTGACCACCCTTATTATTTACGAAACAGAATATCAAGAATTTGTTTCAATCTTGATGCACGAACGTTGCAAACGAGACGAAAACTCCGAGCTGCGAACTCAACCGGAAGTGACGCGCAGTACCACGATTATTCAAAGTGAAATCGACGATCATGCTAATCCAACTTTCGCGAACGCGGCATCCTTTGTTCTGAAAGCATACCTCCAATGGGAACGAGCCTTTATTATGTATCCGGAGAATCGATAATTCTCTTAAGCTTTCGAGCTGCTAGGATGAAATCGTGTTTCGCTATTCTCAGGACTCGTTGCTTTGTGATATACCAACGTTGAGATTCATTATGCTATCAAGCTAGGCTAATGTTGCCTTGCAGCCGTTCATTATTCTTGAAATCTCTCACATCGTGTGCATAGAAATATTGAGTTAAATATCGGTTTGTTACACCACCGACTAAAAATTTGATATCACCGTGCGTTTGGGGGACGTAGGAATTAAAAGGAAAATTAGTTTAGAATTGGTGGACTTGCAAAAGTCTTCAGTGAAAAATCTATGAGAATAAGAAGAATCGTTATTAATTGTTGCAATATTAATTTTGGATTCATAAGAAAAGTTGCAGGTGGTTTGTTATATGTGTAGGTACACTCCGTAAGTGATTCCAAAGTTTTGATCGGTAGTATTTGGTAACCAAGAAAGTTCGTGCAGTTCGAATTGAAAATTACACCGATAGCGAAGTGACGCAAACTATGTAACATTAGTCCAACTTGGTAACATACAGCCAGTGACAAAACTCTACATACAGCTTTTAAATTTCGAATATTTACATATTTTAGGACATGTAGAATAATAAAAATGGATTGGAAATTTATAATACATAAAATGACAAGCGAAAAAGATTCCTACATGAGCAAAATCCAAACTAGGTAAAATTGTACCTAATGGTATACAAAATATAATTTTATTTATATTAAACAAATATAGGACATTGCAGATGCATCAGAGGGTCTAAAAATGTATAAATACGTTCATAACACTTAGTTTCGTATACTTTAATACACGTACGTAGATACTTATGAAGTTGAATTTTCTTCTTATGCACGTCTTGTTGCAATCAATTACTAAAACATCGCCGTTTTTCGATAATCTTCTTAACGTAAATTAGTAAATAAATTAGTGTTCCTGAAATGGTCGAAGCTCTTGTCATTTTTTTAAATATTCGAAATTTAAATGTGTACGTAGACTTTTGCGACTGTCCGTTACTCTGTACTATAACCGATGACTGAAATATTTCCCAAATATCGCTACGAACTTTTCGAACAACCTAACAAAATTATTCTATTGAGAATATCGAAGCGATACAATTCTCACTCTCAATTGATCAAGGGTTATCCCTTAAAACAGCATACAAAGTGGAATAGCAAACACGTGAGTATGCTCGATACGATCCCGATTGGCACGCTATTATGTCGACAGACGATCACCTAACCCAGACCCGGCGTTCCGTCTATTGACAACTCCATTGTCCCTCGGCCTGACATTGGCTTTATTCGCCCGCAGCGATTGGCAGCGACGTAATAATTGTCGACGGTGCAATCTGCATTTCCTCGATGAGAAACGATACGCGATACAACGGCCGTCATTGTCTTTCAGCCGTTGCTCGTTGCGCGTTCTATCGCCAAATATCAAAGCGTTATTCGCCACGATGACCGATGTTTTTTTTTTTTCGTTTATACTTTTTCCGTTTCTAGCATTTAACGGATCGATGAACGTTCGCGTGGATTGCGGAGAAAGAATTTTTGACAGGCGTCGATGCGATTACAAAATTGTTCGCGTATTTTCTGTCTTGTTGGGGGATTTTTTGAACCCTTTAATATGACACAATGGCAGCTGAAATACAGTTTTGAGATAGTTGTATTTTTTGTGAAAAGTGTCGTCATTCTATTCCATTATTTTATCCCCTCTTTATATTCCTACAATTTTGTTTTTGGTTCAGTCACGCGGTAACTTATTTAACCTGATTTCTTCGTTAATCAGGCGCTCTTATTTTTCAACTTAAAAAAAAGACCACACGAGTTTTCGTTCGATTGCAAGACACGATGCTTGAAAATTGCCTACGAAGAAGTTTACCCACCGCTTCCATTTGAATGTTGGCAGTATTTTCCTACTTCCTTTATCTCTTTCTAGCTTTACCGCAATATTCAGTCTGTGTGTATATACGTGCAAATATTAATATTAGCATTAGCAAAGGAAGTTGCAAGCTCGACAGACTTTTGCCTACAGTGTGTCTCAGGGAATTCACCTTTTTCCTCAATCAAAATTAGCAACCAGAAACGAACTCTAAATTAGCTTTTTTATTAATATCCTGCACAATATACACTTCAGAAGATACTTGAACCGTTTATCGTATAAGTGGGGCAATATCATTTTTCATAAAACATGATTTTATATCGCTTTGACTTTTATTGCATATGAAACCGCGAAACCTTCAATATTTCATTGATGCTGGAGCTACCGATAATTAAAGTGTAGGTACTTATTTGTACTAAAAAAATTGAAATGATAGATAACTGAAAAAACATCCAATGGAATGGAAATTAATGTCTATTTATTTTATTTATAGAAAATGACGATGAATTTGTGAGAATGCACCGATATAACTTTGTGTAATTTTTATAATATATTTACGAATAGATTATTTTGACCGCCTTCGTAATTCTAAGCTTAAGCCTCTATAATGCTGTGTGACTTACAAGTGACATACATGCATGTTGTTATGTACTAACAATGTTATTTTATTCAATTGTTACTTTACCATTTAATTTTATTATCGTTATTAACCCTGCTGCGATCCTCGGTTCATTATTTATCCAAATCCGTTTCTATTTCTCTGAAACATTTAGTAGTAGTGCGACAGACGTAAAAAGAATTGTTACTAGTATTTGTAAGTTTATGTTTCAGTTTCCCTTTTGACGTTCTGACTCATAATTATAAAGTGTTTCTAAATAAAGCAGGATGCACAGAATCTTAAAAACCGCAGTAGGTTTAATATTCTTAATATTCTACACGCGTAGCTTATAGAAACTTTCTTCCTCCTTAAATTCATTTAATACAATATTGGCGAATGAACAAAATTAGGAGGACAGTATTTATTTACTAATTTCAAACATCATAGAAACGATATTTCATATGCACCGATCTAATATTACTAGTAAAACGCAAGGAATAAAACGAAATTGTAAGAAGACATGAAAAATTGTGCATTTTACCCTTCGTAAAGGACTACTTGCGGTTTCGTAGGAACTACAATATTATATCCTTCGCAATAAAAAAGTGAATAGCCGAACTTATGCATGCTAATATTTCTAGTACCGTGCTTGATAGATACAGTATTTATTATTGTTATTTCTCTTCTCTACAAGAAGGTTCGTAAAATAAGGAGGGAGAAGTTGAAAGTACTGCATCCATTTGAATAATGCCCGGAAGAAAGTTTCACGCAATTGTTCGACTAGAATCTACAAGCAGACGAGAAATGCTAGAATAAAAGTTACTTTACTGTTGCAAGATTTTCACATTTCTGGTCTCTACGTATCCTAATAGAATATAGTTTCTTGAATCTCACAATCTGTAATAACTGGCGTCTTATAAATCTGGAGGACGAGTAACAAATGTACAACTCGTGAGTGCAAGTCTGTTTGACAATATTCCGTAACTTTAGTTCGAATTGAACAATACGTTTCGAAGTTAGAATATGAATAATCTCTCCAGGGGCAATTGTTTTAGATACTAATTCGTTAACGATGTTATTAAATTTTTTTTACCGAAAAGCTGCTTAAAATAATAGAATTAAAGATTAAATAATACTAGCATTTAGATTACGGATTCTTATGAAAATTCATGTTTTTATTAACAAAATTAAAGAAATGGAACCTAAATTTTATATATTTTTGCACACAAAATGCATTATATTCCTTCTATTACATTTAAATTTTCCATAAATGCATCGAAATCCACAGTCAGCATATTTCAAATAAATAAATCGCTTCCTTTCTTAAAAGTAAAAATGAATTTAAAATGCGCAAGTCACGTTTGTATTTCGTTTTTGGATTTAATCTCTTAACGCACAAGCCCGTGAGCGTAACGATCCATGTAAATTGTGCTTTTTTGTATAATTGCATCCTATTATTATTAATAATTAGCATTTCTCTTTCATCTTTTTAATTTCCTCTGTTTTAACGGTACACGATTAAAATGAAAGAAAATACGGTATGGTATTCTGAAGTTATGAATTTCTATCATCAAATTTAATCACTTTGGTCGGTAAATTTAAGGGTTTTTTTAAGAAATTCAAGCGTTAAAAGGTTAATGAGATCATGAAATGCTTAATTTCCTATAAATTTCATGTACCTTTAAGCTTATTCAACCAAAGTTGCTATTGTCGTAAGAACATTATTGTTCTTACGAACTTAAAAACGTACGAAAAATTACAAAATTTATTTTAACCATTAAGTGGTATATTGAAGCAGTGGTTGAAGTTGAAATTAAAGTCAACTACGAATATAGTTTCTTTTTGTTGTACACATATTTATACCATAAATTCGTTACGAGTAGGACTCATCATTATAAGGCAGATGGTTAATTAACGATTGCAACTTTTGTAAACAATTTTGCGCCAAAGAAATAGCAATTAAAAATGTGCTTACCTTAATTCGAACCATCATATTCAGGTGACCCTGGCTATACTGTTCAATCACATCGCGCACGTCGTACGGTTTTCGTGCTTGCTGAAACTTCCTCCTAGCCACGAAGTACTTAATTTTCCTGATCGCCCTTATGGCGTTTCGATGTGCCTCCGTCAAACTAGAAATCATATTAATTCGATCCTTAGTAAATTCGTTCACGAAACCCACGAATAAGTGTAGCACAATAGAATCGGTATTCAATAGAAAGACTTCTGCTGCGCTTATGATTGACTTGTACTACTTAATTCTTTGCGGTTTGAACTACTTTCGCTGTTTCGTTTCAGCTGGTCGGCTCCTTTCGAATGCTGTCGTATGATTTGGCTTTATTTCGATATTTTTATATGCGCGTAATGTTGTAAAATTTAATATTACAACATACACCATCGACAAGTGCTAACTTGAGCAGAGGTATACAGTAGACCCAGCCGAATCGGATGAAAATAAGAATGCAGTTCATATTTGTTATTATCACCAGAGGAACGAACATTTTAATGATTCCATATTACCTCATCCCTCTCTCATGCACTTAACTCTATAGCCTGTCAATTTAGGCGTTGAGGATAGTAAGAACGAACTCAACAAACGCACGTTTCAAGAGAAATATCTATCATCGGCACCGTAAACGATCTAACAATTTCTCCTTTTATAAAACCTTAATATTTATATTGGGAAGAAAGACGAAGTCCATAAAACGGAGCAACAAGTATGCGCGTTAAGTGCCATAAATCAATTTATTACAGTAAAAGATATTTTTCAGAGTGTTGCGTTTGGCCTTACCACTGTCAATGTCACAATTGTTTTATCAACTGAATTTTTATTTTAATCCGATTCGCCTCGGTCTATCGTACTGTCTTATCAAGTACGCATAAAAGCTAACATTAACTCCTTACGATTAGACATCGAGTTTGCCTCGTAAAGCGAATACAGGTCGATTCAAGGAAATCCAATTTGAAATAAAACGAAGACTATTAGTTTTCTACAACTGTTAAATCCTCACTTTATTACCAAGTACTCTTTAAGATCGACATCGTGAAATAATTTTTATGTTAAAAGGACGATCACTTTGACGATCGACCGTTCGCGTAACTTCGTCCGTCGATATTCCGAATTGCACGAAGACACTCTCCATTGTTGATTCACGAGTTTACTAGCTACTTGAGACTATGCGCGTACTATGTACTCTTTCTGGTTCATGGGGGACATTCTCGAGAAAAGTGGTCGTTCTTCGACTGTTTACGATTCGACGTAGTTTTACCACGCGCAAAGATGTCTTCTCGTTCCGAAAAGTAAATTAGAAAAGGGATGATTTTGTATACTCGCCTGGGAAGGGATTTTTGTTATTTGATCGATCTTGAAAAAGGCATTTCGATCGGTTTATTTCCACAATTTATCGGCGTCGGTGAGCTTACGTGAAATAATGCTAATTTGAAATATTAGGTTGCTGCAAAAGTTCCCTTGTTCCCTGTTTAATTTTAATTCACGAAAGCAACCGCCAAAATCGATAAGAGAAACAAATGTGATTAGAACATTTTTTAACTGTCATTTAATACCAAGTGAAAATTATTATGGGTTATGATTCTTTACGATAGCGAATAGGTTACTTAAATATTTAAAAAATTATTGCTATCCATTATCAAGTTTCTCAACACGGATGAAACAAACTTTACTTGAAATGGAATTCTTAAGGTTTAATATCTTTGAAACGACTGAAACTTTTCTCCGATATTTGAAAAAAAACCGATATGTAGACTTTTGTGACTGGCTACATGTTATCGATTTCTTACAAATTATTATTGGACTTGTTATTAAGTTACGTTCTCAGTATTTGTGTCTAGCACACGAACAACCAGCACATCCACCAATTTGACAAGTATTTAAAAAAAACGCTTTACTTGCTATTATTTTTCATTTCGTCGATATTTAAATGAATAATCCATTTTGGCTGTTGACGCGACTAGAAATAGCAAAAGTAATGAAAAAAAACAACTAATTAACAAATATAACTTTCGGTTAACAACATTTTTAATACTTCACACTTATTTTTTCATTCCTAAAATAAAACTATTCAAAACATTTCTCGCGTGTAGGCTGTAATTAAATCAGTAATTTTTACGTATTTGTTTGTTCCAGTGTTAAAACGCGATAAACAAGCTTTCTTTAAGCTTAATCTTCACACCTAAACATTGTTCACAACGAAACCAATTCCATTAGAATCATTCCGCGGTAAAAAATTGAAGTATTGTAGTTGAACAAAACATTCGACCAACTTATTGTAGGCCTAGTTGGCTGCATTCACAAACGATTTCACGTTTCAACGGCAAAGCGCGCAAAACTCGCGGAAAGCTTTAGAACGAAGGAAAGTAAAAAAAAAAAAAAAAAAAAAAAAAAAAAAAAAAACAAAAAAATGGAATAGGGAAACACGAAGAGACTGCGCTTCGCGTATCAAACGGTAGGGATGCGAGTTATGGAATCGCGAGAAGATGGGTAGAAAGAGAGAAACTTCAGCCGCGACTTGTCTTTGTGTCGGAGATTCGAGTACCACGGGCCTGCAAAGAATGTAGGCCGTCCGTGCAGCAGAGTAATGCACCGGTGAAAAAAGCACTTCCGTGCGGTGCTTTTCGAGGGGGAGAAGAAAAAAGGGAAGAGATAGAAGGAGAGAAGTCTTTCACGAGAGCCGCCGCGAGGCAACGCTCCATTCCGCTTTCGAGGACGCAGACTCCCTTGAAATGTCAATGCCACGTGCTTAGGATTTACTTTCGAAGATGCTGTTGCTATCTTTTTCCTTTTCCTTTTTTTCTGTAATTTATAGTCGCTTAGGGTAGATGTACCAATTATTGTCATTGTAAGGTGATCACGTAACTCTATTTATCTATTTTGGAACGTGTTCAACCTACAAATCGGTCCAGTTTGGAGCATAAACTGGTTCAACAGATCTCTTTTATTTATGAACATTTTTTCTTACATGTTAAATATAACGAGTTAATTGCTACGCAATTGAAACTGTACAACAACGTCCAATGTCCCTCGTACTGTCGCTTAAAAAGTTCTCATTTGAATAGAAACACGGTTTACATACATTAGTAACTCAGTTTTTGTAACAGATGTGTATAAGATGTATAGTAAACGTATCGCTTTTACTGAATTATGTCACGTCCCATACTTTGTAATTACATTCGTCGCGTTTTAATGTTCAAATAGCACGTTTACCTTCTAATATTTCGTTTTAAATATTAAGTGTAAACGAACATACAACGTCTATGTGTTGTTACGTAAACCGAAGTCCAAATTTAGTATCAGAATATGTTTCCTTACGATTCTTCGAACATTACTTTGCTATTAAATAAACGAATCAATGTATCGGTTATAGGGACACTGACAATAATTGGGACATCTACCCTATAATAAACAGGCAACAGTGTATTTTTGACCAAAGGACATGCGTGCCTTGTGTGATAAATTTGTCAATTTAATTGTTAAACTGTCAGGTGTACCATTGAATAAATCATTAACTTTTTTTAATAGAGAAAAGGTGAAAACTATAATTTATATTTAGAATATAATACCATTTCCTTTTTTTTGTATATTGACGATGACTTACGGATTCATTCGAAATGTAATTTGATCGAGTTTAAAAAAGTGGATTATTCATTGGTACACCTAATGTATAATATTTTGTGAGATTGTTACGATTATAGTTTATAACTTGGTCTATATAAGCATTGGACATGTAAAAAAATGGTACTGAACTATGTATTTTGTGCTCTAACAGACCGCTAAGGTCTAAGGAGTTTTAAATTAATAGAAAGAAAATTTATAGTCGCTTCAATTTTGCTTGCGTGGATTATGTGTAGGCTGCGAATATTTATGCAAATGCATATGCAGGGTGTCACTTAAAACAGATCGCTTATCATTGTCACGTTACAAGTTGAACAGTGTTTCAAATATAACCACTTAAAGTATCAATATATTATCGTGCAAAACTGTTTAGCACAATTTTTGGCCACTCAATTATCCATTTGTGGCCAGTCAGTTTTACAATTATAAAATGCAGGATACGAAGGACTCGCAACAGTAAAAATTATAACTTTTAATTGATTACAAATGTTAATTCTTTAAAAATAATACAGCGATTGTTATAAACAGATGGAATTAATCTAACCTACGCCTAACTACATATGTCGAAGTAAATAATAAAGTGGCCACAAATGGTAATTTGCCATATTTGAAGTAGAAAGGATTTTTGTTAACGGAAGGGCACCAATTAATGAAATAATTAAACTAAATTAACAATACTAGCACTGCAAAATCCTTTCCCCCCAAAAGAAATCGAATCACTATTAGACCGTTCGTACGTGTATTCAACAGGAATCCTCGACCGCATTCAAATTTCTATTCGCCGCACTACTTTACGTGCTTCCTTTGCAGCGGTTCTCGAGGTCGATCGAATACCAGAAAGACTATGGATATGCGTCGCGTCTAACATTAACGAGATTCAGTGGTCGTTGAATCGAATGTACACCGTACGTTGCCTTTCGAGCAGTTTCCACCGTGTAATGCAAACTGCACGTGTCGGACGAAAATTCTCCGCTTAATATCGATTCCGCATGCAAAATGAAAGTAATTTGCATAAAGATATAGACTTTCGCGGTTTCCACCGGTACCTTGATTTTGTTCGCCGTTATCTGGCTCAACGTGCAAATGAGAAATATTCCGATGCTATTGCTGCCTGTACCATATTTTCCAAGACTATTTTGCACGTGTTGAAGAAAAAAGGAACGTAACTCTGTATAGGTTCAGTTGCATAAATTGTGTAAAACGCATCCAAAGTTAGGATGAATTGTTTTCAGTATGTTTTCAACGATATCGGAAACAGATTTAGGCGTTCAAATAATTATCGAGCAAAGACGAGTAAAATAGTTAAATATTATAGTAACGGTAAGTTAAAGAGTATTACTTTTGTACGGTTCATCATTAACTATAGCTATTAAAAAATAGTTTAAATAAATATTCCGTAACACAAATACAGTTTCGTGAGCTTTCTTTAGAAATTTTGTAAGTGTTCCGTATCAGATACTTATTTTCCAAACTGTCGAATTTCACGTTTGCTAGTTTTTCACTATAATTTCAAATCATTTGAATTGTTTCATACCTAACTAATAAAATATTAGACTATGTGTATTAGTTTCTTTGTTTCAACGCCTTGATTTTATTAAAAACGTTAAATTCTTCGATTTTTGGCAAGATTTTAAAGTCAAGTGTTCCATATTACCAACGTTTACCTTAATGTTGTTTAGGCCATGTTCTAACGATAAGCGGCACCAGTTTTTCGCGTTCGAACAAAACGATCGGTGGTGCTTATGCATTTTATTCGCAAGCGGTAGATAAAATGTTAAGAGTGAACGCTTCCCTTGTTCGTTCATTTGGTGCGTCTACCCTGCTGTTGTATATGTGTACTCCATCCCGTCTGCAGCTCGAACGTATTTTCGCACCATAATTCGATAGAATGACAGAAGGAAAAGCATACTTACGTGGTGACCCTCTGTGGTTCCTCGATATCAATGTCAATTTCATCGCTGGTGGCCTCTGTGACTGAGCTCGCCTGTGAGGTGAAGAGGCTTCCCCTGCCAACCGGAAATACGCTACTCACACTACCAAACTCAAGAACTAGTTCGTTCGACGTTCAAAGCCGCTCCAGAGAAAGTACCCTTCAGACGGCTGACGTTTCCTGTCACGCCAACTTTAGTTTCTCGCAAAATTTCCAAAGATTTTCCTTCAACACCCTTCCGAAATCCCTTACGCACACTTTACAACTTCGAGTTTCATTTTAGCAGAAGCGGTCGTTGGAATCGATCGAGGAGACCATTCCTTGCTAATTATACTAAACGGTATAAGGGGGTGTTTCAGATGCTTGTGTAAAATCAACCGGTACACCGTGACGGACGAAAGACTGTTTAAAGGGCAAGTGATATGAAGGAAACATCACAATTTTGGTGTAGAAGAGAACTGGGAATGAATTTTTGAAAAATTGAAAACTTGTGAAGGAGAATGAGAAAGCTTGCGATTTATTTAAAATAATGAGCCAAGTAAGTTGGAAAATTGTTTGAAAATCGAAAAGCTTAGCAATCCGAAAGCATGAAAATACTTAATAATTTAACACTAGGTTTACGGCACCCGTCAATTTGACGGATTTCAGATTTCATGCTTAAAGTTACAGAAATCATGAATACTACTTTTAAGCACTTTATGTTAATTTTGATTCTGTATTACCTGTAACCTATTTATTACTTATTAATACTTGATACCTATTTTTGCGGAAAACCGTCAGATTATGCTAATCGGTGTCCGTAAATCTAGTGTTAAACTTAAAACATATAAAAGTGCAATCAATTAACGATAGAAAAAGCAGTGTTAACTATTCTAGTAAGAAATAATCTGTGCCAGAAGTAACTAAAGTTTCTCTCCTTCAAATAATTGTAAGCAGTACTGTAAGTACAATTTCATTATACAAATTTGTACAAATTTTATAAATTTCGAAACATAAATGACGCGTATTCCATGCTATCGCAAAATTTAGAATTAAGAAAGCGGGAGATGTATTACTGCACGTTGTTATACCATAAATTAATTATGGGATGGAGGTTGAATGCGCTAATGAAGCTGTATTTGGAGAGTTTTGTTTCAAAAGGAAGATTTTGCTTGAGATGGAGCTATTAAGGTCTCCAAATACTCAATTTCAATGAGTTTAACGTCGGCTGTCTTCCGGGTTTCTCTCTAGAACGTATTAATAAATTAAGCAGCTAAATCATGGAAGTGGCAGTAATACACAAATTTAAAGGGTACTCACAAAGAAAACAATAGTATATTCATTGTGTATTACCATTAATTTAATGATTTCTGCAATAATTGTTATCTGCGCCTTTTAATTATTCGCTAATCATATAAAATCCTTTAAAAAAATATACAAAATCTTTTTGGGTATAAGACTTAGAACAAAAAAATGTTAGCAGTCGACTTATTAAAATTAAAAGAATTAACTTTACAAGTTCCGATCGAGCATTAAATTAATTATTTTCTTCGCTTAACTCTACTGGAATTTCATATCCGAGGTCTGAGCTGCGAAACCATTGAGCATTGAAGTAGATAATCGCGAAGAATTTGGACCAAAACAGATTAAAATCGATGCACAGGCATGTTCCGTCTTTTTTCCCACGGGTTGAAAAGTTTCTCGAGAAATCTCTAGCATCTCGGCGAGATTGAAGGTATAAGGTTTGCTAGAGTACGCGGTTAGAGTTTCTGTAAATCCTGAAACTTCAAATAGAGCCCCAGGCGCCTTTCACTATCGAGCATGCAAATTATCCGTGACTCTTTACCGTTGAGAATTTGCGTTTCTTTTCACGGGATGCTGGTGCGCTCGTTGCTGCATTTCCAAATAATGTGAGAAAACTAAAGGCGAAGTGAATTCCAGCTGGAGATTCCATTTGAATATTTAAAAATGCAGAATAGAAATGTAGGCAATCTATAAGCGTCGGAAATCAATATAAGATTTCTCGTAAATTTAATGGGAAATTTCTAGATTTATTTAATAGTACAATATTTCAATATTTAGCACTGTTTAGAGTGGAAATAGTTAAATTAGGAAAGCAATGAATATTTATCAATTGAATATAATTAATTTATATACGTCTTCAATAAACTCGCGTGAATTTATTTCGAAGCTGAATGCAATCTCGTTTAATTATTTCAACATAGAGATAGCAGGGAGATAATATTGCATAAATGTAAGAAATAAATGTGAAATTCATTGCAAAACATTTATTAATTTACGAAAGCAGTGAAGGTATTTTATTTTATATACACAATTGTTTCGATTTTATGATGAACTTCTAAGAGATATATAACAGAGATATCCAAAGAATGGAAGTTGCCAGCTTCAGTTTAAGCGAAGTGGATGGAATTCGCATCTGGTTATCCGAGCGGTAATTTCTATTATCGGAAAGTGAAATTATTGGTGAAGAAGAGAGTCGGTAAACTTCCATTTTCTCAACCGGTTCATTACTTCGTTCGATCCACCAAATTATCTTGTTCGAGTTCCTCAGATAAATGAAGTTTCATTGTAACGAACTTATTTAATCTCTTTGAAAACTCGGGAAAAAATGAAATTTGAATAAACATTAACATTGGCAGCACAACATTGATTAAATTTCACGTATCGATTAACTTCTTTCTTATTCGTGATCCTCGATAAAAAATGATTTAAGATATTTCTTCACTTTGACAATTATTGCAGAATTTGCATACAGTTTTACTTATGCAGTCAGATATTCCGATAAGAACAATTAATCAAACACGGAGGAATATTCAATGAGACTTAATTTTAGACATTTAATTTCACTGCTGACACTTTCGTATCTAGATTAGATGTTGGATTCACGAAAGGCATTCTTAATTCCTGGCAAATCATTTTGCAATAAGAATAAGAATTATGAAATTTATACAGACACTTTTTATTTCTTCAAATATTTCATACTGTTTATTCTTCCAAGCTTTTATACTTATTATTCCGTATAGGTAAACAAGTTTGAATAACTATATCCACCTTTTAATATAGCAGAGTTTTGTTGTTGATATAACAGATCATCCTTGCTTAAACTTCAAGCAGTTGTTTACTGTCAGTCGCAACCCAACATCTTTGTTTACTACAGAAACTAATTAATGAAGACCGCAGGAGAAACACATAATAGGTACACCCTCTATTATTTAAACACTTCAGCAAAAGCTTCTCATAATATGAATACTCCTTTTGGAAGAGATATAGTTTGTCAAAGAACAATTTAACATTTGTTTGAAAAATTCTTGACCAAAAGTATGAATCTCGAAAATGAATCCTATGATTGTCTAAGGGAAGCGATTAACAATGGCGAATCAATAATTTATAAGAATCTTAGTTAAATTTGATGTTGATTCAAATGTGCAAGATATTGCATACAAATTAGAAGGTCATTTTTTAACTACTTAGTATATAGAAAACTTTACACTGCATGAGATCGACTATTTCATATGAACTGATCTAGTATGTCATATTAAACTATTTGCTTAACACTAGAACTACAAAGGTCATCAAGGTGACGGGTTTCTAATTTACCATAATCATATAAATTTTCAGCGGCACATTTTTAAGAACATTCCGTAAAAACTATTTAGTATTTTATATTTATTATATTGATTTTATTTCTTTCGTATAAATAAATATATCTTAATCGCCGGTAATTCTAATGTTACCTCCCTCTCGGCAAATTTGCATACGCCTGTGTTCAACTAAGCGAAAGATACAGATTTCAAGTTTTAAAACGAGCCCAAGTTGACCATCGTACAATGCTTCCTTACAAAATTATAGCACTTTAAACACCGATAATTTTTCCATCAGAATTTTTGATCCTTTAATTGTAATCACGGGGATATTTCAGTTTAAACAAAATCGCCGACGTCGAGGTGAAGAAATGATCGATTTGGCGTAGAATAACCCTTTCTTGCAACCACCAGTTGCCATAAAAATTAGAAGATCATCAAAAGTGAACTTGCTACACATATGTTCCTCCCCCACAGTCTTCAGTTTCAAAAAGAGGTATAAAACGCCATAACTCACCGATTATCGCGCCTGGCACGATTAGGTGTGCCTGCCTTCGGTTCTTCCATATAGAAAACTACGTCGCCCTCGTTGTCCATCCGTTGATTCTCGTTTGGACCTCCGCCCTCGCCGATCGCGCCGCCACTGGATACTCCACCAGATATAGTAACCGGCGGCAGCGATTGTTGTTGTTGCTGAACGTCCATCCGGTTCCTCGACTTTCGCCTCTTCAGTACGCTCGCCTTCTTTGCCACCTGGATCATCAGAGACTGAACCCCCGGTGCCCTCCCATTACAACACACGTCGAACACAACATGCACTATCCCTACTAACGAGCGCCACAGCTCGGCCCTGAGCACGGATCCATCTGAAAAGCTTCCTACTATTTCGCCAACGGTACGCTTGTGCGCTACGAATTTACGCTCGCCTGGCCGATGAAACATTATTCTAGTTTTCTTTGTTGGTACAAAGCTAAAAGGATCTTAGGAGTGTTTTGGGATTAGGATTAATTGAAATAGTCGGAGTAATGCACGGTTAACTTTATCATGAGATTTGGAAGTGGAAATTTGGCGTGCAGGGCAGCGTGTGTTTTGTAGAATTGAACTCGAACATTGACAGAGAAAGAGAATTGTTATAATAGGACGAAGCGAGATGCATATTTCCTTTTTTACTGGGCCAGGTTTCGCCGAACTCGAAACACCGAGTGGGGTGATGAATGGAAATGAGTGGAAAGTTAATCGTGCATTACTGTATTCTTAATTAGTTTAACAACGAGAGTGACGCGAAATAGACCTCACAAGCTTGGAATTCATTCGACTTGAAATTGTCGAGTGACTGATTATGTTATAGTATGATAGCATGGTTTACAATCTCGGAACTCAAGGAATTAGAGTTCCTTCAATCTGAGCAATCTTACGAGAGTTTCACAATAATTTTGAAGGGCATAAGATGTAAGATAACAGGACGTAATTTGGCCTAGAAGGGTTATCACGACTTTGAAGTCGCGATTTACGAGTTTCTGAAACTGTGTATAACCAGACTACGGATGTGTTTGCAAATTCATGATTTCGCAAGGGAAATATAAAGAAGCAGGATCAAGCAAGAATTTATTTCACGTTATAAGTAGCTGTTTGTTTTTTTATTATTTCTATGCCTGTAGTTATGTTCTCATAAACTAAGTACCTATATATCTGGAACTGTTTTAAACGACGAATGCAAATTATCGTTTTACGCGAAACAACTAAAATGTGACTTAGGCCACTACACATATAGCTCTCAACTCTTCACATGTTTCTAAAAATAAAATGCAAAACTAAAATAAATATTTTATTATCATTAAATTCCTCTAAAGACAAAACAAAATGTAAGTTGAACATACATTCATCCCGTTTTCTCAACACGTTTTTTAAATCATCAGAATTCTACAAGAGGGAAATCCTTCAGCTGCTAGAAAGATAGAAGGAGAAGATCATTGATCAAAGTGGCATGTACGAGACTAATAAAATTTACTTCTGAATTGATAATTAAATGATTTTGAAATCATTGAAAAATAGGACAAATATAAGTTACAACTATAGGAACTCTTAGGTTTCCTTTATCTTGAAAAGTAGCAATATTTAAATTCCGCTATAGCGATTTGAAATCGGATTGCTTTACAATTTCCCAACAAAGATACATTCATTATCTTCAATGATAAATGAACGCGCGTATGTTGTGTGTATTTGTGCACTGAATACCGAATTGAGCAGTCCTTGTAATTTCAGTTTCGATCAGATTAATCATACAGTTCTATCCCGTTTCAAGATTCATTTATAGATGATTAGTACACGGCGATGACGACATATTGATAGCGTATCAGGCTTCTGATGAAGTTGCAATACTGGCGAAATGTGGGAACATGATTCCATAATGATACGATCTGCGTTTGATATCCTCCTACAGTAAATTAATTTCCTATCAGTTTCTTTCTTTGGATAGAGGATTATAATTAGATCAAGCATTAGTGGGAAATTTAAAAGTGCAAGAAATGTGTACAATGCACATAATATGGGGAAATATACAAAATATCAAAAGTAAAGTGCATTTTATGGCATTTAGAGACGGAAATCAACCAGTATTTGTTAGTTAGCTTCGACTTTTTCATTTGCATTTGTAAAAATTTTAATTTGCTTAGAAATATATCCGCACTTTAATTATGACTGTAGATGAAATTGGGTAACATGAAACGTTTGTGGTTGACATAATGAGAAATTTAATCAGCAGACTGCAATGAGGATTTTTATGCAAATTCGTTGTTTAATAGACAGAAATAAAGGAATGGAAACTAAATAGGCGGTAGTTTCATCCTCTAAATCGTATAGTTTTCTCCTTAATTTGAATATTATCAGGATTTTTCCGCATTATGTACAATTTATACATTTTTGGAGCATTTAAATTTCCCATAGATGCATAAACATCTGCATTATATGTCTAAGTTCAGATATAATATACTGTGGTTAGAAGCTGTTGCACGTTAAATAGGCTATTGGTGATTTACGATTTGTTGTTGAGCATTTAATATCATGTTGTTCAGAAATATCGTGGAAATATTTAAGGAATATTCAAGAACACTAAATACCAATTATTATCATTTGACTGAATAAGTTTGTACGTTTCTTGGTGATTCTGCGACTATTAGGAAATTGCATAATTCCTTTTGCCAAAAGTTTTCCATTTTTTTTCAGAAATGAATTCAATAAGATGATATTTTACAAAATATAATAAAACAACATAATTGTATAATGGATCTTTATTATCAATTACTCTGCATTTTATTAATACAACAAAGTTTCACTTTGATCAGAAACATTTGACAGCCTCTGTACACATATATATATCGATTAATTATTCTCACTCAATGAAATAATAAAATAAGGCACACGTTTAAAAGTGGAAAATTTCCATAAATAAAATCCAATTAAATCTTCGATGGTAACCGAAGAAAACAAATAAAATAGGAGAGGTTTCATAAATGTTATTAATCAACAAAGAACCAGAGATTTGTTTAAAATTCCCTTTTGTGACATTTTATGTGTATTGTAAAAAAAAGAGCAGAGAGGGCGAATTGTTGACCATACGGTAAGAGAAAACAAGAAGCACGACGATGAATCTGTTCCTCTCCTCTTCAGGTTTATCGAATTTTTTCTGTACCACGAGCGAGCCATCCCTCTGCGAGGGTTACCCACGTCGAAAACGAAACGAGTTCCGTGCACGAATAACGAAAGTGGGTCAGCATTGGTTTTCAAGCCTGCTTTCGGGGCCGGCAACATAAACTCCGCATTAACGTCATCTAGGCTCTACGCATTAAGCGCTCAAGGAAGATTCAGAAAGAAAATGGCCAGAGCAGAGTGTACTTTCGTAAGTTCATAAAATTCCCATAAAAGGCATTTCTTACCGGCTCACGATACTTTTATGAAGACGCTTTACGTAGAACGCGTGAACAAGATTTTTGGTAGAGCGTTTCGATTAACTTTTGAGATACAGAGGCTGACAATGAGAAATATTTTGTTGATATGTGTACAACAAACTAATTAATAAAGTAAAAGATTTATTTATGGTAGAAAGGAAATGGTTCAAATGGCTACCACTTTTATTTTAACGTTTATTGCCTAATCTGTCGAAGATACCTAATCGTTTACATATACAGGTATATCTATAACATGTTAGCTTTACGATGTAGAATTGAACTATGTCGAAAAAAAGTAATGTTTACTACAAATTACAAATTTAAAGTAATAGTGAAAATTTTCGTTTTTGAAAGTGTGGTCCAAGTATGGGCCACTCGTAAAATAATCTAAAATAGAAACGAATATTATTGCTTTCTGTTGAGAAAACTGTCCTTTTTCTTGAAAGTGGGTAAAAAAAGGTTCTGAATGTTAGCAATATGGTACTCTTAGCAAATTATTTCTTACTTCAACAGATAATTATTAGAACAATGAAACAAACATACCTGTGAAAACTTTTACGATCGCGAAATTCGTAGCAATAACACTGTTTGCAACAGAACACGTTAATACAACAAACGATGGTTACTATTTCGTTTGTATAACTTTATTTGTTTTTCAGTCGTAGTCCTGTACCGTTCCTAACACAAGATAGCATTTAACAAGCCCTATACTTTAACTAACCCATATTTAGACCTTAGCTCACATTTGGACCGACTCGTCTAATTATCTAATTGTTACTCGTCGTTGGAATTTTTTTAATACAAAATTCGTACTTTGTAATGCTAACATTTCGTCCGTTCTCTAAAGTATTGTGATCTGCAAATTTGAAAATGTACTATAAGCCTCTTAAATATTATGTAGAACATCGCTCATAATTATTTGAACGACTTGAAAAATTGACGAACATTGCAGAGGCTTGAAATTCAGAAGCCTAAAAATTTAAACGATTGCAAGTTAAAATGATTAGAAATCCGAAACTTTCGTAATTCAAAGGCTTGAAAATCCAAAACCTTGGCAACTCAACTGTATGAGAATCTGAAACATTAAAAATCTCTAATAATTTAAAACTTCAACCAATTAGCAATGAAAAAGTAGTATCAACTATTCTAATAAGAAGTAATCAGTGTTAAAAGTAATGTAGAAAATTTACATATCTTTTGTAATAAAATCTCTGTCGTTCGAATAATTCTTAATTATGCCTTTATTTTTAGTTTTCTCAGACACGTAATCACTAGGCTACAGATGTTTATGCATCTTGTTTTACTCCTATTATTATAGATAGAGTTAAAGGAATGGAACCTAAATGGAGATTTGTTTCACTCTTTAACCCTTCTTCGGATTATAAGGGCTGCAAAGACCCATGCAAATTCAAGCTAAGCTGGCTTCGGAGGATGTTAATATAATTACTTGAAAATTTGTATAATCTTGTATTAGCTCCTCAAATTTTTAACGCTGCAAAGCAACTGGTTTGCACTTATTAAGTTAACAACAGAATTAAACAGGAATCTAAACTATGGTACTAAAATTGGCAATCCGAAGAAGGGTTAGACATTAGAATTTGTACTTTCATTTACACAAACTGTATATTTTTGCATTCTATTTGTATCTTGTACACTCTTGCACGTTCGAATTTTCCATAGATGCATAGAAATCTGCCGTATAGTAATCACTTAGGGGTTAACTTTTTATCGAAACGGACGAATGCAACGCACCCGAAACGGAAAAGTAAAAATGAAAAATGGGAAAGGAGTGAATAAACCAAACGAGTTTCAGGAAATCAGGAAAGGGAAATGCTTGGTTTGGAAAGAGTGTCATAAAAGAAGTCAGGTAGTATTGTCCTCTTTTAGAGCGTTTTAACGCTCGACCCTATTTGCCACTATGAAAGCTGCCATCGTTTCGCGTGGACAACAAAACGTTGTACCAAGATTCGTGAAATAATCGTACGAAGAGGGAAGGAAAACGACGGCGGAAAAATTGAAACTGCAACGGCGACAGTTGGCGAGCGTAAATTCTCTTTTCCCACGAACGTCGATGCGTTCGTCTTTTCGCTTGCAAGCTGATGCGAAGACAGAAATGCGATGCGCTTATTGTGAACCGAATTGATGGAGAAATTACTCTGCTGAAAGTGTCTCGAAAGTATTTCTGATTATCGAGAACAGCTTGTATATTAAGAAATATTAGTATTCGTCGAAGTGTGCTTGTTGATTGAAAATTGTGAATTTATGTTACAACGTGGCTATAAAAAGTATTCGTACACCACTGTATATTTGCATTTAAATACCACTTAATTAGATTTAACTACAACAATATTTTATCGTTGAACGTAAATGTGGTCACATAAGGTACTACACATATTAAACGATAAAAAATGTACCGCAATTAAATCTGATTAAGCAGTAGTTAAATGTAAAGATACGGTGATGTACGAATACTTTTTGTAGCAACTGTAAGTTTTGATCAATCGAAATATGGGTCTCACTTCTTTGCAAGTTATAGATTAAGAAATTACGATTCGATTGCTGTGGTTTTTGTGTAATAGTGATTGTACTCGTATATTGTTGAAAGTATATTTATCCAGAAAACAGCTTTTTATTCAGCGAATTTTACATATGAATAGCGTATTCCTTTTAGAGACATGTACGCATAAATTAGAAAATGCATGAGTAACATGCGCACTCCCGTTCATAAGTATTAGGACACTTGCTAGTCGCATACAAAACGTGATAATTGATTTAAATTATACAACTTTAATTAGTTTTATGCTAAAGTATGTATTATAAAAATTCGTACTATAAATTATTCGCAAGGAGCTTTGGAAAACAAACAAACCACCTGAAAACTTTGTTTAAAAATATTGATTGGTGATTTTCTAATTTATGTTTCACTAAACGAAATGCACTGTTTACATAAAGATCCTAGTTAATAAAAGTATTTGATAAGTATTTTTTTAAGTTTCCATCAACTCAATCGAAATATTGTATCGTAATTTTGCTTGCTATGCCAATTGTATTAATATTTAGCGTTTTTTCAACAAACATATTGATCGAATTGGTTGAATGTGGAAGGAATTCAAGAGTTTTCAGTAGAATTATTTCCATCATTATCAGTTCACGTTACACGGACAGGATGTCAATAAAATCAGGGACACTTGGTATTAAAATCTACAAAAACTGCAATTAGCTGAATTTACAATATTTTTTACTTCCATTTTAATTTTCCGTTTTATTCGACAAGTTTTGCTTTTGTATGTTTTGTGAATTTGAGAAAGGTGTTACTACAATTATGTTATTATTATTTGTTATAAAAATTCAGTATAGCAGAAATTTAAAAGTAATAGAATTCCAATGGCAAAAGAATTAAACTGTAAACTGAAGTTAAACGAAACAAATTAATTAATGTAGCAAGTTAGAAACTGTAAACACAATTATTAACGAACTCGACCTTTTCAAATACAATAAGATGTTTTATACTTTACTAGTTAATATTTAAACTATTTAAAATATTTTACCTTCTTCGGCCAGATGCCGCGAATATTTTTCTTGATTTTTTTGATACATGCCAATTTTTAAAGCAAGAGATTCAAATTAATGTCATTAATATGTGTAGTCGTTATTGTAGATAATTGTAAAGGATTGATAATTGAACAAAAGTTTATTTATTTTGTTCCGTCGGTAAAGGGTTAAAGTACTACAAATCTCAATTAGATTATCGTCGAAACAAAAAATTAAAGTAATCTATATGCATATAAAATAATATAAACATTTTTATTCGCTTGTATCGTTAACAAAATTATAATTATAAATTGTTAATGGAATCAATCTCTCATTACAATATTAGATATTTGCCTTTTTCTTTTAATTTTGAAGGCCTTTTAACGCTATTCTGTAATAGCTCTACTGTAATTATAATAAACTATACTTTTACGTGATATTTTGAGAAAAATTAATTCAAATGTATTTTCTCATGGTAGAAAAGATATCCTACGAGAAATTTAAATTTAAAATAGAATTTAATTTAACGGAGGATAAATTTTAACATAAGAATTTCAGGAAAAAAAGCGACTTGGAAATAGCCACTTTTTAGCTTCCACATCGGTTCTCTTCGTTAGGAAACGTTTTCGATTTCTTTGACATCCTGTATATCAAAGCAACTAATCACGTGTACTTACAAATCGTACGTAGAGACACGCACACATATAATTGAAGCGCATGCACGATAGATAACAAGTGAAACGATGAGACCACGTTGCATACCAGAGATTATTTTGCCTATGAAAATTTAACTGGTGAAATGAAGCTTAAATAAGTGCAATAAAAAGAAAAGGAAAAGACAATAATATAGATACATAGAAACAGGAGCATAAATATTACATAATTTGTCGAATAAACGAGTCCTTTCGCGAATCGTCGCGTCTTGCCTTCTTCGATATACATTCTTCTTTTTAACGAGCTTTATTCGACAAGGCAGAAAAATTCACGACTATCGCATGTGTTTCAATTATTCCTCACAGTGAATCGATATCAATGCAAATTGCTTCGAAAGCTACATTGCTAAAAAGCGCATCTAAATATATTTTCTTTAAATTGGAACGATGAATACAATCGACTCGAGATTGGAGTTGAAAATTGACTTTCTTTTTGAATATGATCGAGAATTTTCGTTTATAGAATCGATATAAATATCGTTCGGTGTGTAAGTGTGAATGCGTGTGTGTGTGTGTGTGTGTGAGAATCGTTGATAGCTAAAAGCGATTATTGTATAATAAATATCGGGAGAATATTGAAATATCTTGGAACATTCAACAGACTCGTGTGTATATGTGGGCAGTGGTCCCGAAAACGCGACACGTTCCCGTTACGTGACAAAGAAACGTGAATAATAATTGATAAATAAATAAACATGCAAAAGAGTAAAAATTGAAATAAATCTAAATAGCCTTTACATACCATCTTCTTTACACAAATCAACTGAAATATATTAGGTACATTTTATATATATCGTATCAGACGGACAAATGCTGATTGTATTTACATGATACAGGTAATAAATAGAATAGAAACGCGGCGTGATGAGCGTATGAGAGAAGAAAGGACGGAAAAAAATTCTTTGGCAGCAGATGCGAGAGATATTGACGTTCTTCGCGTCAAAAATTACTTTTTTTCTTCTTTCTCTTTTCCTCCATGAAACTCGCGTGTGCCGACGATTTCTTTCTGTTTCTCTTTTTTTTTTTTTTTTTTTTTTAGAGTTTCGTATACTTCAAACGTTCGAACTTTTGTTTGAAATATTCAACATTTTTAATACAAATTGATATTTCTCTGGGGTACAACTTAATATTCCGTATATTAAATTTTGATTCGCATTCATTGATATAGATAGAAATTTTTGTAAATACATTTATTTTTCGTTACAAATGTTTTCCAAACTGTAAATTCTTTATTGATGAATTATTGTACAGAATTAATAATTACTCCTTCCGAATCATTTCCAATTTTTTAGTATTACTTGTGGACACTGTGTTTATTGATGGCAGATTAGCAAAAAAGAAAAAAAATTTGCAACGAGCGTAAAATATCTGCTAAACAAATTTTTCAAACGAAATAATTAAAATACTACTAATAATAGTTAAACAGGGTAGTATTAGGTTGCTGCATATGAAACTGCCGATCAAGAATAACATCATTTTTTCGTTCATGATGGGAATGCAAAATAAATAGGTTGGTAAAAATAAATAAATTACTTAGTCACAAGTCAGAAAGCATACACGTGGATGATAGCTGACTGAAAACATAATAATTAAATAAACTAGCTAAAAAGCTAAAGATATAGAAAATTTAGAGGATTGGCGAGAAGATTTGCAGTTTCAAGGACTTGGAAATTCGAAGACTTACAGATTCGATTTTTTAAAAATTCCAAGATATAAAAATTTGAAGGCTTAAAAATTTGAATTTTTGGAAATCCCAGGATACAAATATTTAAAGAGTTCGAGTTTCGAGACTTCGAAGTTCAAGTACTGTATAAATATTCGCAGGCTTGGATATTGAAAAGCTTGAATATGAACAAATTTAAAAACCCTTTTATGAATTGAATGTAATAATTTGAGGGCACCAAAATATTTTGTTTAAAATTGTACTATCTGAAACGGCAATTTCACATGCACGCATCTAATGACTAATCTAACTTAAAAAAAATATGTAGAAAAATTAAACAAGAAAAAAAAATAAAATAGGAATGCATTATAAAACGATGTGATCGAAAAATAATTACTAAATTTATATATACAATATTTATACATACGTCTTGAATTTATATGCATTTACACGAGTATGATACAGAATCAACTCGAAACTTAGATCCTTTTTTAAATAGCGGATGCGAGAAGCGATTTGCATAACAAGTAGAACCTATTACTCCAAGTTTCGAAAGCAAGTTCTGCGAAAGTATCTTAATGTAATAGAAAAATGAAAAGCCTTTGGCTAGCTAATGATTAATTACATCTTTCTCAGATTTCCTTTTAATAAAACGTTGCATGAAACACTACAAAGGGGAAAATATAAATAAATATAACTAAGCATTCACTTAAGCTTCAGTAATAAATATTCAATATTAAATGTAACAATTATTTGCAGTGCAGCCAAATAAGGGATGATCATTTCTACTAAAATAAATCAAAATTAAAGGAAAGTATATAAACACTTTTCATTGGTCCATTTGTTTTGTTTTCGACAAGAAATAGAATATAATTATAATAAAGAAGAACAAGAAATTCTGTTCAGCCTTTTATCAACCAGCTCTACTCGTAAGTTTTCTAGAGTGTCGTAAGAAAGAAAAGTTCTAACTTTGACATTTCCTTAATTTATTAAGATCCAATGGTGCGTCGATGCAATATTTCATTTGCAGTTTTTTCAAACTCTATAAAATTGTAGAACTCGTTAGTAGAGAAAATAGCGGCGAAAAATTATTATGAAAATCCTTAGGAAATTTCTTCATAGTCACAACATTGAGACGTAGAATTGAAGAATGTCAATCAAAAGAATGAAACGAAATTGCAAATAAAATGATATAGTGGAACACGTTGGTCCTTAATGGGGTAAATTAGATTTTGAAGTTGCTTTATAAACGTAATCAAATATTCTAAACTGTGTTGTATTCTACTTCAGTTTTTACAACCATTACATTGAAACTGGAAGCTTTATGACCTTTGTAATTCCAAATCTTACAACTGTTAAACCGATACTTTTATAACTTAAAAAGAAGACTATATTGTAATGTTAGAAAGTCCGAGCTTGGAGCTGCAAATCTAGAAGTTTATTAAATAATAATTTTATTAAATTAAATGAGCTTCTATTATCAAGATTTTAATTGTTTAAACAACGCTTTCCAAGTCCATAAGTTTTAAAAACTGCATTAGTTTCGGTTAAAGGTTAGCTTCGATTAATAGCCCATTAATAGACTGCAAATTTTCATGTGTTTCTCGAGAATTTAAATATGCAAAAGAGCACACAGTGCATAAATAGATGAACGTATAATAAATTTGTAATTAACGTAGCAGAAGTATGTAAAAATATATGCAATATGTAAAGTACAATATTTTTCACCAAATATTATTACAATATTTAGACGTTGCAATTAATCTCTATTTTGGACTTATTCCTTTAATTACGATTATAATTAAAAATATGGAATTGCATAAAAATCCGCAGTCTATTTGTTAAATTGCAGTACTGTTTAAATTAATCTTCTTTTACGTATCACTCAAGAGAACTAAATTATATCGTAAATTTTGTATTTACTATTGTATTGTATTATATTAATTGTATTGTATTAATCAAAAAACCACTCGAAAAATCATTTTTGCATCAAGTAAATTATTATGTACATTCCGAGACATTTATCGTAAATATATACCAGACTATATTAATAAAAAAAAAAACCTCTCGGAAAAATCATTTTTGCATCAACGAAATTATTATTTTCGTTCTAAGATATTTCTTTACTTGAAAGAAAAAATCATCCCCAATTCGATTACACCGCAAATTAACGCAGCGCTTCGGAAGTTCGTCAGACAAACGAAATGAGAAAGTTAATGTTTCGTTAAGAGACAAACAATCTTTACGGTACAAAGGTCGATGTAATTCGTTTTCTAAACGACGAAAGAACGAACACAACAGAGAAGAGGGCCGAAGGAACGATAGAGAAGCGAGTAGCTTTCGTCGTGTGTCGCGACACGAAGAAAAACTAGAAAGGATTAATTAATATAATAATATACAAAAAGCTTTCAAGCGTAATTTGAAACTGCATCAACACACGAATAATCACGAGCAACACTCAGTTATCGTTATATTCCGGATATTGAACGGCACATTGAAAACACAGAGCAGAATTCGCATTCTCTGTTTGCATCCATCCACTGCCAAATTATCTGCATGACTTTAGTGGATAATCGAAGTCCCACGATCGATACTAGACCGTGCACGGGATTTCGTTTATCTCGGATTAGTTGATGTTTTCTTATTTCCTCATTCCTTTTTTGTTCTATTTCTCTTGTTTTCATTTCTTTTTTATTTTTGATGGAAGTCTAGGGTTTCCCTCGTTTTTATATACAATCAACGAATCAACGTGCCAACAGGTAGCTTCGGTTAAAACAACGTTTGCTATCTTCAATACCAAACTCGGATGAGAATTTAAATATACGTAGACTGATTTTAAAATGGCGTTGGAGAAGTATAAATGTATTCTGCAGATTAAAATATAAAAATTGGAATGGGAATCAAAAAATTTGTTTCTTATTATTATTACCGGACTGTGGACTTTCATGTAAATTCGTAGTTCCACGAACCCAGTTAAAACAATGTGGGGTTTCCTTTGGATAGTTTACGTATCTTTGCGTACTCTGTGCACTGCATAATTTTTTGCGAATTTAAATTGCTCATAAAAGCATAAAAATCCGCGGTCTAATTACTAATAACGAAGTTTTTAATAGACTTCGGATTTTTATTCGCCTATGGGAAATTTACGTATGCAAAAAATGAGAGAATCCACGTGATATACAAGATATTCAAAGTAAAATACGTATTATTTTATTTGAAGAGTAAAACGATTTTCTACATGAATTCTATTCTTTTAACTTTATTAATAAAGATACGAATTTGTATAAAAATCTGCAGTCTAATTATTATGCATTAATTACTAAATTATTAGTGACAATCTGAAGTAGTAGAGAAGCATTCAATTTATTAAATGTCCGATGAATTATCGACGCTTTACGCTTTGTACACTAATGGAATTTATCCCCTATATTAAATTAAATTAAATAAATAAATAATTGAGTTTTGTACACTTTAATACATTCTGCCAAAAAGCGGCCATTCCGTTTGATGAAATTGTTCCGTTTTACAATTAAATATAAAATATTTCCATTTGAGATGAGCATTCTTTTTTTTTGTTTTGCGTAAGGGAAACCCACGAAATTGTACGCGACGATTAAAACATTTAGAAATCTAACGGCGAAGTTGTTTGTTATTAACGTAATGAAACTTAATTAGGGTAACGAAAATAATAGTAGAGATATGTTACAACGAATTGAAAGATATTGATCCTATTCGCAAAGTCCAGGCACTTTGCGAATCCAACGCAACATGGGAAGTATCCCCAAAGTTCCAGGTCAAAAAAATATATTAACCCTTTCAGTGATAAGCAATTCTGAGAGATCAGCGAATTTTCGGATTTAATTTTACGAATAACGTGTAAACATGATCTCTAATATAACTATACCGATCTTAATAACCACTACAATGTTTTCGAATTCATATATGGTAGCCATTTTGTACTTATCGCTCATTTTTCTAAAAGACTTGAATTTGTAAACTCTACATCACATTTAATTGACCGCATATATGAGGTCATAGTATTGAAAGGGTTAAGATTAATATATTAAAATTTATATAAAATTCGAATATTTATATTTTCAATGAATAGAAAATGTTTTTGATAATTCAAGACTCGAAAATACTGCGTTTATAAAATTTCCAACGCCATTTTAAAAACGCCTTATATACACTGACTCGAGTAATCTCGGTAAGACTTAATGTTACATTATTCGACGTAAAACAAGGTAAGATAAAAGAAAGTTTAAATAAGGTTAACGTAGATCTATAAGAGAAACCGAATTACCGAGTAACATTGTTACTTTGCGAACGATATCACAGTCTAATGACGGAACTTCGTAACGAAGGGAAAAAGGGATTGATTTCGTTCGTAACTTGTAAAAATTGTATTTCCCGTTTACTGTAATTTACCGAGATCAAACGAGACGCGTGGTTTCACATACGGCAGGGAAAATCAGACGAACTTTCAATTCGAACAAAGGAACATTCAGAACTCTCAGAGATAAGGAACTATTTTGACATTGTTTTCATTGCAACTACGGATAACAGCAAATGTTACTGCAAAATTTTGAAACTTTCTTCTTATGCGAATAAAATCAACGAATTATACAGTACTAATTAGGAAAACTATGAACAGATAAGAATAATTTTATCTGCTAACATATGTATACGTAAAAAATAAAGAAAAAGAATACACTTTTCTGTGATCCATTCATTGTTTATTTAACAGGAATTAAATTTAATATTCGTAATTTTTGTTTGATTCATCATATGTTTTACAGCGAAATAATATTTTTGTGTATATCCATAATGTTTGACTTTTTTACATCTTTTACACAAGTTATAGTCTTTGTCTCAGCAATATTTGGGTTCACTTTACGTGTATTCAGTAAATAATTATGAATCTAGTAGTACTCAAAGAAATAGACAAAAATAATTATTTAACCCTTTCATGCACAGTATAATTCATATATTTTACTTGAATGCTGAAAAAATAATCATAATTAGTATCCACATTAGACTCAAAATTTCCCTAAAGTGGAATAAAAAATTCTTAAAAAAACAACAACCAATTATTTAGTCACAAAAGGGTTAACTCGTACTATATGTTTATTTTGAACAAATACATTATCGAATACATAATTCAACAGAAGATGTAAAAAATGTACAAAAATATTTAAAAATATAATCTTGTGAATAAATTAAAATTAATACTGGCAGTGAAATTAAATAATACAAATTCTAACGCGAACCAAATTAAATTAAAGTATATAATAAAACCAATAGTAAAGTGAGTAAATTAATTCGGTAACTTTGAACCAAATTTAACGTTTATGTATGAATTACGTAATATAAACTCAAACATCCGCTATTCGCTATAACTGTAAAAATACCATAACTATTTCTGTTTTTATTAAACGCCAAAGGATTTAAATTTAAAATAATTATCAGAAATACATACAATGGTTGAAAAAAGTATTCATACAGTGTGGAGTTCAGATTTTTACTGGAAACATTTTTTTGCGTGAGAATTTTTTATTCGAAGCTAAGGCTGTAACATATATCCATCCCATTTTATTAGTTTCTTTAAGACCATTTATTCATAAATTCAGAAGTTTAATGAATTATGTACTTGCCACGTAGATCAATGATTTTTTCCAATTCTCTAGTAGCTGAAGAGTTCCTCCCTTGTAGAATTTTTAGGACTTAAAGAAACGTTCTAGGAAAATGGTACGAATTTGTTACAACGCAACAGATTATTATACTATAAATAGGTTTCAATCAGCCGTTGCTTTGTAAAAAATATTTTTAATAGCATTCAAGAATTCGTAGCGTGGATATTTTCTTCAGTCACCATACATTTAAAAGGGTCGAATTAATTTACACACCTTGCTCAATTTTAGTTAATTCCATTAATGAATCTATCTACACATATAATAATCGTAGTTTACCCTATTCCCTTGAATTCTGGTTTAATACTTTCGCTGCTAGTCGAAGAAACACGTATCGTCGAAAATTCAGTTTAGTTTTTTATCCTAGTAACGCAATTCCGAAATTTTATAGTATTACCTTTTTTGTTGTTTCAATC
Organism: Eucera pruinosa; assembly: GCA_028830335.1. Taxonomy (NCBI): domain Eukaryota; kingdom Metazoa; phylum Arthropoda; class Insecta; order Hymenoptera; family Apidae; genus Eucera; species Eucera pruinosa. The sequence continues at coordinate 18,439,265 of JAMYCR010000001.1, forward strand.
ATTTTTCCGTAATAAAAGAAGCATGTATGTGAAAAAAACACGAATGGTTACAGAGATCGCAGCGAAAGTTTCAAACTCAGCATTTCCAACAAGGATCCATATTATAAAATCTAACAATAATAAAATTGAACACAGTACCTCTACGAAACTTTTCAACTTCCAAATGTCAACTATCCATCCTTGACTAACAGAAACTTTTAATAATAAAAAAGCAACACTCACCGAGTTTCAACATCGACACATAACAACTATATCGACGCTTAAGATGTCACAGCAAGACGTTTAACGTATCTATACCTAATATTTTACAGTAACATCTACCATAATCTGTGGTCAATGAAACCACAAACAAGTTCCGAATTTAAGTTACAATTCTGAACACCCCACTAATTGGAAAGAAAAATCAAAGATCCCGGTGTAAAGAACGATAGATAACGGATATCGCAATTGTCGGCGTCGAATCAGACAACCGGGGAACATCGTAAGCAACTAGAAACATCAACAATCAACGGCTATAGTAGCTACTGCCACTGAACTCGAGCCAAGAATCGCGAAATCTTACCTTTCCCAACGGCGTGGACGGTTGTCCGGCTGGGGCTGGATCCTTGATGTAGATGTTCCACGTGGCCACGCTGTTGATGGCTTTATCGGCGGCGTAACATCTCCAAAGACATTGTATCAACATGGCAGCAGCCGGTATCTGCCGGTTAAAATGCTTTTGTCGTTGTTTTTGCTGGACTTTCAGCGCGAAACCGGAGCCCAATATTCCCTAGAACGAGAATTTCTTTTGCGTCCTTATTGCTCTTCGAAGTTCCGATACAAATTTTTTTGATGGATCACCGATGAACCACGTGCTCAGATATAAAGAAACGGACCTCATATGTTTTTTTCCGTTTCCTTTTATAGAGATTTGAAACCATGGCAAGTCGAAAATGATGAGTCAAAGTGAAGCGTTACGGTTGAGCATTATTATTTGTACAATTGCTCGTTGCCGAACCTTAAAATGTTTAACCTTTGATTGGAATAAGCATTATCACTACGGATAACTGTGGATCTTCATGGAAATTCATATTTTTATTAACAAAATTAAAGGAATGGAATCAAAATGGAGGATTGCTTCATCGTCGAGATGCAATAATTTGCATACTTTAATATATTATTTTCTTTATATGTCTTTCTGCGCATTTAAATTTTCCATAAATGCATAAATATTCGCAGCTTAGTTGTCACATATTGTTTTACAGGAGTGATGTATATTTTTAACTAAAACGTGACGATCAATTGTATAGGTTAAACGAACAATGGATTTTTCTCAAGTATAAGAATAATACATATTAGTAACTGTGACGATAATTGAAAAGCAGAAAAATAGTGGAAAACACCGTGTCTGATAGCAGGTGAAGAATTAAAGATTTTGTTCAATGTTTTCTTTTAATTTTATACGTGAAACTGTTATTTCTAAAATCAGCTCATTACTGTGTCATTCTGTTAAAACTAAATGAGATTAACTTCATTTTGAACATACTAATAATCATTCTAATCTGTAAATTGTACATTGAATCATCCACTGAATCCAATGGCAGAGTGAAATATTTCTATCTTTTTCATAGTTTCTTTGCAGCTGCTATTGTCACACTATTCTTCATAGTGTTTTAACTTGGATGAAACTATTATGGAAATAGCGTAGACTTCTAACATACGTGTATGTAAAATTGTACTCACGGCTGGAAGTGCGAAAAAGGATATAGCGAACACGCTGAAACACGAAGCGACTATTTTTCCCATCCACGTTTGTGGGACAGTGTCACCGTAACCAATCGTGGTCACGGTAATCTGAAACAAATAATAATAAATTTTCTTTATTCAGAGTAGCTTAACAGTTTACGATGAATTTATTCATACAATCAGTAACCAAATGTAGGTACGGGCAATCCTCGTATAACGCGGGAGTTAGGTTACAAAATAATGTCGCGTTATAAAAATTGCATTGCATGAGACTCATTACATACAGCTGCAACCAAGAAAAAGAAAGGAACACATTACCTACGGATTGATCTAATGAATAACATCCTGCGTGTAGAATTCCACAGAAACGATTAAAATACGAATCGAGAATAAAACATTTTGCGGACGGATCAAAATAATATTTAACTAATTTTCGCCCAATTATTAACCATCTGAGGGCGGAACGTAGCGAATTGTTGTGTAATTTTTAACAGCAATACCTATTAATAATATTAAGTTGAATACTTTAGTATGAAAATTAACATGTGTCCAAGAAATAAGAAAAGCTTGAGTGATTATTTGTGACAATCGTCCGCAAAGGGTTAAACAAAATAATAACCAGAAAAAGAATAAACGACAGAAAAATAGATAAAATTAAAAGATGGAAAGTAAATACGCGCAAACCTAGAAATCCAATAAACAATTTACGTACGATTCATAGCGCGAAAACAACAGATTTAATCGGGCGCGCAAAGAAGAAAAAAGAAAAAAGAGAAAAGAAACGGTACAAAAGCCAAAATTTCCAATTCCACCGTGAATGCGACGTCACACATTCCGCTCTAGCACCCCAGCAACGAACCCCAACGGGTAATTTATTAAAAGGCCGTTCGTCGTGAATCGAGCAGGGTGCGGTAATTAACGCCAAATTGAAAAACAACCTAATTAAGATTTCAATTCCGCGCTTCGTCTCTTTCAACCGAGAGCAAAATGGTTCCAAGAGTCCCTATCCGCGCGGATTTTCCGTCTCCTGGAAATTCGGACAGCAGTTTGAACAGCGGCAATCCGCGAGGCGACGTTAATCAAGCTCACATTTAAATCCACGGCCTCGGTTTCATCGATCCCTCCTCCATCGTTACTCGTTCGACAACGAGCTATAAATACAGACATATTTTCCGAGTGATTAGCACCAACCGCTTAATAAACATTCGTCGGTACGATCGAGTGGTACAGTTTGATTCGTCTGGACGGAGTTGGGAGAGGATCGGTGGTCCGAATTAATTACTGGCGTTAATAGAAATCGAGCAAATGGGGTAGGAGGACTTTATTACGCGGAGTCGTGTAAATAAGATTCAATAGATCGATTGATCATCTGCTGGATGTTACTTATTTTTAGAAGCGGATAGAATTCATTGCTATCCTTTCGAGATATAAGTTTTAAACCATTTTTTAAGCCTGCCTGTGGTCTTCGGATCAAATTCAATTTGGCTCAATCAAGTTTCCTCTTTTTTCAAACATTCCTTAATTGGAAGAGGAATACAAAAGGATTAGTTTTAATACGTGCAACTCTTAGCTTCAATTTTATATCGAGGGTTTGCTCCTCCCAAAATGAGAAAACACTTTTAAAGGATGTTTCATTTTTTGTTAAAAAGAAAATCCTTAATTGGAAGCGAAATACAAAACGATCGCTATTAACGCGTATAACTCTTAACTAAAATTTTATACCGAAGGTTTATCTTCTCCAAAACGGGGAAATATTTTTAAAGAATAGTTCCTCTTTTTTAAAAATTCCTTAATTGGAAGAGGAATACAAAACAGAAATTAGGAAAAGCAAAAAGAATTGTAAATGATAGTTTAGTTGAAATGCCTGAGGAAATTAATATTTATTAGAACTGTAATTAAGTTACGTGTAAAAATTATGTACGTATATGAAATTAAATTACGAATTACTATCAAATTAAGATAATTCACATTTTTAAATTTACGGTAACCGGTAACTGAATCACAGTGAAATTCATTTGATTTAATATGATGTTTATGTTTCTTCTCATTTCACTGTATCATCCGGACAAACGAATTGCGATGTTTGCTATCGATTACGTCCGACATTATCTCGTTATGTACTCGAAATAATTGCCATTCAGTAATTACGTCAATTAATTTAATAACGAAATTTAGATTTAAACTTTAAGTATGCTCCTTTAACCTGTTAACTGGGGAATTTTTCAGTCAGAATTTTCTTTATACACAAAAAATAAAAATTAATAAAAAGAAATTAATATTGTTCAGGGAAATTTTAGTTGCTACGAATATAAATGTAAAATAATGTATTTTTAATACGGATATAAAGAGGCTTTAGAAAATAACGAACTTCTGAGAAAGTGAAATATTATGTCCAAAACATTGGTAATTCATAAGCCAAGTTAATTCGTCATCCCCAGTTAACAGGTTAAGAAGCTTTTGAATAAAAGAAAAGGAAAGATTCACTCACCACGCCCCACCATAGTGCATCGGCGTAGCTGGAAAAATCTGTTCTTCCATCGGGCCCAACAGCATCTTTTTCGGCAAGATACACGAAGTAGCTGCTGAAAATAAGACCTAGGAACCCGATGTACAACGTCGTGATCAACTCCTGAAAAATAACAAAATTGCAAACGTTTTACAATCCCATCCGGCGATCTGTAATTTTACGCTGACAAACATAATACACATATTTTCCCGACAATATTATTTCCTGTAATAACATTGAAGACAAGAGACAAAGGATCGGGGTCACGTTACTTGCACGCGAACAATCGAAGCTTGTTTGTCGTAGGGACCGAAAATCGAGCCATTCAATCTGATAATCCGATTAACTTTATATCCAATGATTTTTTAACAACGTTGCCTCCGAAAATCGAAAGAAATATGAGGATGCGTAATTGTTAAAAAATGAATTAGTCTCAATAGTAATAAATGGATATCGATATTGGCGATTTTAAAAGAATGCCTATTTCTTGAGTCGTTAGAAAAAGCAACCCTTTTAACCCTTTTACTGTTGATTAAAATGACATTGTGCTGCGTTTAAGGACGGTTTTAAGTTACAAAACAAAGTTTATCAATTCTACACGTTTTGATATCAAATAAGGAGAACATAAACACTTTTAAAATTCATCTTTTAAGATCTAAATATCCGTGTGTCGTTGGTGGATTAAGAGTTTCTTACTAGCTTCAAACAGTGAAAGAGTTAATTGTTAACAAGTTTATCTGACACCTTATTATTAGGTTACGGATTTTTATGCATTTGTAGGAAATTTAAATGTGCAAAAATGCATACAATATACAAAAATATACAACATATCTAAAATAAAACATATGTGTACATTAGAATACTTAAAGAGTAAAACAAATTTAGGTTCCCCTTTTTTTAGTTGCGTAGAGAAAAGTTGGTAGCTTCGAAAGTGTGCGTCATAATTCACTTAACGATCTGATAAAGCGACGTATGTATAAGATATTCGAACGTCGAATAATAATAAATTATAAAATCTACCAAAAGAAAGATAGAACGTTGGTAAAGCAATAATAAATGATATAGAAATGAAGATATTAAGTAATATACCTGACGATGAATGAAAACGACGGAGCCAAGAAGTCGCCATGTACCACCCTGTCGATCCACATGAAGCATCCGTAATATCTGCAAAAATCGGATGCCCCTTATGGCGGAAGTGGCGAACACCTGACCATTGCTTCCCACCGACAATACCACCATCGACGCGACCACCACGATTAAATCTGAAAGCACGAAAATAAAGACGAAAATACAATCACTTCCTGATTCGGGTATCTAACGATTTAAGACATTCGGAAAAAGTATAAAAAGAAAATATTGCGAAACATATAGCCCAATCCACCCAATTTGATTCCAATATTTTGCTGAAGCAAACATAACACGCATCTCTTAAAGGAACATGGTTGACTTTAAAATAGTTGTGAGTAGTATAATCTTGAATTAGATAGGGTAGACCGAGGCGAATCGGATCAAAATAAGAACTCACTTCATATTTGTTACATTGCCATAGAAACGAACATTCTAATCGTACATATTATCCTTCTCTCATGCATTTAGCCCTTAACTACTACACCTATCAAAGTTACGTATCCATTATTAACGGTCTGCGAGACCGCTATTGTTTATTCCGTTATCGTTCACATAAAAGTAGCACATAAAAAATCAAAGTCAATTGTTCTCCAAGTTTGTCCAAATTCGATTTTAGTAACTGAACGTTATACTATAATTAAAATAAGCAGAAATGAAAATACAGGTGAATAAGTAATTTATCAGCGGCCTCACAGAGCAACAATAGTAGTCAAGTGTTAATCCAATAGCCTGTAGATTGTTTTATCAATTGAATTTTTTATTTTAATCCGATTCGTTTCGGTCTACTATAACGCACGATTAATCTCTTGCATAAATTATGCAGATAAAACACGCAATATGTTCTATCGATCTGGAACCACCCCGAATGTGCGTCAAAGAGTAACGCAATAATGAAACGGGCTGACGCGAATCAAACAAACAATTTTGACGGCGAGGGACGTTTTGCCTTTGCAACGCAAAGTGGTTGCATTCCTGGTCTAATTATGGGCACGACAACTGGACATTGGGAATACTTGATTAGTTCTGGAGCTGAGGGCTAATTGAACTAGGAACAGGTGTGCATTAGCGGAACGGACTCACCTATGATGCAAATTGGTTTCCGTATGAAACGCAGCCTCCCGCAACAACCCATATACTTCGATCTGCAGCCCGCACTCCATAACCTTACTAAGTACTCCACGCCGAAGAATACCACCAAACATATTTCCTGCGAACAAACAACAACGTGTACAATGTAAATCTGTTTGTTGAATTTTTAACGTGGCCTAATTACAAAAGCAATAACAATTTTCAAATTCACCTACATCGGAGTAAAGAATTCTTGTAACTCAACTAGCGGTACGAAGATTCACAATATGATACAGGACTTTTTCCAACAAATGCCAACTGGAAGTCTCACCAGGAAAGATAGGATAATCTTATCAAGACTCAGAACCGAACGCTTAAAAATCATCCACGAATATTTGCTACGAAAATTAAACCCGCCGATTAGCAACTTTTGTAACTAAGGAACATTGAAATTCTATTTACGAATGCGAAAGATTTAATATACAGAAATGAAAAATCTTTGACTTTTGCAGATCACGCCATGGATACTTTGAACTATTTGAGAGAAACTTAATTGAGGAGTTTCCTGTGGAAAAGGGCCCATAGATCAAAATTTCGTTTCGATATTGCACTAATTATGTTTGGGACAGTATTTATTATTGTCTCGTGGAACACGCCTAATTCCGATGCAATTTACGCAATTTGTCTTATGGACTTCTTTCCAGAAACCCCCTCGATTATACAACAAAATTTAAAAGCAAAATTTAAAATACAACCGCACCGGAAGTCTATTAGGTGGCTTTTAGTGCCAGCGTTCATCGACCGAAAAACTATTAATCGGTTTTTTGCTACCAGTGGATATTTATTACATTTTTTAATTTCGAGATTATTAATATATTATGCAAATATTAGTCTAAAAATACTCATGAGTATATGGGGTGGCCCAGTATTGAAAGTATAACCGAAGAGGGAATGATTCTACATGAAAAAGTAAATCGAAAATAGAGAATAAAATTTTGTCTTTTCACGCGAAAAGAAAATAACATTTTAGTAAAAAAAAAAGTAGTTGGTACATCATTTAAACGATTCTTTAAAAAGATAGCGAGTGAAAAAGAAAATACCGTTGAATGATCATATCTTCATCTCATAACCACGTGGCGTACATTCTGCCAATTAAAGTTCTATTCGCTTTTTTTTCCATTTCGCGCAATACCGACTGCGTTTTGTTCACCAACGTTACCATGGAAACATTTTCTCCCCCATATATTTGAATGGTCCACAGCAATCAACACACTGCAAGCTCTGTACAATTATATTATAATGTAATGTACACAAACAGTGGTCCAAACGTTACGATATTCTAATAAACATTTACTTCAAAACAAGCTTCTGTGGACAGTTAATAGTGAGAATAATAAAGCCGCGAGAAAATGAATCGATACTCTAATATGAGCTAGTAAAATGTGGAAAAAATTGCCCTGACTGAGCGATAATCATAATAATAGTGAGAAAGGCATTTCCGTGATGACTTTCTAGGCTAGCGCAGTCATTAGTTCTCTGTTCTTAAAATAAATGTACAACGAGCGCGACGATATATAGAGATGCTATATCGATTGTACGACCTTTATTGCAACGCCACAACGCCCTGGAAAAATGGGGACATGGATGACAGAATCGCGATGTTCTCAAGTCCTGTGCAACATTCACGTCTTTTCGCCTGGTTTCACGCGATTTTCAATCTAATATTTTACATAATATTACTATTAACTTTTTCGCGGCTATACTGCACATCGATATCCCATGCATTCGATAACGTTATTTTATGACCAATAGACTGCGAATTGTTATGCAAATTCATATTTTTATACATAAGTTTGAAGCAATAGGATCTAAATTGGGGGTTGCCTCGTGTGATTGACAATTAACCCTATCACTGCTATCAGCGCCTATATGCGTCCAAGTAATTCGCGTATAGAATGTGTATTTTTAACGTCTTCTGTCGATTAATTTCGATTATCAATGCTGTTGGCGTGTTGAAACACCTGAAATTCTTTACCATTTAAAAGATAAGAAAGAATTGGAGGAATACGAATTTAACATAATTCAATTTAATATTTCGGCGACTTTTCCATATTCTTTGATTAAAATCCGTCACAGTGCAAGGGTTAACACTTAAAACGCTGAACCCAGCTCTAAATCATAATATAAACCCGCCTAAATGCGTTTTTATGTTTCTGCACGGTTTGTTAGCGTATTTTACAGGCGCAGTAATGATTTTTTAATAGAAATATCCTCTTCGACAAGAGTTATTTTATTTCATTTTTTCTCAAGTTGCATATTTTTACAAAACTCGTAAATATTTTATATTTACGTAAAGGGGCTTAATACGGGCTTTAGGTAAAGTTTCCAACAACATATCCGTTACTTAAAATGTTCATATCATTAGTAAATATCTCGCATAATACACAATTCCTCTCTACCCCTTAAAAAAACAAAAAAACGAATGCAGAAAGCAAAGGATGAAACAGGTTACCAAAAACTATTCGACGTTAAACCCATCTCGTGCGTCTATTTTAGGCTGTCATACAGAAGAAAGCCGGAAGCCAGGAGCGGCGTGTCATTAGGGTGAAGACGGCAGCTTGTCAAGCCTCGTAATATGCGCGTAAAAAGCTTTTTATGGTGTGTACCCGAGGTACATAAGCAGGATCTATGGTTCGCCGGACAATGGCCGTGGACAGGAACGGTATACACGGCAGAAGATCTGTTACGTAGGGGCGAACAAGCGTGAGCAATCCCTTCAAGCAACTCCCAAAAACCACCACCGGCCTTATCCCTTCATATTTGCGCGATAACTTACACGAATACGTGACGCGGTGGCATCGAGGCACGGTAAGCTTTGAAAACTTCCGGAATTTCAATTACAGTGGAGAGCTTTGCATAGGATAATGCGATTCGATTGTATACAATTTGACATGCACGGTATTTTCTTTTTTTCAATTGTTGGAAAATTAATGTGAATTTAATTTTTGTGCTGCAGTGAGCTTTTAATTGGCGGAGTTTTGTATAATTTGTATAAGAGTCTAATTTAAGAGCAATAATAGTAATAGAAGATCGATTAAAGTGGAAGGCTTTGTTGGAATGGGAATCGGAAGTAAATACACATTTGGTATGCAACATATTTTTTCAATCGTTGGAAAATTAATATGCATTTAGATAAATTTTGTGATTCACTGATCTCGTACTTGGCGAAGTTTTCTATAAAAATTGCATCTGCGACACGAAATCTAATTCAGTAGATATAATTTACATCTAATTGGTTGAATAACTTTTTTGTATCGTAAAAGCAAAGTATTTAAGATTATTTTAATACCATAGGAAAGCTAGTAGAGCATTAAAATTTGTTTCAAAATTAAAAGCAAATTTCGCAACCAATCAGAAGATAAAATTGGAATACCAGCGGATAGGTAATATTCCTTTTTTAATTCTGTTTGATTCAAAAACATTTACCGAAATAGATGGAAACGCACGCTAAAAATTGACGCAATTCAATACTATTATTTTAGGAATTCGATTATTCCCGTCATTCTCTGTGTACACACTAACACACGCTGACTAGCTTCCGGCATCCGCTATTTTGTTACCCAACGTTTCAACCGCACACCATCGACCTTTTTGACTTCGACCTCGAGTATTTTAAATACCATTCTAACAGCATTTTTGTTGGAACCTTTATCGAGCTCTCTTCATTTTGGCAGCATTTATTTTGAACTGTACAAAGGAAAGCTTTTAACCTGAATAACGTTCATGCTAATTTAAGAAGTCGTTTAGAGTAAGTGCATTAGACGAAACATCCTCCAAAAGTTTACTTCGGTTGATTACAATTATCTTAGTTTTTTAATTAGGTAAAAGAAACAAGTAGCACTTCCAATTGTTGCGGAAAATATATGTTCGCGGTTGTATTACGGGTTTGCTGATAAAACATGCTAATAAACACCAGTTTCAAAATTATTTTGCCAGCAATTCAATATACCGAAAGGTGATAAATATATTAGATTTAGCTTATGTATATATACAATATATATATATATTATTGTATTTTGTAAATACAGAAATATTTAGTCGATCTTAAATATGCATTCGTAAATGTATATATACAATTATATTATTATTAATATTATTATTATAATTATATTATATATATATATATATATATATATATATATATATATATATGTCAAGATAAATAAATAGTTATACAGGGTGAGTCTTATAACTTGATTACCTCAAGTAACTTGTGCATTAATTATTACAGAAAAAGATGCTTCGAATGAATGATGCATGCTATTAAAGAAAACATATAGTATGATAATCAGTTTTTGATTACCTTGCTTTTTTTATTGAGGTATTTTTTTATAACAACCAATGTACAGGTTATTTGAGGTGACCAAGTTGTGAGATTCGCCACGTATAACAATACATATGTTCTATTGTTATATGTAACCAGATATTTATGTTGAAAAAGATTTACTTATTTCTATGTAGATTTGCATACGTGAATTAGTAACAAGATCACAAAACTCGAACAAACTGGAATTTTATGTTCGAAATTATAATAAAAATTATAACATCCGCTCTTTAAATTATTTTCCATTACTTGGATCATAATGTAAAACATAAAGTATGTAAAATATTAACTATAATGCAAAAAAGAAAAGTAGCCATCCAACAAAGGTACGCACGAGAAAATGACAAAACAATGCACAGTTATGGCAAAATTTGTACTTGAATAGCTTCGATTAAGGCGAATTCAGTCTGAACAAAAAATAATCTGCAAAATGGGAGAATCGACTGATTGACCTTGAGCTGGTATAATCTTCTGCTCGAACTATAAGCAACAAACGCTTTCAGTGAAAAGAAAAGCACGCAGTTCTTTCAAGAACTTTGTAAAAGCTTTAAAAGGTCTATGATACGTTAAACGCTCCTCTGAAGAATATATCAGATAAAGGAGATCGTTCCTTGTGATTTCACAAGTGGCTGTTCGCCAGTGGAACAATCAACCCTTCGGCGTTGGAAATTTTCCCTCTTGAAAGAGAATCGCCGAACTTGCAACTGACTTTCTGCTTAGAACACGGAATAATCAATTAAGCCTGCTAATCTTAATAAAGCTATGCTCGAATTACTCCCAAAACGCGGCTTTGTTTGCTGTGGTTTGCGGTATATTTAGGCGCGTGTAATTCTGCGTAGGATTTAGGGGAATTTAATGCTCAAACGACGGGAAGAATCCGTTAAGCACCGTCTTCAATGCTTCTTACGTTCAGTGGAACGCTTCGAAATATAATACTTATATTCGAAATGTAATACAGTTAGTCGCAAAGATCTTCATACATATTTTAAATTTTAAATATTTACATATTTTAGAATACATTTCAGAATAATATAAGTGGCGCGAAAGTTCATAAAATGTAAAGTTATAAATGTGAAAGATTCTTACGCGACGTTTCATAAAAGGAGCATTATTGATTACAAGGATAAAATTGCTCCTAAAAGTGTGAAAGGTTATGGTAGGAATAAGTAGGTATATATTAGGCGTAGCAATGAATAATCCATCTTCTGATTTAATTCAACATTTATTTTTAACAAAATGAAATATCTATTCATTGTCAGTCTTCAATATACTATTAATTATATTATATTGCATTATAGTATAGTATAGTATAGTATATTATCAATAAACTATTACTTTATAATACTTTGCTGCATTTTTTGGAAAGCTCATGGATTCGTGGTTGAAAGAAAATTTGATCATTTGATAAAATAAATTCGTCGATCCATTAAAAAATAGTGGATTACTTATTGATACGCATAATATATACATTTTGTGTTAAAATGGGTAATCTTAAAGGCTCCGAAATAATATGCGTATTTAATAATTGCAGTTGAATATAGTCGACGTTAAAATAATTTTAAAAATAAGGTACTTACCATCCAAAAGAGGGTTTCATTTGCGAAGTTACTGTACTGGTCTATCGTTGACAAAACACTAAATATGAGGCACACCAATACCACCATGAACCTGTAAAAGAAAATGTTGATCAGTACATTGATTCATACGCGAATAATGATAGAAAAACTGTGTGTATAATGCTGTCTTTTATTTTTTCTTTTTGTTTTTTTTTGGGGGGGGGGTTGTTTATTTAAAGTCGCATTAACATCTTTGTTCACAAGCGATCATTAAAGGTTTACCTATGATTGTTTAGAGATTGGAATATACAAGTATATTCATGTTTTTCAAAAATTGAATAAGATTCTGCACACTATCGTTTGAACTTATTATGCCTCTTGTATCACATTTAATTTTGTATTCTTCCCAGCTACGATGGAAGTCACTGCTAAACTGCGGTATTTTATGCATTTATGGAAAATTTAACTATGGTAAATAATGCAGGATGCACATAGCACACAAGATTATATAGAATATTAAAAGCAAAGTACATATTATTATATTTGAAGGATGAAATTAATTTCACTTAGGTTTTATTCTACTGGTCCTGGTTTTAAAAATATGAATTTGCATAAAAATCCGTAGTCTAGTCATTACAATAGAAAATATGTTTGATACTTAAGATTTCATTCGTCTGTCCTATTAAATACGTGTCACTTTAACTTGGTCGTATCTTCTTAATTTACTTAAATCTGGTTTAAAATTTCCTGCTTCGATTTAATTGAATCCTCGTTGCGTAAACTTAAGGCGTTCTTCTAAAGTTAAAGTATTGTAAGTAGTAGTATAAATGTATTATAGCAATAAACTATATAAATCGTATACAATAATATTAAATCGTACTTGTAAATTACGAATTATAATTTTATTAGCGAACATAATAAAAATTATAACAATAAAGTACAAAAATATAATAACAAACGTACTAAATGAAACCAAAGTAAGGAAAAAATATTGGGCAAGTTCTAGTTAAAGAAGAAAACCGTAAAAAGAAAGAAAAGAATTGCCCTGTGCGAGATTTAGAGACAAAGTTTACAAGGTCTAACAAGTTCTCACGTTTCACAAAGTGAAGACTAGTAGTCAGAGAGATACGATTCCCGTTGAAATTCCCGAGAGATGTTCTACTTGCTATTCGACGTTCCGTGGCATTTCGGACACCGTTTGACTTATTACGACCATCTGATTTCCATAACTAACTTCAACTTTAAACCGGAACTAACGTCACCCTACACCGGACGTTAAAGTTGTAACCATTCAGGAAAACGCGAATCATACTGTATTTGTAGACTTCCATTTAGAATGTTAGCATACTGTTAACATGCATAAAAATCCGCAGTCTAATTATCACTCGACGAAGCTGTGTCTAATGTACACGTGTACCTACAGTGATAGTTAGACTGCGGATGTTTATGCAAATTCAAGTTCTTTAAAAGCAAAATAAAGGAATGGAATTTACATACAGATTCTGATTTCGTCCCTTAAATATTATAAGGTGCATTTTACATCTTTTTATCCAATATATGCACTTTGTATTTTTTCGCATATTTAAATTTCCCATAAATGCGTAAAGATCCGCAGTCTAACGATGACGCTGTCAGCCTAATATTGGACCGCGTTAAATTTTTAATGGATCGCGAAATGACAGCTGCTGCGAGCTGCCATTGAACATTATCTTGTATTATTTCTAACATCTTAAATCTAAATTCTAATTATTTGTTCTAATTCAAGAACTATTTTAATAAGTTTAGTATTCAAATATAACTTAAACTACTTTAGTAACATATATAATTTTGAAACAGTTTCTCTTATCTAAAATTATAAGTCTTGCATTTTTCCATAGTTACACATGAAATTGGAATGTACATTTGTTAAAAATAGAAACTCATACCGAAATGTTAGAACGAATAGAAATCTACTGAATTTCACTCTTCATACGTAGAAATTCTTATTAAATACATGTAGCAAGTACGTTTCTTCATTTATACACATGTAATATGATTGCGGTGAATCAGATTTTCCAAATGTTTATATTATAAATATTTGGTGCGCGGTACCGTAATAAACGAATACGTTGAATCCCGTAGTTAAAAGGTTCAGTTACGTTAGCTCAAATATTTAACGAAATAGAATAGGGCGGTCCAAACTTTTGAACGGCAGGTGTGTATATGCACAATTTGCCAGCTTATGAAATTACAACGTGATAATAAATAGCCGCTGCTAAAAATAATACCATTATCATGGATGCCATTCCGCCGGAAGACCGCATGAATTGCAAAACTCGGAAACAGGTGTCGTGAACGTCCTAGTTTGGCGGCTGTCTAAATGTCTCGATGATAAAACGGTTGGAATCGATATGTAATGCATGCATATAAATTAGCAGACTTATAAATAAATCCCTTTTTTCGTGACCCGACTTTTGTTACCTGGTAATGAACACTGTGTCAAAAATGCCATAAATCAATGAAGATATATCGCGACAAAAAGGAAGGTCACGATTAACCCTAGAATACTCGGCTTCGCCATTTCTATGATTTATGGCGAGAATATGGCAAATTCCAATTGTAGTATTGACTATTACATAATATTTTAATATAAGGGAACACTTAAATGTAGCTTGTGATAAATATATTTTGTTAATAACATTTTAGTAACGGAACCAAGACGAAAATTTTTAATACGCATTATGAACAGTGCTGGGCAACATTCTAAATAACGAATAAGAAATGGCGAAGAAGTTTGATTTAGTTGTCATTCGTAAATAAAACTAAATAAGTTGAATAAATGAATTGGCGTCTGTTTACGTTTCACATTCCGCAGAGATTCGGAAACATAAACGATAAACGCGAACAAAAAAACAACGAATAAAAGTTCTCCAAACGAATGATGAATAATTGGAACAAGAAATAATTCGAATAATACATAATCGGCTACCAATTAATAATTTATTTGTTAATCTTATTCAAATTCTGCCAGACAGCGAAGAAAACTGATGAAGAAAAATAATCGTACAACAGTGACGTGTAAATTCGATGAATTTTATGAATCACTGTATTAGTATTGGGAATAGCTAGCTAAACTCTCATGCTCCACTAACAGTTCAATCTAGCCTTCAACATCCACCGATTTTTTCGTATCTCACAGTGTCTGGACCGCGGAATAGTTATTTTCAGCAAGGGCGAACTTCGTAATCGAGTAATTAATCGTGTCTCAAAGTTGACTAAATATATGTATACAGCCTGTTGTTGTCTGTCTTAAGATAACTGCGCTCTCCGAAATAGCTTCTCTGCTCTAAATTATGGTAATTAAAGCGACGTAAGGCGTAATCTTTTTCGCCTCACAATAGAGAATGCCTTACGCCAAATACAGTACCAATACACCTCCCTCCATAAGTATTAGAACATTGCACTACATTACTGTTATTAGCTTCACGATACTGTTATGGTAAAAATATTTATGTATTGTACCATATATTTATTATCGACGGTGTACATTACGATAGGTTGAGTACCAAGTTCGTTTGCATCGAAACGCCTGCGAACTCGAAGACGTTGAAATCTAGAAACTTGGAAATTCAAAGGCTTGAAATTTGGATGCTTGTATATTTACAAATCTGTGGAAATTCGAAAGCATGTATATTTAGAAATCCGTGGAAATTCGAAAGCATGTATATTTAGAAATCTGTGGAAATTCGAAAGCTTGCAAATTTAGGAATCCGTGAAAATTCGAAAGCTTGTAAATTTAAAGGTCTATGGAAATTCGAAGGTTTGTAAATTTAAAAATCTGTGAAAATTCGAAGGCTTGTAAATTGAAAAACCTGTGAAAATTCGAATGTTTGGAAATCCACATATTCAGAAAGATAAAAGTTTAGAACTTCGAAGATTTGGAAAGTCTTAAATTTGATCGAATGCTTAAGTAGTAATTAATTAAGGTAGCATTTAAAAAATCATTAAACAAACATATTTATCAAAAACCTATTAAAAGCCTGTGAATCATTGTAAAATTTACATCGAAGGGAATAAAATACAACAAAAACAGGAAATATTAGAACTACGAATTTGCAGCTGCCTTTGAGTGCTACCAATTTTTACAAAAATATGTCAAAGCTGCAATAGATAATTAAAAAACATTCTCAATGACATAATAATATTCAACTTTCCGGTCGAGAGGCAGAAACGTGTTATTTGGTGCAAAAATGGCTAAATTATTACGTGAATAAACTCGAAAGAAACTATCGTTAAGTCTGATCTATGTATATTCTTAGGCAATCAACAGTTAGGGAAAATGTAATCTAATTTGATTAAAACACACACTATGCACAAATAACTGATTCTACACAGATTTGAAAAGAACAGTAATAAGACTGTAATTATCATTCAATACGATGGTCAATTATTGTTGAATTATACGCGTTTAGGTCACGAATGCACACCATTAAATCGATCGGAACAACTGAATCCGTGGTTTCGCGTGTTTAGAGATTTTAAAACAACCACAACGAAATAATGGACTGGAGACTAAACAATCATATCGTTTATATTATATCACCAATAAACAATCGACTTATTTCAGTCACAGATTTAACATATATAACAATGTTACATTTTGGAACCCGTCTGAAATCTGCCAGTACGTAACGATTAATTTATTTTTCATAATACACTTCCCTTATTAGGTACATCTTCGCTTAAAAGTTTTGAATCAGTCGCTATTTTTAATGTTTCAATAATATTAGTATATGTAAATTATGAACTTTTAACTACAACGTTTACTTTCTAGTGAAATTATTAATAAAGTATCGGATGCATGACGTTCCTTCGTCCCTTTCGATCGTTACGTAATTGTTGCCGGATTTGAAGAAGATATAATGACTGTCTTAAGATTTTACAGCGAGTGTGTATGTACATATATTCTTTCACGTAATAAATATCCGCACTTCAAAATTATTTGACTTCCACTCGTTTCATGACACATTCGCAAATTCGCTTCTTCCGGATCAATTATTCGAAGAATCGTTTATCGAAACAGATGTTCTACTGTATTTTACTGTATTTAACACTAGGTTTACGGACATTAATTGAATAATTTGAAAAATAGGTACACTGCATATAAATATTCGAAATTAAAAGGTTGAGAAGGTAAAGGGTCAATTAGAATACATGTTCCTACCATTGCATTAACTGTTAACATAAACTACTGAAAAATAATATTTATGGTTTCTATTACTTTAAGTATGAAATTTGAAATGCGTCAAATTGACGAGTTTCGTAAATCTAGTGTTAAGTAAACGATGAAAGTCTCAACTAGAAAATGTTTCCTTGATGAGTTAGGTCAAGGAAATTTCTCGTACATCGTGGTCATTAGAATCGTAAGTTCAATAAATATTTTCAAAAGCCCCCATTCGCGACAAGAGGAATTGATTTCAATCGTAAAAATGTTTTGAGTTTGTTAGACTTTGCTATACAAAATTAACTGATTACAAAAAGTTATTTGCAATTGGAGAAACGACAACATTTAGCTGCTTACATTATCGACCGGTTGTGACATATGTGTATAACTTATACCATCGCCTACAACAAAGTTAGCAGGTAAATACAACACTCTGTGGAACAACGAAGGCTATGCACATCTTATAGTTATTAAACAAGAAACTGCTTTACTCAAAGAAAGTATAAAAACATTTGCAGAATGTTTATATAAAGCCATATTCCAACATGTATGAAATATGAACCGATTCATACTAAAAATAAAAAAAACTCGATAGAAACTCTGGAATGTTAACATTAACTTTTAATCTCGTTAATATTAACACGGAGTACACGGTATTCCGTGATTTAGGTGCGCGCGAATGTAAAATTTCTGTCCGTTTTAAGTAACCAGAATATTTCAACTACTTTCATTAACTTAACAATTTTTTTCAAATTTACTTCTACTGCAGAAATAAATACGTGAACAATTCGAAATTCGGATGAAAATTTAAAGGAAAATTCAGCATCTAAATTCGAACGAAAACTCGACGATGATCGATTTATCTCATTTAGCTATTTTTATAATTACTGGTGTATTTTTTCAATGATTCTCATTCATAATGATATCAACGAAGGATAATTAAATTAAAAATCCCCGAAGAAGTTGTATTTTCTTTGATAGAAAAAGGAAATCATCAGGAAGTACCTATAAATTTGTTATCGATAAATTTCGTGTGTCTAGAACGAATTAATATAATTTGCAAAATTTCAAATGAGAAAATTTAATTTGAAATTTGAACCATGTTCTGGAACGGTTTACGTTCATAATTCGAAGCTTCACTGTACATTAAAACGTAACTGAGTCGATGTCGGGACGTTCTTAAGAAATTCTCCAATATTCTCACTGTTAGGCGAACCAGAAAAATTTCCAGACCATCTCAACAAATATTTCCATGATTGCACACAAGTTGTGTTCAACTCCTGAAGGAATCTAATTTATGCTCGCGGTTTGTAACAGCACGCGAAGACGACCCACGAAGCGAAGCGGAATAATAAACCAGACAACGTGATGGAATATACGCGAGTATGATATGCAAGCCGCTATTTTAGAGTTTGAAATGCAGATACCCGAGATTTCACAACTTGTCTGGAGTACTTCGATTTAACTTAAAGTTAATCTCGTGCACCGTGCCAGTTCCACCGTAAAACCTCGACAATGGATTAACTCTCAGATGCCTGAACGAAAATATGTAAACTAATCTTTAATCCATCTGCGATGAAATTTCTATTGGTACTGTTCCTCGCGTTCAACATTTTTGTACGAATGCACTTCATACATCCAATCGAATTTTACGTGGTTTCGTGTGGAACAGTTTTAAAAATGATCATACGAAATCAAGTTTGATTAAGTCGATAATAACGTATGTGATGGTATATAAAATAGGATGCAATGAAAGATAGTTTCATCCCCGAAGAGTTAACTTTTTTGCTATTGCAAAGTTGGCTATCGGTGTGCTGAAGCTGTACAAGACAATGGCAATTCTGCTAAGAGTCAACAGTGTAACATCTACCCTTAAAAATTTCTTGCAATCATTCTTCGCCCCAAATGAGTAAAAATTCACTCTAACGGAAAGTGACGAAACTGCAACACCAAATAAAGTTAATTTTCTCACGGTAGAGTATCTTTTCCAGTCTAAAATGAATGAGAATTTAGTGCACAGTAGGATAGAAATGTCAGCAAATTTTTCACTTCCGTAAGAGAAAAATTATCTTCATTTTCATACTTCAAATTACACGTAATATTTGCAAATCACTTTACTTTATAAATAATACAACACATTATTGTAGAATGTTACCAACCACACTCACAATTAGTCGCGAAAGTCTACATACACATTCTAGATTTCAAATACCTATGGAGTGAAAATTCATAAAATATAACATTATACAGTGGGTGTAAAAAGTATTCGTACAGAAACCACGTTCAACAAAAACCTTATAGAACTTCGTTTATTACAAAAAAAGTGTCAACGAAAAAAATGCATACACGTATTCTTAGAAATCTCAAGAACGAATTTCATTGAAAATAAATTGTTTATTCATATTTTCTGTGGAAATATTAACAAAAGTCTTGAACGTGGTCGAAGATACACGAGTAATAAGTATTCGTACACTTCTAATTTTATAGCAAAGACCGTTAATTTGTATACATAGAAAACATATTATCATAGATGATACATAATCATAGGGAGTAAAGGGAATATCACTAATTATAATAACAAAACACTAACAGATAAGAGCAAAGCGATTGACAGGAGAGAAGGTGTCGTGTAACGCCGTAAAAAAGGGGGGAAGAGAGTGCCGAACGTGGACAATTATCATAGTAGGTCGATGAAGGTGACCCGCAAAGTAAAGGGTGGCCGGGGGGTGTGCAAGTTGGAATTATAGTCGTCCGGCACGCCATCTTAAAGCGTGGAACACGATGAACCGACTTCGTTAACGCGCCGCTCGTCGTTACTTAACGAGCTATCGCTCGCTAATAAATTACTTGCACAAGCGGACGAATCTGCTATGGCAATTGCTAGACTCTTCCGATTTCCTACCATGATCCCCGTAAAATCGACCCAATGTTTGTTCCACCGTGAACGCGACGTGTGGCGAACATTGGACCTGAACGTGGAAACGTTGAGAGCGTTTTAATTTACATACATCCCTGCTTCGCCTTCTGTCGCTGATTGTCGTCACGGATTTCTCGTTGTATTCGTATAAATCAGAGAATATTACGAAAATTCCTTGAACGTATTAGGACGTTCAGTAAATTCGTACCGCTTTAATTCTATGGAAATTTAACACCGAAAGTAGTATGTGTGTATATTAGATTGACGCGTATAAAATGTCGTTTCTTCAAAGTGAAGAGATTTAACATAAGTAAATTTTACAAAACGTTACGCATAGGGCGAAAATTGGATAAAACAGGGTAGTTTAACGAAACGAGGTGGTCAATGCCACAATTTTTGCACGTGTCTTTGCTTTTGCTTATTGGTAGACATGATACCGCTGCCAATTATTTCCAATACGTGTGTGTTGCATATAGAAATCATTTCCACTGCTGTTAACACATTCAGGATCAACGTGTCTTAACGCAGCATTTCATTTGCATCTTTTTCCTAGCCAATTTACATCGCTCAATTCCGTTTTTCAGTAATGTATTTTCAAAAGGCATCCTAGGAATCTGCGTCATAATTTTTTCATTATTATTCCGTCCTCCACGTGGGTTACACAATTTTATAATATAAAGTTTGAGAAAGCTATAAATAAAACATTGTGTTAACGCAACGATGGTCCTTCATGAGTTAACAGCAGTGGGAATGTTTTCTGTATGACTAAGACATACCTATCAAAAAGTACAAGCCAAAATACGTGTAAGAGTTATGGGATTCATCATCCTGTTTTATCAAAATACCCCGCTTCGTTCAACTTTCCCCTGTACTTATTAAAAATAATTTTTACCAATTTAGAGACGTAAAATACGCTCCGGTTAAAAATGTGTGTTAAAGACAAGCTCCATTTAATACGAATTTCCCAACAATTCGTATCGTTTGCCCCTAAGTGTAATTATCGTAATTGATGCCAATAACCGATATTTGATTACAATAAGCGGATTGTTTCTAACTGATTTTATATGAAGTGTTTCGGAATTGATCGATTATGATGATAATAGCCGATTGGTAATATTATTCGTAATTATAATAACTGGATTCCACTGTATCGATTTTCATATTTGATAGTAAATTTAGCACTCTGGCCGTTTGTCATGTAACAAATAAATCTAGTGCCCCCCACCCATCACCTCAAAAATTGGCCGTCCCAAATTTCACATTGAGAATTATGGTCACTTTAATTGTATATATTCGACTTAAAGAATCAATGTTTCGGTCAGTCGATGTGAAACAGTCACGCGTTTTCTCAAGTCACACGATTCAGAAACGATTGCTCGAAGCTTTCACACGACTTCAAACATTTGTCACCCGTGGCCACACCGTGAACACGTTATTGATTTTTAGACGACACGCTTGTAATTCCGAGGGTGAATTTATTTCCAAGATTGACGGTCCTTTTGATCCTCTACCCTGTACGAAAAGAAGCATATTTAATGTGTTCCAGATGGCAAAAATATTGCTTCCTGCTGGTAATGAATACGACCGAATACCGACGTATAATTTAACTTTGGAAATTTGGAATCGAAAGCGAGGAAGTACTTTAAAAGTTTATGGCAAAAATAATTTATCTTACATCTCTTTATCTCGCTCTACGATTGTCAACTGAAATCATGTGATTTCACGTGACGTGACAGTAGTTTGTTCACGTTATGGACCAAATGAGTAATAAGCCATTAGTTGTCATGCCCGGCCATTATGAATAATAGCTGAAACGGTCAGTGAATTTGTAAAAGTAAATTAAATCTAAGAAAGTAGAAGCTTAAGTATCTTCAACAGGATGCGAAATAAACGTTAAATTAAAAGTGGTAGCTCATACTATTTAGACCATGTCCTCTAATAGAAGGTAAATTTGACAAAGGAAACAAAATTAATCTCTGAACATGTCGGCATCCTCGGTAATGGGGATGTTGACCATGATGCAAAGGAGACCGCAGATATTCGAAACTTGATTGACAATTATAATGACGTAACCATAGACGACCTAATTAAGGAGTCAAAAAATAAACTAATGCCCCAATGAGAAACAGAGTGAAAGAAAACAGCTGTTGGTGTGAAAATTCACAAAGTAGAAAATCACAAATCAGATAAATCCGTGAATAAAGCGAGCATCATTGGTTACACGAATAAAATTGCTCCTAAATGTGTAAAAGATTTTGTTTCGTTTATACGGAGCAAATGCATTAAATGTAATTATAACAATAAGTAGATTCAAATTTAATCCTTAATCAAAAGAAAAGGATCATAGGAAAAACGAGCCTGATGAATATGAGTCCGTTTATAGAAGGGCAAAAAATATTGTAGATAATACAGAACAAAGGTTGCTCATCACTGCTGTAGACAATGGTAAATCCTGTTTGGCGAATCAGAAACGCGAAGAGTATCGTTCATAATGCGATGGTCGTATATCACTTGACGAAGCTGTTCGATCAACAGGGGATAAATTCTCGAGCACCCTTCGACTGTGCTCCACGATGAAGGATCTATCGATATCAACCACGTCGAGAACATACTAACCCTGTAGAGTAAATATTATGTTGCAAGAAAAATGTTATGCAAGAAAAGTCTATCTATATGTTTCTTATTTGAAAAAAGAGATTAGATGGTCAGCATAAGGGAAACCTAATTACAGGATTGAATGTTGCATGAATTCAAAGAAGAAATTGAACTGATTACAATTAAAATCATATATAGTTTATACAATATGTAGTAGATATTAAAATCTGTGAAATGTCAGCAGAGGGTTTTAAGATTTCCTAGGGTTATCGAAGAGTTTATAACAATTTTTGTATTTTTCCAAAAGAAAAAAGAATGCTTCGGGATCTTTAATTTTTATTCAATGCGTGTAGGTTCCAATTTATTTTAAATTCTTCCTTATTCTATTACACGATTGTTGTGAAAGTTATCTGTAATTATTATTACATAAATACGTGCAACGCGCAATCTATTTATTATCAAATCAATAAAATGATTGGTGTCAAATTGCCTACGATAAAGTTACGGAATATGTCATTTTGGAGAATTGAATATGCGGCTAAACGCAGCATGCATCATGTGAATCGTGTTGAACTGTAACGACTGACAAAATCATGTTCGGTCGAATTAAGTTCGGAGCAACAATTAAACTGCAATCGAGTTTCATATACTATACGAGCACTGATACACGAACATGATCTATTCATTGATGGTACCTCCCTTAGTTAACCGCAACTCGAAACGTTATGGTATTTCAGTGTTATTGACATTTAGCCGGTAGGATTGCACGATTTAACGAAATTGCGCAATCACTGCAATCACTCCTTCATTAGCTTTGCTATTAAATCTCCTAAGCTATATAATGGTACATATTTTTTTTAGAAATAGATGGAAGTTTGCTTTTCAAAACGTCGAAACTCGAGTCTAAAATTGTACGAAGTCTTGATACACTTGAAACCTGAAATGTTCATTTAAAAGAGGAAAGAAACATTTTGTCAACGATTAAACTTTAATAACGTTTCTATAAAAAAATGAAGTTCGAAATCTTGATTAAACATGGTTACCTAGTACTTCGTAAACCTACGACTGGTCGCATAAGCAAATCTTCTTGCTCAAATATTTCAATAGCTATTAACATCAAATACGCCAGGGTAAAAAGAGATAAATGTGCTAAATTATACTGGATATTTATATGAACGTATTTATCAAGCAAGCACTCGACGAATCACCCACGTAAATCGACATACCACGAGTTCTGCACGCCTAGCTCGATTACGAGGCAAACGCGGCTGACAAAACATTCGTTTATGACCGAGCACGCGATTAATATCGAGCGGAAACGATTGGTAAAATAATACAAACCGCCACCGCAATTTCACCTTTCACCGAAAATGAAATTTCCACGCGTCTCTGCCCATCCTGCCGATCGATTCATCTGTCGTTCGTGCCGCGTGCTATTAAGGGTGAATTGACCGAAACGAATCGGTCAGATGTTTACTGCACAATATGATTCATTGCCAGTGTAATATTTATAAAGGATGGGGCAAAAGTAACTCCCTTACAGAAGTATGTTGGCATTTCTTATCTAACAGGATATTACAGATAGGAACACACTCATGTTACGTCACGTGGTATCACGTGCTATCGCATTATTTTTCCATGTGAAAAGCGTGACGTGAATATAATTTATTTCCAAAGAGATTTTTCTTACCGAGGAAAATGTGTAGAATAACATTGTAGGAATTTTACGTGCCATTCACGTGGCATGGCATAAATGTGTTTCTACCTTAACTCTTATTTATTTCTTTGCAAGCAGACATTTAGTCGAAATCACTTTTGCAAAATGTAAAAGGGAAACTTGAAACTGTAAGTAAACATCATGCATGCATTAACCTTTTGCAGTCCAGATATTTTTGAACAATACTTCTCGCTGGGTCAAATTTAAAATTTACCCTTTTTTCATCGTTGTCAATACCGAATTGGAATACATCTTCGCTACTGCTAACATCGTCGCCGTCAATCGAATCTTCTCCCTTGTTTTCCGATATATTTTACCGTCAGAAAACAAAGCAAAATGTTCAAAAATTTAATGTTTATTTCAAATGTAACATGCAAAATTTAATCTCTAATTAGAGCAAGAATATAATCACGCTTTTCTTGCACTAAATATACCTACCAAACTAAAATTGCATCTTAGTTAATGTGAAAAGATAGAGAAGATAGTTACCGTATACTCGTATAAAACTTATGATGCAACAAAGTAATAAAAGTATTACTAGATAAGATATTAAACGCGATAATAATTGCAGGTAACGAAATTATTTTTCGTCACAATGTGTCACGACACTCGATCGCAAAGGGTTAATACTATATTGTTTCATTTACCTCCTAATAGGAACCACACCAAAACGTGAAGATACTTTTGCCCCACCTTTTATTAGTGAGCAATGCTTATTCTATGAACAAATGATTTGACAGAAAATTTTACAAGTGCTGTTATGGTAATCACACATGTCAAGATTAGAAGACAATTGCCTATCATTTGGAATATTGATAAGGAGACTAATTATTTTGTTTAATCTGATTCAATTTTTATCCGCGGAAAGATTTCCCAGAAGTCATTACTATTCAAGTTCCCGGTAGTAATGCTTCATTAGTATGCTTTTGCATACATTACAAAGCATAGTTTGCTCATAAATACGACATAGACATATAGAGAGATCAATAATAAAGTCCAGACTTACGAGACCTATTATACTGGAGCTCGACACAAATGCACATTTGTTTGGCATAGTTTAACGTTAGCACTACTGGCGATTAAAGTGTACTTGTATCAAGGCAATCAACAAGATAGATAGTTGCAAACATATATAATATAAGGGAAGCGAATCTTCGTTTACTCCGTTTATAGAAAATTACTGAATATTTTTAAAAATGCACTTGTGTAAATTTATACAACTTTTACATGAAATTATAAGTAGACCAGTTTGACTATCTTCGTAGTTGTAGTATTAAAAATCAATTTGACATAAACGAGACAATTCATAAATGAATTTTATAAGAGTGCTGCGAATTTTTATGCATTTATTGGAAATTTAAATGTTTAGAAAGGCACAGAATGCATGTAAGAATTATTCAAAGTGAAACATAAACTATTGTACCTTGAGGGTGGAACAACTCTTCATTTAGACTGAATTTTTTTAATTTTGTCAATAAAACTAAATATGAATTTGCATAAAAATCCGCAGTCCAGTTATCATTTAAAGTAATAAGAAAAGAAAAATGGAATTCAATGTCTTTATGTCAAGTTGGTATAAATCTTCATAAATATGAGTAAGGAATGAAAGAATTTTATACTTGAAATAAATATCTGGTAGAAATATTTAAGCATGCATCAATTAGGTATGACATCAAGTAATCGTTGAAGTAATATCGACTTCAACAAGTATAGACAATCAAGATTTGAATTATGCACTAGCACGCAAGTGGAATAAATCCATAAATGCCATAAACGTATCATACTTTAATTCCAAACAAGTTGCTCTCCTAATTCAATATTAATGGATAGCCTCGTTAATAACTAACGAACCTATAGAGTATTTTTAAACAGAAATGCGAGATATTCTTAAAGGTTTGGAATACTGATTCCAACCACAGTTGGCTGACAATATTGCAATCTTCTTAACCCTTTCGCTACGAAGGACGTATATACAACTACCTGTCAAAAATTTGAGATTACTTATTTGACGAGAAGAACACTTGATTTTTTATGGAAAAATACGGATAGGTAAGTTTTAAGTTAATGCTTGCAGCTATAGAAAAATGATGACATCGCAATTATTAATCAATATTTATTTAGCCTGCCGCGGTTTTCGAGATTCGACTAAATTCAACAATATTTTGATTTCTTTAGAAAAGTTTTATAATTTTGAGGAGAAAAACCTTCAACTCATGAAAAACCATCCATTTTAACATAAATCCTGAAATATGAATTTAAAAATATTAGGTAATAGCAGTCTTTTACGTTTACTTCGAAACCAGCAAATGTTTTAGAAAAATAAGAGCACGATTGGATCGAAAATCACCCGAAGACCGCAGCAGGGTTAAAAATCTCACTTTACGTAATTTTAGATCATTTCTGTTTGCACAAATACTGTCCTTTTTCTATGAGAACTTCGAATATTTTCGATATTCCGATCAAAAGTTTTAAAAGTTCTCTTGGTTGATACTTTTTAAGAATCTACGTACGTTTAAAGTTTTAGTCTGAGAAACGGCATTTCATATGTAACAACGTAACAGTAATACACATATGTCACATATATTTTACTTGCAAGTATCTTGGAGTAAATTAACTTTCACTTCCGTTTCTCCTGTATCATCCGCTACAAATCCCTGACAGGATTTGCTTCAACAAACTTTCCCAAGAATCTCCTAAGTGAATTCGAGATGTCTCGTACGAATCGATATTCACCAGGCAAATGTACATACAGTGGGACATGTTGCAACAAACGATGATGTAACGAATAAATGCTATAGCGAACGACTTTTACCATATTACATTTTCAACTGGTTATAGCATTCCAAATTTTGTTGCTATTTCTTTCCGTAATATATCATCATTAAGGACCTAATTATTTTGCAAAAATCGGTCAAGAAACTCAATTCTTTTCGCACAGAAAATAATAAGATAGGAAATTGTGGGTCAAATATTCAATGTTTATTGCAAGATGGTATCTTGTCATAAAGTTTATCACATATTTTTATGTTTGCAATTAATTTATACATATCGTTTATTGTATTATACGTGCTGAGCTAAGATACGGTAAACTAAGACCGTGTAAACACGGGATAAAGGAAATCTAACAGAAAATTGAAACCGTGTTAACACGTGTATCGTTGTTAAGGGGTTAAAAAGTGCCTTCTACAACACGATTTCGCTCTAACACGATTAAATAATTAAGGAATAAGATAGTAGTTTTATTAGTAGGCTGCAGATTTTTTACACATTCAGGGGAAATTTAGATGAGCAACAGAGCACAGAATGCACGTAACATATAGAAATACATAAAATATTCAAAGTAAAGTACACGGTACTATATTTGGAAGGCGAATCAAATCTCTACCGCAACCTCATGTGTTTAATTGCGCTTCTAGAAATACGAATTTGCGTAAAAATCCGCTGTCTATTTATTCATTTTGCAAAATCAACGTCTGCTTCTTGTTCTTAGTAATATTTGGCCTCGTGTAACACGATTTTGTATAACTTGACATTTCTTAGGAACGTAACTACCACGTTAAATTGGGACTGATTACACATTAAGATCTGAAAACGTGCTATTTTATCATTTTTATGTTAGAGCTTTTATTAAATTTAGTAATGAGTTGATTTTCCCTATTTACACGTATGCTCACCACTGTACATAAAGTGATGGAACCTTAGATACGTTTTGCGCAAACAATTTTAGCGAGATTTTCTATTTTACTCTTTCGAAAAGCGTGATCGTTTATGACATTGCCGTAGCAGTGCCACTTAACGGCGTCGTTCGACGTACGGAAAAGAAAATTCGCGTTAATAGGAGCGACTCTAATGCTTCGGCCTACTTTGCAGCTGCATAAATAGCAGCATTATTAGATGCAATGCATATGCAGGCTATTTGCGTGCCGCTTGTTATTTTTAGATAGGAAATCATGCTGGACGATGCACGCGTGCGATCTCTGCGTGCAGCGTGCCACCAATTTTTCGTGTTTGAATTCGTTGCACTAGTATCGTTAAATTTTTTAACGGTTCATCGCGTGTCAGCTATTCCACGTCGAAACGCTCAGAGTTACAATCATAGTCAGTGATTTTTTTTTTTTCAAATTCACGGGTATTCGCTTGACAGTCTTCAGATAGTAGACCAGCAAATTGGTTTTTGCAACTCATCCAATGTCGAAGTTATAAAAAATGAAACAGAATGAACCGATACGTTACTATTTCACCTGATATTTAACACTAGAAAGATCAATATTTTCGGTCTCCTCTCTTCGGTACACCAGTTTAATACTACATAGGTTGGTGCATGTGAAATTGACGATTACGAATTTTCAACGCCGAAAGTTTAGAAATTCAAACGTTTGAAAAGTTGAAAGTATGAAAATTCGAAGGTCTAGAATTTGAATGCTCAGATATTCGAAAGCTTGGAAATGTAAAGACTCGAAAATTCGAAGCCTTGGAAATTTGACGACTTGGAATTAAAAAGCTTGAAAATTTGAAGGTATGCGAATCCAATGGAAATTCGAGGGCTTAAAAATTCTGTGGTTTGGAATTTGAAAATTCAAAGGGTTCGAGATTTGAAGATAGTTACTAATTATTCTCTAACGAAAATAGTAACTTTTCTAATTTGGTGGTTCATGCTTGTGGTACATATTATGATTAATATAATGTTATGATTAAGGATGATCTTCTTTTTCTTTTCCTTAATATTGTTAGCGAATATTATATGAACGAATGTATGTAACTACTTTTGCATATATATACCAAAACAATTTTTCCAAAAAGGGCTACTGTTGCCCATTAAATTAAATAAATTAATATACATTGGTTTTATATCGAGCTACAGAAATGTTAATCACATGTGATACAACCTAATATATGCATTTCCAGCTTATAATTTAAAACGAAGTTACCCCAAAATACAATAATTTAAAACGGAAAAACTTAATGTAAATGGAATTTCATTAAATAAGAAATATAACAGATGAAAGCTGATCAATTTTGCGAGTCACTGTATATGTGATAACGATGAAACGCGTGACAGGTGTCCCTTGGCTGAGACAAATAGAAATTCCAAGCAAATTTTCAAATTGATGTTGAAATGATGAATGAAGGCATTAGCATAATAATAGAATTTATGATGAAGTGGAAATTATATTGGGGCTGTAATTTGTGATATTTAGTAAGATCTCTGGCTGTGCACTGTCAGCTGTCTTTTGTGCATGAAGTGTTCCAATTGTGTCAAATTGGCTGATTGTAATTTACTACAGAGCAATTTAGTATATATAGTAATAATGTTACGGGTTATAACGTTTAAATCGTGGTTATTCGTGTTGTGTACAATTAGATAAGGTAGATATAATTTGTTAGGACTTTAATAACTCCCTGAAGTTTACCACACGGGCGAATATAATTGTTATTTTTGAGAATTAGAACATCTGCAGATTTTGGCATGCAATTTAGTTTATTACTAGGAGAGCGACGAAACCTTAATTACGGTTTAAACTATGACATTTTTGAGGCCTTCCAAGATACACAAAATATTCCAATTTTTCTTAAAAGGTTGAGAAACGCGCACTAAATATTTTAAAGTACCCTGAAAAACAACTTGATAGATAGGATACTTATTTTGATTTAACCCCTTGACTTTCAGAATTATCCAATATAAATTACATATAATATTTCAAAATATTGTGTTGGACATTCTGCTAGTACAATAAAAAGCTATCTGGAACATGCGTAGCAACAAAAAAGTTACTAGGGTAAGGAGTCGAATAAAATATCGTTTCAATAAGTTTTGAGAAAACCTTTTGGTCAACCCAATGAGTTAAATATTTGATCCAATAAAATTTAATCCAAATCGCAGCTAAATATAATATAATCCAGCTTAAAATATATATATATGTATATAAATAATTGCAATAATAAACTTAGACGACTTTAACACAATAAACTCAGAAGACTTTAAAACAATAGTCAGCTACAACTATTAAGATGATTAATTCAAGATTCTAATGGAAAGAAAAATCATTTGAGCTTGATCGACAATCATTGCAAAGTGTGAAATGGTTTTACGACTCGCGCAGGAACGTCCCGCAAACAATTCAACTGGTGGTAAAACAAATGTGCCAGCAGCACTACTGACAGAATGACGAATACCCATTGCTTGGTTAATCGTTCCTCGATTAATTCCTCCAATCGGTTATTTTTCTTTCGTTTCGCGGACAAAGAAAACCGTAATTCCACTTTCGATGAAATCAATCAAATCTGATGTAACGATTGATTGATATTGATTCACGTTCGCGTTGAAAAGAGATTTATATGCAGGTAGGTCTCGATTAGTGCGAGTAATAGATCCTAGAAATGGACCGCATAATTCGAATACTTAAAAATAGTATGTGTACGAATTAACTCGCTGATATTGCACAAAATTCAATGTGCATTTATGGAACATCAAGTACAATTCTGGTGGTTGAAACAATTCGCGTTATTCAATCTCTATCGTATGCAATAAGTTCTATTTTAACATGAAAGATGTTGATTTTGAGTCAATACAGTGTAAAACCTTTAAGATTTTAAGCGAAAAGGCACCGAAATAATTTGTAGTCCTAATACAACAATTGGTTCTAATTTAAAGGAAATACATACAGAGTCGAAAATTTTAAGCATCATTATACCTTAAGAAATTTAAGTTCAACTTCTATAATTACTATAAATCTTTTGAAACTTATATGAAAACGATATCTATAAGCGTGAATATCGTTAAAAAAATTTGAATTTAATTGCAAATAATATTAATAACCTTTCGAAACTTATATTAAAACAGTATCTATAAACGAAAATTTAAAAGTAAGGAGAAGACTAATATAACAATAAATTACCTTAATAACGAAACTTAGAAAGTATGGAAACTTTCATAGAGTTTCCCGTACAAACTTCGTCAGTGTGTTCGATAGGTGATAATAAGGCTACAATATTGTGTAACAAAAAGTTCATAAATGCTGTATTAAAAGTTATGACTAGATTGCTGATAATTATGCATTCATAGGAAATCTAAATTTGCAAAAAATTGCACGATGCACACAGTAGGTATGTAATAATATATAAAATATCCAAAATATTCGGTCAAAATGGTCTATCGTAATACCTTCAGATTGTTACTTATTGGGCACCTTAAAAGAAAAATTTATAATACAGAAATCTCTACTTGAAATGAATTAATTGCGAGAATTTATGTATTTTATATTACTTAATAAGTACGTATTATACTACAAAGGAATAGTCATTTGCAAAGCTAAAATTCTTGTAAAATTAAGAATTTTAATATAAACCATGCTTTTACCCCAATCTTTATAATAAATAAATTTATAATAAATTATTAAAAATACGCTGATATTTTCCTCGTATATTCGTATATTCTACATTTTTTTACTTAAGCATTTCTATCTTTTCCCTTCCATACATCATTTTATAGTCGATTTCAAGTTCATCGTTAATTAGAGATGTATCACAGTTTAAAGTGATTGGTTGCCTCCAGGACTCGTAAAGGTAAAATTCCGGCGACCCACATTTTTCACTGCCTTCAATTAGAAGGTATTATACATGGAAAATCACAGTACCTCTGCTATACCCCCATTTTCATTTTAGAACTTCAAATCATGGTTCGCTGAAACTGTACTTTTGCAATTCACAAAGAATTATGGGTGTGGTAATGCCACTTTTTCACTCAAAGGCAAATTACGAAATACCTTGCGTGTTGTACGATAAATGCTACCTTCAATCGATTAACAATGCCTTCTAGTCATCCAACAGAATGTATATTTTTAACTCATGAATGGTTCTAACAATTTATTAAAACAGGAAAATATGATAGTAGAATATTACCTAATATTAGGTCAACTTCTGTGGAATAGTACGTATAAATTGACCGAACATTAAGGTAAATGGCTCAAGCTTACCATCAAGTTATAAAAACGTACATGATTTTTATAATGAAGAGAATGCACGCGAACTAACGAGAAAATAATGTAAAACATATGTTCCACGGTGGTTGACTCAGGTGACTCATGGCCGTGTGACATTTGTCCACCATTAATTTTTAACGCATCATCCGAGTCGTGTAAATCAGGGGGATTTTGCAACTTTATAAAAAGACTGGTACAATTATACGATTCAGAACGGCAATCAAATGAAGTTGCAATTGCCGTATAATCGAGGCCATTTAACCCTTCCGGGCATCATACACGTTACTATGATTTTAATCCGGCTCAATTTCATATTACAAATTTTAACACCCTTCCAGACGAAATCTAAGATTAAGTTCGGTTGCATAGAAATCTATAAAATAGATGCGTATACTAATATCGAACTTAACCCTTAACTACTATTGTCGGTCTACGAGATCGCTAATAATAATTACTTATTCATCTCTATTTTTGCTTTCTGCATGATGTACGAGCTTGTCACTCTAGACACTTTACAATTATAGTATAATGTTCAATTATTGAAATCGAATCTGAAGAATAGAGATAAATGGGTACGTATTAGCAGCCTTATAGACGTAAGTTTTAATAGGTATAATAGTTAAGGATTAAGGAAGCATATCAAAGTTCGTACCGCGTTCTGACGTCATCCTTGATGGCTTAAATAGTAGAATAACTTTTCCAAAAACTGTGTAGAAACGTTAGCTCCTATTGGAAAAATTCAAGTCTGTTAACTCTTTCCGTAGCCAGAGCAAAGCATACAAAACTGAACATGTTAAATTTCCCATAAATGCGTAAAAACTCGCAGTTTTAAGTCACCAGACATCAACATATTCACGTGGCGATGTTCCGACAGAACAGGGCAGTATTCTTCTGTTATTCTACCCAACATTTTTACCCGATAATTTTCGATTGGCAATAATCGTACAAAAGATTTGGTTGTATCTCTGCACTTACTATTATGTCATAGAATTATTATTCACGAGATTAAGTACGAATAACAACAATAAAGAAATTAGTAGAGAAATGCAGACTGAACTGGGATGACGCGTTTTACAAAATGACACGAGGAATAGTAAATTACATCCCTGAGTTTCATAATTGACTATCGAGTGTTTATTTCATTCAGCCAATAGCCGTGGCAGTTGCCTTTCTCACGAATCGTAACAAGTGTGTGTATTTTGTTAACATCTGGTGACTCGACTCAGTGAACGGGCTATAGCCATTTTCACAATCGTTAAACCAAAAACAATGTCGAAGCGAGTATATAGAGATAGGCTATGCGGTTCGAATGATATTCACGGTAAACGAAAAACAGATCTACGCTTCCGGAAATGAATGGCGCGTTCGACGCAGCAATGGTAGCAGCGTCGAGGGCAAAATGCAAGACGCTTCCGTGGCAATTTCCGATCATGACGTTTCGCGTCACCAAAACTTCGATAGCGTACTTTATTATCACGAAATCAACTTGGTCAGTCAATCAAATGTTCTTGAATTTACTCAGCAATGAAAAAGAAGAAACAAGAAAGTAATGTTAAAAAGAATATAGCATCATTAATGGTGCAGTTTAATAAACTTTTCGTTTAACAATAAATGCGAAGACGTTTGAGAAGAGGGAGCCGTATAATTTTTAGATCGATGAAGAACATATGAGATGTCTCGAAGAATTGAATTTGTTCAGGATATCATTCGGCGGACATAATTTTTGCAACCTGATATAAATAAAGAAAAAAGAAAGGAACCGTAAAGTAAAAGAAACAATAAAACATAACGCAAGCTTATTAAAAGGTGCCGAGTTGAGTCGGGAGAGGAAATGAACGAAAGCTGATAACAACCCTGTTCAACGCTAGTCTCATAGATGATAAAAAAAAGGAAGAGCAAACGTAAACGTGCTAGCATTCACGCGATCGATCGTCTTCGATGCAATCGCGTTCCGTCACGTGGCGTACTTTGTTTTCGTAATGAATTATTTAAAGGCATGCGGTACTTTACGGCAACTTTGCAAAAAACAGAGACACACAGAGGAGGAAAACGAGAAGGAAGAATGGAAAACGGCCGATCGTTGAATAATGTATGGAAACGAGAGAGTATTTTGATACTTATGCAAGTGACGCGGCGATGGCGCGTGGGCGGATCAAAGATCGACTTTTACGATACAGTGGAGAACGGTGAAGCAAACGAAAATAAAACCGGCGGACAGGAACGATAGAGATGCGAAAAAGAGAAGGAATACTTTCGACCACCGTCTGGCCGTTCCTTTTAGCTCGGTTTTACGGTTTGACGTTTATTCGCGGAGCTCGTCCCGCGAAACGTGCACCATCGAGGATAAAAATACTACTTGTAGGATGTGAAGCGAAGGTGATAACACTTTTACGATTCCGTGACTTGCGAACTGAGAAGTGGAACTGTTTGCGTTAATGCATTTCATTTTTCTTTCGGTTTTTTGTTTTTAATGTGGCAGAGTGTCAAGTAAAAGAGTTGTTAGATGTACGGCGATGGACAAAGGGAAGTTTAAAGGACAAACGATACGAAGAAACATCGCAGTTTTAGAAGAAGGAGCTATATTTTACATTGCATCGAGTGCAAAAATATCCTAACCCGAAAAACCTAAATCTCTTTATTATCCGTGATATAGCGAATGTTGTGCTATTTCAAATAACTGTATTTTAGTCGTAATTCGTTGTCAAGTGACAAAGATACTTGATTAGATTAGAAAACTTTATTCGTTTTCTATACATATGTATGTGTATGTGATATAAAATCAATAAATAAACAAATGATTTGTTTTTCTTTCTTTTCCAATTCTCCATTATTCGAATACTGTAATATTCGAAACTTCTGCTCTGTTCTAGAAACCTCGAAAGTAAAAATATGTTACGAAAAAATATCATTTATTCCAATTTTCAGAGTCGCTTGATTGACGTCAGTTTTCCAGTCGATAGCAAATTTTCCAAGAGAATGACATTTCAATTATTAACAGGTAAAATATGTACCATAACCTCCAACAATCATTCTTTTTAAACTAATTGGTCATCTCGATAACTTCCCTTGCTAGTATCAGATTATTCACAATTTTATTATCTATTTCTATCCAACTATACGACAACATATAAACAATAATTTGTTATTTTGCACCTTGTCGAGAAAATTTCTATCGAGATTAGTTCCACTCCTAACAGTATAAATCATTAATCGAGCGGTGTTACATAGGCAATAAGATGTTAAAAATCACGTTTCAAAGATATTTCTTCCCCTTATTTGTAATGGAAACGCATAGAATTCCTAAGTTTTATTTCTAAGTTTTATACCACTTAGAATTGTCTGCAATCGCAACATATCGTTATTTTAATCAACAATAAAAGGGTCAAGTCACAGGGTTGCGATAGTTCAATATTATTTCCCGCAAAAATTTCTTAGCGATGTGAAAGTATGCTTAACCCTACTACTGTATTTCGGTTCTATTATCCGTATTAATATAATTTTTTAATTTTTAACTGTAATACAATCAGATTTTTTAACTCTATCTATAATTAATCATATTTTGCAACATGCAAATAAATTTTTCTTTAGATCTGTCAAATGGTACACTATCATAATCGTTATAGAATTAATATAAGATTTCACGAACACAAAAGAAGGGATAAGAGCACTATTCTATTCCGAATTATACGATCCCAGATCATTCTAAATTTTCTTTTAAAATTTTAACATAGTTTTCTTCCATTAAGATTCTATCGACAAAATAAAAATAGTCTATAAATTGCCTAAGTAGGTCTATTTTAATTTTCAGCTGATATTTCTATGTTTTAAATATTATTCTAGGCAATACGTTGTTCGTGAAAGAAAACGAAAATGCCTCTAATTGGTCCGTGGTCACAATTTTATTAGATTAATCCCATTTTTCCTCAACCTGCACAATGCTACCGCATCAATGGAGTCACTATGGCGTTATGATGGCTTTCAACGTGAAGCATTCACAACAAGCGACGCATTCGCGCGTGCCATAAAAGCCCTCCTCTGCCTACGAACGCGAGGTTCAGCAGGCAGGTTGAAAATTCAGCGTGGGCTGGCTGTGAAAATAGAAAAGCGAACGAGGATGCTTTCCACGCCACGGGTTTTGCCATTGGGAATTCCCATGAGCGATCAAAGAACACCTTGGCTGCGTTTTGTCGCGTGAAACGGACCAATATGAACGGTGAACAATGAAACACGTACAGGTGAATCTCCTACAACGCGGTACATTTACAACGTGGTTTCGCTACAACGCGGTTGGAAAAATGCGGAAATTTTCCTACAACGCGGTACTTTTACAAGGCGGTTTAGGAAATGTGGAACGTTTCCTACAATGCCACAATTCTATAGTGTACATGTATGTATGTACACATTCACAAATACGTATTTGTGCGGAAATATTTAAAAGAAATCTTCAAACGTGCTTATCTGCCTATCAAGAAGTTTATAAAGATTTTCGAAGCAATAGCAAACAATCTCTAATGACAGATTTTGTAAAACCTAAAACTACCGAAAGTGCAGTCGAACTTGTCGATAAATCAAGCTCAGATTTTTAAATAAGGCCAGTTAAACGTTCTTGGCCAGCTATAATAAGTGACGATGACGAATAAATTTGTTAGCATAACATTATGTTTCATTTTGATTTTTAATTTTAATTTCGGTTGTTAAACTTGAAATCGTGATCTTTTTAATTTTTATATGACGTTGAATTTTATTTAAGTTTGTTATGAAATGTTTTTATGCGCATATAGTTATATAATAAAAAAAGTGATCAAAATCTTACACTATAAAAGGAAGTTTTTCTCCTTTCAGAACCGAATCCCAGTTTTTCTATTAAGTTAGTGCCTCGTATAACGCGATTTCCTACAATGCAGTATTTTCAAGGAACGTATCTACCGCGTTTCTACCGCGTATCGCCGTCAAAGAAGCCTGAGTATCTACGTTGAAACGATTTATAAAGAATCTCGATTCACTTGTTGAATCGAACTGCTTCTATTTCGAATAGCTGACGTTGCTTTCTATGTCGAACAGAGAAATATTTGTCTTCGGAGACAGGATGGAGGATTGCGAAGCTATCGAGAATAAAGGATGAAGCTTTGGAAGAAACGAATACGTCTACCTATTCAGTGAAATATACTCTATGTTGAAATAGCGTTTAGTTGGTGTGCATACGCATAAAATGTCAGTGTTTTAAATAAAACTTTAAACGCAAGTGTATTCTTTAAAACACTGCATTATATTTAATTATAGTAGGTGATCAAATTATTATCGCTTACTAAATTCGAACAAGAGTGGAAATTGAAAATGGAATTGAAAATGGAACTTTCTTTAATACAGAATAAGCAAATAAGAAATATCGTTAAGATTTAATACGAATAGAAATAGATATTGTGTTCTCGTGTTGTTCCCTTATAGTTTTCAAATATTCTTAAGGGTTGCTTTAAATTGTAAAATCTATTTTTCACGGCATATTTTCAAAGAAACACTAAATAAAATAGTTAATTAAGACGTGAAAAAATTCCATAACAAACTTGGTATTATATGGATTTGAAGATTCAACGCGTTTCGGAAAATAAATTGCCGTCGCTACTTGGATAGACAAATCAGATATACATTCGATACAACTTAGTCTATGTTACGCTAGCAACGCGTCCAATATATTTCTCTTGCATTCCATGCTTCAGTTGCGATTCCTCCATCACATTTTTCTCTTATTTGCATTCACAAAACTCGTTCCACAAGTTTCGATGCAACCTTTACAAACTTTACCTTATTCTTTCACCGTACGATTTAGAAAAAGAGGAGAACGATGTTAAAGGAAGAAAATGGGTAGGATACGGGAAAATTCGTGATACAAGTGAGAACAGGATGGTTCCTCGCACAAGAAGTAAGCCATAATTTTAGAATACATCTACTCCTTTTTCGAGAAACACGACTCAGAAATTTCTTCAACCATGAAAATACAGACTTTTATGAAAAGTTTAGCTTATTTTTGCATGGACTTCTTCGATTGCACGAATTTGATTGCACGGTGTATAACGAAAGAAATAAATAACACGGGTCATCGATGATCGATGCAGAGTAAACGAAAAGCTCGATGGTGGACATTAGAGTAACGAACCTGTCGATACGTCACTAATCGCTTGAACGTTGCAGTATGTTCAGGAAGAGAAACCTCATCCCTAACGTTGATCCTTGTATTAGCACAGAACGAATCAATTTCACGTACGATGCATCGGGCGAAATGTCAGTTTTGAATATTAATCCGATCGAAACACCAGCGTCCCAATCAGATAGATATCAGAATATATCGATATATTAATATTCATCCGCGTACGTTACCGCTAAAATGATTGCAGCATATGATTTGAAAACAAGCAACGTTTCCCTTAAATGAATCAGCGCTTTATTGAAAACATTAATTTTCTATATAATTTAACAGATGACAGATAGATTTCTGGAGAATTTCACGAAACAAACTATTGCGCTATATTTGTTTCAAAATGATTTCAAATTGATTGGAAAGGCAAAAATATATCTATGAGAGCAAACACGAAATCTGTAAGTTTTTCTTATGCTGCTGCGGTCTTCGAGATTACTATATAATATAAATGCTTAATTATTAATTACCACGTAATTCTAATAACCTCTTCATTTTGCGAAAGAAAGACATGCTCCAAAAGCTCCAGAAATAGTCGTGACGACATTTCGAAAAAAGGTATTTTAAAGTTAGGAATCTGTTACTTTCGGAATCCTTTCCCAGATTTGAATTTCATTCTCTATCGACAGAGTTAAATCCACACTGAATCTTTTAAAAAGACACCTAATGTAATAAAACCACTTAGAGTGGTTAATACCAGCGAATCTCTCTATAACTGACCATCGGAAAAAAGTTACATGCTCGCCTGGTAGTTTTAAATCTCAAAACCGCAACACAGTTATACTTCGCATGCATCCACCTAATAAAAACTCGAATAGAAGAATACTCACACAGTGAAATGATAGATGAAGCAGATCCACCCGCCAGGGTGTTCCAGGAACACGTACAGCCTCTCCTGGAAGGTTTTCCCCTTCTTATGATGAAACACGTACTTAGCTTTAAAAGCTTGGTCGATCGGCAGATAAATCGGATAATACGGATCGGGTACACCAGTTTGATTCAAACTAGGCGGTTCAACTTCGGTAGCGTTCATATCGTTGTTAATAATATCGTCTTTGCTCTTTTTCCGCCGGTACTTCCTCTTCATCGGCGTGGGCACCCTCTTGTGGTGCGCCTCGCCGAATCGTGGCGACCGGAAGCGCCTGAGAAAGGTGAAACGGCGATTAGGGGTGGAGGAAGCCTCCTCTGCTTGTCCACCGTTGTCTTCCGTGTCCTCAGTTTCACTACCAGGCGTTTTCAAGGCCGTATCCTCGGATTCAAGGCAATGCTCGGCGACGAGCTCATCTTCGCTGGCCTGCAGGGCCGCGTACGCGGCCGCTGCGCTCGATCGCTTTTCTGTGAGCCTAGAGCATTGTTCCTTGCTTCGTGGAAGACTCTCACGGGTTTCACCTGGACATTTCCAGGATATTGTCGACTTGTGTGCCAAGCTCGGTACAACATTCACACTCTTCTCGTGCGTCGATTTAAAGTCGCGTTTAACCCTTTCGCTACGGCGGATTTTAATCGTAGAGTACGAAGAAATCGTAAGAATATTGAATTGCATTATGTACGCTCAATTCGTATTCCTCTTTCGATTCTTCCGTATTATTCGAGTGGTAAATACTTCGATATACTAATAATATTGGATAATCGTGGTTAATTGACAAAAAGTGCCAACAGCAAACACGCAAGACGCGAATTCTTTGAGCGTCTATAGGCGCTAGCGGTGTACTGAAAGGGTTAAGGATGCTCGAAATGGCGAGTTCGATCGAGGGTAATCGTTAGCTGCTCCTTTTTAAAAGCTTTTCTAAGTGTTGAGGTGGCTATACTATGTAATTTTAGAATATCTACATTGTTACTGGAAGGATATTGCGTCGTTTAGATACAGATTTTGTTGTTCCCCGAGTGATTGGTGTGGGTAGATGTCTGAATAAACCCTCACTTTTATCGATCAAGTTATATACTTGGCTTCAAGTCGCTTGAATTTCGAGTAACTTGACTAATATAGACGACCGTGGAAGCTTGAAATGATTTTCCAAGTCAAGCAGATAATTGGTTCACGTTAGCAAGGTACTTTTAAGTCGAATTCAAGTGACGTGAAGTTAAATAATTTGACTGATCATAAGATTATAGAATTTTTAATGATGCAATTAATTAAGACATTTTAATAAAATAACTACACATAAAACGTTTAATGCGATAAATGCTATTCGAACTCATTGTCATATTTATACGAGAAATTCTATAAAAACCAGCAATGACGGGTCTTTCTCGATGATAACATTTATATCAGATACTCTAGCTTGCTTTTATACCTTGGAAATTGCTTACTTCGTACGCATTAGGATTACAAAGGCAGGTAATAGACACTTGGGGGGAAGAAGAGACAAATTTATGATGATGGTACTATGACACTATATCTGAACTAAATTTCTATGGAAGTAGCAAGTAAGTAACCATCGTAAAACAAGATCAAAGTCTCCACGCGACACGTAGATACATAAATATTGAGTCTTTGCAATGTCAGTTCGCGTTAACCAGTAGCATAGAAAGTAATAAAAAGTTAGGTGTCCCCATTATTTTAGCCGGTATTGTATTCATCGTGC
Organism: Eucera pruinosa; assembly: GCA_028830335.1. Classification (NCBI taxonomy): domain Eukaryota; kingdom Metazoa; phylum Arthropoda; class Insecta; order Hymenoptera; family Apidae; genus Eucera; species Eucera pruinosa. The sequence continues at coordinate 18,480,821 of JAMYCR010000001.1, forward strand.
TTTGTTCCCACGCCATTTTGAATAAACTATTCGTCAAATTAACTAAATAGCTATATAATTACTTATGAAACGATATATCAAATTTCGGATAATACATTATCCATATACACATAGTTAATAATTCTAACCAATTTAAATGCCTGTTTTTATTATTAACATTAAATTTATGAAACATTTAATATAAAATATAAAGTATTAGGTCGTTCAATAAGTTTGTGTCGAATTTTATATCAAAACGACAAGTTCGACTAAGCGTGGTAAGTGAACCAATAAATAAAATTGAATTTGTGACATGTCGATAAATAGGTCTTTCAAATAAAATCTTTTCAGGTAGGTTTTAAGCCCCTACCCATACTATTAGTGCAGTTATAGAGCGAAACGTAGTTTACAGTTTAAACAAAAACGAATTTTAAGGAATTCCAACATACCAAATCTTTTATTGAAGCTATCAAGTGACTATGTTTATACTTTTATAATTGTATTAGAAGCACGTTGCATTTATTAAACTGACGATGAATTTGAATGGCTAAACTAAGGTACATCGAGCACTGATCGTTAGATATTTAAAAACTATAGTATACACATATTGCGACATGAAGTTATCCGACGACCTGATACAATGATTTGTTTAATTATTTCACGTGTTACGTCATGAAAGTGGTGGTCCATCGACGACAGGTTCTATCGTCGAGACAACCACACGATGCTGTCCTATCGTGCTATATTGGCAGCTCGATGCGGCTTATATGGTCTGAATTTTGGTGACACGGGGGAACAGCGAATTTCTGGGCAAACGAGTCTGGGGATTTCGGGCTTATCGATCGACACGGCAAATGGATGCTTCAAGATGTGAAAGAGTGTCGTTGTATTTGTGTTCCAATGGGATTGAGGTACGTATCTTGGGTCGTTTGCTGTGAATAAGCGTTTCGTTGTGGCTTTTGGCTGCAGTTTTAATGGAATGGTCCGTGTTTAATGTAAGATAGGGAATGATTAATGGATATGATTGAAATGGATAATTAATGTGTAATCATATAAATTTCTTCGGTTCTATCTGTATAAATTAGGCTGTCCAACGTCAATCATTGACCACGATTACGCCGAAATACTAAATACGGTTAACTTGGAAACGTTGTCAGCACGTAAAAGAATAACTGACTACAGTTTTGTTTTTAATCTGAATTGCCTTCAATTTCTACGAACCGGAAAGTCAATTAAGTTTTTATATCTACGAGTCTAGATCTATATACGGGTTCAAAAATCCTTAGGATCTTTACAAGTATTCAAAAAACAATTGTCGCTGGTTATTAGTTAATGCTATTCCTTTAAGTTCTAATCGCGTCTATATACACGTCCTTGCATTGACATTATATATCTATATTTTTGTTGTTCTTCTTTTCGTTCTTTGCTATGTTAATATTGTATACAAAGAGCTTAGACCTATTTATAAATAATAATAATAATAATAATAACAATATGAGTGGATGATGGAAACAATTGGGGGATAATAAAAAGAATAACATAATAAGAGAAATCGGGTAAATTAGAATTACTGAATCCATTAAGGACCAACATGTTTTGACATAGCATTTCATTTGCAATAAAATATTGTTTTCCAGTCAACTTACACTGCTGAATTCCATTATTTAACCCTTTGCACTCGAGAGACTACAAAGTTAGTTCATTTTAGGGGCTTAGAGTCGCCCCTCGAGTGCAAAGGGTTAATAATATTAATTACGAATTCTTAGTGATATAATTAGCCTCCGAATTACAGCGAAAATAGGAGCATGATTTAAAAATTCAGTATCACTCGAGAACTTTCAAAGCTAATTTATTTTGACGACTTAGAGTCGAGTGCAAAAAATTATCGATGTAGTTATGAGAGGACATTCCGGAGCATTGTATATTAATTTGTCTTGTTACTGTGTCTTGTTCCATCTAGTTTCTACAATTTTATAAAGTCCGTTTATGGTATAGTTAAAGTGATCGCAGCATTGGTCTTTAATGGCTTAAGGTGCTGTGAAAATTTCAATGCTTTAACTCCAAAATTACCGTCGACTAAAGTGCATCTACACAATTTGTACCAGAAAAATAAAAATGGTAGAAGTTGAATTTATTTTGATAAACTATATAATGCAAGGAGAATAACTTGTTATTTGTCTTTTGTACAAACTTTGTTTGTTGTGGAAAATTACGAGAGATGCTTAAAAATGTAATACAAGGTTTCTTCTTTGTGTGACTCATTGTCAGTTATAAAAGTTAGTTGCAATTAAACTGCAGACTTTTATGCACTCATGGGAAATCTAAATGTACGACAAAATGTAGGATGCATATATGTATAACGAACAAAATTATACGAAACATTCAAAGCAAAGATTGATATCGTTTTCCATTCCATTATATTTGTTATGTTCCCGATTTGCATTCATTTTTACCCCTTTTTTTATTACAAACATTGCTAACAATTTTTCGACGATTTCTTAACTGTTCGAAGTAACAGAAAAATATTCATAATAACACGCTGCAGAATTTCTTGTCTATACTGTGCAGAAAACTTTTATTCTACGTCTTTCTGATGGACAAGTAAAACATGAGGTGAACACTATTCACTCCAACACTGTGGAAGACTTTCAAATGAAGTATGACTGTGACGTATAAAAACTACCTAGAGGTTCCAAGAACAGATGGGAACAACACAACTACGTATAATACGGTGGCGCGAGAAAATCCTCTCACGATGGATTCTAACATATTTTTTTACCATCAGCATATTTAACATACCACTCATACTATAGAACGTTGTTTAAACTTATCATTTCCTATTTAAAATGGTAGATAATAAAATACAGTATAAAATAAAATATGAGCTACAACGAAGTAACGATAATAGAAAAACGTAAGAAAATAAACGAATTAAATTGCTAGACATTCCCACTAATTCAGAGGTTTAAAATTCGAAAACATAGAAATCCAAAAGCTTGGAACTTAAAACGCTTAGAAATTTAATCGATTTGAAATTCACACACCAAAATGGAAATTCAAAAACGTTGAAATTCAAAATCTTAGATATTCGAAGGCTTTAATAAATCTAAAAGTCTCAGAATGCAAAAGCTTGGAAATGCAATCACTTGGAAATCCGATAGTTTGGCAACTCGAGTGCTTGAGAATAAAAAAACCTTCAAAATTTAAAAGCATGGTAATATTTAACAGTTAGACTTAAGATATGTATAATCAACTGACAATAGAAAAAACAACGTTAACTATTCCAATAAGAAATAATCTACGCTAGAAGCAACGTATCTTTTATAATCAAGTTTCTCTCGTTCGAATAATTATGAGTGGTACGCTATATTAAATAATGAATCATTTAAAATAATTTCCTACCGTATATTATATTAATACAGTACATTAACATATTGTTTTAATATATTATACCTACTAATATAATTATTCATTAGTGTCAGCCACTGAAAAATCTGCCTGGCGAATTGAAACTTTTTAAAATTTCAACAAAATCAAATTATACAAAGTAAAAGTGTAATGTATAGTTGTACTGTTAAGCAAATACATGCATGTATGTATTAAATGACGCTTATAAAGAATCATCTATACTCTATACAATGGCTACCAAAAATTTCTGTTCCATAGTATCGAAACTCGCAAATTCCCTAATTTCACTCTAGATTCTTTCAGAAGAATCTCTCTAATCGCAGCAAAAATCTTCCTGAAAATTCCACCGATGGAAATTCCTAGTGGTTGAAGAATTAGCGGGGCAAAGAAATTAGACGAGAGATCGATCCAGCTATTTACTTATTCCAGCGATAAAAATATAAATTTCTTTCCCACTAGAAATTATTCAAACAATTGATCGAATGAAACTCACGAGACATTTACAATTTCAACGATCATGAAAATGGAGCATCTAATCATCTGACAATAAAAATCATACATTTGTTTTGTCTTGTTGGAATTCGTTCATTGAGTATCAACTATATTCATCATAACTATCTTTATTAATTATAACACTGTCTTGTTTAATAAATATAGTTTTAATTTAAAATATGCAACTCGAAAGATAGGTTAATGAATTTATATTATCGAATAATTAAGTCAACGTTCTAGCAGAAACTTTTAAAACAAGATAGGTATTTTATCTTGTTAAAAATAAATGCTGAATTTGACAGAAGTGAATTATTCATTGGTACACCTAATACGTATAATCATCTCGTAAAAAGAAGTTAACGATCTCTGTGCACACATAAGTTCACGATACCCATGATAAATAATTGTTGGATAATTTAATCAGCATGAACAGTATCGCTCGTAATCATTCGAACGACTTTAAAAGTTGACGAACATATTTATTAATTCGAAAGCTTGAAGTTTCAAAACTTGGAAATCCAAAGGCTTGGAAATTGAAACGCTTGAAAATTTAAAAGTTTGGAAGTTCGAAGGCTTGAAAATTGAAACGCTTAAAAATCCAAAAACTTGAATTTCTAAAACTTGGAGATTCAAGCGCTTAAAAACTAAAATGCTAGAAAATCCAAAAGCTTGGAAATTCGAAGGCATGGAAATTCGAAACCTTTCGAAATTCGAAGACTTGAAAATTGAAACGCATGAAAATCCAAAAGCTTGGAATTCTAAAATTTGAAAATTCGAACGCTCGGAAATCTAAAGTACAGGAATTCGAAGGTTTTGAAAGTCATACGTTAGAAAATCCAAAAGCTTGGAAATTCCAAGGCGTGGATTCCAGAACCTATGAAATTTGAAGCCTGGAAAATTCGCATGCTTGAGAATCCAGAAGCTCTTAGAAATTCGAATGTTTGGAAATGTAAAACTCCAATGATGAATTGAATAGTAATTTCTAGCGAACAATTTTTTTGTGGTTCAATTATGATTTTATTTTGTTATAATTGACCAAGATTTCTTCGTTTGATCGCGGGCATAACAAGGACAACGAAAACGAATGGGAGATTCGATTATCGACCACGTAGTACGCGACGGCTATATTTCTGAACATCAGTTGAAGTAACGAGATTGCTCGACATGTCGCTGTGTATTGGCTGGCCTCCATGGCCGATCGACCGCTTATCTATCATCAAAGATCGACCAAGTGAATATTGGAAGGTACGAAATTTCGCCACGACGAGAATTTTATGGGCAAAAATATACAAAGTGTCCAAAGCAATGTTGCAAATCATTTTATTTTTAGAGTGAAACGAATCTCCATTCGTGTAGGCTCGACTTCTTTCATTTTCAAAAATTCAAAATTGAGCCTTCTTTCTTTTTCTCACAATTTTTTGCTTTAAAAATGAATGTCACGAGAGAAGAACCAAAAAAGGTCTGCAAATTCTTCTTAACCTCGGCATTATATCCCGTTCATTTATCATCTCATTATTGCTGAATTCTGTGTACTTTTTGAGATCCTAGCAAGTCGTTCTAATTTATAATATTCACAATATTAATATTCCTCACAACAGGACGAAGAAAATTATTGCTGAACCTAATACATAACCAAAATGCAAAAACTTGTTAGTTATTACCTACAATTGTTTAACCCATTCGCAGTTTAATACGAAACTCGGGTAAGTAGTCAAATACAGCAATACTAAATTTATTACTTAAAGTTACATTATACGTAATATTACTATTAAAAAAGTATCACACACACATATAAATAGCTGAGATTATGTATTCTTCGTAGCTGACAATCAAAATGTAAAAAGCGTTAGAATAAACTAAAGAAATAGTTCTTATGTTACCTTTTTACCATTTAAGTTAAATAATAAAACTAATTATTATTACGTTGCTCGATAAATTCTATCTTGCAATTTTTTAATATGAAATATACGTGTATAATATTTCGACGTCTAAAAAAATCTATAAAAAGATACTTTTGTCATTTTACCATCAATTAGGTATTGGAAATTTTGGATGGATCATTAAGGGGAAGTTTATTTAAGACACTATTTCTTGGGCAATAAAATTTAAAATTTGTATGAAGAAGGAACCATATGACATCGAAGATCGTATGAATATTGATAGATACGGAACTTCGCGACGAGAATTTTATGAGTAATCGAAAAGTTTGTTGATAGCTTGCTTCGTGGGAACACAATTGAACCACGATAAGATATTTTTATATTAAAATTCGATAATGAAGAATTGCTAGAGTAGTTGGCACGTACTAAAATTTAATATTGCGTGATCACGTTTTCCCACGGGGTATCATGCTTATTGTTTGAATAAAAGTATCACCGCAGAATTTTTTTAACGAATTACGCCGCACAACGAAAAATGTAATTACAAACATGAGAGAAGCACAGCAAAGCCTTCCATATTGCAATACCCTATCAGAATATTTTCTTATCCGAAAAGGATTATCTATTCATTTGTTTAAGGTTACTTCCCGTTTTACATTATTAACAGTTAAGCAAAGTATAGCTTTATATTAAAATTAATAATTCGAAATAGATTAAATTTAATAATTTAGCTTAAATGTAATTGAAAAAAAAAGATTAAGCAAAATGTGCATTCGCAAAAGCTTTAAAAGCCAGGAAATTATACTTTCAGAGCACGGAGAAAATACAAAGCGAGATAAAGACACGCAATTGACATTCTTGTTACTTAAAGCTGATTTTACGAGGGTTCAGGAGCAAGTAGCTACGGTTATTTAATGATTAACTTTCTATTAGCCGCTAATCGATATAGTTTTCGACACTTCGACACTTCCCTCTAGTAGCAATAATCAAAGTATTATTTATTACCGCGCTTACATTCTCTGTTTCGAAGTCTAAATTTATGCAAAGCCCAAGTCAGTCACTTAGCAACTAAGAAGGTCACTTGTCTCATTAAATTTCTATGTATACCTCCAAAAACTGCATCTAACAGTCGCAGTTACGTCAGTAGAGCTTAACTTACATCATAACTTCGTCAAATCGATTTAGCCTTTAATCTTTGTCTCACTTTGTACATACTACGAAATGTAACTGTCACAGAAATATATAGAGTGTCATCTAATTGCTAATGCAAACAGTAACAGGATGGCGTGTATAAATATTCGGCTAAGACTCTTATTTGTAATATATTTTAAACAAGAAGTTATGTAAGAAATGATATAGTCCGATAAGAATAATTGATATTAAGGCATCAGTATATAGAAGCAACATATTTCTGAGAAAAATATAACGTCAGATTTAATTATTATTGAATATTGCATGGACTTGGAAATGAATGGATTGGAAATTTAAAGGTGCAAAAAGGTGCAACATGCATAGGATCCGAAAAATTACACAAAATATGCGCATTATAGTAAAAATGATGATATTTAGAGACTGAAGCAACCCATAATTTACATCCTGTTCCTTCAAACTTATTTATAAACATATGAATTCGTATAAAGATCCACAGTCTACCCATTACTAAATTTTTTAGATTTGCTTTTAGTCTTAGATTTACTAGTTTTGCTATTAATCTACTCATATATTTTTATGCAAATATATATTTTTGAAGATGTGCACACATGGAAGTGGAATTTGAATAGAAATTAGTTTTACCCACGAAATATAACAATATGTACCTTACTTTGGATATTTCATTTATTTTTGCCTATTACGTGCATTCCGCAATTTTTGCCGCAGCTAAATTTCTCATTGATATATAAAAATCCGCAGTCTATAATCATTAGGTATGAACCGATAAAACACAACTTGCTATCTACTAAGCAAGGTCGAATAGAACACGTGTACATTTATCTGAACCTTCTCCATTATTTGTAGATGTTAAATTGGACCCTGAAAAATTGCCCGCTCATTAAGGGGTGGCTTGTATAGAGGAATGGAAATAGAGATATTAATTGATGTCCATAAATTCTTGAGCAGAAACAACAACAAACACAACAAGAAATCATTCCAACACCCAAATGACCCAATATATAAAACGATATCCGTTAAATGAACCATACTAATGAATCCACCCATACACGATCCTGAAAGAATCGCAAAAAAACTTTCCCTTATCCCTGGCTTTCTTTCTCAGCTACTCAACATTACTTCCAATCGACAAAAAGCAACCGAAATTTAATCCCAAAGGTCACATCCAGCCATTATAATTGTACGATAACAAGAAACCATCGAAAACTCAATCAATTAGTATAAAATTCAACGATAATCGACGATATCTGACATAGAATTTCCATTTCTTCCTATCTGTGGTAGTAGAAACTTGAAACTCAGATGAATATCGTCAGATATGGTTGATTCATTCCTAACGATGTATGATAAAATGTAGAAGATTGAATATAAATGTTCGTTGACATGTATACACTACCGTTCATAAGTATTCGGACACTTTTTGTGAAATTAACGCACCGTAATAATAATGCAATTAGGCCAGTTTGTACATAGTACGAAACCCGTGGAAATACTCTGAAACGATACGTAATTTTCGCAAAAGTATTAATTTTTCTACAATATCGGAAGGCGCACATTTTGAGAAGACTTATCATTATTCTTTATAATCTTCTCACTTTACGAAACCAATAAAATATACCTATATAAAATATTTTGTTCAAATGTGCACATGCTCATTTAAAACGGCCATTTTTCGTCCACTGAAAACGTGTATCATTTAACTGTGTGCACTTGAAAATAGCAACCGATTTTTTTTTTTTTTGTATAAAAACTTCGGATTACTGATGGATTCTTCTTTTATTGCCTTTATGCCTTTCCAGATTGATATTTTAGAAGAGTTGGACAATTTTCAAATATAAATAGTTCAAAGATTGCGAGAACTTTTAAAACGACCTAATAATTGAACTTGAATGAAGTCGCCCGAATAAAATTACAACAGCTGAGCCTCCAGTTCACGTTACAGATGTCGGACAAGGCTTGGTGCACGGATCGAAATAAAAATCCGCGAGCAGTGCATGTGAATGCTAGATACCAGTACACGCTACGCCGATAAATTGCTTCGAATTATCTGCACGCTCATCGCCGGTACTTCCTCTTCTTCTTCGAGCAGCCTCTACAGGGCGTACAGATAAATTCTAACGATTACATGCAATTTCCCCGGGACATTAACGAACGAAGAATCGGAAGTTCGAGCGACTATAGCGAGCTGCAAGATATTCATCGAGAACCACTACTTCGCTTCGAACCAAACGGATTTGCTACTTCTAAAAAAAGAAGAGAAAAGAATAGGAAGAAAGAAGAGAAAGAAAGGGGTCGTCCGATATTTCTCCTACATTTCAACGATATTTTTAAGCATCGCTAGCTTGACGTTCCTAACTTAAATTTTTAAGAAATACGTAGTATAAGTAATTACATTAAAAGGCCAAAAACAAAAAAAAATGATTTCTCCAATTAACGAACATTATTAGCCAATCAATACCAGTGAATAAACACTTTTAACTAATGAATGAACGATACTTTCTCTTCTTTTTCTTCCTTTAATAACTTACTTTACTCGTTTCCTCTATTTAATGTTCATTGATTGGTAAATATGTGCATCTACTCTATTTTCTTCCGTTTGGAAAAAATGTTAAGGTCTGTACGAACACTTTCGTGAGTGACTGTACATCTACGGTACATTGAAACCTCCATTAATCTAATTGTAAGCAAGTTCCCATTTTCTACCAGACAAATGATACCCACCCTTTTGTTCTACCTTTAAACAATAAATTGCACGAAATTTCTCTACCGAACATTTTACCCACGTAGAAACTTGCTAGCAGTCAGAAGTCCTGTTAAGAATATGTTAACCCAATGTTGGAAACGGTGAATACGAATAATTCAAGTTTCTAGCATCAGCTGCAGGCAAGTTTCTCGTGCAGGAGGAACGTCCAACGTCGTTAGAGAGAGAGAGGGCTCCTTGAATCGTTACGAAATCCAGTAACGGTTGCAATTGTACTCTATACTCCAGGCGAATTTTCGTGGGATTTAATTAGACTGTATTACCATTGCGATCATCTAACTTTAACGTCGACTGAAACCTGTCAACTTGTATTACGCGTGGTAAAGTAATAGATATTAACGAGCAACATATACACTACCATTCAGAAGTACTCGGATACTTGACACGATCGGATCGAGAAGGCTTGTATCTTTGTATATACACGTGTATTTTAAACGCGTTTAAATAAGTAACGGTCTGTCATGTCTATTATGATGCAAAAGATCCATGATGTATTGTGTATATTAAGAATCCGATCAATAAATGGATGCAAATGAAACACAACTAAACTTAAATTTAAACCATGAAAAATTATAACAATGATCTAACTTCGTGTTTATTAATAAAGGTTAATTATAATGTGGCCAAAAATGCATAATACAAACATTCAGAAATACCAATTTAATATTAACAATATTAACCTAATATCGACAAATTAATCCTTTGACGAGTACAGAATTTTGTTTTGCAAGATAAAAATGTTTATATTGATTACATGTATTAATGTGGAAGATGAAAAAACGTAGTAAAGGTAATAACGAAACATTGTAAAAAACGTTTACATTGAATAGAGCACAGAAACAGCACCAGTTACGTAACATAAACCGTACGTGTACAGAGTTACTCCTTTGGGCCCAACAATTTTTGGCCGTACATGTACGGCTGTACTCGTACAAGTTCAAAGACACTTGGACTATATTTTAATATTCACATTTGCTGATTCCATTCTCCTTTCATATTATTATCCAACTGCGTACTTGAAATAAACAAACATGAAGTTTTACAGTGAATGTCATTTAATTTGAATGTTACGTAAGTAGTGTACACGGTTGCAGTTTGCAACAGTATGTCGCCCTTCTCACATGTACATCCAAACTTTTGATCGATGGTGTATACATTAACGGTGGCAAGCATAAGATAAACAGAACGTATGTGCAATCACGTCAAGTTGGAGTTATAAAGGACTTAATATGCACTAATGAGCACAGCTATTCATCATAATATAGCTCATTCGCTGCGACAATAACGTAACTCAAAAGTCATGATTTTTCAGAGAAATCTGTGTGGTATCCATATGAATTTCTTTCAGGATGTTCTGTACTTTGAGCAGTGCAAAATGAAGTGATCTATTGTAATTTGTGTGTCCTATAATGTTATTGGTATAGATTATGCTTTATTAGAATAATTTGTAATCAAATTTATTAGATGTACCAATATATAATACGCTATTCTTTAATGCATTGATACACTTGTTTCATAAAAAAAACTAAGCTTCTCTTTTAACAGAAATCTATAGCTTACCATAAAAATGGTTGCCGTAAAGAGGAATCGTATTTAAGGCAGTATAGGTATTTGATTTTGTTTAAAAATAAATAATAAATTTAACTGAAAAGTGAATTACTCATTGGTGCACATAATCATTACAATACGTTAATCCATTGCAATTGCGCGTATTTTAAATCTAAATTACTGAAGCAACGTTTATCAACTTTAGAAGACATTCGAATAATTGTATATGCGGCACTATTTACAGGACGAATCAATAAAACCTGCTATCTAAGATAACCCGTTATTTATTGCATTAATGAGACAACGACAATGATGGTGCTCATTGCATGAATACATTTTGATTTTTATAAGTCTTTAACTTTTTAGGATATCAAAGAGCTTCCTTTAGCTGAGACGAGTTATTTCAGATAAAAGTTTTTACTGACCCACCTTGTATAAATATATATATAAAAAAAACACACGTGTAAAGTTCTCCGAGTATGGATTAATTCTGCCTAAGACGTGAAAAGAATTGTTCAATCGTGCGGCAACAAAAAATATTAAGGCACTTATGGGCTATAAATAAATATCTATCCGGTGCTACTGTAGTAACAAAGGAATCTATGTTTTGACGTAAATCCTTTGATCTCCCATCACGAAACACTATACCATAGATCGAGGATCAACTTCGTTTCATTGACTGAGGAAAAATCGAGAGAACCCACGTTCTTCTGTTCCTCTAACAAGGGGAACACCCCCCTGTTGAGCTTATTTTTTTAGCCTAGGAATAGGATATTTTTACCACGCTAGAAGAAAACAAAAAAGTTTTCTTTTATGCAATCATCCCTTTCAGGTTATGGGGTAATATTTCATTGATCGTTAGAAACATAGACAATTTCAGTCAAAAACGATATGCATTGAATGAAAATCCAATAGAGAAGACAAAAATTCAGATTATAAGTAAATGGTTTAAGGTGCTGTACTTATGGTTGGAAAATTTTCAATCGAAGGAATGTTTGAGTCAATTACTTATTGCTTTACCACTGCATCAAATATAAAATATTGAAATATTACACGTAATTCGTACTTGATAATCTTCAATCTTATAAGTTTGACAATATAGTCAGGGTGAAAATTACAATTTGCTACAAACATAGGGTCTTTTTATTATATTTAGTCCATAATCTCTGTCACGAGGCATACTCGTCATTATAAGGCAAGGGGTAAATCATAAAAAAATTTGTTTAGAAATTAAAAAACTCTACGAAAGGGTTGAGAAAAAAGTTAAAACAAAAATAGTAGCAAGAAGCAAAGAATGAAGTTTCTGTTTCGCCACAATAAAAATCTAATTCCGTTGCTTCATTCGTATGTTTACGGAATCATTTACTGTTTAAAAGTATGATTACTCTCCGCAACTTTCCTTCTGAGCTGCACTATAACGCGAAGCAAGAAAGTAAAAATCACCGAGTTGTTGTCTAGTTTCCAAGTTACGTCCCGTGAAACAAAAGTCATTTAAGAAACATCACCGCGGCTTATGGAACACTCAAACGATGCTATATCCTTTGATATTTCAATCCTTTTTTAGTCACTTCAGCAGAATTAAGAATGGAAATAAAGTATAGCGGCAAAAACAGTGCCCGACTGAGAGTAAATGATTTACTGATCAAAAACGAGCACTCTAACGGACCTTAAGGACTGATTTTAAGGAAACCGCAGAGTAAGTAGCTTTCGATCGTTACCGTTAACGAAGAAGTTAAGCGGATTGATAATTTACAATAAAAACTGATGAATCTCGTAAAACAAAATAAAGGGATATCATTGTTCGAGTCGATAAATGGTTTTGCATAAAAATGCATTATATTGTAGAAGGTGGGTCAAATAGAATAGTATAAGTAGAGTGCGGATTTTTATGCAGATTCATACTTTTAAAGACAGATACAAGGCAGTGAAACTTCAATAGAAATGAACTTACAGATATAAAAAATATAAATTCTAACATATTATTAGCATATAAATTTTATCACAACCCATTATAAAATTTAGCCTTGCTAATATTGATAATCCTATAACCGCTTCACGAACTAAATAAGCTATCATAAATATAAATATTCACATTCCATAGTTATTTATAATTACATAATACAAAACTACTACTGAAATATATTAGATTCATCCTTGTGTACTTTACTTTAGATAGTTCATATATTTATGTATATCGTGTTCATCCACAATTCTTATAAATGCATAAATATCTGCAATCTAATTAGCAGATATTTTTTCCGTAACTCATAAAAGTAGAAAAAATTCCCTTTCAATTTTTCGATTTCAAATTCATAATTCATTCATTTTACTAATTTCATCCACATGTTGACACGGTTTCAATTTTCTGATATTTTCTAAAATATCACTTCTTTTGTTATTTAAGTATGGTATATTGCTGGGGATAATAATTACTTATTAAATCGATAAAAAAATTCAGCAATTGTTTTTACCGATTTTTGTGAAATAAATTAAACCCTAAGAGCCTTTTTATATTGTCGGGGTATTTTCCTTTCGGTTTTCGTCATCCGGTTAAAAATGAATATTGCGATCGTATATCAATCCTTGTTTTTTTTAGTTGAAAACAAGGAAAACAGCTATAAATTTCCTTTATTTTCAATCGGGTAACGAAAACCGAACAATGTGAAAAAGCTGTAAGGGATTAATTAATATGACAGCTATTTATAATTGAACCATATTGATATCATTTATTCTCCATCTGTTTCATTAAAGCATGTGACAAATTAAAAACGAACTTTTCTTCTTCACAATAATTATTGTGTACGGCCACCAATTTTCAATATTTTTTTTTATAAAACAATGCTTTCATTATAATGTATTGTAACAACGAAAGTATTTTCTGTTCTAAATGATACTAATGAGTGGTAATGTATGTGCAGTAAAAGCAACGTTAAGATAAAGAAGAATTAGTTCAACTTTTATAAAGGACAGAAAATATACTGATTATATCAGATTAATAGATCGGTTAATAGTTGATTAAATGATATCTGCGAGTGCGTTCTGTGATATATGATATAAAATTAGCAGAGCATGCAACGAACATTTGGAAAAAAATAGTTTCGACAAGTTTTCTGTGCAGGATGTTCCTAAAGTCGGTCAAACTGCACTGACACGTATTCTATTTGCGAAAGATAGCCCGAATTCACGCGTCTGTACAAGTTTGATTGTCGTCATGTTCGTGGTTCCAAACTAACAGGGCAGAGGCATTTTATTTTTAAAATACTCGAACTTGACTTGCTCTAACTACTGACATCATTGATAGTACGAGAAGTTCTGAATATTATACTGAATATCTCCAAAAAGAGTCTAAGACTTTGGAGCATATATTGTACTATCCGAGAAGAACGAAAAATGTCCGATACACACAGTGACGGACAATAGAAGGTTTAAAATAGGATTTGTGTATATAAATAGCTATACCACCCTCCTACGTTAAAATATCCTATCTAGTATTTCGAAACATCGGAGAAAATTGAAGTTTAATTATTTTCTTTGCGCTGTCCTTCGTTTCTCTTTATTCAGTTAAAAAACTGAATCGCTATTTCGCTGTGCAAGTAACTTCTTATAGCCATTGTTTGTTACTCTTTTCTACTATTTACCGCTTTAAAAGTTAATAGCTTCAAATAAAGCTGCAAATTTGATCTATTTACGAGAGTTTAATTAGAATTTCGATTTACTTATATATGTATCACGTTTGAACACATAGTGTTATGAATACATAAATAGTAACATAACTACACGGTGATATATGTATGCTCTAACCAAAACTCATGCAGATTGTTTCCATTTTAATGAGGAAACAGAGCATTATGGAGGGGAAACATCGTTCGCGTAATAGAGTATTATAATAACAGGATATGGAGATAATGGAGATTCGGATAACAGAAATTTCATATTTGCTGTTCATTAAACTTCCGCATTACATTTTTGCCATTTTTTTACGCAGGCGAATGCTTAATGCAACACGGAAAGAAATTATAATATGAAAATAATTCTGAAGCTATTATAAAGCCTTTCATCCCTAAATGAAGTTAACCGAGTCCTTTTGTCATTTGTTCCTCGTAATGTTAATCCTTTTGAGACTAAAGGGACTATACGGTGACTACAAAATGGACCCACAGTTATCTTAATTTTTCAACGTAATAATTTTGTTATTAGATTCTATATATAGTCGCATAAGAGTACTAAATATTTTATGATAGAAAATTTAATATACAGGGTGGTCCGAGCAATTGCATCTTGATTAAGTGAGAATAACAAAACGCGAAAACATTTCATTAACTTCCTAAATCACTGTAAATTAGTACAACACTGTTCGATTAATTGTAGGTTATTCTTAAAAATTTATTTCGCGATTAGCAGTGGAACAACAGTGGGAAAAAAATGGAGCAGTACTATACAGTGGTTGCCATAAGTTTCCGGCCAAAGTGTAATTTTATTATGTTAATAAGATAATGGGTGCCTGATAACAGCCGCCCATAATGCAAATATATTGTGTTACTGTAACTTATAAATTATCATCTTATTAAATTGCTTCCGAAAGAAATTGTATTAATGTGTAATTGAAATTGAAACAAAATTATAGTCTGACCGGAAACTTATGTGAG
This sequence comes from Eucera pruinosa, assembly GCA_028830335.1. Taxonomy (NCBI): domain Eukaryota; kingdom Metazoa; phylum Arthropoda; class Insecta; order Hymenoptera; family Apidae; genus Eucera; species Eucera pruinosa. Next base: position 18,496,705 of record JAMYCR010000001.1, read on the forward strand.
CCACTGTGCATACGAAAAGTAGCACATGGACAGTAAAATTCCACCCGAAATTTATTCCCCATAATGTCCCACGAGCAGCCCGAAATCCCTCGATCTTCTCGCCATAAACAGAGCAATTCTCTTTTCAACTTCCGTCTGTGTTAACTCGAATGATACCTGAATGCGTGCACTTCTTATGATTCTGATGACCTTGGCAGTTAACATGATGCTCGTGAGAATGATGATGATATTGCTGGCGTTGTTGTTGCTGCTGTTGCTGGTGCTGGCTGATCGGTGATTTAAGCACGCTCAGCACTAGATCCTCGTGAGAGGGTACAATTCTTGTGAGCTGTCTGCTCTGCCTGAATAGGGTCTCCTGTTCCCCACGATTCATCCTGCATCCAAGTCGTCGACGTTGCAGATAAAATCCCGGATACCATTCGTGTCTCCCTCGGCCTGGACCGCTACCTAGCATAACAGCGTGCAGCATCCCGAGGCTCTCTTGCAGCACGAACTTCCGTTCACCTGACCAACCACCCAACGATCCACCCTTTTGTCCATGGTCGTATTAGCTCTTTTATCACTGCACGATTCGCTTCTTATGTCACTAATTCAATGTAACACTCGATATACGGGATTTAGACACTATTTAAGTGTGGAAGTTATTTTATTTTTTGGGAATTATTTGACTTTTCTTGGGGATGTTTACGAGGAAAGGAGTTAATTGGGAAAGGGAGGGGGGGGGGGGGGGTAGGAGAATCTAAAGTTAAGATTCTCTTTTGACTATCGTTTGGTAAAACACTTGAAACATGATATTTTGTTAATAGACATGGATATTACTGAAGTTTTCGGTTTAATCTAACGAGCGATGATTTAATATTTAGTGGTGAGTTGAAGGAAAATTCAATCACAATTTTATAAATACTTAGTTCACAGTTTTTAAATATTACTTGAACATTGGGGATTATATTTTTGAGAGTAATTTAGAGAGAATTAATGGGTAGTTTGTATGTTAAGATTGTACGATCAATTTTTTAACAATTTTATGAATTAGTATTAAATGAATAAAATTCACTATAGGAATATACTGTTAAATACACGGTTAGGTATTGAAAATTGTATGCTTTGGAACACTTGAATCTTCAATGCATTATACAGCTTATTATATTAATTGGACGATTATTCTTTAATTAAAATTGCTTTTGGTAATTTTAGACTTGGTTTGCGTTCAAGTTTGCGTGACTGCTAACACATTCACAACATTCACTATTAAACAGTGGATCTCTGAAGCACCTTCATATTTTCTCGATGCACAGGGAATTAAGGAATTGGAAAACTGAAGTTAATATTGCTGTTCTAATTATTGCAGATTATCACGTTCAAATTCATGAACCAACTTGATCTTCTATACGCTTCTTACGATGAAAAACGACAAGGAATTAGATTAATCCCTTTTATAATTTAGGCAAGTTGTCGATTATCATATCGATCAGCTTAACCCTTAAAGAATTTAATCAAAAATATAATGAACCTTTAATTATAATGTTTCTTTTCCACGATTACAAACAATCAAAAGTTTATTAGTGGCCAATCGAGAACTCGTTGATCTCCATCCAAGATTCTTTTCTATCGTAATTCGGATCAATCGCAAGCGACCATAGTTCACACAGATACGTTTCGACCTCACACGAAAACTAGCAACACTTTTCTCTTCTTTCGGGTGATCTCGAAAGCTCCCTTTGGAGCACTTTCTTATCCGGTTCTCAAGGTTCTTTCCTGTGTTGCCTGAACAAAACGACACTCTACTGCCTTCCTCTGTTTCTTGCCCTCTTTCCTCGCGGCAGCATTGAACAGTTTTACTCGTTATCCAGCTTCTTTTATCTCACGAGACTGCTTCTTCGCGATATCTCTCGTTCCTGATTCGAATTCAATCCCACAGGACGATTACTTCTCTTTAACTGAATTGCTCTTTCAGAGATTTGACCAGTCATTCACACTCAGGCGTACACACGAACGATTGAATATTCACCGAATTCTCTAATATTCGAGGATTCGAGTCTTCGAGGAATTTTCCAAGTTAGAAACTCCACGATTTAATCGCAACAAATTTTGGAGGAAGAAACTTATATGTACATCTTCACGATAAGAATGATTATCCAATGATGACGATCGTTGCTTCGCAGAAATCTTCGAGTTAAATTTGATAATACTTTTATATTGCAACCCTTTCTTTACACGATTAATTTAACATTCGATGCAACAAAGACACACGGTAATAATAACAGTAATTTGCTGTATCTCTTTTGATTTCTCTTGTTAAAGTCTTGATGGAAAAGTGTCGAGAAGCACGTGGTCCTTTTTTACCTGCCGCCTTTTCTCCGCTAGCTAGTCGACGTACTCAACGTCGAGGCTCACCTCGAGACTCTTTTAAAGGGATTACACCTCTTGCTTTTCCACAGCAGCCTCGTCGACGAGATTGGCATTCTCGGCGAGTCCCGGATCCTCTTGTCGATCGCCGCGACACGACGCGACATTAGACAGCCAGCATTCGATCCCTCAGCCGGTGGAGAGACTAGTCCCGAGGGTTTCTCCAACGATTTCCGCTCGCTTATCTTCCAAACAGTCACGTACGAACTCTCACGGGCACTTCTATACTCGATGTGTTTACCGTATCCAGATAAAAGGAAGCGAAAGTACGCTTTCGTGTCCCCAGCGATTGTTTCGGAATTTTATTCACTATCGCTTAATGGCGGGGATGAAGATCAGAATAATTCACAAGGGGTCCTGTTGAAACACTTTTTCTTTGTATCTGAATCCTGGAATTATAGCGACTATTATTTAGAATTTTCTTTATTCGATTGGAAAATTCTTTGTTGTAATTAAAATGATGCGCGAGTGTCTCGTCGTAATTCAGATTATTACGTTTATTGTATTCTTCGTATTCGGATTTTTATGCTTTAAAAATTTGTACACTCCATTGGAATGTTCCTTCTTGTCAAAATTAAAATAATTCGCAAGTATCTTTAAAAACACTTTGCCTTTATATAAAAAATCATTATATTTGTAATTTAACAACGCTTTTTATTCGATTAGAGTGCAGTGTCTTTCTTCGTTGAGAGAGGAATTGATTCTGTGAGTTTTTCTGAATGAAAACTTCGTAACTCGATGCTTCCAAATAGCAAGTTTATTACTCGGCTGTTATGTTAAGACCACCGTGATTATCGTTTAAAAACTTGTTCATTCGATTACAGTATTTATCTATGTTTGTTGAAAGAAATGATCTGATTTTACAGGACTCTAAAATGGATGCTTCCGGATAGCAAGTCTCGTCAATTTAAAGCTCAATGCCAAGGGATCCAGGAATTCCCTTCCTTTTTAGTACGGTTTTACGATTTTTCTCTCCGCGACCAAACGTCTATTTCGACGAACGAATAAAATGAGTCACCGGAGGAAAGAATACGTATCTGTGTGTTAGTGTGTGTGAGTGTATTATCGGTCAGCAGGATGTGCCAGGTGATCAAGTCTTTGCTCTGACCTTTCGCAATCTTGCTTCCCGCGGGTTCAAGCGTCTCGTAAATTTTTTAAATGCGATCCCCGCTTCGTTTCACTGCCCCACATATTCTTATTCTTTTCCTTCTATAATTTTGCGATCGAACTCCATTGAACAAAATTGACAGAGACTATTGCTCATATTTTCCCCTTTCTTCCATTCGAGCTCACGCTTTGTCGCGCGAAATTATTTCTCAGGATCTACGAAGTCTCTCCCTCTCTCTCTCTTTATATATATATATATATATATATATATATATATATATATCGCTTCAATTTGACATCAATAGATCCACGTGAAAAGAATTTCATCGACCTTTATAAGATTCCTCAGCCACTGTATTCTTCCGCGATAAAATGAACAAAAGAGAGCTTTATGAGGTTCGATGCGGATCCTCCGGGTTATACGGTGATTTAATAAGCCAACGAACATGATTTCCACGGCCCTATCTCAATTATCCTCGTCACGGTTCGCGTGTTTAATGGCCGGATTACGTTTTACGAAGCCTCGGATCCGTTCCACCACCGTTATCTCCAGGCCGATAAAATTTTAATTGAAAGTTCCCGCGGGGACGCGACTTCCTTTGACATTTAAGATCCACCTATTTTGTTGCAGCGCGCTTTCATAGCCGTCTAAATACGGCGATCGGTCGCGATTCAATTTCGTCCTCCTCTTTCACTTCCTTCCCTCTTCTCCTTCCTTTCCCTCCTTACATGTGCACCCTCTTCTGCTTTCTAAAGCGTGACTTTGAATAATTTTGGGGGACAGGGATCCTTTAGGGTTTTAAAAATCGATTGCAAAAAGCTTTCGATCGTTCGGTGCCACTTCAAACAGGGGAACCTCCTTTGCATACTTTTGAGTTTCCTTTTAGATCCTCCATTTGCATGCTTTGCGAAGAAAGAAGCTTTACCGAATCACTTTCTTCGATCACCAGTCATAGTTCTTTCCTACAACGTAGCTTTGCGATTGAAATTCGCTTCTACTCGAAACTTTCACAACTCTCCTCAATTATTAACGTAATTCTAACGTCATTTTTGTAGGCAATATTAATTATTCACAACCGATGCAATCAAGAAGTCACTAAGAATCAGCCAGGTTCTTTCACCGCTCGCTAACCTAACGCGAAGAATAATTGGAAAAGGGAACAGAAAGAAGGCGAAGAGGAAAGGAAAAGGAACGATGTTTGGCGTTTAAGAACTTATTCGCCAGACAACACGTGTTTTCGCACACACTGGAAACGGAAGCACAAAAGAGTCAATAAACAGTTATTCCTCGAGGGATAGGCGACCCGTCGATCACGCAATCGCACCGGGGGATGATACACGAGGTCGCGTGGCAGAGGTCGAAAACGCGTAATGTGCTCAGGACGACAGCCCGCAACCAACTGTGGCTCCTGACCACCCTGTAAGTTCTGCCACCCACCGCAACCCCCGAATAGGGATGGCTCTCGGCGCTTGCACACCGCGCACCGTTTACGGATCGCACAGAAATGTTTTCATCTGGGCTAACCCTACCGCGTGACAAATCGCACACGCCAAATGTTACACCGAAATCCTCATTGTGTTCGAGTTTCGCCGTGTGTTCATAAGAATAGATATTCTGGGGCGGGGGGGAGGAAAGGGGTTCCTCTAGGAAACTTGCTGATCAAGGGGTTGAAATGGCTGAGGGTTCGAAGATTTCAGCAGTGATTAGAGATTTATGGTTTTACTACGCGTGAAATATTGCTCGTATGTTGGTGTAGAAAGATAGACTCTTTTATACCGATATTATTAGGTGTACCAATAAGTGATCTATTATTTTTTAATGGATTGATAACGTTATTTTATTAAATCACTTCGTCGCTGATCAACTCGAAGCCTATAAAGCGCATTTGTTGTCTGGATAATTCATGCTGCGCTGTTTTGGACTTTGTCAGTAGCATTACGTCATTTACAAGATCTATAAATTGTTGTAATAAGCGTCTGTTTATGTATTTAGCTACAATGTTTTTCCTATACACGTCTATCTTACATCCTCATAATTTTGTCTTAAGTTTAGTGTTACTAATGGTGATTCATCCATAACACAAATAAATAAATGATAATAACAGAAACAAAATTTTCTTTCAAGCGCGAATCCATAACTTGTCTGAAAAATGCAACGAAGTGTTACAGAATATTGACGAGCATTACAAAGCAGAGTTCATATTTCATTTTGTTAAAAATAAATGTTAAGTTGTACCAAAAGGTAGGTACACCTAATGTAAACGTGCAATTCGATAAATTATGGAACTTCAAAATTGAATGTGAAATATGATTATGGACTATTATGCAAACTCATATATTTATTAACAAGATTAAAGAAATGGAACCTAAATGAAGAGTTATTTTTACCCTTAAAATACAATAATTTATACTTTATTTGGATACTTTATATATTTTATGCATATTACGTGCATTCTAAGTCTTTTTACATATTTAGATATCCTATAAATGCATACAGATTCACGAGTTCACGGAAAACGATATTTTTAGAATTAAAAATAAATTGGTGGTCTGTTAATGGCTTTCGTTCTCTCCTCCCTGTCTCCAAATTGTAATATCATTTCCGAAATGCTTCATTAAGTGCAAATTATGAAATACAAATGTTCGTTGGGCCGCAGGACTATTTATAAAATATTCTACACGAATTTCACGTCGTAAGCACAGCGGTGGAATATTTGAAATAAACTTCGAACGTTCTACCGTAATTCTGATAATACATGTGTAACACGAATTCGCTCGAATATTAACATTTCAACCAGCAAAAATTGAGAAACAGATAGTAATAAAAAATTGTACAAAAGAGGGAAGAACGTTGACCCCTTGCCTTATAATGCCGTGATGAGTAATATTCCTGATGAATTTATTTCGGGTTTGTATTTTATACAATGCATTTAGCAGATATTTCGGACGCGTTATTGTTAAACAAAACATTGTTAAACAAAGTATTAGTTAAACAAACATATATAAAATAATATTTATAATATTATACGAATTTGTTTATAATATTTACAAGGTAACATTGTTCTGTATATAGGTTCCAATTCTTGAATTGTACTTAGAAGAATATGAGTTTGCATAAACGAGTTGTGAAATGCGGAATGTTATACACTTATTAAATATTGCAGAAGTTCGTTAACGAAATTGTTATACTAGCAAGTTTGTGTCAGGATAAATTGAAAATCTTTTGCACGAAAATAACACGATGCGAGATGCAAATAATCTTTTACACACGTTCACCACTAAATTCTTGGCAACCCCCTTCTGTGAACTTTCGTTTAAATGTTCTCTTCAAACTTTGTTTCCTCAAACCTTACTCGTAGTCTCGACTCTTAAGAGGATTCACTTATACAGTTACATACACAGTCGCATTCAGAACCACCATTTCTAAAATCTTCCTCAACTAAACAGTGCACTCCCATCTGACGCAAAACCTTTGTTATTTCTACGTTATTTGGTTAACCTTTAGATCATTTCTATTCGCATTGTTAGTACGAATGTAGGATGAAAAATTAAAAGGTTCAAAGAAAGCCTCAAAAATTGAAACCATAAATTTTGAAACAGTGTAAGTTCACTTTTAGACATTACACAATACGGCGTACGCTTCTTGCGATGCAACATTTTGGTAACCAATAACATTCTGATCGTGAGTAGCGGTTATCACTTCTAACCTGAGATATTGAAATAAATACTTTCGTAAATTGTCTGCAAACAGAAGTATTTTTTATAGTTACGAAAAAAATATGGATATTAAATACAAATATATATATATATATAAATATAAACGGAAGTGAATAGCTTTGAATTTAGCATAGCAAACAAATTTTGCACGGGAGTCGAGAAGCAAAACAACATGGTAGCATAGATAAAGAGGGATATATACATATTCTGTTGCGACTGATTAAGTTGACTAATCCAACGATAGCTTTGAACTGAGATGCGGAAGTTATATAGAAGTTACTGACAGTGCGAATAATTTAAACGGAACTCTGTGAGTCGACAGAGGAGCTGCTGAAATTATTCAAACGCCGCTGCAATAAATCGCAAAATCGTTAGGTACTGAATTATTCTCCCTCGCCTTCTTTTCGTCCTCTCTCTCTCTCTCTCTCTCTCTCTCTCTCTCTCTCTCTCTCTCTCTCTCCCTCTCTCTCTCTCTGTGTAAATGTTCTGCAATAACTTTTTCAGCTGATGCTGTGACTATCCGGAGAAATGAATATTCAAATAACAACGTCACGGATTATTCGTAATCCGGGTTTCGATTTTTGGGAAAAATATCGGATATCCGAATATCGGTTGGATTTACATAATTACAGTTGCTACAAGAGGTATTCGCAAATACCTCAATTTTCCAACAAGAAGATTTTGTATTACATTCTGTATTTCAATTGCAAAGCGGCAAATTCGTATAGTTGCAATAAAAGTACCACACCATGATAAGAAATTTAATATATTTGGGCTGAATCAATTAATACTTAAATGCGAAAACAAATACAGTGGTGTGCGAACACCTTTTGTAACCACTGTATATGAAACTGTTATTAATAATCAGTGGTTTTTAATCGGGGTTCCGCGAACTTGTTGCAAGTGTTCCAAGTTTGACAAATATAATATTATTTTAAATTAATGTCTCCCCTTTTTTGCTGCTGTCTAATCCGTAATACAGTTCTAAATATAAAAATGCAACGACAATAGTAAATACTTCTCGCGACAATTTTTAATCCATCCGGAAGATCGAATACATATTTTTATCATCATAGTAAGTTTCTATATACCAACAACGTTCATTGTCAGTTTTACGATCATATTTCTGAGCATAGGATCAGAAATTCGTTTCTGTCGCTGGATAAACGAGCAATGCGCCCCTAAGGAATCCTCAAAGCATCCCTCAACCCTTCTCGGATAGCGATAAATTTTCTTACCGACGTCAATAGGGGAGAAGGTGGCATCCCGAGTGTGTTTGATGTGTCTTTTAGCAACTCCATTGGGAGACCAAGCCATAATTAACAATTCAATAGATACGAAATGGCAAATTGAAAAGAACTCGTGTACATAACATATCGTATATAAATATGCGATACAACTTTTAAAAACTCAAGTGTATCTTCATAACTTCAAAAAAATACAAATAAGTATAAATGCATCCATTTGTCGAGCCTCGTTACGAAGAATTTCATATAAAAAGTTTCTCATGATTTTTGGCAAAAACAATAAATGGACCATTCATTTTGAAGGCGGTGTAAGGCCATTCTTGGAAAAAAATTCAGCTAACGGAAAATTTATGTCTTATGCGAACTATTTGTTTATGAATAATTTGCGTGTGTACCTTAGAATTTTCGGTTGTATTTATCAATTGTAATTTCACTTATGAATGGAATGGGCTAAATATTTGTTTTAAAAATGATGTAAGTCGATTAAGGACTGTGAAAAGAATATTGGCCTAGTTAATTGTCAAAAACACGATTCGATTAATTAACCGACACCTATTGAAGCTCATAAATACGTCCACAAGGTACGTAAATGCTACCAGGATTTTTTAATAGAGACAAACCGTAAACCGTTTAATATCTCAAAACAGATGAAAACGGACTTACACCACTTTCAAAATAAACGGTTCAAATAATAAATCGTTTGAAGGGATAATTTTCTATTGATTCACTCCGTATAATACAATTTTCAATTCTATTTTCCAATAAAGCAGCTCTCCTTTTTCTTTGCAATAAAAGTCAGAGTATGAAAATTTCATAGACTTGCCTTACTTATATACTTGACTTCGGTAAAGATCTGTAGCCATATTTATTATTAGGTAATAGAAGCGAAATCTAACTTCATTTGCCAGATTCAATTCCATGGTTTCTGTATCTCATAAAGCTTAGCGGCTTAAGATGATAAAACGACTTCGACTGATAAATGACATCTGAGGAAAGGTTTCGAGCAACCTTTTTGGTGGCTGTAACGCGAAGGCTGAATGGCAATCGATATAAAAGTAGCATTACCGGTAGCTCGTATCTTCGGACTTCCAACGGCACTGGTTGTGCTCTCGTTTTGATCGAAAAATTCGATGGTGAAATGTAATTTTAAGCTGACTTAGCTTTCATATTAATACTACATCGATTTCTTATTAGTTCGAGTATCCGTTATTGATTTTAATATAAATTATGGTTTTTATTTTTCTTTTAATTTATTTATTTACTGTCGTAACGCTTGCATCAAAATTAGATAAAGAAATGTTATAAAGCTCAACATAACTGAGGTAGTATAACGCGAGAACTTGCAATGAAATTACTTAACAATGAAATATCCAATTTTATTGACAAAAGATATTTATGTCGATAAAATTGTTACTATTATAGGTAAATTTTATTTGTAACTGTATTCAAAATATAAAGAATAATAAACGAGCATAAGCGTAATAATATCAAAGATAAAACATCCACTATTTAATCTTAAAAAAGGTTTTTATATTCAAACAATAATACTTTTTTTCCAGTTAAGCCAGGTGAACGGAATTCTCGTTTGAATAAAAATACCGTTCTCAACTCCTACATAACGCAGACAGAAATATTTCTGTCCCCTAAATAGATTGCATACTTTTCATTTACCCGAGCTTTTTTCTAAATATCACAGCGTACAAAAGATGAACAATATTTCATGGCTACCTTCCCTGATTAAATTAGCATTCATTGTAAAGATTTTTTTATTTGCAATGAAAGTGTTTGCCGTTAAATTACAATCAATAAATTCTCGGTACTTCTTTCGATCTTATTTTTAACTCTTTTCAAAACACAAAGGTTGAAGTTACTTTTACGGTTGGCAAATCTTATAACACTCATTCTAATGTTGCCTGTTACATAACTTCTTGACATCAGTAAATGTTTAAATATGTTTTATTCATGAAATTTTAGTGATAAAGCATTAAATCAAATGTGGCATTAACATATCATGGACACGAATTTATGAAACGATATAATAATTCGTAATTAAATATTTTTTCCATCGTCATAAACAAAATTAGAATGTGAGAAAGCAAACATTACACAGTGCTAAACTATTAAAATTATTCACTGCATATTAATGTGGTTTCGATTCATTCTCTTCTATTGATAATAAAAAAGGTAAGCGATCGTTTGCATACAATTGAAATATTCTAGTCGTTAATCACGTTTTTCTCAATTTCTTCCTGCTATGTTATCACCTTTTGTGTCTATCTTTGCCGATTCGTTCTTCGTCAGTCCATTTGTTATCAAAGCTTTCAATGACAGTTAAAATCCCCTTTGCAATGATCGATTAAAGGCGTTTTCCTAAGCGTGAGCTACCACTAAAGCAAGAACGTTGTTCTTTGTCTCGTAAAAGTAAAAGGGGTTGCCAATATTTGCAGGACAAATCGACCATTATTTTTATGATGCAATAATATAATATCTACATTATTATTGAAAATGATAAATCGATGAAAAATACACTATAAATTAGGCTTCGACTCATCTTTAACCCTTATGCACTGTTAATAATATAACTTAATAGTTCAATATATGTTTTTACATATAAAACGTATTCCCTAAATAATCCTTAAAAAATCCATGAATTTTGTACGCATTTTATATTTTAGGAAGAAATTATTAAGCGTACGAATGAATAATTAATTTCTCTCGTTAGATTAAACAATCGTTTTTAACACAATTAAGTACCAATTCGATGTTATATATGTCGCTGCTGAGTTGTAATTTTTTACAGCTTCTTTTCGACAAGCAATATCAAGATAAATCAAATTCAATGCGCCATTTGAAATAGTGGACTACTTGCTGATACACCTAACGTTTGATTTCTATTTTTCAATTCTTGTCAAATTGACTTATAACATAGCACGAGGGTTAAAAACATATTCCTTTTATCCCACCTTTCCCCTAACTCTATTAAAAAACCATAAAATATTCATTAAAATAGCAATCTTCCGCCGAAACACGGTTCTGGTATTTAAATCGTCTATTATAAAAATATATTCTAATTTCGCCCGCGTCGGTTTAAATCCAGCGAGAACACCCAAACGTTTCAAGGCACGTGTACAGCTCGAATCGACATTCCGCGGAACGAGTTCATTCTAGTCACGAATCAGCCGCGAGAAACGAACACGGTTGAAGTTTCCCGTCAGGCTCGATTAATCGAGCATCGTTCCCGTTTTCCAGCCAGAAGAAATTTCAGTGTTTCACGGCTGGAGTTCGTAGGTAACAGAAACTAAAGCGTTACCACGGTTGGGATGAGTGGTAATGGAGGACGAAAGCAACTCTTTGTGAGTAATATTTCCAATATTTTCACGGTACGATTGTACCGAAACACCGCCGACGTATCGTGTCGTGTAATATTCAGGGATTCTACGGTAGAACGTAGATTATCCGAATTAATTTGGGGACAAATCTGTTCCGTTAATCGGCTTTTGGGATAATAAACGGCCTGAAGGAATCAAATCCTTAGTTATAATATTACGAATCGAAGTTAATAATAGAGAATAAACAATTCTCAAATGTGAATACCTTTTTACGTAAAAGAGCGCGGAACATCAAAGAACGAAACAAATTTATATTAAATGCGTTTCTAAAATTTTGATTCCACATAAAAATCCGCACTCTATTCATGACAAACTTCTATCTATCCTAACAAATATACTTGTATCTCTTTCAGCCACAATCGATCGCAATCTTTAAGTAACTGAAAGATAAACGAAACCAAATTTCCGACAATCTCTTGTTCATTCATCCTCTCCGTCTTCCGTTTGCGAAAGAACTTTCGTTGTTAGCCGTGGCAAGAGTTTCGTCGTCGGTATCGCGACAACTTTTCCACCCACACGACTTCGGTGACCTCCCCTGAAAGCGTTCAAGCATCCCCGTTGCTTGTTTCGTGAAAGATAAGTCAGTGGAAAAAGGTATCGGGCTACGAGCAGTTGGAAAATCGAGGACACGGATTGCTGTGTATCGAAACCAGTTAAACGCAGCTTATTCGCAGTAAACTGCTGTCTTTCATAGTCTTAAGGGAAAAGTTCGATTAATTACCAAAGGAGCGGGCTAATTGACTTAATTAAATATTTCAAAACGAATGGCAGATGAAAATACAGATGCTTCGAGTGAAATAAATTGATTAGAAGCTCAAGAGAAATGTAATGTTTAAACAGTACATGAAACCTTTAATCGTTTCACTACTGACAAAGCAAATCTTTTAACTCTTTCATTATTGGCTTTGCATTTTTATCATCTGTCAATTACTTGAGGTTTGTTGTATTATATATATTGGTTTATATTTAAAATGTAAAGAGGACCTTTAATTCTTTCACCGTTGACACGGAAATCTTTTAACCGTTTTATTATTGGCTTTGCATTTTTGGCATTTACTGGGCATTCTTGGACGGTTCTATTATTAGTATATCCAGTGGCGTACGGAATTATTCTCACCGGATTATACAATTTGTTATATAATTTCGTGTTTACAATATATTACAAATCAGAGTCGTGGCCGAATATTTTCGCACGCCATTGTATTTTATAATGACACAAATATTCAGAATCGACCACATAAATGAGATCATGTTGTTTTACATAATACTCGTCTAATGTATTATGGTATTTTATTATATTTTATTATTAATAAATTATTATGGTATTATATGTATTAGGTGTGCCAATAAATAATCCACCTTCTTGTCAAACTTCAATATTTATTTTTAACAAACTCAATTATCTATCCTATTAAATATAACTGGTGTTCTTCTCCAATATTTACGCCTCATAAAATAAGTTCATAAATTCATGTTTATATCTTGGTACCATATTTTGTACTTCAACTGTAAGTCGAACTTATTATGAAAATAGCGAATTACTTTCTCGTACACCTAATATTATTTGGAAGTGTAAAATAAACTGAATAAAAAATAGAATAACTACACAAATAAATTGTATTAACCAATACCTAATAACTAAATTGTGTGCACATATTGAGTTCCCCTATTTGTATGCTCATCGTTGTACGTTATTTGCCTACATACTGTATACTATTATGCGACACGCAAAGGCTTAACCATTAAAACATACAAATCGATTAATTTACGTCCAATTATACACCAAACGCTACACGGTCCAAATATAATATCGCGTGTTCATATTTAAAGAGAGAACATCGTAGAGGCAACAGAACAAGCGACGCAAGTGGACAACGGAGTTGAACGCGCTGTAAATTCACTCTCGCCGTATGCAATTATGCTACAGCTAACCCATGCACCTGCTTACATCGCCGAGTAGACTGGTTAAGACTCGTGGGAATAATCCCTGGCTATGGTAATAACCAGCTCTGTTAACTGTTTCTACTAAAACGCCGCGTGGTCGACCATCCTCAACGGGAAATATGTGTGAAGTACGCGCTGTCTGGTAAATTGTAATGCGAACCACAAGAAGATAATAACTATTGGGTTTGTAATGCCTACAGTCCGTAAAACAAAAGCGTGGATTGCGATATTTTTGTAAACTTGGGGCGGCTCTCCTACACCTACCACTAGAAGGACATACGAAATAGGACTTTCTCGAAAGCACTCGCTCCAACAACCTCATTCATATATATACATATATACCGCCTTTAACCTTCCTTCCAATATCCCAACGTCTAAGGCAGGGCCTGCTAGGTAGCCTTACCGATGAGTCCACTAGCAGGCCCAGGACGAAACGCCAACACCCTTCCTTTTTCCCATTCTCCCCCCTCTCCATAGCTCCACAAACTTTATACAGATCGAAAGTACATCTAAAGAGCTAATACGCACTTACTTAATAGCGAGACCAGTTTCCATCGTTACCAATTATAGTTTCATAGTGTGTAGGCATTTTAAACTAATCATTCGATGTATGAAACAAAAACGTAACACCACACTTTTCGAACTCGACAGTCTATGGCTTTTAATGTTAGAACACAAGTTTTCCTCGAAACTTATATAATACTTTATTGTGTGCGTAGTTTCTGGGAAACATTTTGAATAAAGGAAAAGATTGGAAGAAGAGATGACGTAGAAATATGGGGCAACAAGATTTTCATCTTTATATATTATTAAAAACTGCAAGAATATTTCGACGCGATTATTAATAACGAGAACAAAAATGTTTTACAAACTTGTTACAATACTAAAAAGGTTTATGAAGATGATTAAGTGGTAAAAAGGACGAGAAGTTGAAAAGCAGTAGAAACTGAAACTGACAAGAGCTGATGGGAACTATTATCAAACGTTTTAAGATTTAATGAAAAGTAGACGAGTTAACGAGAAAACCAGTGGAAAGTTTAAAAGGAATATAGATAAGTATGATAGGATAGGAGATAGGATAGAAATCCTCCAACCTATTCACACTATCACATACCAATCCATACTCATCAGCATTTTATCTTTTTCCAATCGATTACCACTAAACTACTGATGTTTATGCAAATTCATACTTTATAAATACAGATAACCCCTTGTATAACGCGGGAGTTAGGTTCCAGAATAATGTCGCGTTATAAAAATCGCATTACGCGAGACTGGGATTATATACAAACACTGAATTTACATTCGAAAACCAATCCATTTAAATATGATAAACAGTGGCTCAAAGTAAAACTCGAACACTTACATATTTATGCTTTAAAGAGCGATTGATAACATAAAAAAGAAAAGTAAACAAAAAATAAAGATATTTTTATTAACTAATATTCAAGTTCATATAAATGTACGAATAACAAAGGCAGAAGTCGTTTGCGTTGATCTGTAAAAACAAAAATTTAAAATTTACGATCAACTGTTAAGCACTGGGGCAGATCGATAATATTATGGGGATCCATGTTAACTGCTGAATAAATATTTACAGATTTCAAAAGAAAATTTAAAAGCTACTGTAGAAAAATTAGGTACTGTCGATTGTTTCAGCTTTTACTAAGACAATTTAATGTAAATAGATGTTGCTTTTGTTTATGAATTTATATGGCCCTGTATAGAGATGAATAAAAATAACATTGTCTTTCATTTAAATTCTTTCCTCACATTACTAATCGTAAGATGTTTTAAATATTATAACGTGCACTTTACTCGGAATATTCTTTACATTTTTGCGTATATATCATATGCACCTTGTACTTTCTTACACATTTAAGTTCCTTGCTAAGTAAACGCATAAACATCCGCAGTTTAATAACCGTTAAGGATATCACGAATCGCTGGTGATCCTTTTAGCTACTCTAACCCTTCCGATTACTAGCTCCCCGATCGCAAAACCAGAAGCAATTTTACGATCAACACAACCGATCGAAAGGCAATCGTCCAGGAGTGAAAAGAAATCCTGTATAAGCGGGCAGCTACACCACGAAGGCATTCGGGTTCTTAACTCCCAGGAACTGTGCCGACACGAATATCGTAACGCCTACTTGTCACGATCCGGTGTTCGGCGCACGCGGACGGAGTAAGTAGTTCCTAGTGAAATGCTAAATACCGTCTACGACCCGCGTGTCTATTTATAGAATCGGCTGGATCGATATTTGGCCGTTATAGGGATAGTAAGACGGGGCTAAAGCACATGGGCAAGGAGGAAGAGGGGGTGTATAGAGAAAAAAGACGAAGAAGTTGATAAGAAAAGTGCAGGGGCCAAGAATAGAGGAAAAGGAAGAAAGTAGGAAGAGAAAACAGGCAAAAAGGCAGAAAGATTGAATAAGAATGAAGATAAGGGAGGGAGGAAGATAGGGAAGAAAGGAAAATCAGGGATGAAGGAGAAAACGAGAACGAAGAAGAGGAAAGAAAGAAATGTAAGAAGAAGAGAGGTAAAATAAAAAAGGAAACGGAGGAATGGAAATATTAGGTGTACCAATAAGTAATCCAATATTTTTAAACGGGTTGGTGAATTTATTTTATCAACAAAATAAGTTTTCTCTCCAGTAGGAATTTTCGTACTTCGCTCGAAAATGCGATAAATAACAGTAATTATATTCAAGCTCAAGTAAGTATTTAATTTTGTTAAAAGTAAGTGCTGAATGAAACAAAAGAAGTGGATTATTCATCGATACACTTAATGAAAAGAAGGAAAAGGAAGAAAGAAAGAAACATCGAATTTATCTTTCATTCTTATTTATATTAATTTATATTTCCCCAAAACTAACTTTCTAACTTTGAATTGGTTTTACGCAAAATTTATTGACACTCAACATTACTGAATACTGTAAAATAATTAAATTTGCTATAAACATGGGTACCGAAAGAATTTGAAACTTTCTGTTGAACAGTAATTAATTAACTATTAATTCTTGTCCTGCAGCCATACTACCAAAATTCACCTGATTAATAGTGCAATTATCAAGCTACACAGCGAACCGTTTATTATTTAGTTGAGTTACTAGCAAACCTACCGGAGGCATATTTACCTGCAATGAACATCGAGTTTGAAATAAACCATTTCTATATTCACATACCTCACTTATATCGTTATTCAACTTTCGTTATAATTAGGCTGCGGATCTTTCAAGCAAATCCACACTTTTACAAATAACACTAATGAAATGTGATCTAAATTGAGGGTTGTTCCACCATCTAATTATTCTCACTTGTGATTTACTTTCGATATTTCATACATTTTTGCATAGTATATGTATCCTGCACCGTTTCCCACGGTTAACCCTTTCAGTAGAATAGCCGTATGTATACGACCGCTCTTGGGTATAATGAATGATTCGTACTACTTAAAATTGTAAATAATTAATACAAAGTGTTAACGAAATATGGATATAAAAATGTTGTTAAGGAATACCAAAGATGACGATATTAATTTTACCATATGAAAAACATACATAGTACATCTACACGTTATTTATAAAAATGAATTTAGGTATTCTAAAAATTACTTACCGCTGAAAGAGTTAAATTTCCCATGAATGTATAAAAATTTGCAATCTACTTATAATGTCATGAAAAAGAAAGAATCGTGACTTCTAGAATAAATCACTCAGCCTACACTGTTTTATCGAATTCAATTATAAAAAATTGGACATTCGATTTCCTACATTCGAAGAATGTACGTGTTCGACAATCGACAGGTACGATTTAGGCAAACAGTTTCTTAAATTGCGTCTATTACATGATGTCAAAAAGATTTATAACAAATTAATTTGTTCTTGGAGACAGCTACCAGTACCGTGCAAAATCACGACAATTTTTCCTCCAATTCGCTGTTTAAAGTCACGTAAAAATCTTTGACACTTCTGTCGACTAAATTAAGCTAGAACTGTTTCCAAGATATACATACGTACAAATGTCAGCTATCAGCATGCATAAGAAAAAGTTGTTCAGAACAACGTTCTTTAACCCCTTGCTGTATAATGATGATTTACACTCGTGATGCAAACTATGGTTTAATTACAATCAAGACACGCTGTACTTTAGAATGCACTTTAATTTTATTTCGAATAACAACTTCAATTTGTAAGATTGAAGACTATCCAATAAAAATTCCGTTTAATATTTTTGTATTTTGCATTCGACATAGTCAGTATTAGGCATTATTCGAATAATGCCTGCAAGAAATTATTCGAATAACGTCCCGAACAAATTATTCGAATCAAATTTTATTCAAACAACATTTCGAATAACATTTTATTCGAATAATCTTCGAAGAGGAAGTATCAATAGAACATGTTTGAAACAAGAAAATAACCGAAGCTACTAAAAATACACAGTATGGAAGTAGAAAACATTGCCCGTCGGAATGAATAGTTTTCGAGAAATTTATACGGCGAAGAGTTACAACATATTTTAGAATCATTCAAATCGGAGAAGTGACCTAACGTGAGGTTTCCAAACAGTTTCCTTAATTTGAATTTAGCAGATTCTCTCAAGAGAAAAAAAAATGATAATTCGCTCATGAATTACAGTCGCGTATTGAAGCGCAAACGTCCAAGTATACGTGAACTGTACACACACACATACACATGAGAATGTCGAACGGAGGGAATCGCCCGAGGATCCGAGTTTTGTACCAAAATCAGCCGTGCAAATGCGAAATGTGAGAGTTCACGTTAAATTTAGTTGCGCCGCCGCTCATCCGAGCTCCGTGTTTGATCTCAAAGTGAACCACGACCTACTCCAACCTTCCCTCTACATTTTCTACTTGCCCCTTTCTCTATTTTTTACACCTTTCTACTTAACGAACTCTTTTCTTCGTTTCGTTTCTTTCGAAATTTCGTTAGACTGTTTTCGTCCATTGAAGTATAGCCGTGTAATTAAAAACACGAGGGGGAATTGTAGAATGGTCATATCTTTTGCATATGTGCGTATTTACGCTACCGTTCATAAGCATTTGGACGCATTCGTTTACATTTGGACACAACATTTATTCATTTATAATAATTCAAACGCGCAGCATAAAAAAAACGACAAGATCTGTTGACCAACCTAATACATTTTAAAATATTAGTTGAAATATATTATAATAAAAATATTTTTATGGGTTGGCCAAAAGGTCTATTTTAAAACTGTCAATAATATCTGTAAGTAAATATTTGATTCCAGTTTTTTGGAAAAAAACGTCGTAAAGATTGGTTATATTTTCATCATAGTTAATATAAGCTTGAAATGGAAGTAAATGCATACCTTTCCCTATTAATCGATGACACAGTTATTTATATTACAACATTACGTAATTTAGCATCCAAAAATATATAGGATCCATAAATATTTAAACGAACTGTCGGTTTCTTTTTTTTTATTTGCCTTTAAATAAATGAAGAGTGGTATGAAAAAACGTATTATTCAATTAATAAAAAATTCCTTTATGTTTCCCCATTAATTGGACTACTCTACTGGAATATATTTCTTAACTCTACTGTTATTTTAGTTCTGCACTTGTGCACTCTTTCTATCCGAAAATGCAGATCACATTTAACATTTGAACTCTGTTTCGAAATAGTTAATACATCCGTACAAGGGACGGAAAAGAGTGAGATTTAAATCGCCTGCTTTTACATTCTCGATGTGGATCTGCTTCATCCAATCCAACATAGTAAGACCAGGAAGTTCTCGTAATGTAAAACCATTTTTCATCGATATGAGCGTAATCCATCACGTCGCAAAACGCGCCATCATGTTGCACATACGTAAGAGATAACCGTAGTGTTTCATTGCGCTGCAGCAAAAATTGTAGAATGGTATTACGAGTGTTATTTGTCAGTCGCGGTTCACGGTTACTTCATCTGAAATTTTCACTCATCCTGTTTCTTAGGGTCTCGAATATCAATTCAACTAACTTCAATTTCTTACTTTCTGTATTTAGAGCGAACGCGGAGCAAAACTGTTAGGTTGTTCGGAAATAAATTGCGTTTTTCTGTGGTCCCATATTTAGAGTTTTGTTTTACTTTTCGCAATTCATTTGTTGCTAGTCCACTATACAAAATTGCCTACAGTAGCAAAAGAAACGAATTTTTCTTTACACGTGTTCAAAATGGAACGTAAAGCAACGGGAGCTGCTCGAAATATCAATTATGTATTTAATAAAGATACAATCGCTGAAAGCCGTTAAATCTAATTAAGTTCCATTTCTTTACTGTATTAAAAAAATATGAAATTAAATTACCGTTCGTAAACTAATTGCGAAAAGGGAAAGGTAAACGATATTGGAAAACGATGTGTTTCTAAACTTTGTTTTGACAGTGTACACACATAATAGTACGTGGAAAATCGAGTTACGAATTTTGACCTAGTAATTGAATTGATATTGGAATTGTTATCGGAGGCTTAAATTTTCCAGATGTTTGATGTGGAAAATTTAATTAAAATTGGTAGAGGGAACGTATGTTCACTATACAGTTGCAAAGGTTACGGTTTAATTGTACACTTACACGCTTCAGTGAATTTAATAAAAACATAAAAACGAGAAGGGCAAATTAGGGGAAATGTTAAAAGGCAAAGATTTTAGAGACAGTTGTGTAATAAGCAATACCCACTAATTAATAAACTTATCAAAAAAAGCATTCATATTGAAAAGCTAGAAATAATATTCGCTAGCGATAAAAGTAAAAGTAATAAAATATATATATGTTTTTAAAAGATATACTAAACAATAGTTTCAATAGATATTTTGTATCATATAAACTAGGTCGATGTTAGTCACATCATTAAGTATATAATATTAATATTAGGCAGTTCACTATTTTTGTCAAATTCAACATCTATTTTTAACAAAATCAAATACCTATTGTTCTTAAATATAATTGCTTCTGTTTTATAATGCTTTGAGTAGCTTTTCAAGGGAACTATTGATTCTTGCTCGAAAGAAAGCTTAATCTTGCGACAAAATAAAATTGATCGATTTAAAAATGGTGGACCACAAGCTACATGATATAGAATCGAAATAATTTTCCGACACACAAAAATACAAGAATATCAAATTGACTACAAGTAAAAATGGAATGCAACGATTGCTCTTCTATTGTATCAGATTTTTATTAACAGGAAAACAATCACGGAAAAGTTTCATTTAAGAAATTTATTGAGAAATCGTGGGATGAACTTCTCGTTCATTTAGAACATCTGTTGAACGAGACTAAATATTTGTGAAAATAAAACCATGATAAAAATCTATATGGAATAAAAACGCAAAAAAATTGAATACAACACTGCTTGAAATTGACGATGCTAATACTTCGATTATGAACCACATTGAACGCTTGTCAATAACGGCAGTTTTCCAATTTTTCACATTGAGGATGTACGACGCTGTGGCTAAATAGCGAGCAGTAAATCTCTTCAGTTGTGCAATTAGGCTGCGGATTTTCATGCACATTCAATTTTTCAAGGACACACACAAGAAAATGGAACTTAATCCTTTGCAGACGGAACAAAATAATACTTAACGAATATTTCGTTCAATTATTAACTCTTCGAGGACGAAACTTAACGAATTCTTGTTCAGTTATTAACAGCAATGATCGTCAATGATATTAACTTGAATTTATTATCTTAAAAATTGGCGTATGTCCAAAAAATTAAAAAAAAATGGGCGGCTATTTCACGTTCTAAATATAATAACGTGTACTTTAATTTGAATATTGTACTTTATTATTCAATGTGGTTGTACCTTAAAATAAAAACGCATTTAAGCGATGATACTGTATACGATTAGAGGAAAGTCTTAAGAAACTCAGAAAAGCTGGCTGCACATTCGCGGATTTCACCATGAAATAAATATGAACTTGTCATGCTGCCAGACGGGCTAATTTTGGTAATGGTGGGGCCAAGTTGTTTCGCGTTAAATCAGAGAATCGTCGAGGGCTTCATTAAGAAACGACCGTGGCTAAGATCACCTAGCCGCGTCGTATGAAAGACAAAGGGGAAAAATCACGAAGAAAAAAATCCTTCATTTCGGTCGAATCGTTGTCGTCTCGAAATGTTTCAAACCGAAATATTAACCTTATAATTAGCATTCATTTTCATTCAGCCGATAGAGTGTGCTATGAAATTTCTACAATTTTAATTTGTGGGTATAATATACATGGGTATATCTTATAATATTAATTATTATTAGACTGCAGATTCTTATGCGTATATGGGAAATTTAGATCCGCGAAGAGGTATAAAATGTACGCGATGTGTAAAAATATCCAAAATATTCTTAAATACCATAGAGATTCTAATATTTAGAGGGTAAAACAATCCCCTAGTTATTGAAATATCAAAATCTAAGTCTAATAATTATATTATTTTAATCCGTTGGCTGAACTTCTATTGTTATAAATATTAGGTTGCATGGAAAGTTCGTAGCGATATTTGAAAATTGCTCGAAGATTATAATTTGTAAACAATTATCAGCTATTTAGTTTTCCGTTCCCAAATTGCATAAATTTTCAATATAACTACTATTAGGAGAAACTCTGTTCAAATAATAGAGTCTCGAGATACAGTCTTCGGATAATGGATGTTCGGTTAAGAAAGGTTCAACTGTAATTGGATATTAAAGTATTAACCACCTACGGTCATTGAAATTCTATTAAATTCAACCACGTCTTGTTTTCTCGAGAAAAATCTTATAATTCTAAGAAGAAGAACTTTCAATGTAGAAACTAAAATAAAAATAAATTTACAAATATTAATAGTAAGCGTTTTGTCTTTGTCTCAAAACTAGGAAATGTTTTAGAAATATAAAAATATGCTTGGATAGAAAATGACCCGAAGATCGCAGCAAACACTCATCGCGATCGTTTTCATATGGAAGCAAACACGAATTTGTTTGGTGGACTCTGTGAAGTAGAATGGGTGCCTCTGCACCCATTAGCGACCTGTTTGCACACTCCAGCATTCTAGAGTGCTACTTCTTCGGCGCTACTTCATCTTCTGTTAAGAAGCTGACCTCGCGAAATACCAAGGCTCTATTGTCTCTGAAGTGAAGTGGCGTCTTCACCGGGGAAGAAAGAAGAGGATAATTCTATGTGGACGTGTCCGTCTATCATTGTCACCTGCTTCAATGACGGAAGACTATGGATAGCGGATTTCTTTGCTTTGCTTTATCCTTGCCTTCCAGACAAGAGAATTGAACTTGAGCTAGTTAAGATTTTCATGTGACGTATTAATTAGATCGTAGGCTTGCTTTAATCTCGTTAAACTCGATGTGTCAGCTTCGTAACAATATATATGATAGCAGAACATTTTTAGAAGAATATATCCATTGAATGTATCGATAAAAGAGTTCTTCTTCTTTAATGTCGTTCATTAGAATTAACAATATTAAAAAATTAAAATAATATCAGGTATCTATCTGTTAATCTCAAACTTTTCAAAAGCAATGTTTCATATGCACCAAGCTAATACATATTAATTTGAATATTTCACTATTGATTACTGTAACCTAGTACCAGAAATTTTTATCTAAAATTTTCAGAAAGGAATTCTTTCATTATTGTATGTACAAAATTCGAAGTAATTAATTCGATCAACTCAGGACTTAGGGGGGAATTTCCCAGTAACAACTAGTTATTTGATTAGTATATTTTCAGATGCTAAATGATCAGTAATATTAAAAAATATTAGGAAAAGAAATTGAAACGATAATACAGGACAATTTTAATTTAAAATTTTGTTTCTACGGATATCACATGTGACATATAATTATTATCCATGTCAACTTTAGAAATTAACATTTTAGGCCGCGAATGTAAATCTACAAGTTTAACGTCAACGAACATCGGCAATAATGAACCAAACGATATGAATTTGCGATACGTCGCATAGAACTATAATATTCATTTATTTGTGCAAATAAAGCATTACAATCTAATAGCGGAAATGAGAAATAGTTTTGGTCTGCACTGGGGGAGCTTCCCCTATTGTAATCAACTCGATGGATGCATTTGAAATCTTGAGAATACAAGTAAGGGTCTGCGTGACTACTACCCATTGCCTAATTTTCTTTTAATTAGCTGAATGAACTAACTATAGCGTCACGCGTACTACGAATACCCTGCGTGAAACGTATTCATTAGTATAAGGAAGAATACACAAATCCTGTAATTGAGATCAGTTTCTACCAATCGATGTTAATCGTGGTTCTGGAAATTTAATTAGGAAAAAGTACGTGATAAATAATAACACCTTCAATATATTTCCTGATTACATTTGCCTATTCTATAACAGCTTGCGCAAATTTCATTTTAAGAGTCATTAACGTTTAACTGGTAATGCACGTCAAATTGACACTTATCATTAGTGGTCATGTACGTGAAATTGACTTCGTATCACTGGAATAATGGTGATGTAACATTAAATTAACTCCGCATAATTATCGCAAATGTTTACATGTTCTTCACTACTCATCCAATTTCTTGTATTTTAATTGCGTCTGTAATTGGCTGCAAATATCGAACATATTTCACGTATATTTCTCTTATTTTTCTTACTGTCGTTGAATTAGAAGTTACCACTCATGTCATGTCACCACTCGAAGATTAATGGCGCAGTTTATTTAAGATACCTACTCTTCTTTTGAAAATAAAGAAAGATTTTTATAAACATAGAACCATTATAAATAATATGTACTAAAAAATGCATAGTTCCATGAATGTATAAGATGTTTCCAAAAATCGAATTTTTTATAAAGGAAGAACGACGAAGAAAAAATATGTAGCTCCCAGGTGGATAAAAAAAAACTTCTATATGTAATATTAAAAAATGCACAGTTTCATGAATGCATAAGATATTTCCGAAACACGAATTTTTGCTGAGCATCTTGCAGCTTTTGCGGCAACTTAATATTGGTAATAACTGTATATTGGTTCTGAAAACACAATCGAGTACATTTAGGCTTCATAAAGAAATATTGGAACAATAACTTGGACTCTGCTTTCCAAACTCCTGCCACGTGGAACGTATCAAAGAGATTGAGAAAGTAAGGCAAGAAGGAGATCGAAAACCCCACAACTTGCCTGTATAAATTTTCCATGAGAATACGAGGGCGGAATGAAAGCGAAAAAATCAAATCTACTAAATCTGCACGCAATGGGTGAACGCCCATTACAGCTAGGAAATATTCGATATTCTTGCACGCTAACTATTCACGCGCGTAAACCAATTTCCGTATTCACATGCACGCAAATATTACAATATTTCTCGCTGTAAATAATTATATGGCAGATAAAGCAGCCGTTAAATCTTTTCACACGTGCATACGATCTTATCCTTAGAATATTTCTTAAGCGCAGAAATTTTAATTCAGAGCCTTTATCTTTTAACGAAATCGCTACATTACTATTTTTCAAGCGATGAATTTAAAATGGAAGGATATTTTCGAGAATAATGTAAGCTTTGCGACGTAGAAATGATTAATGAAAAATAAACGTATCGAAAATTTTGCAGACGTTCCATTTGAAAAGAAGATTTTCACGTACAAATTGAGACAGTATGCCTCGAGTAACGTCTCTCTAGAAAAATACCGAATCCATTCTTTGAGAGAAATACAGCTTTTCTTTTCTTTTTTCCCTTTTCTCAATCTTGCATCGAAAGATATGTGGAATCATTTATAATGATATATTGGCTTCCGCGTAGGAGCTATGGAATGATTCACGAGGGCTTTGGGATTTGATTTTTCCCTGTGGTTGAATCTCTTTTATTCCAATGCAAAATTTATGTATTTAAAAAATAAACTCCAAACGTAGTTCTATTTTTCTTAATACGAGAGCATCATGCATGGACATTTGAATCGATACTATATTAAGGTGTATCCGTTAAGTGGTTAAATTATTAGATTTGTGCCGAATATTGTATTGAAAGTGTAAAGTCAAATACGTGTAATAAAATTATTTCCAAGTCAAATTGGACTTGCAACATGTTAATTGATACGTTAGTCAAAGAAAATCTTTTCTGTTAAGTTTCAACTCCTCATCTTTGCCATTAAGTTATCATGTGATATATCCCATTATTTTCATACATTAAAATTGAATGAATATTCTACATATCGAAAACAATTCGGCATAAACTTATCATAAAAGACCATTAACCCTTTCGCTACAGTTCCTTGGAACGAAGAATTAAAAGCATAGACAAGCATAATTTTAATTAATATGAAAATCGAATAAACATAAACATATAGATGTTTCACATGATTAATTATAATTAAATATTGCAATGTGCATGAACATAGAAATAATAATCTACTATACAGAACTAATATCCATGCTTTTAACAAATGATTGCCCAATTTTTCCGGCTGAATATGTGCATCCTTCGTAGCGAAAGGGTTCAGTTAGGTAGACTAACTATTTTAATTAAAATTAAGAGGACCATTATACTACTAATATAAAAGGCTATGTTAAACACGATAAATATAATCAATTGTTAAGATTATGTTCCAAAAGGTAGATCGAAATGTCTACTAACAGATCTCATTTGTGTTTGAAAAATTATTAGCATATTTACTCGTTGTACTGCGATTCGGGCACCAGATAATAGAAAAACGACAAGACTTTTTCGCCAACCTAATATTTCCATCGATAGTTTTACTGGTACAGTTGTAGCATAGATACTACCTCAAATAGGGCAATACTTTTATCATTATTATCTGTGACATATTCACAAGCTTCCCTTTGTATTCCTCGTATCTTACAGCAATACAGCTGTTCCTCTCGATACACTGGAATAGTCCAAACGTGTGAGTAAAGAACGAAACGAAGAAAAGCGGCATAAAAAGAAGAGAAAGAAAGGAAAGAGGTAGCCATTCAAAGCAATATTCCAAACGCTACGAAGAGAGAGAATCACTTTGTAGCCACGGCTATGCCGAGAGACCAGAGAAAACATCGATATTCGCGCGACAAGTTTGCACCTCTCCGTGAATTGCACCTTTTCCCCTAGACCCCGATCAAACATGAACTTCAATAGCTCTTTTCTCGCGATGAAAAGTTTCACAAACTTCCACCTTCTACCGTCGAATCGTTTATCCTCCAACCACAGCTTTTTACCTCGTCAGACTTTGCTTTTCGTAAGATTTTACCTGGACGGCATTTAAGTTATTTCTTATCGGCAGTAAAGTGTAAATCACAATGTTGGATGATGGAAATTTATAAATAGGCTGTGGGCGTTAATACAAATATAGGGGAAACAGAAAATAGAGAAAGAAGTTTTATGTTGCAGTTGCTCGTTAATTGACCATTGGCTCTATTTATTATTATAAGTAAACTGTAGATCTTTATACAAATTCGTCATTTTATAAACAACATTTTTAAGAGGTTACTAAAAGTCTAATCCGACGATCATTTTACTGAAAGCTAACAAGTATCCAGTGATTCATGAACAGACAGTGTACGTAACGTTACCTTTTCGTGTTATATTTAATTCTAAGCTACGTATCTCAAGAGACGAAGTATATACAGAAATTCGTAGACGATGTAAATCAAGTGTCGCAGAAATTTAAAAGTCGAACGAGCTTTTTTCTCTTCTTTCTTCCCAAAAATGTGATTTCTGACACTTGCACAGTCTCCTCGGCAAAAATGTTTCAATTTATATCAATATATCAGTTTCATGGAACAGGAAGAAACAGCCCGTTGAGCCAGGGAAGGAAAGAGGGTGAGAAAGAAAAATGGTTTCAAGGTAAGAGGGAAACATGGAAAGCCGCAAGGTGAACGCAATAGAGAGACAGAGAGAGTGTGTGTTACTTTGTAACAGAGGCCTCTCGTTCAACGGATAGAAAGAATCGATATTCGCACTCGGGTCGATATCTCGCGACAAGGCCACACCACGACCCTTCTGCATTATTGATGCTTGATGGACGGCTTTTATGGAATGGGGTGTCTCGCTATTTGCGAGTCACCAAGCCTCGCGTGCCGGTCGCCCTGTGTCACCAATAATTTTCTCGCTGCTGCTCGACCCTCCTTTGCTAACTGTGGACATGTCATATGGGCACCGTGAACGTTGGAATGCCACTAATCGAGGTGTTAACAGCTGACTAGCTGGCTTTTGTTAACCAGTCCATATAGGATATCCTAGTTCGCTGTTTACATTTGGCTATAAGGTAGATGTACCAATTACTGCCACTTTAATGTTATCACGTAACTCCAATTTAACTATTTTAGAACGTCGTTAACATAAAGATCGTTCCAGTTTCTCGTCATAATATCGTTCAACCGCTCTTTTATTTATGAACATTTTTTTTGTTATATATGTTCAATATGATAAATTCATTACTACGTAAGTGAAAATGTACAACAAAATCCACGGTCCTTCGTACTGCCACTTGACAACTTTTCATTTAAATAGAAACACGTTTTACATATATTAACACGTCAGTTTGTGTAACAGATATAAGATATATGGTAAACGTATCGCCTTACTGAATTATGACACGTCCCATACTTTTTAGTTACAGGTGAACCTTCTACAACGCGGTACCTTTACAACTCGGTTTCGCTACAACGTGGTTGGAAAAATGCGGAAATTTTCCTACAACGCGGTTCAGGAAATGTGGAAATTTTCCTACAATGCCACAATTCTATAGTGTATTTTCAAGGAATGTATCTACGGCGTTGTAGGAGGTCCACCTGTATATTGGTCACGTTTTAATGTTCAACAGCATATTTACCTCCTAATATATAAATTTAAAGTGTACACGAATATATAATGTCTATGTGTTGTTACGTAAACCGAAGACCAAATATAGTATGAAAATTTATTTACTTACGATTCTTTATACAATACTTTGCTGTTAAATAAACAAATTACAGTGGCAGTTATAGGAACAGTGTCAGTACGTGGGTCATTTACCCTAGCTAATAAGAGTAAAAAGAATTTGCATAGGTATATTAGGTTCGTTAAAATATTGTCAAGTATTATTAATTGATTACGGATGCTTATGCGTTTATGGGACATATAAATATGAGATTCTGACAATTTCTCTTCGTTTAGAATATTCACAATATTAATAATATTACCCATTTCTTAATTATAATAAGTAACATCAGCGCGAGACGAAGGAATTCATTACTCAACTTAATCGTTTGCAAACTTTTTAACCGATTAACATCAAGACCGTCAAAATGACGGGTCACTAATTTATCATAAAAGTTAGATAAATTTACAACGACACATTCTTGAGAACTACTTAAAAATGTTATGATTTTTGAGGCGCAAAGTTCTACTGCGTAAATATAGAAGCTAATAGAGAACTTGTAGGCAACACGGAGCAACATTAATTAACGAAAAAGTGTCTAAAATAAAAATGTGCTTGGAAAAGCAATAAAACTTGTACGTATCAAAACTTTAAATGAAAATACTGTGAAAGTGAAAACATGTGACTTGTGACGTTTTCCCTTAACACTAAAACTATTAATGACTTAACTATATTTACTTGTATGAAAGAAACGAAAATGGTAAATACTTGAAAAAGATATATGGTACACGTGAAGTAAATCTTTATTTATATTTTGTACAGAATAATTACGGAATATTTTCAGAAATGCATCGCTGCAAGTTTATATAATTTCTATAGTAAATGACTAACCAGTCGTGGTAGTTTTAGCGTTACAAATACAGCTACACATTGTACCCGGATTATAACAGCAGATGTGATTTATTGGATAATAGAACGTCAAGCAGTTTTTACAGACATATGTTAGACACATCGATTTGTCATACTTTCATGATCGTAGAATTGCACACTGATATGTTTATGACCAAGGATACAGAATTCATTTAAGAAATCTTAATTAGCTACGATCAATAGAAATGAATCACAAACATTATAAAACAGACTTCGCCATGATCCTGTTTGATTTATAGCCTGTCTCACAAGAACGTATCTATTACATGTTTGAAAAACGACAAAGATCAGATTGGTGCAAATGTACACCACCGTTCAGAAGTTTGGAATCATTCATTGGCTCAGAAATGGACGTAGTTTTTTCATGGAAAAATGTGAATAAAAGTTTGAACCTTATATATTTTAAACCTTTCGGAACGGAACAAAATAATATCTAACGAATTTTAATTCAATTACTAACCCTTTAAAGACAAGACAACGAACTCTTGTTCGATTTATTAACAGTAGTGTCTATTAATGACAGAAATTTGAATTTGTTGCTTTAAAAATAGGCGTGTGTCCAAATAATAATATTTGCGACGTCCGTTTGCAAAGGGTTAAGTTAATCCTTTAACCCCTTGACACCGGAATCAGTACCTCATACTGATTATGTATTTACGAGTTGTAATATTAACTACCTGTTTAATTAATTTCGTAATTTATCGATTTAAAATTGAGCTACTAAAGTATTTCAATTTATACAATTCTGTGATCGTAAGGCAAAAAGAAGCGACGCCGTTCTAAATTTTCGCAAAATTAGAATTCATGCATTAATTAAGCACTAGAACATAGAATCTATGTGTTTATCAGGCAAAAATGCACGACAATAAAATGATGCTCGAAGAATGAATGTAATCCGACCGAAGTCCAATACTTAACAATAGCATTCAAAACTTGAAGCAACGATACATCTCGGAAGTAGAAACATATGACTAATGTAGTCTTGCCTTACAACCACAGAGTTAAGCAAGCAAATTGTCCTTCTTTTATAAATGGTAAAGTATCTGTCACCAGAGATTTAATTCCACGTTGAATCTTTGCCTCCCAGTATCCGCAGTCAAAGGGTTAAATGGGTTAGAATTCGAAAGAATGATCATAAATTTTTCTATGTCGAGGTTCTATTTTAAATTTAAATAAAAGTTGCAAAAATTGAAAGCTGAAAATCATATCAATTTACCCGGGTTTCTCTTACAGTAGATTGTGCGAGTAACTATACACTCCCCACAAAAGGAAGCTCCACTTTAACAAAAAAAAAAAGAAAAAATAAATCCCGTAGATGAACGCGATAGTGGCATTGACACGCGAGCATAAACCGCTCAGATTCAATATCGTGCTAGCAGGCTCAATACGAATTCTTTTGAAGACGATATTGGAATTTCGCAAGCCTATCGGCATTTCCGATCGAGGCAATCACAGCAATGGAACGCATTGATCGATAATGATTTCCGGAACTGCTGTTTTTTTATCGCAATGCGAGCAACAAACGCATTATACACGCTCGCGTTAAAGTAACTGCAATTCGAAACGAGCAGTTCCGGTTACTGCTACGATCGAGCACCATTATTGCTCTCTTTATTGCAAACCGTTATACACAACTCATTGAACTTTGTCAAAACAGATGCTAATTTCATTTGCGTTCTACACGGTACTCGAAATCCCCGTTGCATTTGCGTGGAGGAAAAATTTTATACAAAATGTTTGAAAACTATTAATGGAAACTTATATTAACCCTCAACTAGCATCGTTATGTCATACTTATGTCATCGATCACATTCTATCTATTTTAGCATTTTTTTTTTTTCATAGTTAACCTTTTCGCAACTCTAAAGTTACATATTAGAATTGCATATTGAGAATTACATAACTTCATAGTTTCGCTGCACCTATTTTGGTACTTGTAATTGTCCGAATCGGTTATTTAAAAACGTAAATAGATATTGCGTCACACTGGACTACTTTATTCCAATTAAAAAGTGTTTTAAATAATTCACAGATGATTACATGCCGTTACAAATTATTTGTAATTTCGAATTATGTAATTTTGACATCCTATTTTATTTTTTTCTTATAATTATATATTCTTATAGCAATTCCCTTGATACAATTTTAAAACGTCAATTCAATTCTTCTTTGTTTCATGCAACAAAAAAGCGAAAGAATAAAACGTCAAATAATACTCATGCAATTGAAATGAAAATCATTTAAAATGTCGTAATAGTCTATTTACATTCAGCTCACGACCCTAACTGAAACGGTAGGAACAAAATTGGTTCGAATGTTTCGCCGCTTCTTAATGGTTATTGAACTTTACTTTCTTCCATGCAAAATTTAATTCGACTTAAAAATTCCTTTAGAAAGTGGCGGGTTTTCAACGTGATACGCAGGAGACGTCGTGGTAGTATTTTTAATCACGACCATAGCCAACCACTCCTTTAAAGGCAGAAAATCCAATTCAGTAGGAGGTACGGAAAACTTAAAGTTTTGCCGCTAAACAATTTAACTTCCGGCTATCTCGCCTACTATTATTGCAGTTGCTAACGAATTTAAAAGATATTAGCTTCTAACGTTTCCTTCCTTTTTGTATGTTAATTAATAACTTTTTAATTAATTCACGTCACTTTCGTAGATAACTTGAGCGTCGAATTAGTTTCAGACTAACGAGACTTTTCCCTGTCGCTTTCCCTAATGCTAAAACGATATCATGGTAAAATTTCTTGCTTCAGAGTATATTCAAACAAATTATTCCGTTTATTTAATTATTTAGTTTATTAAGTTACTGTTGTGAATTAAAAGGCGGAGATCATCGCAAAATGTTCAAATAATTTCGTGAAACGCTCAACAGTTCAGCGTCGAAAGCATAGAAAAATTGCTTATTGTTTATTGCCTTGCAAATTACAATGTCCTGACATGAATTAAAATATCGTATAAATATGATAAAATACGTGTTACGTATTCCTTACATATTTGCATACGTTTCATGCATATATACATATGTTACAAGAATAAATCGTATATGTTCCTTGCATATTTTACGCGCATCAACATCCGCACTCTAATAATTACATACGATCACCAAAGTAATTATTTTTCGCCTTTATGCAGTTTCGAAATCGTGTTCTTCAATTTTAAAAATGACGGTATAACTGAACGCTCAAATTGAGCTTAGCTCCTCCACCAATTTCTCGATCCTGCCAAAATTTCACCATTTGCCATTACGTACATTTGATTTCTCGTCTCGTTGAACGGAGTGTAGTTCAATAGTTGAATTCATTTCGCTAGTTTTCAAAATGTCGGCAAATAAAACCGCGAGAGCAAAACAGACTCACAATGAAATCTGAATGGCTAGGCTGTTGCTGTTCACTTGTTGTTGGACACGTTTAACCCTTTGCTCTATTAATGTTTCAATTGCTGAGAAGTTTAACTTGGATATTTACTGCTTTAACACTATATCGGATATAAAACATCGATACATGACACGTAACTTGCTTTCCATAAACATTAATCTTATAATTTCATAATATATTTAGAGTTAAAATTATAATTCATTAGAACTACAGCGTGTGTTATATCTAGTGCATAATTTGCTTTCTCGAGCTACACTCGTCGTTATAAGGCCAATTTAGACTTTACTCTTTAGATGTGCATCACGCAGTGAAAGGTGTTTTTCCTGCGAAGCGAATTCTTGAACTTTCATTTAATTTCATATCGATGCATCATATTCGATTTTTCCAGAGGCCAGTGAATTTTGCTTGTATTTAACAACTGTTTACTTTATCGATTCGCGCAACATAAGCTTTAATAACCATCGTGCTATTATTATGTATGATATTTCGATACTATATACTATCAATGCATGTTTCTTCAGCTAAAGTGCAAATGCAGTTTATAAAAGTGAATAAGAGTCTTTAGAAATTAAAAAATCAAGCTAACCTAAAGATACTTGTTACATTAAAAATTCTAAAGGGGAGATTTTGTGCGTCGAATTAGTAGTCGAAGCATTTCACTTACTGTTAGAATAATCCTGTTTAATTAGCAGTTGTTTAAATTCTCTTGTTTGTAAGATTCTTACAAAGGAAACCTACATTGCTCTTCACTCTGTCGACTATACATAAAAACAAGGTATCTCATAATCCAACCCCAACTCCAACATTCGCTTCTCTGAACTCGAGATAACCGTAATATCTCGCAATCCGTACGTAACAAACGAACAACTCGAGAGAATCTAAAATCAGAAGAGGAAGCCGAAGCAACCACGCGAGAGAACACGTGAATAGCTGAGCTAAGCACACAAACTAGGCACACAATTTGGCATGGGAACTCGAATTCTAGCGAGACTACTCTTAACTATTTCGCAGCTGTCGGTTCTGCCGGGAGAGCTTCAGTTAGACGCTACATGTAATTTCCGAAAAATCTACAACATTAAATCTTGCATAAAATGGCAGTGAAAATAAAAAATATTCCTTTCACTTGTTGCGCAAAAATTAAAAAAATACAAACCGAAATGAATGCAAAATAACAAATTAAAAATTTGTAAATTTGAAAATGTTTAAAATTGGTGAAGCTTTTTAAATTTTGCTTCGCTTAATAGCTTTACCATTTACTTATTTTTCCTTCGTTTTGTTGCAGTGATTATGCATATGTGTATTTAATAATGTGCATATGCAAAATATTTATTACACAATATTATTAAATTAAATGCTTTAGAGACTGCATTTCTGTGTGTTAAATTACTTTCTAACTATAATTTGCGTTTTTTAACCCAAGTTTTATACTTTGTTGTCAATCAATATTTGCTTCACGTTTTATCCACAATATTTTTGACAGAATACGCTTTTACCGCGTAAAGAGGTCCCAGATGTATTACAAAGACTATAACGTCCTTCTATAACAGCGGTTGCTGTTCACTATTTTCGTATTTAATGGACATTTTTTGCTTGGGCCGCAACCGAAAATTTTTGCGTGTGCACACCGATATGGAAGTTACTTTGCTTTACTTTATGATATTCAATAAAAATCAGAGCTTCTAGAGCCGGTAAATTCAGTAATTTTTCAAATTTTACAAAACTCTTTTGGAAGAATATTTTACACACTTGGAAGCTATGAAAAATGTGAGGAAAATG
Organism: Eucera pruinosa; assembly: GCA_028830335.1. NCBI lineage: Eukaryota > Metazoa > Arthropoda > Insecta > Hymenoptera > Apidae > Eucera > Eucera pruinosa. Next base: position 18,531,455 of record JAMYCR010000001.1, read on the forward strand.
TTGATTTTTTTAACCTTCAGAGCAAAATCTTCTTTTAAAGGCGCAGGAGGCTAGAGTAGCTTTACGCGAAACCTTCTCTGAACTCCGCGGTGGTACCTTGAAAAGAAGTAGGTTACAGGGCTCAGATATAGTACTACAATGAAACCAGGGAGAAAAAAATGAACCGCCAAGGTGAACGTGGAAGGGAAACGCAAACGTACAGCTCTCATATTCATATGTGGTGTTATAAAAGTGAGAAAATCGATATTAGTCGTTAGGTGACTCGTCCTATTCTGTCTCTCCTCGATCCATTCGACTTCCGCCCGATACACCCTGTCTTCATTTTGCCCTATTCTTTTTTTCGACTGTATCTCTACTTCAGCGTCCTAAATCTCCCGATGTCTGTCTTCGCTATCTTCGCATACACATACACTGAATCGGGAAGGTTTTCATACGCCCGATTGGAATTCCTTAATTCGCTTATTATTATAATACAATGTATTTGTAAACATCTCTTTAGAACTAATTATGATGAAAGAGATTTGGAAAGCAGTTTGTGATAGAGGAAGTTTTCAATTCTGTATATCTTTTTATAATATACTGCGACGCATAACTACAGCACCGCTACAATTTACGAGTCTATATAAACTGTAGACCCATCCGAAGAATGTAGACAAAGTTACAAAAAAACACGATGGGACATTTAATCCGAAAAATGAATAAAGATGCACTAATTTATAGTATATTATTTAAATAAAAAGATATTTTGGAGAACGGTTTACGCAGGTTCATTCGTCATTAGGAAACGCTCCAATTTTGTTTAATCATTTTTTTATTAACCAAATAATTTTCGAGATATCGAGGAAAATATGTTCTTCATTCACAACTTTGAAAACTGTTTGCAACCACTAGATATGGATGATGGTTAATAAAAAAGATACGTGTCGAATATTGTTTCGAAAACTATCGTCTTACCAAATTTCATAAAAAAACGGCGATTAACACACCAGGAAATTTCCTTTTTCAGTTAAAAATAAATCTTGAATTTGACAAAAGAAATGGATTGATCCACCTAAGATTTCACGGTGACTTATGTTACTTTAGAATATAAGGATATTCTTTGTATTCTTAATTCCCTGAGTGAGTACCTAGAGGATATTTCATGAAAGCCTTGGTTTACTTTTATATTCTTCGTTAAATAATCATCACATTTCTTTTAGATAAAACTTTCATTGTGTAGTAGCTAGTAAAAGTAAATACAAATGAAAAAAAACATCAAAAGAAAGAAATCTAATACCGTCTATTAATTTTAAAGAAATATCATTATTTACAAACTGCTGTTGAATAATCGATATCAATCGATTATTCGGCCAATCAGCCCAAATTGATCTATTGAATCAAAAAGTTTAATTGAAAGAGTCAGTGCACCAGTGAACTAGCAAACGGGGAAACAACTTTGAGTAAACATAATACGATAAAACCAATTGATGCATTTGATCACTTTTTCCAAATTCTATTGCAACTCTCTATTCAATAGATGCTAATGCATTGAGTCGTTCAATTGGAAACTTTCGATTTGCGGGAAAAAAGATAACAAAATATAGGACTTGATTGCATAGGACCATAAAATTTGCATTAAATTTTCATCTAAACATGAATGTCAGCCGTGAAAAAAAGATACGTGTCAAATATGTTTCTGAAAACTACAATCGCTGTACGTTTGATCAAAATCAAAAATTCTCACTCCGCAATGTTCCCTTGTTAGTTTTAGAACTATGATTCTCTGTTTAAGGAGGTTTAAAACAAAACGTCCACAGGCAGATAGTATTTATACGGCCTCGACACTTTACCACTAAAGCATGCGACGCGACCTGTAATTTTATTTTATTCGCCTTTACGACCATAAAACACAAACATGTTTGCAGAGTGCAGCGTATTCTGCTCGTGCATTGTTAAAGCGATACAATGCAAGCTACTAGTTAGAAGAAACTTGGTATACAGTTGGAAAAGGAATTAAAATTCAAGAAGAAATTAAACGAAAGTTTATGTGAACTTTCCTCGTCTTTCTTAGATTAATGGTCTTAATGCTGAATTAATGTACCGAGCGAATAGCTGCGGAAACAAAATGAGGAACGTTGAAATATGTGAAACATTATCATATTGCATAATTTCTTTAAAAAATAGGAAATATTATACTTCTTACAAAAAATACTTCTTACAAAATAGCTAATAGGTTGAACTATAAAATGGGGATTAAAATGATTCTTAATTTCAAAAAAAGGAATTTCAAAATTTTCAAACATGCAATGTTTACTAAAGTCATATTTTACGTTTGGATTTTTATATTATCATATTCATTTCAATGTAAAATTACATTGTCTACAACATTTTCTGAAATCTGTAATGATTTGTTATTAAATTTCTAAAAACCTGTGATTAATATTTAAATATTTTGCATTAATAATTATAATTAAATTTGTTGATTTTTTCTTATTTGCATATCACTGTATTACACTATTTTTTGTACCATTGTATTAATGCCTAGTAATACATTTCTCAAATTATACAGGGTGAGACAATAAAAACTGCTATTTGACATAATTGGACATCACGAAAAGGGACTGTTTGGTATCTTAAAAAATAAAGGACCAACAAAAATCAAAATATATTTATTCAACGAACTTCATCAAATACAATACAGTATAGAACATTTTTTTATAAAACCAGCAAATAACAAATTATTTCAAATAGCAGTTCATATTGTCTTATCCTATATATTATCCGAATTTCTACTTGCCCAACTTTGCCTTAATTTAGAAAAAGTAAGAAATTAAAAAATCCCGTAAGCTCCACAATATTCATTCGTTCGTCTGATTCTTTTGTTTGCAGCTATTCTAAGACTCCCTAGGCCAAAAAATGAAATGGATATCGCATATTCCTAACTCTCTCCTTTGCGTCTTTCATAGCGAAAGGGTTAAGTAAATGGATAAGCTTGCGCGGATAACAGAATATTATACAATATTCGTATAATAGGTTTTCGGTTACGGGGCCCTCTACTCTACATAAATCCAATAGTTTCTGAAAGCCGTATGCTTATTTCGATGAATATTATACGTCATAAAAATAGACAAGCCTTTCTTTCAAAATACCTTACATGTTCCTCAATACCGTGCTGACCCTATTTCAAACTTTGAAATTCAAACATGCTTCCTTTCGAATGACGTAATATACTGAAACACGGTATAGTTTTCTGCAGCAATTTCCTCAGGTGTGTTAGCGTGAAACCACGGTTATCATCGACATGAACATTCCTCACCCGAAGAATTTCAAAGCCCTTCAACGATATCTACATGGTGTGGCAATAAAGTACGGTCAATGGTATTCTAACTGTTGATCAGTACGATATACTGTCAACCACAAAAGTCTACGTACGTATATTGAATTTCAAATATTTACGTGTTTTAGAACATATTGCGAAATAACAATTCAGAAAATATAAAACCACAAGTGAGGGAAATAGAATGAATAAAATTGCACCTAAAATTGTGCAAAATATAATTCTGTTTACATGAAATAAATTTGATATTGTTAATAAGCTGTACAAATATTCAAGAAATTAGTATCACTGGATCTCAAGCTACTCGACAATATTAAAGCAAATGTGCTTGTGCTGAAATTTCACCTATGATAACATTTGAAAGTTAATTTATGCGCCAAATATTTCTATTTCTCGTGAACGATTACAACACGTTGGCCAAGTTTTATTGACACACCATGAATGTATATGGAAGGAACAGTACTATGCTACGCGCAGCTGTCGCATGATCTAATTTGAATAATTTGAATAACTTGGCACGCCAACGATGGCGCCTCGCGAATATTCGCTCTACTCGATGAACAGGCTAAATTACTTAATTGCACACGTCGCGCGATTCTTTCCGTGGATCGGTGGCGAATAATGAAACAGGAGGCTAACATTACCAGAGCGTAAAACGTATAATTTGGTTGCCGGAAAATAGTTGATTAAATTTAAACGGAATCGGTTACATCGGCCTAGATTTCTGCGAATGATTTTCAATCTCGTGCACGATGGCGTGTCCGGTGACACTTGCATACACATACGTATGGTAACTCGTGGTAATTGCACGAGATAATTGGAGCATGCGAGTTCGGAAGAACGATAATGTAAACAATCACTGATTGGTCATGTAATATCTGCTGATAAAGCTGTGTTTACTTCGCTATAAAATGGCGAGTCGCGTCATTCGTCATTCTCGGTGTGCGTTGACTTTGATCGTGACGACGTAATACCTTAAAATAGTGATAAGCAACCCGCGGCTCTTCAACTACATATCAACGGCCCTTCGAAACATTGAATTTCATTTAGCTGTACCGAAAGTAACAAATTCAACTGCGTAAAACAACATTTTTTGGTAATTATATCAACCCGTCGCACCTTTTCCCATTTATTTCCTATTCAATGCTTATTAACATAAAAATCAAACAAAATTTTAATGTTCAATAACTACTGAACTTTAGATAATTGTTTCGCATTTACAGGACAACTGAAAAACTTCTATTTTGAAATACGATAGAGATTTTGAATTGCCTAATTCAATGCAAAAACACCGAATTAATTTCTACGCCTCATATTTAAGTATATAATATTACGTTCATTGAACACTGAAGGACAAAGGTTGCTCATCACTGGTTTAAAAGGTTAATATCTAATAGCGTGAGACAAACAACTCTGCTTTTAACCAGTCTAATAAAAAAATATAATTGTTTTAACCTTCCTAGTCAAAAATATCGTCTACGATAAAAATATATTATTCATTGTGACAAATTAGTACTTCGTAGCATAATGCGTAAGCACTTTGTGACAAATTTGTATAATTTGGCACATTCTGTGTTTCAAATGAAATTCGCGTGTTCTAACAGCATTACAAGCCAAAATAAACAACAGAATCATAATCACGAAATCGTTGCTAACAAATGGTGAATTTACAGCAACCTCTGTAAACCTGGCTTACATTAAACGCTTTGTTACATCAATGATGAGCAACCACGCCGTGGTAACGAGTGGAATATTCAATTTCTGAACTAGGATTCTAGGTAATTTCCCCATCAATCTAACAAAAAAGTTACAACATTCTTAACTTACGCCTTTACGTCTTATGCGACATATTTATAGCAGTTAATATATTGCGGTAATTTACCGAGAAAAGCGAAAAAATATCAATATTTCTTTCACGAAAAAGAACACAGGCTCGAAAAAATGAACAGTCTCTTTCACATCTTCGAAATACGACATGGCCATTAATCTTTTGATGTTGGGGGGGGGGGGGGGGTAAGACTGCAACAAAAAGCATTCCCCTTTTTGTACAAAAAGCTATGTCATCGAAACGTTATTTTTCCTTTCCGAAACATGTACAGCAAAAAAAGAATTTTGTAACTAGACTGCGGATTTTTATGCATTTATGGGAAATTAACTACGCAAAAAATGAAATGACGGACATAGTATGCAAGAATATACAAGATATCCAAAGCGAAGATTTGTATTTGGAGAGTGAAACATTCCTCTACTCAGATTCCATTTCTTTAATTTTGTTACCAAAAATACGCATTTGCATAAAGATCCGCAGTCTAATTATAATATGTGTCTAATCTAATAGTCTAATATGTAGTATCTAAAGCGTAAAATAAAAGGAATATCAATTCTTGGATGATATTGCAATCCTAAGTTTGTTTCAGATTACTCAGAATGTTTAAAATTGTGAAATTAATTCCTTTGTAACAGCGTACAAATTGTAATTTTATATTTAGAATATATGTATAGCGTTACAATTGATTAAATGTATAAGAGGCTTTGCAAAAAGAAATACAAAGGTAACTAATTGAATTACAGATTTCTGTAGCCACACTCGGTAAGTGATGCGGCCAGGATATTGATCAGACCGAGGAGTGTATGTCAGTGTATAATACGCCATCTATGCGAAAAGAATCTAACTTTCTACGAAATACAAGAAGCATTTACAGCTGCTTCAAGAACAGGATAATACAGTTAACATACATTTTGTTAACTTTTGTTTCCAATTTTTCAAAATTTTTAAATTTTAAATATACAATTAATTAAGGACAGGACATTCGAAACCTCGAAAACACTTGAAACTCAAAAAGTTTCGAGTTTTAAGAACTATTTTACAGATAAAGATTAATATTTTTTAAGAATTTCCTTTTTAGGAAGATTTTTATACAAAAGTTCCTGTTTGCTTTTCTTATCAAAGTGCTATAGGAACATAGTTTAACACATTCGCTGCAGACCACGACGAAGAAATCTTTAAAATATACTTTTTCAATCAAATGACTATTATCTTAAGATTGCTCCAATATTCTCTTTTTTTTTCTTGTATTTTCACCTTTACTGAACCTTTCTCCAAATTATTTATAGTGCGTCTTCTGCCAAAGATGTGCAGAACAGATATTAATAATTGAACATGAAACGAACGAAGCCGCCAAATGACGTCATCCGCAGCGAATGTATTAAATTGCAAACATAAATTGCATTTAAAAATTGAAAGTCGAAATAAATGTTTAAAGTATCATGATGAACTTTTCACCCTCTAAAATCGAATACTACCACCACAACCTTCACTGAAACGCACTTTTCCCACATTGGTCGTCTATAATTTGCTATTACCTTCGTGCAGCAGTATTCAAATATATAGTAAGCATAACCTATCGTTAAAACACTTTTAATGTTATACTAGATTCTGTACTCCTATGTCGAGAAATATTTTAAAATTCTTGAGGATCTTACGCAAGAACCTATTTTCCTATAACTATCCATTACGTATCCTACAAAATATCGAACAACCCATTTTCCATAAACTACTTTGAAAAGGTAAAAAAACATACATGCGATACTTGACAAATTTACATTGAGATCATCGTTTCCGAAGAAAATGCATTCGAAAAATACAGTATGTTCCATAAGTGGCAATACCACTGGCAAAACGATAATTTTACATGAGAAAATAAATAAGAAATATGGAATAAAATAAGGCTTTGTTCTCCAGAAAATCGATTTTAAATACTTGCTTGATATGTGTGCATTTAATGATCTCCGCTTAATAAATCTCACTGTAGGCTAATATCTCTACTTACGTTTATGTTTGTTGCATTGGGTATTGCAGAACACAGAATGAAACAAAGTTTTGTATTTCGTACTGTGTTAAAACAACGAATAGCTATTTCAACTATTCATAACCAATAAAAACACCATACAGCAAGATGTTAATTATCCATTAACTGATTGTTATGTGAAAAATTGTTTCACACAAGAGACACACGTATAAAAACTGAAGAAACGAGTACTTAAACTAAAGAAGACACTAGAATACATAGAGAGTGTAAACTATACCCTAATTTCTTTATTTTTATTTACCAAAGAATGAGTTTGTATAAAGATCCGCAATCTATGTATAATTGCTGTTCGAAACAAATTTTCGCGAAGCAAACAGTTTATAAGTAATTTAGATGATCGCGTTTGGTGACTCATTTTGTACATTGGATAGAAACAACTGTGTTTCGCGTATTTGTTCGAGCAAATTGGCGGATAATGTGCGTCTTTCGTGCTTCGTGAAATGTTACGTTCGCACGATCAATCTTTCGCAGCGCATCGTATTCCGCGATATTTATCAACTGACAATAAAGATTGATGTAGCGCGGTTCGCGGAAGACAATATAAGAAGCAGGACCAATACATCGTTTATCCGCTTTTGATATATCACCGCGCACGACAGCATCCAAACGAAGCTACTTAAAATAAGGTATTTTATCATTTACGAGTACACGTTTTATTCGTTATCTCACGGCATAAATACTTCACGGCCAATCGATAAATAAGAGAATCTCTGCTGTTCGGTCCCAAGTACCGATGCTAGTTTATGACCCAACCACGCCGATCCGATGAACGCCACGTGGGCCAGCAAGGGATGGTCACGGTCCCCAGCCATACTACCAAGTTTCAATACTTCTCCACCCCCACTCTCGGTACAACCCATAATATAAATACGGTCGATTTTCACCCCAAGTGACTTCTAGAAAAAACACGGTAAAAGACACTACGCTCGGCTAAGCTACGACACTCGGTCATCTCGAACGCACATACGCATTTTTATACAAATAAATAGTTAGTAGAAAAAGGGTAGTTAAAACGCATTAGAAGAATCACCTATACATCACATCCTATCAAATTACGACTCCCCTGCCGCGAGTCAACGTCACAAGCAACGGCACAATCGTGTAACTGGGCTTTACAACCCCGGAAAATTCGAAAGGACGAATTCCGGTGCTTTGGGACGTTACATCTGCAAAGAAATCAAACGCGTAATTCACGAACACTATTTACAACCGGTCGCATAAGTGTTTAAATTGTTACCGCTCTATGCGATCTAAATTGTTACCGCTCTAGGCTGTCATATTTTTGCCGCGTCCCTGCCACAACTAAACGAGCATTGCAGTTGAAATAATACAGCGTGCAAAAAATAATGAATATTTATCCAATTCGTGATGATCAAATGCAAAAATTAAAATCGCACTATTTTGTACTGTGTATCGAAGAATCTAAAGCGAAAATTTCCCCCAAAATCCGGCGCCCAGTAAAAACTACCGCCCTAGGCTAAACCCTACTTATCAGAAACCTAATCCACCTTTGCATAGAATACAAATAGAACATATGGAACTTGCTCATATTGTAAAATATGGAAGCTTCAAAATTTCTATTGATATTCAATTTTTCCAGCTTCACGCACAAAAGTCCGAAATCCGAATGCAGTCCACACGACGGTGAAAGCCATCAATAAAACAAAGAACGTTACGGAACACCAAAAGCATCAAAGATAGCAGACAACGTATACAGTTGAACAGAAAGTTCGTGTGGTTTTGTTTACCACAGCTATCATCGCTTGCATAAGTTTTATGCTTGGAAAAAGTATTTTTATGAATACGAAATTGTAAAGTTGTCCAACAGATGGATAAAGATTTTCCACGGATCTTTATGCAAATTCAGATTTTTACACATAAAGTTAAACGAAGGAGATCCAAATAAGGGTTGTTTCACCATCTACATACTGTAATTTGGATTTTACGTTCAATATTTTCTGTATCGTTTAATACGATTTGCATTCTGTATCTTTCTACGTACAGTAAACGCCCGTATAACGCGAGTTCCTATAACGCGAATTCCTACAACATGCTAAAGATATTATAACAACTTTTTATATATAATACAATTCTCGTACAACGCGCTATAGAATAAAATGCGAGAATTCCCCGTTTTTCTCTTTAATCCAGCGTAATATGTACAATATACCACACATGATATATACAACAGGATTCAGTAAAGTTGCCTTCCTGTCTCAATTTGCGACATGTGTTTTTCACAAAAACATTTTACTAACTTAATAGATAAGATATAGAAAACAAAATTTGACATGACAATTTTCATCCAAAACATTCGTGTTATTCGAGGAAAATTCTTGAACAACACAATTTCTTGTAACGCGATTTCGTAGAACGCGTAAACGTATTAACCGCGTTATCACGGGAGTCTGTTGCATTTAAATTTCCTATAAATGCATAAAAATCCGCGCTCTAGTTATTAATCAAAATGGACAATACATTACTGAATAAAGATATTCGCAGTCATAAAATAATTGCTTCCTGGCTAACTCAGCTTAAAACGTTTGTGGGTACTTACACAGAGAAGTGGTATAGGAAGCACTTCCAGCCGGTGGGACGCTCCAGGAAGTTATAAACTTGACCCTGGAAGGTCGCTTTTCCAGCACGCCGATGTTCCTTCACGTGGTAACGACCCTCCCACGTGTTACGATCGCCGCTGGTACCACCCAACAATAATCGTGGATCGACACCTGAACATTCGTGAAGAGAAGATCAATACTCCAAGTCACATGATAAGATTCCGGAAATTTAACGATCTTTCATCAGCTTGAGTATAGAACTCCACGAAACGATAAGCAAAACAGGAAAGAAGCAAAGCAAAGGATAGACGCTTGAAGATGATTGAAAATATTAGAGTAACACTTTATGCAGGGCATTAAAAAATTAACCCTTTCGCTACCAACACCTTTGAACCGAAAACTAAACGCGTCGATTAGAGTAGCATTTATTAATATAGAAACAATATAGGTATAAATATTTGGATACTCTACGTAACTAATTGTATCGTAATATTGATACCAGAAATTGTATTTTGATATAGAAAAAAACATACGTATGCTTTTAATAAATGTTAATTCAATTCTTCAAGTCGTATATATACGTTTGTGGTAGTAAAAGGGTTAAGAGCAGATTGAATTTCTGTTGGCATATTTAGCAACAATAATGATCTGCGGATGATGGTAGCAGATAAATTGAAGTGTAATTTAAAAGGTTTATTAACACACGTTAGCCGATGTATCGAGTTTGGGTCGCACAAAAATGTTTTACAAATTTTGTTTTCACATGCAGTTATAATCTTTATAACGGAGAAGACCAGCCGCATTTTTAAGTAATTTAGATAAAAGAGAATTTCTCTGTTTGGTTTGATCTGAAATGATCTTTCTTTTCGAAATTAAAGTTAAAATTGAATGGTCAGCATCGTCAATTCGTATTTAATATTAGAGGAAATGTTACAAGGAATTTAAACATAATTATATTAGAAAAATTTCCGAGATCTTTTGAATTATTCTACAGATGTCATAAGCAATCTACTAAATTCTTCGAAAATTATTTTAAAAAAATAAATAAAAAGAATCTCCATATTGTGCACTTATATATTTCATTTTTATTGGTCTCAATACTTTTTTACTGTATCGTGTATAATAGAATTATTTTGTTTCGGGAGATAGAATTTTCAGCATGACTATGTATAATAATTTATATATCTACATTTGTTTCAAACAATTATTTGTCATTTTCTATTCACTGTGCAAATTGCTGATATAATATTGATTCAACTATTGTTAGTTCTCTAATTTATCATTGGATTATGCATAGAAGTATTTATTCTATGTAATCATTTGTCACGTGTATACATATTTCGCACCAGCAACGTAACGCTATTTACACAAAAAATGTAAAATTTGTGTCTATTTCCTCATGATCCCAAAATATGTCGATTTATCCGTGTGAAATTTCTCTTTTTAAGAAAGATATATTTTGCGAGTAAAGAAACATTTTAAATCTAATGTTACGTGATCGATACGATACAGGATTTCATAACTATTACTATGCGCTTTTAGAAGAATAGAATCAACTACTGGAAAGTGAAAATATAATCCATTATCTGAATTTCAAATTAAACGGCGCGAAAGCTACACGTTTCCAAGTTATTGAATGTGACACGAACATTAAATGAAAACCCTGTTGCAAATCTTGAGGTACTGATGCATAACCGATGCATAAATATCCTTTTATAGAAGTGATTGTAAGCGGTATCGGTAATTCTGCTTAACAGACCGCACGAAAAATCTTCTAACATTATTCGATATTTAAGGCAATTCGTCGTTTTAATAAATTATCGTAAGTCGGTATAAAACATACCTATATTATTTAAAATACGATAAAAGCAATGTGATGCAATAAATATACCTATTATTTAATTTGCAATAAAATTATAAAAATTAACGAATTATGGTATTATAATAAATACACACAAGTTTTCATAGGCAACCAGTTATTTAATAGTCGCGACCTTTCACATGCTCTTCCTTGGCTCTTCCGCTGAATACGAGTATCTATAAGGTCACGACTCACACAGAGGATATTTTTGACATTTTGCATTAACAAGAGACTACATCAAACTAATACACACGTAAAACTAGACCAGTTTCGCATTTAACATTTTGTTCTATCTTCATTTATTTCCGAGTGATTCTAATTAACCCACTAAGTTCCAAAGAGTTGCATTAACCCAACATTTTATTTATGGTTTCTTCAAACTTCATAGAATTATAGAATTCATATTTCTAAAAATTACTAAAAACTGTTCCATGTCTATGGTTTCAATAACAGAAGGGTAAAATATAATCAGCTTGAATAACAAAATTCATATTATGTAAAATTTTCTAGAATTAAAACTCGTACAGTGAATTTTCAATTACAAACATAGAGAAAGCATGCATTGTGCTCCAATATTGTATATCAGCTAATCTATTCAAACCTAATGTACTATATATCGATGCTTGCACAAAGCAATATGCTTCAATATGGTCAATTGTTAATTACTACTGTATTATGCACAAATTATAGCCGGAGGAGCATCTCTGTATTATAGATCACTCCTGTATTCATATCTGCTATATATATCGCATTATATAATATAATGTAATCACATAAACAGTTCACCGATTACATACACCGACACATAAGGTACGCTATGAAGCCTGAGTGTAACAGGAAAATACCTTTATTGCTATCGAATTTCTTTCGCGGATCTAAATTAACCTTAACGATTTTAAAAGTGCTGTAATATTTTTCAAATGTACATACGTAAGTGGTCCCGACTTTCGCGTTGCTGGAATTGAGGCGTTTCTACTTCGTATCAAATGATATGTTCGTAGATGGATAAAGTTAAGGGTAAAATAAACCCTACATGGTTCACGATGCGACTTTCATTCGCCTGGTTTCATTCGAAAACAAAAATATAAATTTGCAAAAGAATCCGCGGTCTAATGATTATTATTAATGCACGAGGTGCAAAATAACGGATCACCTGATTCGTCAATTAGGAGTTGCGAAACGTCCGCATATCTCACCCATCCTCAAACCGACTTTTCTCGAAAACGGAATGATTTTATATTCCACGCTTCTGCTCTATTTTTTCATATAGAATTATTCTCTTGTAAGACGTACTGTCAGTTATGTAACACCCTAAGCACTATTTGCATAAGAAAACACAAAAATTTATAAAATAACCTAACAGGATACTTATCTTCGAAAAATTCGGATTGAGAATACTCGAATTCCTATAGTATCTTCTTTGTTTTGCAGTATTGTTGTTATTTCCATCATTTTCACAATCGATCACAAAAATCCCCATATTAACTAGACCGCACTGCATAATCGCGACGGAAGTTAAGGAACATTCAAGATTACGTTAGTCTCATACTTTAACCCTCCTATTAAATTCAGTGCAATTATTCATTCGTTAAACAAACCCACACTAGCTCTGCAAATTCATTTGAAGATATAACAAATAAGAAGAAATTTGTGGAAGCAGTGATCTACCTATCACGATGCAAATTATTAATTTACAACAGATCTTTGCAAAAAAGGTACAATACTGACGTCTATTACACACAAGATACATAAATCACAAATTTCTGAAATAAGAAATATTTGATTATAATATAAATTAATTATTTTATGCGAAATTTCCGCGAAACGCACAAAACCTGAAATCCCAATTACGCGAGAGACTAATAGATTTTTTAAAAAAAAAGTACCCGATTATAATTTGAATCAATTAATTTACTACAACCTTCCACAAAAGCACACGAATAAAAGTATTTGTTGCACAAGAGATTCGTGAATTTTTGAAATGAGTAGCACTCTATTATAATCGAAATTAATTATGTTGCCGCAGATCTTCGCAACGTACGTTCGATCGATCGGACTCGACCGAGCGAAATCAAAATTTGCGGCACGTGCGGGATAAAATTCGCGTAGAACAGATAAATGTGATTCATTCGATGTGCACATTTTTATCCGCCACTCTTTCGCATAAAACTGTCGGGGTTGTTCGCGAAAAAGCCACATCGAGGTGAATGTGAAACGCGTGTTACGAGTAATCCAATTATTTGGCGAGTAAATATCGGCCACACATGGACTTCAAGCCGGCAGAGACAATCTGATGCGGAATTAAAGCGTGTCACTCGGCAGAAAATCCGATATTCCAAGAGCACATCTGTTATTACTCCTATCCGAGGCACGAGCCGAACGATTTCCGACGATTTCTTTCCCGTTATATAATACTGGCTTAATTGAATTTAATATTGAGGTGAAATATGAAGCCGCGGTTGCTCTATTCATGTCACTGCATCAACGATGTCTATTACAATTAAACCGCGGCTGTTTAAGCAAATTCATATTTTTCTAAATAACAATTAAAAGAAATGGTAAACATATAGAGATTAATTTTTCTCTCCGTATACACAACTCGAAAAAATTAAGGATTCACCTATTTATTTCGCTAAGGAAACGCAAACTCCAATTAGTATTAGGAAAATGTTCGCATAAAGGAAGTTCCATTGCAGAAACGAATGTTTCTTTTACGTTAGTTCCCTACTGTTAATTGTGCCTTTTAATACTGTTCGGTTGACCAAAAAAGCACTGGTGATTTTTATAATATGGCATCTGAATTGTTACACATTTCGATCTACCAATTATGAAAATTCGTAAAGATGATATGTATTATATTAATCATGCTTAACATAGCCTTTAATATTCGGAATCTCCATTGGACATTATGATACTTTTTAATCGATTCGACGTATTGGAAATCAATTATTTTATGCCATACATTGTGGTTTTATAGTATACTATTACAAATTTCCATAAGTGTTCGTTGTAAATCTTCGTCATTCGCAGCTTCATAATTTCGTAATATTGTAACTGCATTACTTTATTTCGTATTCATTTCAGATTAATTCGAAACCTATTCATGTTTCATCCCCAATTGTGTGATGACTATTGTAAATTACTTACCAAGCTTATACTCTTTGCATCATACCAATATTATGGTAAAATATTAATATGTGTATATCCAAAAATGTATGCGATATAACGTTTCATCGGCCTTTGATGGAACCATTTACTGAATTTTTCCTCACACCATCGCTTAGCAACCCAACTGTAACCAGGACCTAACCCCTGAAACGCTTCCGCTGCCAGGATATGACGTCATCTACCCTTCCATTACGAACTGAACGTAAGCCGATCCTTCGTCGTCAATATTTAAGCTGCACACAAATACACGCACACGGGTGTCCGAAAAATCTCAACCCTTTATCAAGTGACACTATTTTACAATCGAATTTGCATGGAAAACGATTTTTAACTGGACCGATATAGAACGAAAAAAGTAATACTATTCAATATATCAACGCAAGCGTTGAGAATAAAGAAAGCGAGCTCAACGACAATCATTTTCTTACGCAATTTAATTCGTACTACCCCTGATAAGAAGTTTTGGACCAAGCACAGTAATACGAAACAAACTAAGCACAGTAAGGTTTACAAGGTGCAAAGTGCTACTGCATAAATATAAAACTCAATAAAGCATTCAGCTTATAATGCAAAGCAAAGTTGATTAATGAGAAGGAGTTTAGAAACAAAAAAAGAAATGATATCAATGTCACGATGCATCAAAGCAATTATACATGACCATAAAAATATTGTATAATATTAGGTAATGTAAATGTTAAGTAGTGTTGCTTATTTAGGCAGTTTTATGTTACAGAGTACTTCTTCCGAGACTTCTATCACTTCTATTCTCAACAGTTCAATTGTTCCTTGGATTATCGAAGAATTGTTAACTCTGTATAATACCATGTAGTTTGCAAGTCACATACCCACTTTAATGATGTTTTATTTTGCAACTGCTATGGAGTTATGTTTGACTAGCATACTATTATACCAACAGCAACTGATTAAAAGAATAATTAAAAGAAACGGTACATACTTGATTTAATTTTCGACTAAATCCATGACGTAGGATTGGGATGGCATTCACAGGACATGGCAAAGCTTGTGCATCGGTGAACGATAAGTGTGTTAAAAATCAATGGAACTATATTGAAATTATGAAAACATATGCGTACTAAAATTTTGATAAGTTTTATAAATTGTACATTGCGAATAAGTGTACAATTAACACATTACCCACAGGGAGTTGATTAACTGTAGAAAGACTAACGAGGTACTCGAGTTACAATGAACTCGAGGTACAAAATATTTTGTTTCAAATCTTCATTTTACTTCATACATTACTATACGATAATTAAAACCAACCGGTATTATCGAAGAATTTAACAATAAGTAACCTTCAATTGGCCGGTCTTTTATGTGCATCCGCTAAATTCCTAACTGATAGGTAATGTGTAATACCATACCACATTATCCGGAATTCATCGTCTGGTTTTCGTCGCACGGTTGAAAATAAATGAAGTGCACTCATTTTCATCGTTTTCAACTAAAAAGCAAGGATGGATATGCGAACGCAACATTCATTTTCAATCGGATGGGGAAAACCGGGCAATATGAAAATGCTCTTAAAATACAGGTTCAAATGCACGGCATTCCACATTTCCAATCAATTACATAAATACTTCATTCCAGCAAGCTTTTAACTTCACCAGCCCTGAATTCTCTCAATCTAACATCGTTATCCGGGACGAAGTAAGTAAACATCGTACGCAATACCGAAGTGCATTAGAGAAAAGAAGGTAACAATAACCATAACTAGCCTCACCTCCGCTAAAGGTATCATTGTTGTCGGACTGCAGTGTTGCACTGGTGTCGGATAAGGGCGACGGAGTTGGCCTTAAATCCGATGGTGGTTCCAATCTCAGTAAATCACTTCCGCCATCTCCACCGCCCCCATTTCCTTTCCCGACCTGTACAATCGTCACATTCAGAGGTCCCCGGTTACCTATCGTAAAACAGAGAAACAGCAATGAGCCTCGACACACCAAAAATACATCGTCTATATGGCTTGCACCAATGCCACGGTGCTTATGCTGGTACTGCTGTTACTTCCGGTTAATTCGCCAACGGAAGATATTCCGTATTTACGACCAGGCACGGGAAATATAGAGCGTGCATTAATCAGCCGTTCTGGATTCAATATATGTGTAGGAAAAGAATAATACGCCTGGAGCGAATTTAATTCATAGGCGAGCGATTTCTGTAGAAAATGATTATAATCAGAAGCCATTTTTTTTATCAATAACGATACTTTAAGGACGACGATTAATTAACTGGGCTTGACTAAAAATACAATTTTATTATTAATGGACTTAATGCGGCGTTGCATCTACGCGGTAAAGCGTAACTTTATGTAAAGCAAACTAACCAGTCATCGACCGAATTCTTGAATTTATGCAAGTTTTGAGTTAATATTTGGATAAAGATATGTATAACGGTAAAACCATTATTGAAATTGAACTTACAATTATAATTGGAGACAGTAGTCAGATCGCGAAATTTCTTATTGCGATTGTTCTTATAAAATTTAGGGTATTCTAGTTATTTATTTCACACGCGAACCTTTTCAGGATCTGAATTTAATATATTCAGACTTTCATAGCTATGAAATTGACCTATAAAGAATTTATAACGGAAGAGAGCTTGAGTGAAACGATATCGACCGTTTAGATATATATGTTCGAGTAGATTGCTAATAAATTATAGATCATACGGTGGAGATTTTCATTAAACTGGGTAATTTGAATAGCACAGTGATGAATAATATTTTGAGAAACGGTTACCGAACGAAAATTATTCACTCGGTATTCCTCTTTAATTGATAACTGATAAACTAGCTGATGACAATTGAATTATAACTTACAATAACACTATCCCCATATCTATTAATGTTTAGTTGTTAATAATCATTATTTTATCTTCTATTCAATACAAATTTATGATATTCATCAAAAATAGATGCAACGAAGATGATACAAAGTCTTAAACTGGTCGCAACTGATGCATCTGTCCTATTTTATTATTTTTAAGTGCTAAATCCGTTTCTATAGCATTTTCCACGTATTAACACGGCCATTGCCCAACGATCCATATGTGGGTCGGAATCGTCCGTACCCACATATTCAGTGATTTGCACGTCCTTTGATACAGGAATAATTAAACGGAAATACTTTGTTGATATAAAAAAATATGATAAAAGAGCGATGCTTAACATGTAGGATACGAAACGTGTTAAAGAACTATCCTACTTCCTATGAGTTGTCCAAAAGTAAGTTATTCCTTCGTCTTGGATTGCCGAGAAAATATTAGGTCGCCCGATAAGTTCGTAGTGCAATACCCTTAGACTGCATTCCATAATACTTCTTAAATATTCAGTGGTTAACACATTGTTTACCACGATGAATTCGATCAATTTGGCCAAAAATACTAATGACTAATATTTAATAGCTTGATGGTACCGATGGTACCACATTATCCTACGAATCTTGCACATTCTCTCATTATAACCCTTTACATTGCATATATTGCAAGAAGACTCGTAATTGACAATCAATTATTATTAAAGAATGCTTGTTAATTTTGTTGCTCGAGTTAAGTTTAAGAAAAACATCTGACTATAAGATAGAAAGATGGTTCAATTATAAAAATGCGAACATATTCATTTGAAAAATTGGCACTTTCGAATATACTAGAAGTCGAGTTTGCGGCCAAAAAATCTGATATTCCACTGAATCTTGTTGGGAACACGTGAACTTTCCGTTCAACCTAATAAACGATCTGAAAGTTTTGCGATACGGCACTCTAAATATTACAATGGCAAAATTGTGCACACCTATTGTATTATGTTCCCCTTTGGTGGTCTTCAGTTGACAGACCATCTTCATTGGTAATGTGACATTATAACTATTCGAAGAAATAGAGTTATGAACAAGGAAATAGGCTATGAGGTTCTCGAGAAGGTTGCTAAGTGGTAATTAACCTTCGTTTTAGCCAGCCTCGACTAAGCGTGCCAAAGTTAAACCTATTTAATCCTTAATCCTTCCCTTCCCCGATTTCTAAATTATCGAAGATACTGGTGCACTAAAAAATAACGACGTAAAATTTTTAGAAATGAAACTACTTAATGTCTTATAAGAATATTTACCGACGTATACTAACGCTGCAGAACATCTAATTAATACTTCACGAACTGTTAAGTAACCATAATGGTCTAAAACTCGCGTATATACCTGTTCTTCGTTACTTTTTCACGCGTAGTGCCAAGCCTACCAACCCTCGCTGCATTAGAGTAAATGCGAACCAAATGTTTCAAAAATATTCTATTAAAATGATTGGATTAGTAGCATTCAAGATCAGCTTGCAATTAATCAAAATACTATTAGATTGGTGCGCATGAAGCGTCGTTTCTCAAAATAAGACTTTGAATACAAGTGAACTTTTCAAAACACTATACGTATTAAATTAAAAATCAAATCATGAACACTTCAATATTATTATCATTTACTAAATTCAAACATGAGTGGAAATGAAAATATACTTAAAATGAAACGATTGCAATATAAAAAGTATTGCTGTGGTATTAATAATACATAACAACAATTTTTAAATTTTTACGATAAATTGCCGACCTTTAAACAATAATACTTGCTCCTAAACAAATATCAAACACACTGAACTCAATCACAGACACAGGATTTTTCTTTACGAAGTTACAACAATTAAAAAATTAGTAACTTTCCGCCGAAAATTTCGTAATCCTTTAATCTTGTTGCTGAGTATATTTTAAAAAGTTTCAAATAATTTGTAGAGACTATAAAATCCTTGCTACACGTTACTAACAACGTAACAATACTTTCTGTAGTAAAAGTGGGTTTCATCTTAAGTAGATAACAATTTATACCAATCCTATTAAATTTTTTTTTTTTGAAATTCTAAAACCTATACTACTGAATTCATTTTTACATATTTTTATCGCATCCAATAATTCTAAATATATGTATAAATTTCAAAGAAGTGGCCTTTTTTAATGCGGCTATAATAGTTTGATTACCCACTGTAATTATGAGGCAATTATAAAGCGAACAACAATTCACTCAGTGAAATCACTATCAATCCATTGCATCCATATTACACGGTTCAATCTGTTTCGTGTTTGAGTAGAATCCAACTTCGTAATTAATGATACACTTTGCCCAGAATTGAAGCCAACTGGGTACCAAGGCAATCCTCCCTAATATGCATGGGATCTGTGAACGTGAGTGTTGATCGGTTAAATATCACTGAACCCAACCGTGTGCGATACAATTTATCCAAACTCTATTGAACCGTATTAAAATCCACTGAAATCGATAATACCGATGAATTTTGATATAGGATCAAATTCAACTTCGATGTTGACCACTTATGGATATACAGGATTTTAAAAAAGTGATCCGGGATTTTAAGGACTTATAGTAGTCACTGAGAAGAGTACAAATTTTTATTTAATTTTGGATCGATCAGTTAATACAACGAAATTAGGCATTCAAATCACAGCAAGCACGCGATAACTTTTTCGAACGTACTTCATTATTCATCCTATTTTATCATCCATCGAAACAGTCAACCATCACGCCGAAGATTGCACGATAACCGCTAGAAACATCCGATCCTTATCGTGTTTGGTATGTATAATTCAACGCAGAATGCAATGGCTCTGACTTCTCAGTGTATTGTATACGTAATAAAGGAAGACGGTAAAATTTTACGACTCGAACGGTTCTCGTAAAACTGAGCTTTTCATAACTGACGACCCAAACCAAAATTACGTATCATAAATGGCGCAAACCGTGCTAGACTTCGAAGCTCATGAAAATTCGATCCTCGAATAGCAGTATTCGTAGTTCCAGCTGATAAAATTCATCCTTAACGCGTTGACTGTTAAAGACATTTTATGCACATTGTTGTTAAAAAAGTTTGAGATCACTTGCAATATTCACGGTATACCAAAGGCTACAAAAGGCGCGATATAAGAAAAGATGATGTAATAGCACAGAGGAGATACAGAATCGACCTATAGTCTTATGAGGTTTCGTGTCGCATGGTTTGGAGTACCGACATGTGAAAAAAAAGTCAAGCAAAACTAGCGACTCGTGTGACCTAAGGCTTTTGCACAATACTGTAATTTCATTGCGTACGAAGGTTTTATAAGCTGAGAATTTCGAGAGTTCGATGCATTTCTAGTTCAATGAGCAAAGTTCCAAAGTTTGGCTCGGTTGGTTTGAAAAATTCGATCGTGAGAGATTGAAATTGGATTTGATGAGAAAAATTTCATTCCCAGTGTGAGGTTGAATTTTTTTTCAGGATATTGTAAGAGGTTATGAATAGAAATAGAAATATGAATGGATATAGAATTATTCCATTGGAAGCTTCAAGCAATGCACCAGCTATAAAAACTAAGAGGGGAAACCCCGAAGAAATAGATTCGATACAAAGAATACAATAGAAACGAAAAACAACATGTTGAAATACCGAGCTACAGAAGCAAGACCAACGAATGGAACTGCAAACTTCAATTAACGTCAGTGTACTAAACCTACCCTCAATTGAAGCACCTTCTATACGTCAACAAATACACTTCACGTACACATAACCTATTTAATGCTCCGCTCTGTTCATCCATTTCGAATCGGTTCATTTATTTAATTTTATTTCAAATGTTGCAATTGGTTCAATTATAATGACTTGACTGTGTATTAATTAAATGCGTAAGGAGGTACAGAATACAGTTAGTATACAAGAAGATACAAAATATTCGCAGAAAATTAAAAATTATTGTACTTGAGGATGAAACAACCTTTAACTTAGGACCCTTTTGTTTAATTTTTTTTACTAAAAATATGAATTTGAACAAGGATCCGCAGTTTAATAATGACTAATTATTGTGAAATATTTACAGCCAATTTTCCAAATGATTTTTTCACTTTCAAAGTAACATCTACTATCTTAATATTTAACGAAGTATAAGTCAATCTTCTCCAGTTTATAATAAATACTGGTGCTCCAAATTTCAAACTTTACTTAAAACTTTCAATCAACCAACAGAAACTAGCACGCAGAAACTTTCATACTACGTATGTATTAAGATTATTCCCAGCGCTGAGCAAAAACTTTTTCAACTGAGGGTACACTTAAAAAGCAGCATTCAAAGTCAAGAAACTTCAAAGTAAAGCTATACGTATTTATTACGTCGAATCATAAGTAGACTACGAATGTTCATGCATTTATATGAAATTTAAATGTGTAAAAAAAGAATGCATACACGTATAATGTGTAAAAATATCTATATAAACAGTCCAAAGTCATATACATGTTACAATATTTAAAAAGAGTAAAGTGCGCCTCTATTTAGGTTCTCGTAACAGTTAAATGTATATAAAAATATGAATGTGCGAAAAACATTCACAGTCTACTTATGACTTAAGTTGCAATACAAAAAAAACGAATCATTATCACTGAGGAACATCTCACCTGTTCTGGAGGGTGGAAGTAGCAATCCTTGAACCTCCTCCAGTGGCATCGCCTGTCCGTGATGATCTCGATAAGGCCGATGAGGTCGATCTTTCATACCTCCTCGAGAACGCACTTGCTGCGTTCGTTTCTGCCAGTTTCCACGTCAAATAGCAACAGTAACGGTGGCTATCGGAGGCTGAGATTGGGACCAAACTCGGGATCAGGTCCGGGAGACTGGTTGAGTCCTGAGGGACTCCTGACGATGACGGCGGACGGTGGTAGAGCGTCATCGCCCCGCCGTCGTCCCTAAGACCATGCCCAGCTCACAAAGAATCTTGAATCGAACAGTTTGCACTGGGGTATTCCTACTAATTCGGTCTTTCGTCACTCTGAAAAAAGTAGAACACAAAGTTATTAAAATTCTAAAATCTTATTTCCTAGCAACGTTAGGTTGTCTTAAAAAAGAGACTTTGAGAAAATGGCGTCGAAAAAGTCGGAAAAAAATGGAGCAAGGTGTTACGGACGGAATGATTCTACGTTCTTTAAAATTGTATTTGATTGACAGTTGCAAATTCCAAGGGGAAGTTGAACGATACTCGCGGGCAAAGTAGAAGAGTTCAAAATAAGAGTCGAGACAACTTCGCTTGAGAACACAAATTGTACAACACTCAACCCACTTGCCACGTGACATTATAAGTTCAGTTTGTTAATACAGCAAGTTTCATTTCTTTCCCTTATTAGCCGAGGGTGGTTCTTCGAGAAACCATTTGATAGGCACATACAATGTACGTGTAAATTCTTACGAAATACAAACGATCGAAAGATCATCCACTGGTCGTGATAGGGGTAGTTTAATAAAAAAGGGTTCTCAATTTTATAGCTTTTGCACGTGCTGCTATTTTATGCATAACGCAACTATACCGGAAATAGTAGAAGGCAGTAAGACATTTCTACGAAAAAGCAAAAGAACGTGCAAAAGTTATTGCATCCAATAGCCTTTTCTATAAAAGACAGATGATCACAGTATACACGAAGAGTCTCACAATTTGATCACCTCAATTAACTCGTGCATTATTCATTCTAAAAAAACGTCTGAATAAAAGAGCAAAGTGATAAAAAATTAATTACGGTACTATATGTTCTACTTGATACCATGCAACTTTTGTTTCAAACGTTTCTTTCTCTGACAGACAATGCACAAGTTATTTGGGGTGATCAAGTTGTTAGACTCACCCTGTATACGTATTGAAAGTGTATGTGCATAATCAATAATCGCAGCAAAAATCAACAACATTGATAACTAGTCAAAGAAGATAATCAAAATGATTGATTTTCTCGAAATATTGATTGGTGAACTTAAGTTGTTTTGGAAGGCATAGCTTTAATTTTGAAAATCCCTATATTAACTAGATGAAGACATGACGTTAAGGGTCATCGAAGACCATTAGGCCAATGCTACTTTGCTTCCGAATGATTTATATCAGGGATGAATAATGCAAATGTCCAACTTGTGAGAATGAATAATGCAGATGTCCAGCAATGGCTGGTGACCCGACGTTACGAAGCTTTCGGAAGTCACGGTAATGGCGAGTAGGAACATTATACTAAAAATTTGATTCATCTTCTGACATTGAAAATCAACAAGGATTTCTAATAAAATCGTTTGAAAATATAATAATTCCTAATTTCTAATATAGCCGTCGTTATCTACGCCCAAACAGCAATTAAAAACTAGACCACTGCAATCGATCTGCTGCAATAATGCATCGTGCATACTTCATCAATCGTAATTACACGTTTTACGTCATAGGTTAATGCGTAATTCGACAATACGCGTTTAATAATTGCACTCGAGGTAATATGCAGATATCAGTTCCAATTATACATTTCCAAAATTCGATTGTCTTCAAAGGTCCGTATAATTATCAGTTATCGAATTAGGAAAATATTTATAAGAATTATTTATCGATTTCACCATGGAAATTGAGTAATCGATTACTCGGAACGTTGATTAAAAATCAACCACGACATTCAATCAATCGGTAAGTTGATATTCTAGATTCAATGATACCGTGCTTGATAACAAATTCCGTAACGACGTCAAATACAATTATTTGCTTGGTGAAAAGGGTAAAGTTCATGAAACATGATTTCATCAAAAGTCATTTAACAACAAAATTTAAGAGATAATTTACAGAATGTAGAGTTACATTATTTTGGGAATAAGAAAAAAAATCTACTAGGTAGCTTGGATGACAAATTTCACGTTCCACTACTTTATTTTACTGAAAGCCCGTTCGAGCATGCAGTATGGATGGTTCTCATTAAACGGTGGCCAAGTAATGGATCTTTCCATTTTAACGGAGCTTTTTTCTCTTTTACGAATCTATATATCTTCAAAATGCATCCTTCTTTTAATTAAAAAAAAAATGATGGAGAAATTTGAAATTCTCAATTGTGTAATTGATGCTTTTGCATTTACCCATTTCTAACAACTATGACAAAACGACGCGTACAGCAATATCTTAATATCCGAATGTTCGAGTATTGTCACCTTTAACAATGATTAGAAAATTAAGTATTATGAAGATCTCAACGATCTCCCCTAAGACCTCTTTCACACGGCGAGTTGCAAATCGCGATTCACGTTTGATGGATTTCGACCGTACATTACTGCTTATGGGAGCCTTCAAATAGCAAGTCTCGTGAGACACAGAATCGTAATACGGATTTTGGGTACCCATGATGCATGTTGCTACAAACCAGTACACGTAATCTCTATATTCAGTTCAAGACAGGTCGTCAAAGTCTAGATATCCTGTTTTGCCTTGCGCAAATTTGTATGCAGCAAATAAATCTAGTGCAAACATAGTTGTATTACTTATGGATTAAGAGAAAATATTTCAAATACGATATAATCACCCTTCTCCCCCTCCCCCCGAAGCAACCGGAAAGTATGGTCGCTTTATTATTCATAACGATAATCTGAAATGGATTTATGTAGAGATTATATCTTTTTATAGTACGTTGTATATTTTAAAGTTTGTTTACTACCATTGAGATTATCATACTAGATTGGTCTAATCTGGTTTTTGATACGAGGTCCTGTGTATTTATTAGAATTTATCATTTAACTGCTGACATTGAGCCTGACAAACTACACGCGATACGTTTTCATACATTTTAGGAACAAATTGTGTTCCTTTGTTTGTAATTTGTCAAATTCTCCTTATGTGATCATGAAATATTTTTTAATACTAATCTGAAACACACGCTATTTCACCGTTCTATATAACCATTAAAATCATATTAATTTCATAGATTTCAATCAGAGTCTGACAGACTTCGTGTCCTTATTACTGTCTAGAAACTCGATGCCAGCAGTTAAAGGTTAAAAGAATATATTTCGTAATAATTTGTTATATATAATAAGCTACTTTTCTACAGAATTTATTTATTTAATATCTATACCTGTACAGTTTAAAACAGAAGTTGCAAATATTGAGAATTGATTGACGATATCATATTTCTCAAAGAGAATCACAAAGCCACCGCTTCTCGGAACACTTTCTCAGAAAAACGGCTGAAAATAGCAATAAGTCGAACACCCTATATACAAAACTCCCTTACATATGCACAGACCATGCAATAATCAACACCATAAATCATACCTTGACAGAATTCCTTCGCATTACCAGCAATTTAATATTAAAGCTATATTCCTAAATAATTCATTATTGAATATGGTATCGTAAAAATGTCACAATACATTCATGCAAACGTCAACTATTTTACAGATTTGCATGAAAGGTATACGGATCTCTTGTATTTTTCACGATCATGCAAATCAGTGCAAGCGTAGCCATGGGCGTGTGAAAATGTACAAAAGTAATCAATTCGTTTATTAAAAATAGGTGTTCATATGATTAACTTCAATAGCAGCAAACATAATTTCTGAAGTTAGAAACTAAAACTAAAAATCTCTTTTTATTAAAATAAAAAAAAAACTATTCTGTTTTAACTTCGAAAGAAGATACGTTACACGACCGTAAACAACTTAATGCAAAATAATGACTTTTTCATGTTTATACTATACTACTAGCGAAATGTAAACTACTTGTTTAGTAAAATTAAAAACTAAAAAATTCCTTTCTTCTTATTGTCAAAATTTCTGAAAATTCTTTAATTTGTAGAAAAATACATTAGATGAATGTGAGTAACTTAATTTAAAGTACTTACATGAATTGTCCTGTCATATTTTTATGTTACCCCGAAACGCAAATTATTTTTGTACTGGAATTAAAAAATCCTTTCTTTTTTATTGTGAACAATTTTACTATTTCAATTTCAAAAATAATTACTACGCACTTATTATTTCTTTGCAAAATATGTATGTACAAGAATTTATCAAAGGGACTGAAATTAATGCTTATTTGCCGCGAATTCTCCGAGCCAATTTTCATTAATGTTAGATCAATGAGGATCAATTGAAAATTTATTAAAGCTACGAATGGGAGGTAATTTCGCAGCTAATCTTGCTACTAACTGAAATCACTTTACGAACCTACAGTTTCGTTATTCTAGTTCCACCCTCGTACATTGTTAATATTACGTCGACCTTCCAAAGCATGAAACAGTGATCCATAATAAAGCTGACAAACTTAGGAGCAAATTCGAGTCGTCTAACATTTTAACCCGGCTGCATTCTATCAATTTTCGAGTTGGCGTAAGCCCATGTGTACTAGGTAGATGAATTATGTTTATAAGAGCAAAGTTGAGCATGAGTTTATACGATATTTGTCAATCTCTCCATTACCCTCGTAGGGACGATTCGAATTTTCCTGTTTCTCTCGGTGCATTTGATTGTATCTGATGTATCATACTGTACTATCTAATCTTAATATAATTCAATTTCATATGAGTTTTGAAACTTTTCCAAACCAAGTCGAATCCAAAGTTCGATTGCATAAGGATCTGCACAATGAGTTGTGCAATAATTTCGGACACACAGAACAGCATTAGGTTACGTATCATGCAAGGACATCGTCCTTAAACGGTTAAAGTAATAATAGATTTGGTGACAATGGGAAAAACGTATAAAATTAATATTGAATAAACTTCAGACGACACAAAATTATTATTTTACTTACTTTAAAAAGACAAAAATTCCAAGATGCTCCTCAATTTTAACGTATAAAAACAAAATCAATTTCCCAATTGCGTGGACATCACTATTTCATATGCAACAACCTAATCCTATGCGATACAATTAACTATAAAAAAATGGTTAGAAATGGAAACTTCTGGCATTCTTATCTATCAAGTAGTAACAATTGCAAAATGCTTCCGTGCGCTCGCGATTCTCATTATCGTGTAAACAGTGGAACAAAAACACAGTTATACGGTCGGGATATTGCGATGTCACGCTAATGCTTGATTTGTCGTCAGCGAGGTAAAAACACGAGACGGAAAGAACCAGAGAAAGCTCGCATCGAGACGTGTTCCCTCTACATTATTGCAAAAATTGTTCACGGTTTTCCATGCGTCTCTTTTTCCAACGAAGTGTCAATGAGTTGTGGTTCGACAAAGGACAGACAGGAAAAAAGATCACGTGCAACGATAAGGTCACTGTCGGCCTAGGAGACACGAATAAGGTTCGTATGTCTATAACGTATGATCTACTATATTATTCTGCTGAACTAGACCTACTAACCGAGACATATTTTCCATCGATCTATTTCACACGTACGTAATGTGTACTGTGAGCAAACAGCGACCGGTGGTATACGCATCTTTGCTTCAATGATCAACAATGCGGGAACACGAAGCGTGCCTATACATAGGAATATCGGGAAATTATTACGTCGATTCTATTCGAAGATTAACACGCTCGCTACCACGACGCGGAGAAAAAGGACATATTGTTCGAATTTTTACGAAACATACTGCACGATTTTTACTTATTAGTGGACTGCGAATTTTTATGGATTTATGCAAAATTTCAATGAGCCAAGAAAAACTAGTTCCATATAATTGTGTATGTAAATATATACAAAACATAGAAAGTGAAGGGCATTTGGAAATATTTAAGGGGCGAAACAAATCTCTGCTCATGTTTTATCGTTTTAATCGTGTTTATAAAATTATGAATTTGCATAAAGATGCGTAGTCTACTTATTAGGTGTATCAATAAATAATCCACTTTTTTGGTGAGACTCAACACTTACTTTTACCAAAATTAAATATCGACCCTGTCTTAAATGTAATCATTGTTCTTGCGTAACACTTTATACTATCTTTACACTTGCTTTGCAATTCAAAGCTCGTTTTTTTGATAAGATAAATTCATCAGCCCATTTGAAAAGGGTTGCTCTCTTCTCTAAATTATTAAAACGAATACTTTGTACATTGTATATGTTTTTACATCCCATACGCATTTTGCACCTTTTTGTACATTTCAATTTTCCATAAATGCATTAAGATCCGCAGTCTAATTATAGTGTACTGCAACATAGCATGATAGAACTATCATTATACGAAGAAAAATTGTTTTGTAAAAAAGTGATGCTACTTTACTATTCGACAGTATCTTATCAATATAATCTCATCAATAATTGCAAAGCACACTCACAAATCAAGTAAAAGAAAAATAAACTGAAAACGATATATGTATGGTTATAATCAGAATAATGATCTTATATGTACACATGAAACCTTTCCCTCAATTCTTAAACAAAATTATTATGACACAAACATTTACATAAATAAAGTAAGTACTTCTTCATACGAAATGTTTTTAATAGTGTTTTACCAACATAATTATGGTAATTGTACTTCATCATCATTGCTCAAAATTTTATATAACACGTATAATATATTCATAAAATCGTTTTGTGGTAAGCGTCCAAATACTTTTATAGATCACTATATTTGAGGTTCCAGTCATCTATTGTAACTACAACAATGTTTATGCTTGAGCCTTTTTTTATTGCTACAGGTACAGATATCACGTAATGGAACAATTATTTTTATTGACGGTTAAATTCTTACATTATTATAATATAAGCAGATTTTAGGCATTACTCTGAAAAAGATACGTATGAATACTTCTTTCAACCTATGCTATGAATAAAATACTTGTGCATATAAAAAGATGTTAGAACCACTCTGACGGTAATTAGCAAAGCACTCGTAAATGATGCAGACGTGTCATTTGGGCAGCCACCATATTTTTCAACGCAAAACTTCGGAACGTATTTTTAAATTACTCCCAAGATCCACACTGACGAGCAATTGCATAAAGCATAACGAAACTTGCGCGTAACACATATTTTTAGGTAACATTGTAACATACGTATACATGTACATATATAGGTAGGTTAATCTTTTTTAACTGGTTGGCTGTGTGGTAATTTATAAAAGTGTTGATGGAAAAAGCTACGACACAGGTTGGCAACACCAGTGACCTTTAATTTCACTATCTTTCTATATTTATGTGGGGTGTTTTCGAACTGGTGCTACTACTCAAAAAAATATAAATCTACACGAAAAAATAAGTAAAAAATGAATTTATTCCAAAATGTAGGTAGTATTTATTATAAAAACGATATTACTAAATATTCTGGAAAATGTTCACGGAAGTGTAATACGCAGGAAACAAATTATATCAAGAATTTTTCCTATGCACGGAGAACAATTGAAGAGCTCGGTGTAAAAATTGGTCAGCTCCATTACTTGAAATTTTTTAGTATCGAAAAAGAAACCCCCAAACCTGACTATGAGAAAATTCGTGGAATGCACCAAGATACTTTCGAAAAGATATATTTTCAGCTTTAGAGATACCACTGAGAAAAAGATCAATGGAAATTCTCCTCCGAGTTGTAACTTCCAAATCCACCTGGTTTCTTTTATTAATTTTATGCTTACATTTCATGGAGTATCAAACGAAGTTCTCACAAACACATCTAGCAATGTAGCGAATAACTCTCCCGACGTAAATACTGATTCCGTACATTTCTGTTTGCAAGCAGATACAAGTTTAAAGTTATACCCAATGATATTTAAACTTTAACCAAAAAAACTTTGCTTACGTAAATTCTAAGTTTGTTAACATTTATTTGAAAACAGTAATTGGTTCAAATATTCCAGAAACTTCCTTACAATTAGTTAAAGCAATTCTAAAGAATGAAAAATAAAATTTACAAGAAAAATGTCGTCTTTTTCAACCACTTAGACCACGATCCCTCTTTCAATCAACTACCACCGAATAGTCATGAGACTTGCTGTACATCATTAGCTGCGTGTACAAGAATCTAAAATAATGAGAACGAGAAAATAACGATCTACTTACATACCTCTGGTTTTACTGCTGCACACATTACATTCGTCTGTTTTGCGTACAAAATTCACACTGCCGACGAGGTGATAAAACTAACCAAGTCCATAATTTTCAAAAACGAAATTTTAGTCTTTAGTTAATGTCAAATGCATTATCGTTTAATGGTACAATAAATCCACGTCTAAACTTAATAAATCTATCAATTTACTAACTCCTAAAAAAAGTTTATACACTAATTCGTATCCTTTATGATTATCTACTTTTTCTGTATACGGTGGGTGATCAAATTGTTGTGAACGAGAACAAGAAGAATGAAAATCGAAATATACTTAAAATAAAATCTTTCTTGATACAGAAAGCATTGCTATGTTTTTCAATAATACATAACAAGAATTTTAAAGCTTATACGAATTACTTTAAATTTTTAAATGTACATTCGACAGCAAAATTAGGAGATTATGAAAATTTCGCCAAAAAATTGCCGACCTATGAACACTACTCGTTTCTAAACAGGTATAAAAGATAGTAAACACACACACATGCGCGATTTTCCTGCACAAAGTTATAATAGTTAAGAAATCAGCAATTTTCGGCGAAAATTTTGTGAATGTATTTCTAAAACTTTGAAGTAATTTGTGGAAGTTGTAAAATCCTTGTTACACAATATTAAAAACATAACAATATTTCTTGTAATAAAAGCAAGTTTCATCTTAAGTGTATATTTTCAAACTTCACATATGCGATAATTTCGAAGTGATCATAATAATTTGATCAGCCACTGTACCTCCTTGCAGTTCGTCGATTTCTTGTCTAAAAAAACTTTCAAAAAATCGTCCCGAAACTTTCCACTTTTCTCAACAGCTTCTAGAATATTGTCAAAGTGTTCGCGTTTAAAAAAAAACTCTCGAATCTAACACCTGACAAAAATGCATTCTTTTAAATTGACTTCATTCGGACGAGGAAACTTTTATTCAAAGTAACCAAAGGCCTGTCTACTGTGATTCATAGCCTTCACAAACTTCTTCATTAACTCTAATTTTATATGCAAGAGTGAAAGTAAACTCTTTTTTTAATCTAGCTGTTGAATGTTTTATCAGCTCTTGATGCCTGCGTTCAAAAATTTTCGAATGGGCCAATCTCTTTTAACGTAGCGTGAATCACGAGCGCGAAAATTAAAATCAATAGTAAATAATATAAAAAATTCTAATTATCAAATAATAAAATTATTTAAATTTAATTTAGATAATATGTTGCCAATCATATAAAAAATTTTATTCCAGTTGGGAAATAATAATTATTGTGACAGACATACGATTGGTGACACAAATTAAGCGTCGACTCATCCCTATTTCTTTATACATATTTGAATATTTGGTTCTAATAAGATTGAGAAACCTTTCATTGAAGAAACGTACGAATAATAAAATCGAAAAATCTTGAGGACCATAATAAGGTTAAAAATATACTCGAGTATTGCAGTTATTCTAGATACTTATCGTAGATCAAAAGCGTAGCATAGAAATGCTATACACTAATGAAAATTTTCAAGAAAAGCGATTCTATTCTTACATTCTACGCTTCAGTGCACGAAGAGACAAACGACCTATGAAACCTATAATTTAATTGCTCATAGGATAATCCGATAAGCTGATTTTGCGATAGACTTGTAATACATCCGCAAAATTGTCTTTTAATGATTCCTTCTTATAAATAGATTACTTTCTATCAAGAAAATAATAGCAGACGTTGTATGATTTAAGAAGAAGTTACAATAAAAAACTTTTCCTACCAAAGAGGCAGCCTCATAATTTATAGACAACGTTGAATGTAAGAAAATTAAAAAAAATGAATAAAGGAAAATGAATGAATGAAAATGCAAAGAAAAGGAATGTAAATGTCATTCTGCAGTTTCTGATATAGCGATGATTAAACAGATGAACTTTGAAAATACTTTATCATTTGATAAACATACTTCACTATAACTGTTTAAGATTGTGTAAACGGAGCTACCACCTTCTGGCTGCAAAACCCCCAGATTCTTCGAATTAGAGCAGCAATTTTAAATAAGTTACAATGTATGTAATATAGTGTCTACCTTATGATATTAATTAAAAAAATTGCAGTTTAATTCATTCTTATAATATACAGGTTGCCCCAAGTTATTTTATTGCACCATTTTCTTTATCATACATTTTTACTTGCAAAGGAAAAATTTGCATATTAATAATTTTGGCAAAAGTGAAACGATTTAGTGGAAAAGTATATAAAGAGGTCGTTAATAGCATACAAAACGTTTAAAAGAACGAGTGCATTAAGCCACTACATGATGGATGACACATTAACAAGGTAAATGTTGTGACATTATAGAAATAATCAATACTTTGTGGTGTTAGCAAAAATAGAGTCGGTAACTGCAGCAGGTTCCATCTTTAGGATTGTATTCTACGCTATAATTTTTTAACAACAAGGTGTGCCGACAAATGATCGAGTAAAAATTTCAATACGCAATTTAAGATTTTTCTCGTTCCTTTTGTCTATCTTACGAAATATATATTATTAGGTATTTTATAGAGATAGATCGAAATCTGATTCTTAAATCCTCAAAACTCAGGTTCGAAACTTTGCGAGGCCTAGAAGCTTTTGGAACTCTCGAAACCTGTGGCATTTATTTTGATTTCAAACAGGAGTATTTAAATGAAACTGTAATTCTCAAGAAAAGACTTTAAAAGTTAATCGAGTGAACGTGTACTTTACCGAAACTTAAATTCCTTGAGACAAATTTCTGAAGCATTTCTGTCTTGTGGAATCTCTAAGACTTAGAAAACGTCCTAGAAAAATGGGACGAATTTATGTTACAACCCATTAGTACCTTTCCCAATTAAACAGATGATCGAAACATTAAATTCAATGC
Organism: Eucera pruinosa; assembly: GCA_028830335.1. Classification (NCBI taxonomy): domain Eukaryota; kingdom Metazoa; phylum Arthropoda; class Insecta; order Hymenoptera; family Apidae; genus Eucera; species Eucera pruinosa. The sequence goes on from JAMYCR010000001.1 coordinate 18,564,946, forward strand.
ATTCTTTTTACGTGTTCCCATTTGTCCAAGAAAAACAGGTGCGGCGATGGTACCCAGAAATCAGTCATTGAAAATTGATATTTAAGAAATGAAACACAGAACGTACGCTGGAAATATCGCGTGACACGCTGCCCTTCCTTTACCTTCCAATAACCGGCCACACAATTCAAGATTTATATCGACATCCATCGATGAAGGATGCGAAATCGTCATGCTAAATGGTTCTCTCCCTTCTAATAATGGAATTTCCCTTTTAGGTCACAACATTTACTTATACATTAATCCTTCGATATTTGACCAATTTTTTTTCTATCTGTTTTAACTTTTTTGACGTCCATTTGAAAATCAACATAAAAATGAATCTAACAAATACGATGGTTTTGTTTATTGTTTAGAATTTTATGGAATTTGGTGCTGTGGCTCAAAAAACTTAAAAAATTCCCAGACATATATCCTACTAACTAAAATCTCTCTAATTTATTTCACAATCTTGTATGCAATAGAACGAAAGAAAATCGAGTTTAAACTGTAAATCACATTTCGGTGTACAATTTAAGTACAATTTAATTTAATGGTAATTTTACCATCCTGTAAAATTTAAATCAGCCTTGCCCAGTTTTCAAAAAAAGAAACTCAATTGGGTAAAAATAAATTTATCGTCAAGCGCACTTTTATTGAATATACATCGTGAAAGGAGAAAATGAGAGAATATACATTGTCATGGTTGCAAAAGTATCGATTATGTGACAGTGTTTATTCTATACTATCCGATTTCCGCTAATTAAATTACCAGCCATGCAGTCACTGTCAAGTGATAAATTAGTGAAAAGCGATAAAATCTTGTTGCTTATGAAAAGGAAAATAGAGCTTGGATAATGTATGTCGTGTTAACAGCTAAATATCAGGATGGGATGAACTTTTTAATATGAAGGTATGTATTTTATTCGCTGGGAAGTGATAATTATTGTGTTTCTGTACTCTCACCTAGTGAAAAGTACATTTTCAAAAATGCATATCACAATGTCTCTCAGTTGCGAAAATGAACCAATTTTTGTAGCTCTCCAATGCAAAGTGTTAACAACGTTAAATAGTAATTCCAGGGGAAGTTGAGGAATTTCCCTGAAAAAAGGTTTTTTCGGTAAATTGTCTTTAATTAATCGCCATACCTTCTTAACCAATATTCCCACAAAATTTCATTTCAGTATACTATTCAATTAAGTTTCGGACAATATTTATTGTTGACCCAGGAAACACGTGAACTTCCACGCAATTTACTCAATTCACTATTTTGTGTTATGGATCCTTTTCCCGGAAAACTCCCCAATTACATAATTACTAAAAAGAACAGAGTCTGTTGGCTAGTATTTAATAATTACTTGAATTCTGATACAAATTTGTGCCTGAATTGAATCTGGACTGTATCGGAATTGTATCTGATTGAAACAAATGCACATAATCCTATTTAATGACTCGGAATGGCTGGAACAAAGTTCGGGGGTTTGACCTTAGTCAATGTCTATTTGTTTGCCATCACTTTGATATTCGCGCTCAAGACACACCCTTGAGCTCGCGTGTTTTGCAGGGAAAATTTCTAAATTGAAAACAGTCCTTGGGATCGTTCGGCCATAAAAGTTAACCCCTTGAATGTTACGGTTCATCACTGAAAGTGCATTCTACAGTAGCACGAAGTATACCATAGCTATGTATATTATACAAATGTACTTTACGTTACAAATATTTAAAATATTGAAGTCGATAGATATTTACTAGATTCTTAACAAAATTTTATATGAGAAAAATGCTAAAAGATGTGCCAAAATTTACTATTTCCATAATGCGAATACATTCGTCATTTCCGGTATGGACTGACTTTAGTCATGCTGCACTTACGTGGCATAACTGATTAAGGTGTTAAAAGTCTGGTAGAGGTTGTACAGATTCTTGTTTGGGACAAAACGATTGGAGTAGTTGTAAATGGAAATGTAGTTTACAGTTTAAACTCATTTTCATTTATTTTATCATGTAAAAAGTTATGGAAAAATTACTGATACTATGTCTATATTTTTTTAGTTGGAAAGCCTGCTATGATTATTCACCTGTAATTTTTTCAAATTTTTCGTAAAGGTGTATCGTATTTAAACAAAATTAAAAGCGAAATTTTCACCTGAATTATTTTCCTTCAGTTACATATTTTTTGGAAAGAATAAAAAATTAATATATTTAGATCGGGAACTGGTTTATTGGGTTATATAATTTGAATTATAGCAAAATTGCATCCAATTTATAAATCGATGGTAAACCACGATGTGAAGACTGACAATAACGCAATTTTGCAGTAATTTTCCTAATAAGCGGAAACCCATGTAACAATGGAATTATTATCAATAACGAATATTATATACATGATGAACGAATATAAATTATCACCTTGAATATACAATATCTAAAAGGAAATCACACACCACGGATTTTTTATTTTTATCAAGAATATCCCTTTCTGTAAAATACCGCTACGCAAAAGTTTGGAATCACTTACTCAATTAGACGTAAATTTATTTTTTTCAAGGAAAATAGCGACAATAGTCTTTTTGATACCTAATACAGGGTATGTAAAAAGTATTCGTACAATGATTACTTACGACGAGGTACTTATTACGCTCCTATTTCTCCCACTTTGTTAATTTTTCTTGATATTTATATAAATATTATGAATGACTATTTAAAAGCAAAGTTATTTCATAAACATAACATTTTAATCATAATTAGTCACTGAAAGAACACTTTTTACAGTCGCTATAAATTTAATCTAAAACTGTTATACCTTTCTGTTATTTTCACAGGTCGAAGTGGAAATTTGTATTGGTCCACCCTGTACAACTGGTTATTTATAGTTATTAAAGTGCCTAATTAATCTTAATTAGTTCCACTCCATTAATTATGTAGATCGATCTTATCTTTTTTCCTTTTTTTTTTGTGAATGCAATTTTTCAGCCGCGTATAACCACTGGGGCGTATAAATCGTATTAAATAAATGGAAAATCGCCATAGCCTTGACGAACAGCTGACTTTTCGATCGGTCATGTTTATCTATTCAACTTATCATGGCTGTTAACCTAACCCAGTTTCTAAAACGATGTACTTACGCCTAACTCTGTAATGTCCTTTAAATCTCAGATTAATTCCCCAGAAAAAGCTAAACGTGTACGTACACTATTTAGAAAAAGGTAATTATGAAAAAGAAGGATACATGTATATGCAAATAATTCCAATTGGCAATTTTCTTTTCTTAAAATTCTTTTAACAGCAATAAGGCCAAGCTTCCACCCCTAATCCTAATCCCACATGATACTAAATAAGATTATATTATATAGTATTATATATATTATTATAATATATATTATAGTACTATATTATATAGTATATACTATACTATACAGTAAATATTATTATATATTACTATACTATATATAATATATATAAGTATATATGTATATATTATATATTTATATGGTATTATATACTTAAACAGTTCATTTTTATAAATTCCCTTACATAATTCGCACCGAAATTTATTTATAATACGATTTATGATGTCGACCTTCAAAAAGTCCAATAAACTTGTACTTTTACATAAACCCATTACCGCGGCGTCGTAAATAAATTGATGCCCATATATACTTTTAATGAAATTACTTATCTCGCGTCATTGTGCTAGAGGAGGCCGAAAGGATATTAGAATCGATTCAGCATCCTGAATTTCGAACATGAAATTGAGAAGGCGATCCACAATGGGACAGAAGGAATAATGGAAACTCGGAGAGGCGAAGTGGTACAAGAGTTACTGACTGCCGGGTGGTGAATTTATAAAAGCCTTTTATAACTTCCACCGGTGTGCCGCAGCGCGTTTCGTGACTCTTGCATGTTATATTTTCAAAAACGAGAGGAATTCCTTGCCGAAAGAAGCAACTCCAAAAAAATCATTTTATCTTGAAATTTGTGCTCGCATCCCCTTACATTTCTTGTCTCTTAGCCCTCCTGATGTGTTCATAAAAATTTACATTTTACGTTTGTACAGGTACAGTTGGTCACAAAAGTATTCAGCCACATTGAGTATTCAAGAGTTTTTTTTTAAGTCATACATCGATAATAATAATAAGATAATATAAATATAAATTTGCATAAAAATCCGCAGCGTAACGTACGAATATTCAAATTCGATTCCCACCAAGAATGGAGCCTTATACAACAAGATTTCATTCCATATTTTAAAGTTACCTTTGCATAAATAATTACCTCGTTTCAAATTATAACATGTTCTTATAAATATCCTATATAATGTATTACTATTCAAATTACGAAATTTCCATCTTGTTTTACGTTTCAAAGTACAGAAATAAAAATAGAGTCAACGAATAATTTCTAACAAAGTCACCGGGACAGAACTTTGTATATTTCACATAGAATTAAATTTTTCTCTCGAAATACATTGACACGGTCGCACAATCAGCGTACAAACTATTCTTGGACACGTGTCAGGTTCAGTTTGAAGTTTGACATTATGCGATAAAACGAAATGCATAGTTTTCCATTTAATGTGTGACTAAAAACCGAACCGCGAGATTCAGAATAATCTAGAAATGCTTAAACAGTTATCGTCGATAAACGACAATGAAATGTTTCCGTTTAAAACCGTTTGACGGTGCACTTTCGGAACCCATAAAAAGTTGAACGCATTTATTTTAATAGCCAACCTGTACCTAGTATTCGATATTTCTGTGCTACAAATTATTCGAATACCATAAAACAAACCCTATTGTTTCTTTCTGTAATATTAATAATTAAAGAATTTATGATACTAGTAATTATTAAATGAAACTAGTAATTATTAAAGACCAAAGTTACGGAAAGGAGCCTTTTGTTGTTTAGGAATTTCTACCTTTTCCTTTATCGTACCAAATTCCCCTACTAAATTGAAACTTACCCTACACTGCTACTTTTCACAAACTTTATTTTGAAATAAAAAAATACGGAAGCGTGCATATATATATAACTAAATTTCGACCTAATTGTACGATGCCTTAAAGATTACATTTACCTATAGTACTATACATACATACATCAAGAGAAGTGTACAGGATGCGGTAAGAAAGTAATGAGACCAGTAAAAATAAAACATATGGGTGCATAGGATGGATGTTCCTTTCATTTATCTTCTTTAAAATAATCTTCAACAAATTTAGTACAATCTTTATAACATTCATATAACAATTCAAAAGATTTCAGAAATTCTTCCAATTTAATTATGTTTAAATTCCTTTTAACATTATCTTGAATATTAAACATGAATTGAAAATGCTGAACATTGAATTTTAGTTTTAATTTCAAGATGGAAAAAGGACATTTGAGATAAAACGAAACGCGTAAATGGGGTAGTTACGTATAAAAATTCCTTTTACCTAAAAATACATAAAAATACAGCTGAATTGCTCCATTAATAAAGATTATGATTGCATTTAAAAACAAAATTTGTAAAATATTTTTCCGCGACCCAACTACGATATATCAGTTAACGCGTATTAACAAAACTTTTAAATGACACTTCAATGTATCTGTTACAATCGTTCGAAGAATATTATTGTTGGTGAATATGGCTAACAAAAATTCAATTTCATTACTTTCTTACCATACCATATTATACACTTAAATTATATACGAACCCTTTTTACGTATACCGCCTCAATTATACGGTTCGAATTGTATAAAAGTATGCAAAATAAAAACCACGTTTCCCATATTAGCTTCCAAAGCATTACTAAACAATTGGAAAGTATTCTAAAAATGTCAGCAACGGTTCTCAGATAAATAATAGAAGCCAGGCACGATTCAACGACGGCGGTCGCAAAATAGGATATTTGACCTTGTCAAGAAGCAGACATTTCTCAGGTCGCATTGCTCTTCTGGGAGCAATATACTATGCAACTGTGCTAAACGGTTCGTTTTTCAAACGAAGACGGACGTCAGGGCCTATATCATAGTCAGCAAGGATCTCTAAGGAAGAGCTATAGATATCGAGAACGCGAGATAGCATAAAAGGAGAAAGAAAAAATTACGTTCACCCTCTATCCTCTAGTTTTCACCCTAAGCGAGGAGGAAAAACGATCTATTGAATCGACGAAATATTGCCTCAAATTGAAACTGTAAATTTCAAAAGAACGCAAATCCACCAATCAACATTTTCAAAAGAACAATATTGTTTTGTTTAACTTCTTTAATTCTTAATTAATTTCGTCGACTCTTGCGAATATTGGTACAGATGTTTTTAAATATTAAAATTTTTGTTTTCTTAAACATTTTAAACAGAAAATTAACAGGAGATTCAATATTGGTGTAATTAGAGAAGTGACATGGAGCTTTTCTATCAATATAGCATAACTCCGACGACCCTTAGGCATTTCTATAGCTTGCTTTGCACGTGCTCTTTTCACGCCGTAATTTCAATTCACCGCGAGTCTCTCTCCTTTACGAAGAAGAGTTTATAAGTCACGATTAATCGTGGGTACATCCCATCTCCTCCATTGTGATGGAGAATGTACCTCAATAATGAAATAGAGACGAAGAATTTAGCAGGAAAAATACGAAAATCGGGGCGAATATTTTGAATATAAATAAAGATACAGACAATATTATAAAAATTTCTTTTATACCGCAAAATTTGTGAGTAAAACGTTATTGTTTTTTAATGACTCTAGCTTTCCATAGAAATTGGCTTTTCATGAAATTCAACGGAAACATTGTGAATGCTAATAATTACGTTAGTTGCACAATGGAGCTTTCGATTATCTCTGTTTATCAAAATGTTGATTCTTTCATTGCTGCATTATAATGTTTAACAATGATAAACCATGCATAACCATGCGTGTTTTCATAGCTTACTTGGGGCGAATAAATTAGCAAGTAGACAGTATTAGGTTACACGATCAAAGAGTTATAATTATTATTCTAATTGAAGAAGTTACGTGTTGAAAGCAAAAGGTCAAGGTTGTGTGCGTTTATTAATATTAGCTTTAATTCAACGTTGAATTGTCACGTTAGCTATTAAAATCGTAATCCTGTATAAAATGTTCATAATAAAACTTTAATTCCTCTTTTCAAAAAATATTAATCTAAAAAATAAATGATTATTTCTGAAAGGGAAGAAAAAATTAGATGGTTCATGAAAACTTGCAAATCCAGATGAGGATTCATTAAAAAAATACGCGACCGTGCTTTTGGTCCTGTCCGACTTAATTCTTGCTAATAAAATTTTAATGTCACTTTTAGTATAATTTTTCGTTTCTTTGTGGGAAAAACGGAAATATAAAACGCACGTAAGTAACTTTTTATCCTAGATAATAACGAACGTATCCTCTTTGTTACGATAGAATTAAACGTATAGATGATTATAATCGTTGTGTTACGAAACTAACGTCACAAATGTCGTTCGAACAACTCACCAATGTATTTGACCTAATTTCCCTATGTTATAAGTACTATGTGGATGGAATCAATGTGTACCCGATTTTAACTATTATTCTGTAGTAGACACCTACTTTTTCCGTGTTTCTTATTCCCCTGAGACAGCAATTTACAGCTAAAAAAGTGGTTCGTGTAGAGAAATTGTCCATAAAATGTATCTAAGGACTATTATGTCGTGTTAATTAAAAAATGCTTGGAAATAATTATTTCGGAGGAAAAATTATACATAACTGCGAGAATTTTCAAGACGACCCAATATAAGTTTGCAGTGATAACTGAAGAACTAAATATACAGCTAAAGATCAAATCTGAATAGAAAGAAATATTTCAAAGTCTGCAATACAAAATATCGTAGCAATTTGACTATTTTGAATTACAGATACAAATGTACAGTGGCAAACAAGTATCCGTAAGCACCCTAATATTTCAATCAGGTATTTTTTAATTAGATCCACCATTTTACTTCCATGACGCTAGATATATGTAGTCGCATAAGAGAATTATTAAACGATAAGAAACTTGATACACTTGCACTTAACTAATTGGTACCTGCATGCCCAAGCAAAAGCAGTAATACACAAATACTTTTTATAGCTACCGTATATTGCTGTTTATACACAAGATTTGACATACCCGATGTAAATTAATAGTGGAGCACAATGCGTTTAATAGGGATTTTTCTATTCGAGCGCATTTTACGACGTCCTTGTTTTTGTATAATTCGACATAGTGCAAAGGTAAGACCGACACAGTGCAAAGGCACTGTCGCGTTTCTACTTGAGGGGTGACATGAAGCAAACGAACTTACAATTAGTGCAAGAACTAGAACAAAATTAGTGTTAAAATGAACCACCTTTAATAACTCTCAAATGCAAAAGGGTTAAGGTTGTTTAAAGGAGTATTGATAATATTATCAAAATTAGGCACCAATTCCAAAAAAATGAATCCGACATTTAATGCATTTCTTTAAATTATGAAGTACAATTACTTTTTCACTCAAAATAGGATCACTGATAGAAGTTGTTTAATGAAAGAAACTAAGGACTAGAATTTTGTGGACATTTCTTGACCCACTTGTGAGCATCCCAGAATTAACAAATTTAGTGCCTTTTTTGTCAAAAAATGAACTTTCTAATATCAATATCTACTGAATGTTTATAGTTTTCTAAATGTTCATCAATATCAAAAACGAGAAATTTAATAAGTTATAGTACAAATTTTAAATAATACAAACATTTAAAATTAGGCGGTCTAAAAAAGCATTTCACAACCAAAAAAAAAAGTACTGTATTTCTTCGAAGTGTTCTAAAGACTCTGTTAAATGTTTTGCTCGTTTTGCTCAGTCACTGTGCAACGTTGCGTACAAGGAGGTGACCGTCAGTTTTGGTGAAACACAAAATATCAACAATAATCTTGCGAATCGAATGTCCCGACTACAGGGAAAGTTTCTTTTGAGATCAACCATTCGACAATATCTAAATAAACTGATCAAACGCTAACAGAAGGTATCATTAAAATGATAACTCGCGGCATGGGATCTGCAACTCCGTTAAGTTACTCACTACCTAGCAATTCCTTTGGTGTTCACAAGCAAAGGTAACTTTATTGAAATAATATGGAGTTATAATTTAATCGATTCAATGACAAATTCAACCAGTTTTTCAAACTAATAAAAATCATTTCGTAACAAAAATGATTTATATTAAAATTTAATCAATGCAATAAATCCAAACAATTCTCTAAACTATCAAAAGTCATTTTATGAACGAAAATTCTGGTACCCTCCATTACACATAATAGTGAAATCTATTCGACTCTAATAAATTCACACAATTTTCTAAATTAACAAAAATCGTTTCGTTAGTAAAAACTTCTCCATCCTCGATTGTATTGATATCACTTTATTCACTGCAATAATGTACAGTAATCGAGTATTTCCGCTGTGCTTCATAACAACAGAAACACTCGTTTCAATGTTAACCCACTGCCCGAAAAATAAGCCCCATTCGCGAGGGCATACTTTGCAGAATAATAACAATGTGACACAAAGCAAGCTGTATATGCACGCAGGAGATACTCGTCTATTTGTCATTGGCATAATTATCGTCGTTGAACTTTAACTGGATGCAAGGAATAACGAGCAACAAATCGTAACAACCCGTAGCCTCTAACCGTAGCTTTCGCTTGGCTTCAAGGTATTTACGAATTTACGAAAACGCCATGACTCACACACGAAATTTATGTCACCATATGAGTTTACGACTGAATACGTAGCGTAACCTGGTTTTCCCGGAACGAATACTGCGAAAATGGATTGTTTGTTTAAAATGCAACACCATGAAACGATTTTGTGAATTAGGTCGTCTTCCATGAAACATGTAATTTCAAAGTTTACAGTAAATATAGTTAGTCACCAAAGTCTACAGACACATTCTAAATTTTAAACAGTTATTTATTCTGGGACATATTTTAAAAGAATAAAAATGATGTGAAAATTCATAAAATATAAAATTGAAAGTGTAGACCTATAGCGGTGAAAGGCCATGTACAAGCGGTACCCCCGGTGCTCGAAGGCGCGAGATCTGGAAAACCCTAAGCCGACCGTGGCCTGGCTGGCTCGTCCCAGTCCTCGACCGCGGATATTTTGTAGGCGCGGAATTATAAAAATGGGAAAAGGTAAAAGTGCGAGGAACCGCTGCGTCGCTTCGAGGTAGTAATAAGGGCAGTCACAGCGTAGACACGGGCCGCCAAGGGCCGTTCTTTTAAGTATTGCCGCGCCTGTACGACGAAGCCATCACCTGACGACAAAATATATCTATACACAGTGGTACAAACGGACCCTGTCTTGTGTTATTTCTTATCCTGTCCGCATCCTGCATTTCCTTCCGTCGTTTAACTTTGATAACACAAAGCCTACAAAAGTGAATAAAATTTCTAGAAGACATTTCATAAGAGGAGGATTATTGAATACACGAGTAAAACTGCTTCCAAAAGTGTAAAAAATGTTATTTTATTTATGCTAACCAAATTATAAAACATCATAAATGTACCAGAAGGTATAACAAATTATAAATATACATAATTATAATAATAAATTTTGTATACTTTAATATACATGCGTAGATTTTCGTGAAATCGTGTTTTCAATTTATGTATATTTTTTATAAACAACTGGAAAAACTATCGCCATTTTTTAACGATCTGTGTAATTTTAATTAGTAAATTAATATTCGCAAAATAATCGAAAGTCTTGTATTTTTTAAATACATATTTAAAGTTTAGAAGTGTGTGTAAATTTTTGCGACTGATTGTATGCTGCATGTTCATTTTTTCCATTTTTTCATTACAGCCGCAAACCACTAAAAAGCATGCGAGCGCAATAAAACTTCAGCAAGTTATTGACGAAAAATGCTTACACTATTTTATTGAAACATTTTTTCAAAATATTATATCTCTTCGAAAATCGAAAGCTTGAAAATTTGAAGAAGCTCTGAAACTTTTACGTTTAAAAATTCCATGGGTTAAAAATTCTAGTGGGTTGTGAGCAAAGGTTCAGAAATTCAAAGACTTGAGAAATAAAATGCTTGAAAGTTCAAAGGTTTAAACTTCAAAGGGTTGGAAATCCGAAGACGTGGAAATTCGAAGATTTGAACATTCCAAAACTTGTTAGAATATTTCTGTGATTGTAAATCAAAACGACGTCAGAGTTTCAAAAAATTTAGGAAAATACATTTCTTACGCTCAAAAAATGAATGCTATCCAACCGAAGTCCAATCTGTAATAATTGTATTCAAAACATTAGACGACAATATCTCGAAAGTGAAAATATGTGAATTATGTCGTTTTGTCTTTAAAATTTTTCTTTCGAACAGTAATATAAAAACATGAACAAAGAAATAATAAATACAGGTAATCTTCAATTAGCACGACACTATATAGTAAATCACAAACAACTTTCTTTTTTATTTTCGTGAAATAAGTTTGAACTTTCTTTACCGTTTGTGCAAATTCTACGTAGTCTGTAATATAACACGACCGTGTTTAAAACCGCCCGAAAATTATACGACAGAAATATTCATGTTATCACACCAATAAAAAAAAACCTAAAAGCTTTTTACCACTCATCACGACACGGACATTTATGGTTTCGGTGAAGTATCCGTTTCTTGTCAGTCCCATAGGAATAAGATTTAAAAAAAGAGCTAAATAAAAGGGGTGAGGTTGCCGATGGTATCGCTTCACGCGTTTATTAATTCGTTGATTATCTCGCTTATTCCCACTCACTATTAACATAATCAAATTCCACAATTTCCTCGGGTTCGCGTAACCCCCGCATATGCTCCAAACTTTGACGCCGATTACTCACGAAACAAAACCTTGCAGGTTACTCACCCCCGTAAGTTGCGAACTACACACGTAAACCGCCGAAAACACGCTCAACGGAATAAGTTTCTTACTATAATACTACGTATGAAGTACGGTAAAACTAATTTTTCGAGTCCGTGTGAAAGGACATTATCGTAAAAGGACAGCAATGAACGAGAAATACGAGAAGCGAAAAAAAATACACCCCTAACTTACTGTAAACAAAGACGGGTAAACGTAAGTGGAACATGATCGCTAGCAAACACAAGACGGACGTAAGTTTCGCTCGAAAATAGAATTGTGTATCTATAACAGGTTTTTATAAATGTACGACAAGGACAATTATATTATAATGGGATAAATTGTACGCAGAAGTGTAATTTTGCTGTTCCTTTGTTATTAACTCTAATTTTATTCACTTGAGCTTTGAGAGACGAGAAAATTATAAAAGAAAATTATATTTTCTCAAATTAATTTGAAAATTGGAAATAATAACTGCCGTGAATAGACGTCTAGCAGCAATACAATAGTGTATTAAGAAAACAATAGTAAGGTAATAAACAAATAAAAAAACCTTTAAAAATACAGACATGTATATACTTATAGGTGTAACCTTTAAATCAGTCCGTTACTTATGATTATTATACTAATTTTAATATGATACTTTACTAGTAACTTTAAAATTACTGCAATACTTTTGATAAATTACTTTGGATACATTTCTTATCTATTCTATAAGATTTCAATACTTTATCAGAGAAAGTAATATTTTTAAGTGATAGGTAAAAATAGTTAGATGGAACAGATTGGTTGTATATAATGAAAAAAATAATTAGAGGATCATATAGCCGAGTGGTTTTATCGCTCGCTCAAGTATCTAATATCGTAAAAAATGTTCAAGGTATTTCGATAAAATTGTCATCATAAAAAATGGGCAGCACTTTTTTTACTTGCCAACGTTCGATCAATTTCCTCGAATTATTCATTTACAAGACTCCGTAAAATTATTTTTAACATTATGTATATATCTTCTCGCAACAATGCCTTGTTCTATCAAAATGCAATAACCTATAAACTTCTACCTCCTTCATTCCTTTTTGGCATTTCACAATAAATAAAAGAGAAACCTACCAATAACACACGTTCCATTATCACAATAACATTTGAACAACACTCGGTAAAGTTGCATTACTTCGCATTAAAGAGTCAAGGTTTCGAAGTACAAGGTTTACATTGCAAAACAGATGAAAGTTTTAGTGGAAGCAATCGAATTCACTCACCTGTTAGAAGAACACAGGAAAGGGTCGTGAACCACGAGCGAGATAACACGGAGCAACGTTATCCAGTTCACGTATCACATCGCCAAGTTCATGGGTACATGGTCGACAATTCTTCAAGATATCCTGGTCGCATCGATTCGTGCGCTTGCCAATCGGGAACTGTTCATCCGTCGTTCACAAAGTTTCATTTGTCACAGAATTACAACGGTAAAAAGGGAACGGAGGGAAAGAACACCGCGAATCCTGCACCTGCCAACGATGACAGGCACGTGTACCAGTGATGTATTCGCGTACACGTGTATACGCCGTGGCGCGTGAAAGACGCACGCTTCTATTATCGATTGTGCGCGAAAAGCCGTAGGACGGTGGAGAAAAGAAATGATCCCACGAGAAACTCGCGAGCTACCACTAGCACCATATGCGACTTTTCTCCGAAGACAACTCGTCCTACGGCGTTACGGACGGTCAGCTCTGACAGGAGGCGTACACGCGCGCCTCTACCCATCGCGCATACGCTCACGCGCATAGACCCTCGGTTCATTAGGCAGGCGCGCCAACTGCGACGCCTAGAATCTTACCAGCCTGTTCCGTAAACAAATGCTCCCTCTTTCCTGAAACTTTCAAATTCTTCGTTTGAGTCGAAATGGTTGTGAGTAGACTGGGGATTATTATATAAATTCATACTTTTATAATTACGTTTAATGAAATGGAACTGAAATAGAAATCCATTTCTCTATTTAAATATAATAACGCATCGTTTACTTTGTATATTTTGTAAATCTTTACACGTTACACGATGGTTGCGTTTTGTCACAAATTTAAATTTACAAACTTTACCAGTCTAGTTATGAGGCGAGACATAACAATATGGCATACGTCTTAAACGCTGATCACATAAAAATATTGTTGAAGAGGACAAAATAATAAATAGTGATGAGATTGAGACCTGTTTGATACTAATACTTTTACATTAAAAGTTGATGTTTGTGGGTCAGTCCATTGTACGGTGAGTTGCCAAACAATTTAATCCTATGTATTTAGACAAACAACTATCGTATTGGTAGATATTGTAATTTTGTTGAGTTAGATGTGTATATAATTGCAATTCGCAAGAGAGTTCACAAGAGAAGTCGACAAATTCAACCACTGACTGTCTTTTATCGCGTTGGTCTTCTATTCTCTATGCATACTACGTAATTGTACTACAATGACGTTGTTAATGTTTTTTTTTCAAATTTATAGAAAAAATAGAAGCATGAAAATGATAATTTATTAATATCGTATGGTCTTAATGGCTCTCTTATATTCTTTTTTTTTAAATATACTACATTTTGCCCCATTTTCATAGTTCCAGAAGTATTCAAGGTTATCATTCTTATTGATCTCTGCTCAAATTACAAAAAAAGGAACACGGTTTCGTTATATTACGGATAATATAAATTGAGTTTTATTGACTATTAAATAACGCAAGTTTCATCATTAAATTTTACGTATACATAACTTTTCTAAGGCACAATATATTATATAAAAATATACAAAATATATTACATTTTAATAATACTTTTACGAATATTCTATTAGGTTAAAAGAATTTCACGAGAATTTACAGGGAAAATCATTTATGTTTAAGAACAAGGAAGGAAAATATACCTACATGTTACAATTCCATTGAAATTAATGAACCTTTTTGCTAAATAATTGTTTATTTACTTTCTTTGTAAATTCAATTAATTGATTGAGGCAAATACCAGTTAGATTCGCCAATTACCTCTATATAATTCGATTCAACCCGTCCTTACCATTTACCTATGATCATAAATTCATGGTAATTGCTATGTCGCTTTATTGACGAATAAAACGTTTCACGTGAACCCATCGTAACTGCGTTAGCAGATCGGTCATACCTACCGATACCTTTTAAATTATCGATCGGCAGCCGCGTGAACCAAAAACACAGACACCACCCCACCCACATGCACCTGCCATGACCTCGCTGATTTTGTAAGAGAAACTTTTGTTCTATACACATCCCAAGGAGTGAAACTTTTTACGCTCAACTGGCAAAGATATATTTCAACGTTATACACATATATCTCACACGCTCTGAATTATAGAAATACAACAAAACAATGAATCGCGGGAAAATGAAAAACATGAAACAACGCGAAAGAGTTGAAAGAAAGGGAGTGTATGTACTTCTGTGCGAAAACTTATTCGTATGAAACAATTAACTGCGAAAAAGCTGTTTCAATTGAATAACATGCTAGGGTAGGGAAACTGTATAAGTACTCTGTTGAAGGTAATTAGAGGATCACGTTTCTGGATAAGTTAGGAGATTGAAATGTATACCGAGAGATGAAAAATACACTGCAGTTTACATAGTAATGACTTTTTGGCGATCGAATTTAATGCACTGAAAATTTTATCGTAATAAGAATTGTAGCGATATTAAGTAGTTTTGTGTTATTGAAAAATCAAAGTCTTCTTTACGTATACAAAATGCATTAATAAAAATTACCTCCTTGAATATTTCTATAACTATGGAAACAAAAAGAGCATTTGTCGAGTAAAAGTTATTTAATATCTTTTACAAAAATAGAAATTATTGGGACTATAGGACAGCTTGTTTTATACTGAATAAGTTTCATTTGAAATTTCTTTTTTACTTGAATGCTTGAATGTAGTTAAAAATCTTTTTACCTCTGATACATAAAATTTTCCTAACACAAGTAGATTAATACAACCGATAGATGAAAGTTTCCTTTCTAATTTATAGAAGTGATTAACATCTGCGATTATACTATAATTATGGCCAAAGTTCTAATTTTAGTTTGATTACTTCTGGAATATTACATCCATTTCGCGACAGCTTTGCACACAAACTTTATAGTTGTCGATTCAAATTGCTAACCTGCTTGTCTACTATGGTTATTTTGTTTCACTCGCGTTGGTAATAACTTCAAAATAGCACGAAACTAACAATAAGTACTTAAAGGCTTGGACGCCTATACGAATCACATTCAGGTATTTCACTACTAGTCGAGTAAAAAAGTTGGCAGTATATTATCATAACAACTAGCGAGTAATTAACTATAACAAATTTTCACTTAGTATTTTTTTCAAACTAAAACGGGTACTTTCACACACATAGTTAATTAAACTTATTTACAAATAGATAATTTTAAGAACACTAATTGACTTATTGGTACTTTTTGATTATAAAAAGCATTGTTACCAAACACTTGAAATATATTAACGTACAATGGCTACAGAAAATATTCGTACATATCACAACTTTGCAACGAGGTGATTTTTTATTAGATTCTATATCTCAATTGTAAAACGATAAATTTGTATAGTCGCATAAGAATAGTGTTTAATAATGGAAAAATTAATATATTTGAGTCTAACTAATTAATACTTATATTCAAAAATAAATATTAAATAAATTGTGTGCAAATACTTTTTGTAGCCACTGTGCGACAACATTAAAATATTATTTTTAAGTATAAAAAAATTGTTATTGAATGTATATTGGGAATGTCTATATACTTAAGTTTGTGTGATTTCGTACAGACTACGATTAGAGACACGTGTGTTACACGCAATGGTTCTTCTTGAGGCTATAGAAACTACCTATGATGACGACTTCATGACGAGATTTCTCAAACAACAAAAGCCGGCCTAGCTTCATCGTAATCCATACTATCCTTACTAGTTGAACATCCGAACAAAAGTTAGACCACAACCTACGAATATTTCATTTCCTACTCTCAAGGACGCGAAACCGTCCCAGTGATACTTCTACATGATCGATCAGCCTAAGGTAACCACTTAGCTCGCCGGTAAGTTTCAGTGCTTACATTTTTCCACGCTTATCTTAAAATCGAACTTCACCAACCAACAACTGCAGCTGTTTTCTGTTGACTCAATGTATAAAATTACATGCAAATAACAGAAGTAGGATATTTTTTTAATGAATTAACTAATTAATTGACAATAGATGAAATGATATTCTGTAAACTGATTCACGAAATTGATCGAGCTATAATTGCTTGGAGATCTAGTTGATATGACTTGAATTATTATATTGACGTCGTTTAAGATTTAATTACGTTAAGAAACCCACGGTCAAAAGAATTTTATAACAGCGTTATCATTTGATCAGTTTTGCGAGTCATGCAAGGAAAGTTAAAAAGATTCCGTCGGTTTCGTCAGCTATAGTATATTTAATTCTTTTTTTCATTCTATTTTATTGTTTATGTGTATTTTCAAACAATTGAAATAATTTGTAGGATTTGTAAAATCCTTGTCATACGTTACGAAAAAACATAACAATACTTATTGAAACAAACGCGAGTTTCATGTTAAGTGTATCTGTTCAAACTTCATAGCAGTGATCATAATAATTTGATTGCATACTGTATTTCTATCAGGCGAGTAAAAGTTGAGTATCATTCATACCCGACAAGGTTGCGAATATAGTTGCATTTTTCGCAAATAGTAGAGTGACCATAGAACGTGTAGAATATTAACTTCTTCGCACTCGAAGCATTTAAATAGCAACAATAGCTCCCTGAACGTCTTTCACTTATTATTGTAACCTTGATGCATAAAGGCGTAATATCAGAATAAGAAATATCAAAATGCCTAACGCCTCGTTCACAAGATACAGTTTTTTGACCGATTCGGTAATTTTGCCGAATCGATAACATATGTTTGAGAGCTGGGCGTGTGACGAAAATTCAAAGCATTGAGAATTCTAACTTTTGAGAATTCAAAGCATTGGGAATTCTACATTTTGAGAATTCAAAGCATTGAGAATTGGAAGTTTTGGATTTTTAAAGCATTGGGAATTCGGCGCATTGAGAATTTGCAGCGTTAGAAATGCGATGTATTGGGAATTTGAAGCTTTAGAAATTCATAATTTTGAGAATTCGAAACTTTGAGAATTTGGCGGTTTAAAGATTTGAAACGATGAGAATTCGAAACTCTAGAAATGAAAAACATTGGGGATTGAAACTTTGGGAATTCAAAGCATTGAAAATTCGATGCTTTGAAAATTTGAAGCGTTAGGAATTCGAAGATTTGGATGATGCGACGTGTGATGAAAATGCAGAAACGATTTGAATCCTACCTTTAATCCTTATTAATGATTCAGTAAAATTACCAAATCGGTCAAAAACCATATCGTCTGAACGGGGTATAAGACGCACGTAGTAATAGTTACCAACTTCAAGAATAATTATCGCCGCGTCTTAGAAATATGCTGCTACATATCCAACGATAATTAGAATCGCGACAATACGTCGATCTATCGAGCTTCTTTAAATTCCAGACGTGGAAGTGTAGTCGGTTAAATTAGAGCATCGACGAGTAACACTGGACTAAGCTAACACATTTAATTATAGAACCTCGTTGTTTTAATTAGCGGTTACGTTTCAGAAGATATAACAATAGACTGTTATTCGGCGTCGCACTAAAATTGGTTGACATTTAGCGCCTTGTTTATCCAAAGCAGCGACCAACGCTTGCGGGATACGTAGGTCGTTGCAACATGTACATACACGGGGATATAATTGAAACGCGATACCACTGCGACCATGATACGTCGAGATTCGACTCGTCTACGATATCACGAGAGACCTCGTTAGCGATCGAATCATTAGAGTTTCGGTATAATCTACCTGCAGTAGATTTATGACTTTATATAACCCTTGGGGATTCTGTATTCAGCTGGATACAGAATTCTATTATATTAGTTTAGCCTAACTATACGTTTGCATGAATGGGCAATGTCAATTACATGATAAGTACTATTAATACCTATGTCTAGTTATTAATCATTTTATTAATTTACATTAACATGATTGTACAAATTATTGAAAACTCCGTCTTTGTTGAAACATCCGAATTCTTGCTCCACGAATCAGGAAGCTGTGGTTTAAGTATTTCGCTCGCACGCTTTAATTGCAGTAATATAGATATAAATTAATAAGATCAGTAATAAATGTAATATTAATATTTATCCTAATTAGATTGTGAACTCCTATGCATTTATAAGAAATTAATGTTTGCAAAAATGTGCAGAGTACACATGATATGCAAAAATATGCAAAATACCAAAAATAACGCACCCCTTATATTTAGAGAGTTGAAGTAACTCTTATTTGGATCTCATTTGGATCTCAAATGTACTTACGGAAACCTAAATCTGCATAAAAACCGTAGTGTAATCATAATATTATCCTCGATCATTAGTGCAAGAATCAAGTTTGCAGTAATTAACCCTTTAAGGACCATTCTTGTATTGGTTGGTTGTACTGGTAGAAAAATTAAAATGTTAAATGTACTAAATAATGGTGATCTAAAAGGTTGAGTACACGTGTACTCCACGAATCTTTTACAAGGCAAATATATTGATGTTGATTTATTACGGATTACATGAAAGTATAAAGTAAAAAAATAAGAGGCTTGAATTCCAAAAAAAATGAAAACAATGACTGATCATAAATTGTGCAAGCAATTCTTGTTTTCTAGTTTTAAATATAATACCCAAAGGAAATAAAACTTAGTTGCTAACGTAACTACTAAAATAAAACTACTATAAAGTATTCAAACAAAACATCTATAAATCCTTTTGAATCAAAAAATTCTAAACGATAGCAAGACATGGAAGTAGAAATTTTTACAATCTTGTTATCGTGTCACTTTAACCTTGTTCAAAATTCTGACGTTTAATCGAATGAAAAGAAAGAAAGCTAAGTCCAATTTGCGATTTCATAGCTGCCAGTTTCATCGAGTCGAAGTTGATGTTTGAAAAATAGCGCAATGTGTCTAATGTTTCGCTGCTGATAATATCCGTTCCGCCGTAAATGTACGGCAACACGAAATCGAGTCGTGTGCTGTCAAGATCAGTTGGATGGATAAGAAGTACTGTTATATGGCAAATCATTTTCAGATAAGACAAAGTTATCTATGAAAATCTTTCCGCAAAATATGATCAACGAGGGATCAATAAATGCCTTGAATGCTGATGCCGTAACGAGAACATGATATCGCGCATTTTTATTTTTAGTACGACTGAATTATTCATTTTTTGGAATTCATTCCTCATGAAATTAAATTCATGAAAAACGGTGATTGATTAATTGAAGCGATGAATGAATTAATCATTAATGGAGTTTCGAATTTTAAATGGATATAGTTACACAAAAGAATGTACTTATAGTGAATGGAAATTTTGAATTGCTTAACATTTCAGACTAGTTACATACCTTGTTTAGTTGATAATTACAGAAATTGTTCTCTTTCGTTAAATTTGATTAACCGTTAAGCAGAATTCTGTACCCTAATTAGTAACATAATTATCCTAACGAACACCTTTGTCCATCCAAACAATGATGTTTTAAATTAGAAAGAGCATTTATAAAATGTATATAGATGGGATTAATATAATTTAAGTCAATAAATTGTACTATTTCTAAAGTCCTATAAAGTAGATAGAATATTCTACTTTTACTTGAAAGGTGAAGAACCTGAGAATATTTTAAAGTGTTCTACAAAGTGAAATATTGATGAA
This sequence comes from Eucera pruinosa, assembly GCA_028830335.1. Classification (NCBI taxonomy): domain Eukaryota; kingdom Metazoa; phylum Arthropoda; class Insecta; order Hymenoptera; family Apidae; genus Eucera; species Eucera pruinosa. The sequence goes on from JAMYCR010000001.1 coordinate 18,585,688, forward strand.
TAACACATTTTAGTTAAGGAGGGCAGAGGTACTCGCAATGTTTTAAGTGTACCTACCATAACTGCAGTAGATAAACCTATAAGACGTAAAACAGGCCAGATAAGAATTCAAGCAGCTTAAGGAGTTTTTCTATTATTATAGCGCTTTAAAAGATTGTTGAAGAATATTTTTCAGGGAACATATAAATAAAATTTTCCTCAAATTTCATACAGGCCACACATGTCACTTGCCGATATTTAATAGTTTTTGTAATAAAAAAATCGATGTATTGTGGTGTCTACGCAATCTGACCACATCTAGCCGTGGAAAAATTTGCTTACACGGTACGTACTGTTACATATTCCTAGCGAAACGGTTTAAGAATGTTACATTGTTTAATTATGCCCGTATTAACTTACAATTGTTCATTCAACAACATAGACAGCGCCAGGTGATGGCGATTCTTCTTGAAAAAGGATCAATATTACTTGTCAGTAATATATGACCAATGATACAAATATTTTAAATGTTCATTCTCATATATATATATATATATATATATATATATATATATATATTTATAATAAATTGGTTTCGCTCTATCTACTTTCCTGAATTACTAGTTGCAACTTTGTAGAAATAGACGTGGAAGTATTATATACCGTTGAAGTAAGCCAAAAACTCTAATCGGCATTGAACATTACTAGAAGAAATAGCAAAGTTTAAAAAAGAATAGCAACAAGTTTATATTTTTAGAACTTTATAAAACTACAGTGCCGTGAAATCTGTCAATCTTCGTAGTTAGTCGATCGATGTTGCCGCTACATATAGTTAGGGTGAAAACAATGTTAGATCTTGGTTATTGCTGCTATTTTTTAAGATGTCGATCTTGTCGATTTTCATCTTTTCGTATTAAACCGTTAAAGCCGGAAACTTGACCTACAGATTACTTTATAACCGTAGAAAACATGCACAACTGTAGGCTAAATGTGTACTAAAGTACTAAAGCTGGAACTATCAGGTTATCGGGATAATGACGTCACAAATTATTCTTATTCCGGATTTCAAATACTCGAATTTTTTCTAAAAATGCACAACACAGAGGAATGCGCGTCTGTGTGTCTCGGTATGCCTCTTTCTTTTCTTCGTTCTTCATCGCTTGAGTCAATATAGAAAATACATGTGACCCATCTTTATAATTGTGCCGCAAAAAATAGGTCTGTAACCAATCAGATCTACTATTCTTCCACAGAAAGGAGGCACAGCGTGTTCACATTCGTACAACGTCTTCGGCCAATAGCGATCACTGCCTGTGTTCATAGACGAATCAGCGGGATACAGCAAGGGTGGGAATGTAAACACGCTGTGCCTCGTTTCCGTGGAAGAATAGTACATTCCTTCTTCGAGATTTCTTTCCAGCTCCCAATAGTCGATCGCCACTAATCCGCCAATTAGGTGAACACTTTCTTCCATCTATTGTAACATAGGCTCAAAACTTCGAAAGGGCGGATCATTACTACGTGAAACTGGAAAAATATCACGCAAGACGGCACAGGGCCAAGAGGAATGTAGTATGCCTGTGTTCCTCCGTGTGTGTCTCCTTTCCTTCATCGCGATGCATCCGTTTGGCAAATACGTCCTCCGCGTGTCTCCTTTCCTTCTTCGCTAGGCGTTGGTTTCGACCAATAAGTAAAGTGCGTGTAATCTATCTTTACAATCGTGTCGCAGTAGGCAAGCCTGTAACCAATCGGACCTGCATCCCTTCCTCGATATATCTTCCCAGCTCCTTATTTGTCATAATTACTGTGTATAGCTGGAAAGAAGGAAAAGGATCTGATTAGTTACAGACCCATTTTCTCCGATACAATATAAAAACTGGTCACACGTATTCTCCTTCTTGGCCCAAGCCAAAAAGGAAATTATGAAGGGAAGGACACACACCGAAACACACAGGTTAACATCCTCTTGCCTTTGCGTAGTCCCATGAGATTTCCTCCCTGCTGCCAATACTAACTTGATTCTCACTTGCAGGAACAGAAATACTATTCGTCGCCCGCACGGGAAAGTCGTGTTAGTTTTGAAATAAATTGTTAAAATGAACTTCTTGTCCCTTTTTTTAATCAGATAGTCCTTCGAATCGATTTTTAGCTTTTTCAATACTAATGCCGACTATAGCCGTCATCCACATGATGTATTTAAATCGTTGAAATTGCTTAATTATATCTGTCGCATCTTGTATAAATAATTTACAGCAATTGTTGAGCAATGCAAAGGAGTATCAAAATGTTGGAAGCAGATTATATGAAAAACGTATGTTTTATTCACACCAAAGTAGATACAAATACAGATCCGATAACTTTGTATTTCCGTTGTATGTATAGGTATATTTTTTTCTTACTGTTGTTTCTGTTATAATACATCAATATAACTAACGATAATATATAATTATATACGTATGGAAACATTGATCGAACAAATTGTCGTGAAAGCCCGTTTTCTATCGGCAGTTCAACACTTAATATTGCTTACTTCATATTGCTTTGGACTGTATCCATACCTACGGAAATTTTCGTAGAAAAATATACACAGAGCATAAAAAAACTGATCACTTTATCGACGTACAATCACTGATTTTTTTATCGTTTTACATTTCAAATATTCTATAATTGTGCGTCTTAATTGACCATTTGGTAAAATAACTTTATTTGTTCGAGGCACGTAAACTTCGAGACTACTTCGCAAAATTTGGTATTAGCCGCGTATATAATAATTTAATGCACGACTAATCCATATTTCAATCTTTGCAAAGTGACAAAGAACCTGAAATGTTACGTAATAATAATATCAATGCTCCTGTTTCCTTTTTAAAGCACTTCAAGTATTTATATAAAATTTCTCTTGGTTCATTTGATTCACTTTTCTATACTTTCATGTTTTTGTTTTGTCGTTCTACTTTAAAAAAAATGTAACCAAGATGCGTTCGAGCGGTAATAATTCTGAGTGTCAGCTTAAATATTGCACACAACCATCGTAGCTCTTAACTGCAATTAAAGCTCCTAAAATGTACACCGCAGGCTGTGCTGTAAGACTCGTATATAACTTTCCTCTTCCTTTTTTCAAACAAAGCACCAAACTGTTGCAACTCGTTGTTCATTGGGTTGGCGCAAAATTAAAGACCGGGTATTTAGGCGCGAAACGATTCGATATACCGAAAATATGCTCGGATTCACCACGCTCCCATAGACTTCTAGCACCATTGATTGATTCTTCATACGAAGGTGGAGCTAGAAAGTTAATTATATTTCAAATTATATTGTATTAAATGTTTTGTTAAAATACTATAACTTAATCCGTTAATACAACTGCTAGCATACAAATTGGGAAAAAATTACTATTAAACTCAACAGATTGCGGTATTGCAGACTATGTTTCTCTCTATCTATGCAATAGATCATTCGAAACTATATTTCTTGTGGCGTTTTTACAATACAAAGAATTTTATGTTTGCTTATGAGATATTAGAATATTGGGTTGGTGCATGTGATTTTACTGCTTTTAAATTATTTTATTTAATTAAAATGATTTAAAAATCTTCGAATTTTGAAGCTCCCTGATTTGCAAGCCTAAGAATCCTCAAATCTCTAAATTTCGAAACCTTGAATACCTATGTCTTCAAAACTTCGAACTTATGAAATACACGTCTCCATATTTCTAAAAATTTGAATTTTCATGCCTTCGAATTTCAATCCATTGGTTTTCAAAGCTGTTAAATATTCAAAAGTTATAGTTATTGTATGTATACAAAATTGTGGAAAAAGTATTCTTACGCAAATTAGGGTATAAATTTGATGGAGCTCCATCAGGATTCGATACTGGAATTCCTGAAGCTGTCCATCCAATTTCCGATGGTTTTGTTGGGTATCCTTCAGCAGGAGGAGCACTTGGTGTTTCATAACTAATCAGTGGCACGGTACCCACGAATATAAGAGTATTGTTCGACAGATTTCGATAGTACCTAACACAGAATCACTTTGTTTAACATTGATACATAACGAATATCTTGTCTTACTACGCAACTTTTTAACGAGCGATTAAGATTGATTTTACACGGCCAATCTTCCATTGTGGCCTTTAAGTAGCTCAATCAGCATTCTTTACGGATCTCGTTTAAGAATCACTTAGTGAGTCATGGTGTCATGCGAGAATAGCAAATCTAGGACCAACTTATTTATAACGCACAAGAAGTATAACATTACATACATGTATCTAAATAACCAGTATACTCATCCACAAAATATTTGATATTTTTGGTTTCATTTTTATCCTTCGTTTCGAAATTATAGATATTACGTTTTGAATGCTACATATTAAATCTAATATAAAATATTTTTTCAAGTAAAATCATCCCCTTCTTATTGTACCACGATTACTGGGCCACCTTATTGAAGAGTACTTTGCATAATCGCAAAAATATACTAACCATCCTGAAACACAGGCTACAACTTTTAGATTGTACTCCAAATCGATAATTCCACAATTCGTGAGATTTGATGGAGGTAGCGGAGGAATATCGAGGTTCTGTTCATACTCGGCAGTTCCTTCTCCTTCAACGGGCCCTTTGCCAACTTCCGCTATCACAATCTCTTCCCTTTTTGTGTCAGTAGTCGGTGTGGTAGCATGATAAGTCACGATCTAGACTTCACGATTCATCGTTATCTTCAAACATTTTCACGTACCATATGATATTAGTATTAGGTTGATGCATATGAAATGTCGTTTTCCAACATCGATAACTGTTACAAATGTAAAAATAATGAAACTAGATAATTATTGAAAAACCGCAGAAATTATTTTAATTAAATACGTATAGTATTTTTAAAAATCTACTCGTATTCAGAGTCTAACTTTGAAAAACGCATTTTTCATGTTTATCAACCTAATAGTATCACCGAACCGAGTGTACCTTACACAGAATGAGTTTTACTGTGTCCACAGTAACACTGGATAAATTTTCAACGTTCACTTTTACTGGCATCGACTGACCTGGCACATATCCTCTTATTGGTAAAGAATAATTAACGGTTAATGGCGGTGTTCCACAACATAAACAGCAGAATGTCTTGCTCATTTCCTCTTGCACCTTTTCCTGAAACGTATATAAATTTCTGTTAATAAGATTTTCGAAGTTATTTTAGTTTAGTACTTATATTGAAAATGAAACTGTGAAATATCTAAAAAAGAGATTAGGTACAACTCTTTATACATGAATATTATAAACCTTATTTTTACTTTAAAATATTCCCTAAACCCAATCCTTCATGATAAGTATCGATTATTATTATTTTATTTTCGACTTAAAGTCTGCTTAATTTTTCTCTAATTTGTAGCAAATATTAATTATAATTATTTATGTAGTTTTTAACGATTATTTCAAGATAACTAAATATTTTATTTGCTTTAATCAACCCTAATGCAAGAGTTTAATTATGCTTTTATATATTTTAATAAAATTATTTACATTACTATACACTATAAAGATTATAATAACTACCAAATTTATTAAAATTTTAAATAAATTAAACTCTGCAGTGTAAATGAAACATTTTATACTCTTAAATAAAAGCTTTAATATTATGGGCTTACTCCACTTGCAATGAAATTGACGGCCAATTTCTTACCAAATTACTGTTTATCGAATTCTGATGGATCTAGAGTTTCTATACAAATCTTTTCAATCGATCTTGTTATTATTAGTTTCAGTTTCAATTTCAAAACATTTGCCAAGCATTAATGAATTCAGAATTCGCTGATAAATCGTACCGATGCCCTCCGTTCTTGATTAAGGTCAAGAGGTGACACAACTGTGAAGGGACTCTTCACCTCTTGATCGAATTTCCAAGGACGATCCAGAGTGGCTTTAACGGTATATCGAACATGTCCAAAATCGGATTCGAAACTACTCGGTAAATTTGTCGGTAGAACACATTGAAAGGGAAACTTATGCTCCCCGTTTTGTATCTCTATTTCACCACCTAAAAAGGAATTTTATTACTTTTTCCAATAACGATGCTAGCGGATGAAATCGTTTGAGTTATTTATGCTACCGGAAGCCGATCCAACTAGATAATACTTTGTCTCGAAGTATTCTTCGTGGGCGGTGACCGTCTCAGTTCCATCTCTGTATTGTCCTCTTTCATCCATGTCCTGTTTGTCTGTGGTCCAACATGTGTTCGCCACACCTTTCACTTTTACGCTTATGCCTATTAAGATTATTTCATTTATATAAACACTATATCATTAAATACTATTACTAGACTGCGGATTTTTATGCAAATTCATATTTTTAAAATTGAAAACGAAGGAGGGAGACATAAATAGGAGGTTGTTTCACCCACTAAATATTATAATTTCTACTATACTCTTTATATTTCATATATTTCCGCGTACTGTGCGTATTTTGCACTTTTTGCACATTTAAATTTTAAAGTAAATTTGCATTCCTTCTTTAAAAAATTTTTCATACGCTTGTGTAAAGAAATCAAGAAAGCGACGTTACTTATGAGATGACCTAATATAAGTGCCGTGTTCCCATAGCCGAACCTTTCAATTTTGATGGGTTAACAGATTCATTCTTCAGACATCTAGCACAATTGCCATTTACATGATCAGTAACGCAACAGAATACTGGGTTAAAAAATCAGCTTTCCATTTCTAAATAAAATATATTGCAATTTCTTCAACATGGTTGGTTTCTTCAGTTATAGGACAACAGTCAGTAATAAGTTTTAATGAGCTTTATTTTACATATCCTTCATTAAAATTCATTCAACACTGTTCACGCATCGCTTATGACGCATGGAACGGTAAACCAGCTAATAAATATAAATTATCCTTTTCTATATTATTATTACGATGTTTCTTATGGTTTCTTTCTACCACATTTTATGCTACGCAAAAAATAAATATAATTTATATTTACTCATCTTACTCCCGTATTAAATACGATAATTGCTTTTAAATGTATCTAATTGAAGTCACATTAGATAGAACTATACTTTGATACAGTATAAAAGGTGATGATAAATCTCGCACATAATAGTATTCAATCAACCATCTGAATAGCTTTCGTCAATTTTCATTACCAGAAATAATAATTACTTCCTACGAACTTAGACTTTAAATAACAGTTTTATATATATATGTTAGTGACGACGAGAAGAACCGCTACTTTTGAGTGCTCCAGTTTTGATGCATTAAAGTGTATAGTACTGCAAGCGTTAAATGGTTCTAATTTTAAAATTTAACTCACTCAGTTGACGATTGCATTATACTGAAACTTTGAATGGGACGATTACTAGAAGGAGTTCGCGCTTTCAACTATTTAGGCCATTTTACGTTGCTCAATCCAAGCCTTACGGAATTGACGCATTTCAGAAATTACCTTTATCAATGAGATAATGCGTAAAATTAAACGCGAGCTAACGGCACACCGATAGTAATAGAACGGCACATCAACGTCAAATAAATGTCAAGAATACGGTACTATAAAAGAAATTTATAGTGTTTCTATGACTCACATTATAAGAATCTATAAACTGAAGATAGGATATGATAATAGCAAACACTTAACAAAGGCAAAAATGAAATATGTAGTAATAACAAAAGTAACAACAGAGTACTTTCACATCACTGTATTTATTTCTATTTTTAAGTATTAATTAATTAGGCTCAAATATATTAAATTTCTTATCATTAAATGAGTCTTTCACAGGCAAAAGCGATTTACTCCAGTTTCCGAATTTTTTTTAAAATTTTAATACCAAAACACTTGATTGATGCATTTTATGTTTAAAATAAATATCCCTGAAAATTGGGCTTAACACCACGAATTGAGAAAAATGTTTTTGGCTATGGATTAAAGAACAATTTATAAACATAAGGATATATTAGTTTATGCATTTTATATGTCTTTAGATAGAAGCTTTGACCGTAATAAATCAATGCACAATATTTATTTGAATTTAAATTTCAAGAGAAATTTCAAAGGAAGGGTGTACACTACATTATCATTTCCTCTACTTTTCGTTTCTTCAAATTAACCTCCATCAAATAGTATTCTTGTGCAACTATACATATTTATCGCTTTCGAAATATGAAAAATATCACATCCTTGAAAAGTAAAGGTATGTGTAAATACTCCTTATAGCCACTGCATATTACTGAATTCAATTTGTATCGCGGCTGCATTCATATCTAATTGCACGCTTTAATAATTTATTAAAATATCATGGATATAATCAAAGGCATCCTTTTATTCTAACAACATATCATTTATTTATTATCAAAGTAGAACATTTGTAATTTTCTGTAACTCTATTGAAAGCTTCTGTCTGCCAGGATTAGATTACGAAAACACCTTTTGTTTGAATATCCTAATGCAACAAGCAACAACATTTTTACATTCATCTGATAACATTAGGTAACACAATAATATAGCAGTGATAATAATAATTTGAAAATGAGCTGGTAACAAAGAAGATATAGAGTAAGGTCAATATAATGCACCTCGATGGCAAGACAGCGTGACGGAAACAAATGTTCCACGGCTGATCGTCACTGTCCGTTTCCACTGCGCGGGTGTGCATGGTTGTGCTATTATTAAACTACACCTTGTAACAAAGAAAATGAAAAATCTTCGTAGGAATCTGACAAGAGCTCCAAGATGTATTGAATGTCACTTACAGAACAAAACTCAGAATAGAACGTGTGTTGAAATATTTAACCCGATATACAATAGGTATACACATATCCATAGGATAACATAAAAAAAATATAATAGCGCCACAATTTTTAAATAATAATATATTTTTACTGCATAATGCATTTGTAAAAATAAAAAATAATAATCATTTATAATACAATTAGGTAAATTTCTTAATAGAATAATATCTATATTATACATTTTACCAGGGTTTCATAAATCCATGAGTTTGCTTATATGAATGTTACGATAAAATTACAATTTGTATGTAAACCTACAAATTCTTTTTGTCCGTTTTAACTTTTTACTGATGCTTTCAGAAATTGAGAATACTTATTTTCTCTTCTTTTACAAACTTGAATTGCCTAAGTCAGAACATTAGCACTAAAATTATCAAGGCAGTCAAAATGACTGGTTACAAAATTACCATAAAAATTATATGAATTTTATAACGTTTTTATTACGTTTTCTGTACAAAACGTAAATGAAAATTTATTGTACTTCAATCACATGGACTTTGCAAATGTCTATCATTTTTATTTTTTTGGTACAAATAAGTATACTTTAGTCATCTCTAGTTCTAGTATTAACAATAACTCTTCTTATTTCTTTACTATATATTTTGTAATAAAATATATCTTTCCAAATGTATAAGATACAGCACACGATCCACCATAACCAACCCTACCAATACCACCTTGCAATACTCGATGGTCACGTACATATATCAAACGTTTGGAAACACTTGTCGGCCGTTGAATATTACCAATCGGGCGTGAACCATCAAATATTATGCATCCAGGAATAACATCTTACTATGAATCATTGCACAAGAATGCATGTTTTTAAATATAACATACCACGAATTTTCTTCATACTATCCAACATGACGATAATATTTCCGCTGACAGTTTGTCCTGGATAATAGGTGCTCCATGGATTGTCGTAAATTATCCGGAAATCCTTCAGTCCCATTTCGTTGCGGCACGGTTACACCTTTCGTTGACGTTCCTTTAAGTAGGCCGTATTGTTTTCTCTTTTATTAATTATTTCACTGGTGTGTCGAAGCGGATTAGCAGTCGCTTAGCACGCGTTCATTCGTTCGACCGCGGTTTGCTTTCCACACACCGAGCACGCACAGAGTGGCTATATCGAGCTGCTCGTAAAAGCCGGTCTGATCATTCTTACGAATCCACGCTACTACGAGTCACTCGATATTTGTCTTCTGCGCAGATACCAGTTGACGCAGTAACCGTACAACATATTACAAAGTTACAGGCCGTTCCAACATGCATTAGTGATAGCGCTGCATGCCGCTGTCATGGAAAAAGATCTACAAGAAAGATTGTGATTAGAAGAGATCAAAGTGTGTCGTTAGAGTCCGGATGTCCGCGAAAGTAGACTTAACAATGACTAAAGTATGTAGGTGAATTTATTTTCGTGAAAGCTGCCAAAATGACAGTCTTAAAAAAACACATAGTATCAAAAAAATGTTTTTTACTGTGTTTTTTCACTTTGTTTTCACTGTTTGGTTAATTTTTGAACTTTTCGGTTAATAGTGTACCAATGCAATATTTTTCTAAATATTATTTTTAAATAGCAAATAAACATTAGTTACCGATGATAAATATAATAAAAAGTAATAAAAATCATGTATAATTTACACGTGAGTCTACAGAGAACAGAAACCACGATATGAAACGTTATTTACACCTTGTACACATTAGGGTATTTAAAGTGCAAAACAAGCTTTTATTGTCATTCCATTTCGTTAATTGCGTTTATAAAAATATGAATTTGCTATCATCAATGCGCTAATCTTAGAGAAATATGTACAGAATTTAAATAATTCGAAGCATACTTTTCAAAATCATATTTCTCACTTTTGAAACATTCTATATATTTACATGACATGCGCAATGATACAAGTACACAACAAGCATGCAAAAAGACACTGTGCTAACAGTATACGTATAGCCGCTAAGAAACATTTAAACAAGGCTTTAAAAATAAACGTCCACCATTTTTAAAGCACCCTGTGCATACACGTTTTATCGACGATGACGTAACAGCGTTACGTGGCCTCATTGGTTAAGCATGGGTAAACATGCGCCAGGTAAACCGTGTTTCACATATCGCAGTAATCTTCTTGCAACTGATGCACGCATGCGCTATTCCATGCGTCGAGTGACGTCATGAACAGGTAACAGATATGATATCGATGATGTAATTAGCGAAGATGGCTGATAGTAATTGCAAAGCTAAGCTAAACTCTTATCCTCCAAAGTAGCGCCAGATTTGCCAAGTTTGCTAAATCATTTATATAGACCGATAATAATCATTTCCATTATCATTTTTTTGCTCAATTTTCAATTGTTAATCGACTAACTAAACTTCATTTAGGGTAACTAGTCCAATTACCGTGACCACCACCAATTCCCGGAGAATGAATACATTTCTTAATAATTAAACAAAAAGCATGTAGTAATTAAAGTAATATACTTTTTTAATGACGAATGTAAACAAAACGTATTGCAGTAACTTTTGTTTCCTGTTTAATTCTTAAGAAATGCATTCATTGTCCGTTAATTACAGGTAGACGCGGTAATTGGACCAGTTACCCTACATTGCCGTTCTTTTAATGCGATTTCCCTTATACTAACGCCATAAATGCGTGATTCAACAAACTGTGAAAATCCACAACTGTACTGATAATTATAAAAGTGACCTAAGGAAAAAGAGTGTTAAGTTTGAATTCATTACTACAATTTTTCTGCCTTATATAGCTTCATTAACGTTAAATAATAGATCTGCGTGATAAGTATAAATGATATAACGATAAAACTAATAATAGTAAATAATTATAATAAAAAAATAAAGTAATAACTAAATTAAAAATTCCTTTTAAAAGTTACATCTAAATGATTTGTAAATAATCTTTCGTATACCTTTTCATACCTTTCCAAAACATTTATTACAGACATTTAATTTCAATTCAAATGAAAAATTCTGGTAAAGCTCTAACATCCTGGTTTTTATTTAAACACGAAACCTTTTTTATTTTATTACAATTGTACTCGCACTATACTCTCCTTGATACAGATACCATTAACTTCTGTGACATTCTACGCTGTCTCTGAAAATCTTATTTTGCTGAATAAGATAAAATTTTCTCTGATATGCTAATGTATTTTCTTCAGCTTGTTAGACTAAAAAATTCTTTATCTTAGAATTTTATAATCAGTAATTAAGAATACAATGTTTAGTTCCATTTGTCATTCGTTTGTTTTGTCGCTTATCTTAGATAACAGACTCTGCTAATTTAGTATATGTCTTAAAGCAATTCCAAAAATAACTATTATCAATGTTTCTTTAAAGAGACGTACAATCAAGCCTTATCCTTATGAAAAAGCTATGTATTTTGTGACTCATTTTCTCCTAAACCACACCAACAATTGTTAAGCAATAAGTTCTATATGCGCTTCTTTATAAACTTTATATTTATATTATTTTATATTATAACAAAACAACGCTTTCGCTTGAAAAATATAATGCTTCGCAAGCATAACATAAAATGAGAATAAACAATAGAATTATATTAACATGTAAACAAGAAATTAGGAATATTCAGAATTAAACTGTTCCACAAATTTTTCAAACAAGCTTTCTGCGGAAATTTATTCGCAAAAGGTATAATAACAATTTCACTAAAAGCTCGAAGATTATAGCAGCTATTTATCACTCGCTTAATCCCAATTCGTTTAAAAGATGTATTCAATATACATCCATGCGCTACGGCACACGTAATGCATATGTGCAATTTTACAAAAATATATCTTCCCGTCAAACATTATCGGCTGCGTTTTTAACGTTTTAAAATACGAGTCTATCCAGATGAATAAAAAATTGAATAACAATTATTAAATATATTTCACACGTACATATACATATGCATATAAACAACACGGCCTTCGCCAAATTGACATCGATAGGCGGACAAAACCGATAAACGAAAGTTTTTGATTATCTAACATTCCCTTACAACTTGCTATTTTTAATTGTAACATTTAAATATAATAATAAATATTGAGAATATTAAAAACTAATTTCAATTAATGAAGGTAATTTGACAATGAAAACTTTGTTATAAGATTACATTTAGATCATATTGTCTCCCTTTGATTGATTATTGAAACTTCTTGCTGTATACGCTGGTAATATTAAATGATAACTGATGAGAAGTAAGATAAAAGTGTGAATAGAATTTAGATGTTTGTAGGATTATTAAATAACAATAATATATTTATAAAATATATCTAAGATTTGTAATTATTTTCGTGTTATATATTATTTATATAAATCATAATTAATTATAAATTTTCAATATATCTTATAATTACATTACTTTTGCTTTATAATTTGCTTTCTCTTTAATTAGTATATGCACTAAAAGTTTAATGTTAATTATACAATAATATTTATATTGATGATAGACTTGATATCAACAACATTACGAATCAAATTAATTTTACCAACAATAATGATCCATTCTAATGACGAAGTACCTAGCTGCGCATGTTAATCGTATCATCAATACAAATGTTGACTTGATAACGTAATTAGAGGGTTCGAGGTAATAGATGACTCATGGGGAAATTATTTTCCGTGTGTTACCCCTAATGTAGATCGATAATTCAAAACAGAGTTCAAGTGAAGTGAACTATAGTTACAATTTTCAGTCTCAGATTTTCTTTCGTCTGTACTACATTTTCTAGTTCCAACAAAGTATAGTAATTATGAATGAAACTCAATAGTGAATAATAAAATTAATGTAAATATAATAATAATAATTCTGATAAGTAGATAATAAATCTAACATATTACACCAGAATTTTTTGTGAATATTTAGAATTATAATTTTTCATGCATCCAATAGAAGTACAATAATAATAATAAAGATAATGTTAGTAATAGTAACAATAGTAAAAGATTTCATTACGAATATTCAATAGTATCATAGAAACAAAAACGCTACAGAAAGTATATAATTTAGAGAAACTATCATCGTAGGCAAACGTAGAAAATACCACTAATACAGGAAAACAATAGAATGTATAATTAGGGAGTGCAAACTACTCTCCAGAAGGCATTATACAGGTAGACACGACACAGTAGTTAAGATCATACACCAAAAACTGGCCCTTTAATACATTAAGCAATACAAACACATACACCACACTATAAATAGACATCTACATACTTCACATTCTCCAAAATGGGAACTGTAAGCAGTACTAGAATAAAATCATACGCATCGACAGAACAATTGCATGCAACAGACCCCATATCACACTTATTAACAAAAGGGAATTGAAAAACCTATCTAATACCTAATTAACCCTCTCGCTACGAAGGACGTATATGTACGTTCTCAGAAATTAAACAACCGTTTTCTAAAAGAAGTAGCATTTTGCACAGTGTGGCAATACCATAATCATTATTCATCTATATAGTAAACTTGAATTAATTACATAATTGTAGTATCTAAATGTTTACGTCCTATTTCTATACGAATAAAAATTATCCTGATCAGTGTATCCCGAACGATTTTAATGCACATTGTGCTGTAGCGAAAGTGATAACAATGCAATACCGAACGACACAAATCGTAAGAAAAACTCGAAATGTACATACATTATTGATATAAACAAAAGAATTCTGGAAACAGGAAAGAGTAAGAGTAATTTATTGAATTTCTATGATTGGTGCAAAAAGAGTAGTAAAGGAGAATTTATGACGCTAAATGACGATATTACACCTATTACACGAATTTGTCATTTCAATACGATATTCTTGCAGAATTATAATAATTTAAAACATTTAAACTAATTGTTCCATTCTTCGAACAAATGAGCGATATAAAATTGTGCAGGAGAAATTTGTTTGATATTGTAGAATGCTTCTATGAACATTTTAAAGTGTATTAATGAAAATCAATGGAATTTAAAAGGTCTACTCAAAATGTCCGTTTTATGCAGAGGAGTCTATTGTACTGTAACCCACGCTCAAATATAAATATACCTCGATGAATTAACCATTGTTCCTCCAAAAAGTATTATTCTGTTTCACTTCAGTATTGATTTTGTGTTACAAAAGCGAACATAAATTTCAAAATGAAATACGTCTGCAAATGTAATGAGTTATAATACTTTCAATAATAATAACTAAAAAATAAATAATAATTTCTCATTTATTTAGGAATATAATCTAATTATTATGGTAGTACACTTATACTGTATTACAAATTTTGAAGTATCTGTAATATTAAAATTAATTTACGCGCAATGCAGAAAGGGATAGAACTTTCGCATTCATCTAATACTACATATATATACTATCTGACCATTTCCAATCTCATTCTCTAAACTCCATTCCGTTTACCATAACACAACATGGACTACAAAACGCCACTTTACCTCCTGAAGCCCCGAAAATCCCAGGATCATTCAAAATACGCACAGAACCCAGGAATCTTTTAATCCCCTTTGGAATACCTCATTCTTCCCTTCTCCCTTTCTACGTCAAATTCATCTTCCTTTACAAATTATCCTCCGTATCCAAAAAAAAAGAAAATCATCCTATTCTCTATCGTGGGATCAATTCAAAGTCCCGTTCAATATGCATCCGGTATTCGCGGTCTTTTACACGATTCACAACATAAATATTTCAGTCCTTCATTACATATACGATTTTAATGTTCATTGTATATTTATCTAAGATGTTAAGTATAACAGTAAAAATTACTCTGGTTTTCGAATACTTTTATGATATATACACTACTGTATGATAATACTGAATAATAATACTGTTTGTATCTAATTCAAGTACAGGTAATCCTCGTATAATGCAAAACTTAGATTGCGCAAATATGTCGCTTATGTAAGACTCAGGTTACGAACAAGTGCATGTGTGTTTTTTTTTCAGAAACTTTTATTTAACAACAGATATAAGCTACGAAAGTCCACGTTAACGCTAGAACTACCAAGGTGGTAAAAGTGACCCATCTGTAATTACTTATGAAAATTGTATAAACTTACAACAACGCATGTTTGAAGATTGTCAAAAGATTTTTCTACGTAGCATGAATGAAGATTTATTTCCCTGACATCAGACGTAAGGCACTGACTGTTCACGAGTCGCTCGTGGATCTTGCGTCTATTTGTTTGGCATATGAAAGCAGCCCCCTCCAAACCCGTTTGACTTCTACACCGTACAATTCCACGCGATGTAAACTTTAAAGCAAGGTACACGGAGTGATGGTTAATTTGCTGATGATGCGAAAACCGACTGACTGATTGCGAGAATGGAGTTCGCTCGGCTCGCGATGGGGTAGAATTTCATCAGCCCTGCCTTACATTATATACTTTTACAAACATTTCATCATTTTAATCACCTTGCTGCAAATACGTACAATTTACTTGGCGGTAGTTCTAGCGTTAAGGAAGGAATGCTACGATTTGCGAATCGCATTTTATCCAAATCGCGTAATATAAGCATCGCGTTATATTGGGTTGTTCGGAAAGTTTGTAGATATATTTTAGAAACACCCAAAGGTGATACGTGCACAATAACATTTGAGTAAATAATTTTGCATGTAGTATTTATCCTTTGATAATTGTATGATTATCGGCAAGTTTCATAATGCCCTTTTTTAAAAAGATTTCACTATTTGCACACTTTCTTCCTCCGAAATAAATCCGTGCAAGTAATTCTTCTATGCTTCTAATTTATTCAGTTTCTGGCCATTAATAAAGTTTTACAAACATTACAATAAATGATAATAATAGAATATCCTAGGCAACGATTAACAATTCTAGCTAGCTCATTGTTGAAACATAAAGTTGTTTAGTGTTGTCCACTGGAAAAAGTTGCCTTTTCTTTTAACTATGTATTGTCCATTAATTCCTAGATTTTAAATGGCCCAAATAGAAACAGTATTTGCTCAGATTAAAAATGGATTAATCTCACTCCAGTTCACCATTTCCACACCGGAAGTAAATATTATTAAAGGCCCTACGAATTTTTCGAACAACCTAATACAAGCGTTACCTGTACCTATTATATTTTCCCCAGCTCTGCTAGCCGGTCGGGTCGATTTATTCACGTTGTCTTCTCCGTCACCCACATATACGAGCTCACTAATCGTAAATATATACGCGTTATATCTACGCCACAAACTGGTCTCGCAACCGCTGGATAATTACGAATGGGTATTGTGTAAACACTCCCAATTTAATTTTGTACATTTCGACATATTCGATGTCGGGTACCCGATCGCAGGAAACGTGTGTGAACGCGTCCATATAAGTACTTTGCCATCGGCTATCCGACGTCGAATCCTTCTATCCGTCACGAATGAAACGGTTCTTTCTGTTGCAATGCAAGCTACTCGAGGAATCGATAACGCATCGATTCGGTCGGTGGATGCACCTTTTCCCCAGGGTACATCGTCTCCTGCGCGAGATCTTTCGTTACTTGCTGGCTGGAACAGCCCTTCTTTCAGCGTGCAACTGCTAAACGTCATTCTCTCCGGCTTCTTCGTGGACGCCGTCTTGGTCGACGGCGTCGTGGTTGTCGTTGGTTCCTTTTCCAGCAGGCGCGTATTCCGCGCAAGCTCCGGCCGTTACTATTGATCGAGCATTTTGTCTGATGGTCGCCTCAGAGTACCACGAACGGTCCGCACGCCGTAAATATTCGTTCAGTGCGTCGTGGCCGAGTGACTTACGCGGATAAAAGCGTCCAAATAGACGTAGAAAAGCGTGGCCGAACATGGTCGGAGGAGTGACGGAAGACGGACCCGTGATTCGACCCGTCGATTTCGGTGAGTGGATCTCGTCAACGTGATATTCTATTTCCCTTTTTTACCCTACACCTTCACGGCCCTCGTGATCTAGCCGACATCGATCCCACCGCCGATGATTCTAGGCCCTTTCCTCGATTCACGCGATTGCACCATCCTTCGTTTTCCTTTTTCGTCTCCTCTAACAGTTTCGCTTTGAGGGTGTTATTTAGTGGTGACTGCAGTAATCGGTAGAATCGAGAAAATCGTGGCGCCGATAACCATAGACAGCTGTTACACCGTGATCCTGTGCATTTCGTGCCTGGGTGTTTCCATCGATTAGGACCATTTCTATTTGATCTCATTGTTTCGTTCTATTTCGTTACTTATCGTTGGCAAATAATAAAATTCCTGATACGTTGTACACGGTGCTCGATGCATAGCTTGATAAGCGAGTTAATTGCAACGATGCACGTATATATAGCGAATGATATCATTTCCGCGATCAGAAACCGCGACATGACGTGTTATGGACTAATGGAATTTCATTTGTTCAGTTTATATTCCCAATTGCGTTACGTAGATTCGGATATCGATGCTATTCTGGCACATTTTGGGTTCGACGAATACACGGTCCGGGTTGGGTTCAAGGAAAACTCTGTACATGCTATTTACGGCAATGCATAAACTCAAATACACCACCCTGAATAAGGGATGAAGTTCGAATATTCTCTGTAGCGTTTCATTTTCGTGGGAACTTTATTGCAATGGATCTAAACGAAAAGTGCAAAAATGGTCCAAATCTTCCCTAAAATTGTAGTAGCTTTATTAAAATTCATTTCGATATAGTAAACAATATTTATGGAGTTACAGTAAACTAAACCGTCGCGCACGTTGTCATAATGATTTAGCGTTGCCAGGACGTGGTATTAGTCACTAGCGAGAAACTAAACCTCTCATTTTGAACCGTTCTTGATCAATATATATCTTTATTTTTACACAATGAAGTAATTGTCCAAAATTAATCAATCAATTTGTTAAGGAAAGCGATATAGTTTGTCTGTGATCTTGAATTTACCTACACGCGTCTTTATTTCTTAAATGTGTGAAAAGTCTGCGGACTTGTAGAATATAGGAAGAAGAAACTATGTTAGGAAATATTCTCTTTTTAGAATGGAACATTAAATACATACATTGTTATATTAACCCTTCGCACTCAGGATTACTTTAATAGCTTGATCTACTAATTTCAGCGCACTTTTGTGAGATTTTATTTTAAAAAGGGGAAAATCTGCTTTTGCTTTCGCTTGTTTCGAAGGAAACGATAATTAAATTAGTGAAAATGGATATTAAACTTTTGAAGAAATTAAAATTCGTTGCCATAACAAAGGCAACGGAGTACAAAGGGTTAAGTATATCGAATAGAACATTCTAAATTAAAAGTGAAGTAAATCCTTTGTTTAGAAAGCTTGCGAAACTTGATTTTTTCTTTTGTACATTTTTAGAATTTAACATTATACGTTCCCTAAGTGATAGATCAAGATTTACGGAAAATGTAGAAATTGGAACATAGAAAACGAAAATCTAATACACTTCAATAACAATTCAATCCCATATAAATGATAGGTCAAACAACGCTAAACTTATTGTAATCTCGTCATCGTAACTGTTATCATAACTAGCTAAAACATTAATCGTTACGAAAGATACTTTCGATTCAGGCTTCAAACGGTTTCAACAAAAATGTACGCGTACACGCACGTGAGTTAATCCTTTGAAAGCCAAGTTTGTAATTCGAACAATTACGCGAAAGAAGTGGTCAGTTTCTAAGATAAAAATTAAAATGAAGAAAATTTGAAATAAACGACGCATAATTTCAGTGTCGACGACAACCGTAGTCGCACTATGTCTGGGCACCGTTTTCCTACTTTGCGCCGTCGCAATGACCTGGTGGCTTTGTCGTCGGCGTCGCGAGCACACCAAGCTAAATTCCGACAAGTCCCTGGCGTTCAGACCGCCCCATAGAAAACCAACAGCGGTTAAAAGTCCTGGCAGCACCAGTCACTACTTAAAGAAAAGTCCAAGTCCAACGGGACCCGCCAAGAGTCCTCCTGGTTCCAGCAGACAAACATCCAGTCCAACCGGATCTCAGTCATCGAATCCTGGTTCGCAGCCCAGAACGCCTCAGAGTGCAGGTAAAATTTTGCAAACAATTATTCATAATGTGATCATACGGTCAGTCGGAAAAGTCTACATATACCTCTGAATTCCAAACATTGAAAAAAAATACAGAAGTTTCGATCATCTTAACTCTTTGCGGTCGAAGTGTGGGATATTCAAAGCACTTTTCCCATTCTTACCGTAGGTAGGAACAAGTATTGCTTTTTATAAGAACACAATAATCCATGTAAATGGAATGAATTTATTTCAGTATAATTTATAAGTTTTTTTTTACCAAACCTTTGAGTATTCAAATCTTTTAATTTCCAAACAGTCTAATCCTCCAAATATAAAATTTACAAATATTCGAGTTTTCAGAACATCAGATATTAATTACAAATATTTTTGAAAAGTGATGAATACGTTCGATATGTTTGAAAAAAATGGCTAAGACATAAAACCAAAAGCAATTAGTCGAAAAGAAGTTGTAGAGAAAATATGTGAACGTTATACGATACTTTATTTAAAGCGGTATGACAAAAATTAGTATACTTTTTATTATTCGAATTATTTCTTTGCTGGCATGCAAAATTTTCATAAAATGCTATTCTTAAAATACTTATTTTCAAGAAAATGACAAAGTTAGATATAAAACAAGCCTCTATTTCATGTGACGGCTTAAGACTCACTTTTTTAGGGTTAATTATAATACTAGCACAGGAAAAGTTAATATTTATATACAAAAATAACTCGTAGTTTACCCCTTTCGTTATGAGGCATATAAGCGGTTAATTCATTTTGTAACATATAATTAACATTATTTTCCAAAGAGCTATTTAAAGTGACGAAAACTCTGTTTTAAGCTTTAATGATTGGGAAAGATTTTATGTAGTATAATGTAAATAAATTATGGACATTTGAAGAACTCCAGTAAATATATAGTTACTCCCATTAATATTTGGACACAACATTACCTTTGAATTTGATGTTTTGCATATAAAAGCATGATTTACATATTGCATTACTTATTTTACGAAAACTTGAAACATTTATTACAGTTTAAAGGCACATAAACTATTTCTTGGTAGCAGTGACGTTTAACTGTACAACTGTTTTTAAGTGAAGTAGTGCCACATTTTCATGTCAATATGTTCTTCTTTGAACAAATATTAAACAAGCTAAATTAAAACAAACTAAACCTCGATTTACACGAAAGTTATTCATAAATAAAAAAAACAAAATTCGTGCTCTTTAATTCCAAAGATCAAAGAAGAATAAATTCAATCCTCCTCCTTATGCCAATATCATAATTGTGCAATTCGGCAAACAGCAATTTTTAATTAAACGTAGAGTATGATCAAATAATTCTGGAAATCGAAGCCTTTGAACATTTTTTTCATGGTAATAGCTTTTACTTTAGACTTAAATTTAATTTTAAAATAATTTTAATTATACACTTCTGCTTTATCCTATCTTTTTAACAAAAGAAAAACTGAAATTTTGAACATTTGCACGAGCAACGAAATATCCGAGATGTTTCAGAAAAATTATTGTTCAGTAACTTTCTTATACCGAGCAGCTCGATTATTTTGAGCAGTATATTAAATTAAATGCAATGAGCAAAATTGAAAAAATCGCTTGCTCGTGTTCGAACAATCACAGACACCCCAGCGCAGACACCTTCTGGTGATGTTACTCTCAGCATCGAAAATGAACGAGACAAAGCGGAAATCGAGAACAACGAGAAAACGGAACGCGAGAAGAACCATACGATCGAAAATAACAAAGACAACCTGGGTCAACTGGTATTCAAACTGCGATACGTGAGCGAACAGAATGCACTTGCAGTGACGGTGGTGAATTGCAAAGGTTTACCTGCCAGGGAACAAAATGCTACCAGCGATCCTTACGTGAAATTGAAATTACTGCCTGATAAGCAGCATCAGGCGAAGACTAGGGTGCTCAGAAATACCAGAGACCCTGTGTACAATGAAGACTTCACGTTCTTTGGAATATCGAAAGATAAGCTTCAGGTAACAAATCAATTTTCTCTTTTCTCTTCGCTTCTCGTGATAACTGACCTGCAGACTTTTATGCATTTATGGGAAATTTGAATTTGCAAAGAAATGCACATATATAATATACGCAGTGCGCAAAGATACATAAAAGACTTGGATTGGAAGTAGTACAAATGCCAAAAAATACATTTTTCAGGTCGAAAAAACTCTAATTCGACTTGTAATTATTACCGAATTTGTATATATTCTTACTTAAATATGTGACTAAGGATAAAATAACTAAAATGCATAACGGAATTTTCTGTTTTTCAAATTATGTCGGTGAAAATTCTGTAAAAAATAATTTGATTTTGTAGAAAATCTTGTACGTGCTACCGTTTAGTTTGTAGAGAAAACTTTATGTGCCAATTATTAAATTTGCAAACACTGTAAATACTGATCTTGTTTATTTCTAAAGTGATTATATAAGAAATAAAGGGGTTTGTTTAATAATTCTTTTTTTATTTCGAAGCATAATATATACCTATAATATTAAAAATACTAATTTCAAAATTGTTTCAAGTCTCAAACTGAATATTTCTGATACCTTAAAGAAAAAAGCTTGAAGAAATAGACGGAATGAAATTTAAATAGTTCGAGTCCAAGCTGTAAATACATTCAATCAGCTTCGAGACGAGTGAAGTTGAAGATATAAATAAGTTAAATCAATTTTCAAATAAATCGACAGAAATATTAATACATTCAATCAAATCTAAAATGATTCGGATTTAAGGTGATATGCATAATTGATTGGTTGAATAAATCAAACACGTTTTTCTATTATCTGTTCACAGAAAATCAGCCTACACTTTATAGTACTCAGCTTCGATAGATACTCTCGGGACGATATTATCGGTGAATTGACGTGTGCACTTTCATCGGTGGCCGGTTTGGAGAACACTGATAACCAGGAGATATCATTGTGTCGGAAAATATGTCCCAGGAGCCTCAAGGTAAGATGTAAATCACAAAAATGTATTATTAAGTTGATAGGTATTTAACATTGTTTTATTCGATTAAAATTATATCTAAGTCTTCGGTCTTTCAAGCTTTCCGATTTCCAACTTTATGAATTTTCAAAGCTTCAAATTTTCAATCTCTTCGATTTCTACATTTTCGAATTTCAGACGTATTCTACGCATTCTATATTCTTAGAAAATACAAAAAAAAAGTTGATTTTTTTTATCCACTTAAAGGGACTGCAAATCTTAGTAACATTAATAAAAGCAGCAAATATACAACTAATACATAAGCTCTATTTTTTCCATAGCAACCAAGTTATAAAATATCTGGAACTCTAATACATCAGAAGACTGACGAAAAACAATTCGTATTTTTGATTACAGATTCAATCACAAGGCAGGGGCGAATTGCTAGTCTCCTTTTGCTGGCAACCAATCGTTAGCCGATTGACGGTGGTTGTGCTGAAGGCACAGAATTTACCGAAGATGGACGTGACAGGGCTGGCAGATCCATACGTCAAGATCTATCTTTTATACAACTCTCAGCGAATCGCAAAGAGGAAGACGCGTGTAAAGAAACGCACCCTCAGCCCAGTCTTCAACGAATCCTTCATTTTTGACATCCCGAACGGTGCTGATGGTCTCAACAACGTCAGTCTCGAATTCATGCTAATCGATTGGGATCGTGTGACAAGAAACGAGGTACGTGTCTAACACTATACTTCTAGTTTACTACGATTTCCTCCATTTTAACCCTCCAGTGCACGGATTCGGCCTGAGAGACCGAATGAGGATATCGCTTTTCTTGCCCAATAAATTGTTATATGTGTAATAATTCTATACAATAAAGCATTAATCTTATTACTAGACTGCATATATTTATGTAAATTTAGATTTTTATAAATGAAATGAACGATACGCGATTTTAAATAGAGACTTGTTTCATCCTATAAATACTATAATTTGCATTTTACTTTCAATATTTTCTGTATTTTTTCTGTAATTTGCATTCTGTGTCTTTTTATATATTTAAATTTTCTATAAGTGGATAAAGATTGGCAGTCTACTTATTACTAACAAAAGGAATTGTAATTAATTAATGAAGTATAAAGAGAACAGTGCATTGTTTTCACTCTTGCACTAAGGGGTTAAATGATTAAAACTTTCATGACCGACATTGTAATTGTTTTTCAATGACTCATTGTTACAATCTGTTGATTGTTAGATTTATAACAAATGTCAAATTTAGATTAATGTTTGAGTATTCAAAATTTATTTTATAAAAAAATGTAGGATTGGTCATGAAATTTTTAATTTACATAAAAATCTGCACTCTAGTCATTATCCTCAGATTGCACATTCTGCCTTCTAATACTTCTATTTCTCACAACAATCTTTTGACGATAAAATTCTAGAATTATTTCCAAACTTCCGTAACATTTGACTTCTAATGATTTCTAAGTAACTAACATAAATCACTCCTGAAAAATTTAATATTTCCTTGCAATCTTCAGTTGCTCAATGAATGAGAAAATATCTCCAAAATAATAAAGATTCGTTTAATGATTAAAGTTCTATTTGACTTTAGCAAATAAAAATTACGTTTTATAAAAAAAAAGGGTTGAATTAACTGACAGGTACGTCTAATAACATTTACATCTTTTCATTCATATAATGACATTTATTTTGAAACGTAACAAACAGTTAATGAGGTCAGTAAAAGTCCAAGAAATCATTCCACGGTTGAAAATGTTGCTATGTAACGTAACATTATATTACGAAGTTTATCCTGTAATGTACAAAACGTGAAGTTAAATACTTCTAAGAATTCTTGGTAATACCATTCGTACTCAACAAAAATGGTTATGATTGATTAGACCGTTAAGTCGGGCACGTGCATACATGTTGGTAGATGTGTTCGTATCGTATTGTACAACTCTCAAACTACAGGGTGTTTTACTAGTGGTACAATTGGAAAAAGGGTAGGTTTGGCGTAAAAAAAATAGGTCGGAAATAGGTTATTGTAGGTTGGGAAAACTGAGTTTAATTATAGGTGTGGAACAATAGCTTAGCCACCAAGATTTCCTAACTGAACTCCATCTGACCTTTGCTTATGGATTATATTTAATCAGTTGTTCGTTCCGATAAAATGACGATCATCGAGCAGCTAAATGAAACAATTGTTTTAACGTTTGATAAAGTACAGCAGCAAAATACATTAGAAAGCGTTAATAGAAAAATACGAACATGTGTTCGACAAAATGGGAAGCTTTATCAGAAATTTCTAAAGTACTAAAATTTGGCGTGTGTGAATATGCTGTTTCATTGCGCGGTTTCCATAATTCAATGAAATCAATACGAGCAGAGATTGATTTGCAGCGGTGATTCGTTAAGTAGTGGCATAATTAAATACATACGGCACTGCTTATAAGTATTCGAACGATAGAAATGTTATAATTAATTTTTACTTCAATGTAAAATATCGGTACATTTTTTATATTAAAAGTAGTACAAGTTACCGTCTATTAAAACAATTAACTTTATTTTTCTTTGACAATTGATGGTAATTGTGCGTATCTTAAACTTAAATTATTAAAGCAACAAGCACCGAATTTTGAAGCCGTCCGAATAAATATGAACGGCAGAGATTTATTTCATACCTTCAACTTATTTTTCTATATAGAATCACCCCTTTCTCGGTTAAGCCACCAGTTACAGGGTACCCTGTATAATACTACGGCAAATTATAGCGTGACGCGACTGAAAGCCGTACACTCAGCCGACATAGCGTGATTTTTCACAATTTTCTTACATAACATGATGCAAAGTGCAGCAAAATAACATTTGATCGAGAAATCAATCCACAAATTCTTCTTGAAAATGAATTTCGAAGTTTGTTCTCCTTTACTGATATATAATTGTTAAACTGCGGATTCTTATGCAAATTCGTATCTTCACAGGCACGATTAAAGAAATGGAACTTTAGTGGAAATTCGTTTCACACCATAACTGTAACAACGTGCGGATTAATTTAAGTATTTTATATATTCTTGAATAGTATGTGCATTGTACAAATTTTCGAGAACATAAATTTCCCATAAATATATAAAAATCTGCAGTCTAATAACTCTATACAAAGTATAATGAATATCTAATGTGGACGAATAATTTTGGAATAACTATAGACGATTTGGTCCTTTTTTGTTTGAGTAGTAATGGCGAACTCAACAAACATGTGATTCGAGATGAATGCTTTTTATTCGCACCATAAACGTTTCGACAATTTTTTTCCACTGGAACTTAAAATCTATTAAAAAAAGAAAGGCAAAATCCACAAAACAGATTAATAGAAAAGGGCGTTAAATGTCACGAAACAATTTAATAAAGTATAAAAGTATTTTCGAAGGTATTGAGTTCACCCTTGCTACCCTCAACGCCTGAACAGTCGTTGTGTACATAATTCTTAATTGTACAAATTTTAGGTAATTGGACGACTCGAATTCGGTGGCCCAAAGTGTCAAGGATCCGCTTTGAATCACTGGAGAGAAGTGTGCAGCTCGCCGCAGAGGCAAATTGCCGATTGGCATAAATTAAGGGAGTAACCAGTATCTTCCGGTCCTATCAACATTCCTGGAATCCCGTTTCCAACTATCCAAAAAGCCCCACGTCCTTTTCCATTGTGAAACCACCGATCCAACCCCCTTGAAACCCTACGATGAAGTAGGGTATCTGTTTTGTAAACCTAATACTCGATGTATATTAGGCTTGAAGCGAGTGGCGGCACGTTCACCCGCGATCGATGCAACTGCGGATGCACCACGTGAAATGTCTAGCCGTTACGTGGCGGTCTGAAACGTGTACTTACGAATAGTAACTTTGACCGCATGATACTCGTACTTTTGAGTACATCGGGGCATCGATTTAGATAACGAAACCGTACTTAATTCTCGTTTGGATACCAACGGAGTTGAGATAATCAACCGTATTTTACGTTTTTTCCTCGTCAGTTTCAGTTTATTCCGTAAGTTTCAAGCTTTTATTGATTTTCGCGAGAACAGAAGCACGCGAAGTAATCTAGAACTACAGATGAGTTACAGGATACACACCTATCATCTTACGTGATTTCGTATCACATGCTTTAAAATAGAGCTTCTTAAATTTCTTCATTTGCGACCCCGTTTTGCCAAAGAAAATTTAAGTAAAGATACATAAAATAACTAAATGAATAAAACATTGACTGTCTTGAATCAAAATAGTTTTCAAAATTATCTTTACTTACTAATACTTTAAGATTTGACATTATACGTTGATAAGTATTATAACTTGAACGGATACTCTTTATGAACAATTTCCAAGATCTTCGAGACCCCATAAACTTAAGATTTTCTCTGAAATACCAACTTCAAAAAAAATCCACGTGTTGCGTAATACACTCTGTACGATTTCGAGAGCTAATTTTGATTATACTGCAGCACAAAAGTGTTAAGACAATCATTATATTTGCCCCAAATCTGGGAATAATCAGATCGGTGAAGTACGGGAAGAAAATTCATTTATTATTTTACAAATAATTTTACTACATGGTACATTTATTCAATATTCATAATCTACATCAAATTGAATTTTATTGAAAATGTCCTAATACTGTTGAACGGGAGCGTATACTATAGAATTCTATACTTCGTCTTGTATATCATTTGTGGTTTCTTATTTAATTTTAATTTTAATTCAAACTACATCTAATGTTGCAAACCTATTCTTGTGTGACAGAAAAATGCGTTACGTGATACATAAAGCTATTCTGTATCTCATCTGTGCTAGAATTACACACCTTATGAAAGAATATCCATATAAAAAGGATTGTAAATTGTTTTTTTTTTTTTTGTTTTATTTGGTAGCAGCATCAATCTTGTCATTGATGTAACTACGAATCAATAATAGACATCGTAACTTGCAAAATCGATAAGTCCCAGTTTCTAGCTTGTGAGAAAAAGGAATGATACGGTTCACTCGAGAAACAATGGAACGTTATACAGTTATGATAATTTAATTTATTGCTATATGAATGAAAATTGTGATTGCTAGATTCATATAATTAATTTTCTTTATTTGAGTGAATTTAGATCGATCAGTTATCGATCGTCTTACGTTCCCATTGATCGCAGTAGCAGACGATCACGGGAGAAACGCATACAAAATGCTTTACGATATAAATATAGTTGTTAAGATTTCCGACCAGATGGCAAGCAGAGGAGGAAAATGAAGCAGTTAACTACGAAACAATCGAGCGTTTGCAGATTGTTTAATACTAATGTCGCAGGGCAGGGTCGTGCTATCGAAAAATATTTACTTTTTATCCTTAATAATCTTATTGAAAATTCAGTATTGAATTTGCAAATAATATATCAAAGTGCATGGAGTAGGAAACAATCGATTTTAAAATTTTAAGAATGTTGTAAGAACATTCCTTGATGTAAGTTTTAACATTTTATCGACAAGATGCAACTTGGCAAATAAAATAATCATGAAAATGCGAATGCATTTAGTTTGTTCTTCGATTTGATTTTTTATTTGAATTAAAGGTTTCAATCACAGAAATGCTAAGTCACAATTCAATATAATCCATGTAAACATTTATGAATACATACAGGCAAATCAGTGGTTCCCAGCTCAAATAATAAATTGTATAATACAAACATATTGAAATGTTCTGTCATTAGAAAAGGTACAATTTTGTATTTTATATAAACACAAAAAATAGAAATTTAATAGTTAAAGAGGTAGAGACAGCAAAAGTAGCTTCTGGTCTTTCAATTTACCAATTTACAACAGTTCTCTTTTAAATAAAAGAAATGGACTCTGAAGATTTCGCACGACCCTGTTATAGATCACGAAGACCATCGTTTTTGGTAAAGCTAATGTGCATTCATCGTAAAAAATATCGAGAATCAAGCAGCTAGCTCGTAACTGTGTTTATTTCATTGATCGTGTAAACACAAGGATCTCTTCAAAATTCTCGTCGAACGATAAACTATAATAGCCGGGAACAATTTTTTAATATAATTTCCAGTCAGATTTTATTCTTAGACAAAAAAACGTACGGAGGAAGAGAAATTATAACATTTAAATTATCCGGAATTAAGTTTTAATTTTGACAATGTACGAGACTTAGAGAATATATGTTGCTTAACAGAAGTATAGTATATTATTAAATAGATAAATGAATGAAACACATCGAATAAAATTTTCTGTAAAAACTTTTGGAGTGATTCGTGTACAAAACGTATGCAAAGTTTGCACCGCAAACATCACGAGACGTGGAGATGATCCTGGAAAAGTCATGAACAATGATCAAGCTTGAAAACAGTATTACAATATTCGTTCCTGTTCCAAAATTCCCTAGCTCCACGTCGTCAACTGACCGAACATCATTTCGACAATTAGTAATAAGGAAATTTACGATCGTTGGTAAACCCAGATTTCAGCGTCGATTTTCTCCTTAAAATATCGACAAATTTCGACAGATGCTTGTTTAAATGAAGTTTCCGGAGAACATTAAATAAAAGTCTCGATTTGACCTACCACAGAGAGCTATGATAAATGCTTAGGAGAGAAGGAGCAGTATGGCTATGAAAATAACTTCGTTGTACAATGAATTATTTTACTTTTGTACATTTCGCTATTCGTTGTAACTGCTGCTTTCCTTCAAATGGGTGATTGTTCTTAGTTACAGCTTTAGTGTCCGCAATCGGAACCGAATCCGAACGCTTATGTGAAAAGGTAATTTCTACGAATTCAGTTAAGACCTCTTTCACGTGGTAATTGGTGAAAAAAGAAAAGTAAATTAAAAATATTCGGTTCATGTGATTAATAGGATAAGAGAAGAAAAGGAAACTTTTCGTACACGATATGCAAAATCTCAAGAGGATTCTATGAAATTCTTTAACCATATGTATGTACTAAAAATCGGCGATTCTGTAGCTGCCATGTGAATACCATAATTTGTTTCGTCAAATGTCATTTTTTTCGTATTAACGTAAGCTTATTATATAATAATAATTGTTGAGGGTAACGACGGACGCTAAAGCGGGGACTATTTATTGTATATTGCAAAGGCGAAGCATTTTCTTTTTCGTATTAACCGTGGAACGGGGTCGAGGAATTGTGACGTTGTTTTTAAGTGCCAATGGAGACTGCTTCGCGATTGTAAATATGTAATTTACGTTTGAATAGGGAAAAAACGATACGATGCTCTTTATTTAGTTACGAACCTGTTGTGGTTTCAATTGCTGTTAATGGAGAAATTAGAGTGTATGACTATAGTTTATGAAAGGATCCCATTTGCACAGACTATAACAAGAAAGCAACATTAAGCATATAGTGGTCTTGTTAAAATGGTTTTAATAGTATCCGATCATTCGTTGAAATTATTTCAACAAATGATCTTAAGAACGGTAAAAGCTGCTTTCGATAAAGGAAAGTATTGCGAATTCTGCTTTATACTATAAAATTGGACACGTTATTTTGAAACTGCAAATTTGTTATTTGGCAGTATATTGATGTACCTATTGTTATCGATTGAAAATTATTCTTATTAAATTATTGTTGTATTTCATAATCATTTGGCTAATTTAGACGTACATATGTATAAAGATATAATTAGAAACGATTCTAATTAGGGAAAAACGGTTAATAATTTTTTCTACTCTGTTTCGCTGAAAAATAAATTGCGTGCGAGGTATCGATGATTGATATAATGAATTGAAGTAAGAGAATTTTCGTTTTAAAGGCCCCGTTCGCATGTGCCGCAAATACACACTGCAATGAATAACGAATATCGATTAAGTATTACCGTAGATTCAAAGTCACCGAAACATTAAAGTTACTTTAAACTTGGGATAACCTTTAACACACGCAACTTGTACACGTGGATTACACACGAGAACATCAGCTTCATGGTTATAAAGTGTACAGTAATTTTAGAATTCTTCACCGTAACAAAACCATTATTAATTACAAAATATTTGCTATGTTCAGGGTTTTTTTTCTTGTGCATTTCTACAATAACGAAAATCTCACATTACTGGAAAAAGTAACAGAAATGTTCCTAGAAAATAATCACGCATAACTCAATTAAGCGAATATTTTTAATGTATCGAACGTTTCTTGCAAATTAGAACAACGTGTTGCGATATAAAATTTCAAAAAAATTCAACAAATTCCGTTTAATAAAAATAATTTGTAGATTATTGACAAATTTATAGTAAATTGGATCTAGATTACATGTTAATAAATTTTGTTTACTTTTTTCACTTCGACTTAATTCAAATCCAAAATTAATGAAATTTAAATTCCAAATCAATTAAACTTAACACATTCATTATTTTTGTGAAAATCGAACAGCCGAGTGACGTCATTCATGATTAATGACAAATTTCAATACGATATTATAAAACATATGAAATTCTAATGAAAGTGTTAAGTAGTATCAGAAAGTTACATGTCATATTGAAGTAAGAGTAAAACTCAAAGTAGGTTACGATTACTTAACCGGAAGCGACGATTAGAATAGCGCAAATTAAAGTGAAACCGTATTGACGAACGTGTAATAAAGTGAACAGATAAGAAAAGCAGTGAATTAAATGATTTCAAAATTTAGTCGGTATTTTTTGCCCGCAGAAGAAAATCGCCTAACAAAGCAGGACGTTCAAACCCAGTTCGCGCGCGCATGCATCGTCAAGTCAATAACCGATTATGCGTAAAGCGATCGCTTATTTTTTTATCACAACTTTCCGCTCCATCATCCTTCCTTTGCAAAGAGAAATACAAAATAAGAAAAGGCAATAAAACTGCTAAAGCGAAGGAAAAATTCGATTATTTAGAAAAAAAAAACGAAGACGCAACGACAAAGATGTGGTACAGATCAAGTACTGGCAAAAAAAAAAAAAAAAAACGAAAGTAATGATAGATACATCGTAATATACATCGCACAGAAAACTCGAAAAATGTACCGAATACATAACACAAATTTACATAATTAAGTATAGTAGGAAATGAAAAGAAAGAAACCGGCAGATCAATTTAGTTGCGCATGATGACGCAACAAAGAAAAAAGAAATAAAACGGCATTATACGATCAAGAGTTTCAAAATATTTATTTAATTGCTATACAATTACAGATACAACTATATAAGAAACGACTATAATAAGTAGCATGTAGTAAGACATCTCGTAAATATCGTCTGCCGTTCTCCTCGTGCTCGTTGTCAATCGTTCGACGATTTTCGGATAAGACAACGATTTAAAGACGCGAAAACAGTTTCTCGATACCGGCACATGTGCTGTAACATACTGAACGTCGGTATGAAATGCTGGAAAATCACCGTTCTTGTCACCACTTCTTTCGCACTATTCTTCTTCTTTCACTTGTTGAAACTTTCGCGATTAAGAACTTTTCTTTACAGAAATGATAAGTTTTTGTTACGATGTAGTTGATATATTCGTTTATAGAATATAGAAAAAGAAACATTCACCTTATTAATTTTATTGGAATCTTTTCCTGTTTTCTAATACAAGATAACATGTGAATCTGTTAAATTTAAACACAGTAAAAGCGTCTTTCTTTGTTCTTTCAGCGAAAGACCTTATCGTTTAAGAATTTTAAAGATATAAAAATTAATTCCGATATTTCAATCATTTAATTATTATCTTTTTGCTAAAATCACACGATGTATATATGATATATTATTTAAAAAAATTATGTTTCATATAAAGTTTCAAAGCATATTATTTATCATTTACCTAACAATTTGTTCAAATTGATTTTAATGTGAGAAATGAACATCGTATAAATTAAAAATGTAGTAGGAAATATAAATAACTTAGATCTTTGAATTCATGTCTCAAATAATCTATATCACATTTTAAATATCAAACGGTAAACGGACGGGTGTATTTTTAAATATGTAGGCAGAACGTATAAGCGAATAAAGGTTTGATTACTTTACAAACATACTTTAAAACGATTTATTACTTCCGTTATATTTCACATATTACGAAACCAGATTAAACAAGCCATCCTTTACTCATAGATCATATTATAATAAAATACTTTTCTGCGTAAACTTTCGTGAATAATAAGAAAATAGTCAATCATAAAACTTACTTTATTCTTGTCATATCTTTTGCATTGAAAAAAGCAACAGAAATTTATTATTCTTCTATATATTTTTTTGCAGAAAAATCAATAAATACAGTATAATTATTAAAATGAAAGCATCTAACAGCACCTTTAATAGTTACAAAAAATAATGGCACTCATAAGAGATATATAAATATTAAATGTACACGTGTATAAATATTCATGACCTTAAGTAAATCAATATGACGTAACTACTAGTATTTGAGGAAGTCAGTAAAAAAATAATATAAAGAACAATTTGGGAAGAAAGATGTTAATAGACAAAATATATCATTGTACATCAGTTTATATAGATTTACAAATGAAGATTTATAAAATATTTTCGCATACAACATATTTCTATAATATCGTTAATTTCAGTCTTGTAATTTTACTTAATTATTTGAATTTCTTGTATGCGAACAATGATATATAAAAATTGATGATTTATTATAAATAATTTGATAAAGGTATCCATCCAAGTATAAAAGTAAAAAATAAAGCTTAAAATTTGAACACAAATATAAAGGACATTAATATTTTTCTTCGCAAATAAAAGCTACAGTACAGAAAAGTTATATTTAATACAAAGTTTGTAATTGAAATCTAATTCTTGACAAGAAATCGGTGCTTTTCAAGCATTCCACATATCATGTATGCGTATGGACACGGCGTATGATGACATGCTGTGTACGGTCAGAATTTAAGGCTGTGTGGTCAATAAAATAATGAAATAAAATAATTCGATAGTTTTCTTTTTCATTATTCCCCTTCACTAACAATAATTAGCTGTAATAATATTGCTGAACTGTATTGGGAAGGAGAAAAGAGGTGGGATAGTACGTTTCTTCTTCTTCGTAATTGTTTTCCGTCGTATCTACATCCTGGACATTAGCGATTTACGGATCAGTTATTTTGATTTTATGGAAGGGATTGGTATTTTTTAGGAATGTCAGAGTGTTTCTGGTATGGTTCCTGGATGAAAAATTGATTTATCGGTAACAGCTCGTTCAGCTGACACAGTTTTTTGACCGATTCGATCATTTTTCCGAGTCAATAATGACCGAAGGCAATATTCGTACCGCTTCTCCATTATTTGAGAGCTAGACTTACTGAAAGTTTTAGAAATTCAAAGTGTTGGCAATTCTAAGTTTCGAGAACTTAATGCCTTGAGAAGCTTTCGATAGTTAAAACGTTGGAAATTCGGCGCTTTGAGAATTTTTAGCGTTGGTCATTCAAAGATTTGGATGATGGAACGTGTAACGAAAATGCAGAAGTGACATGAACCCTGTCTTCGATCATTATCGATTAAAAAACCGTATCGTTTAAACGCGTTATCAAAAATTTATCGAACTTTGATTTAAACATGAAGAAAGAAGAATACCAAGAAGATATACATAATTATAAAAGTATTTTATTAATAAAAGTTTCGTTTACAGACTCCTTCGAGTGGAATACAAAAATGCGTTGATAGGAATGAGTAAATTATGCGTTACGGAATATCGAGTTACAGTAGCCATCATAACGGTATAAGCATACATTCATCTTTTTTGAACGGATTGGAAATAACAACAAATTAGATGATTACGTATAGAAAAATCAAGTATCGATTCGTTAACGTTTCATACGCGATTCTCTGTATTCGAACAAACGTTGCATGTTCGACACAATATTTACAAATATAGATACATTTATATAAATACCGTTTAACAAACAATACCGTTCACAATTTGTTTGAAGCATAAATTACAAAATAAATGTTTCAAATAATACATACACTTTTAAACGATGTAAGACTATGGAATCATACAATAATGAAATAGCACATAAATTAGATTCTTTTGACTAGTAACTAATTTTAAGTGTTATTGATAACAAAACTAATACAATGCAACAACTTAAGAAAAATATGCTATATACAATACAATATATATATCTTTTAAATATCGAAAAGCAAATAAAGAATTAAATAAAGGGAACACTACAATTTTGGTCCACATCATATTGAATAACTAAACGTGTTTCAGTCACTCAAAATAGTTACTATCATGTACTTATTGTCTGTCTCAATATTTGTACTAATTAAATGCCTAAACCATTAGGCACACATACATCAACAAAGGTAATGCTAAATTGTCAACTTGGCTTGTTTGTGCTTCGATAAATGACAGGGCAATACTTGATAATAAGCTTCGCAAAAACAACCAACCACTATCTACATAGCCTATTTAAAAAAAAAAAAATATAGATTAATTTTATGATACACCATAAAATATACATGGAATCAAAAGTGTTTGCTCTACTTTAAAGAACATTACTATTTTAGTCCTTCAAGTGCTTATTAAAATTACAAAAATGATAAAAAAAACACCTACTTTTTTCTGAAGGAAATAGCTACATTTTATTTATTTTCTTACTTTTTTAACCTGTATAATGTACAGGCCAAACATTTTAAGCACATTTCGTTTTGCCCGTACGACGTACAGACTAAGCACTTAAAGGGTTAATATGTTAATTATTAAGATATGGATTAATATATATGAATATATTATTTCTAATTGTGTAACTGTAAATGATACATACCCATAAGTGTTAAAAGACATATTAATCCAATTTGGCTGATAATACAAGCAATTGTGCCTTCAACAGATTTATCTGAGTTGGCCCATTTGTGAGAGCCCCATCTGCTACCAACAAAACTAGCAGTAGTGTCTCCCACTCCAACTGTTAAAATACCACTAAGCAAAGTTAATATCGAAAGATTGTTGGTAGGCATCCAAAGTGGAAAGGATAAACCACAGAGTAAATACAAAGGTGTTAAAGAAATCAAATTGTCTTTCTCATCAGCAAACACATAAAACCCTTGTTGTAATATTTTTCCAAGAGGTGATATTCTGAGATATCTCATCAACTGGAAAGGTAAAGAATTACCAAGAAATTTAAAATATACAGAAACATATAAATAAAATGTATGAAATTAAGATAATTACAGTTCGGTTAACATACCTCAAGAAAAACAAACAACCCCATTATTACACCACTAGCTAAATACAGCAATACACGTTCGTATATTAAACCAGGTATATATACAAGTACAGCTAGTAAATGAAACATTTTTCTTATTGAAGTTGTTGCCTGAATATTTAGCAATACTTGGTATGCAACAACAAATACACCTAGTAGCAAACAAGCAGCCCAGTATCCAATCAAGATAATCTGCAGTATTAGTAATTATTAAAAATAATTTCATATTTGTATATCAAATATTGCATATTATTATTAACCATACCATATTCGTTCTACTAAACACAAAATGAACCATCCAAGTTAAAGGATTTTGATCCAATAAGGCATACATTAATGGTAAAACTACAACTGATAGAAGAGTGACTGTCATTATATAAAAATTTTTTGTCGACTGTAACATTGGAAAATAACTAGATATCAAACAAACTGATATCACATATAGCATTCCAACCTGAAATTATATTATTAAATTATCAGAATTAATTATTAGTATATATTATAATTAATAATTAATATATGTTGATACTATAGAATTATTATCTATCGAACATTTTTTCTAAAATACCTGTAACAAAACTGTTGCAATATCTTCATCATGAATTGGTGGCAAGTGGTATCTTAATGGCAAGTTTGTTATTACAGACATTAGAAACAAAATGAATCCATGCATAACTGCTGTTGCTTCTCCCATTGTGAAACAACAAGGAAATGTGGACATTAACTGCAGAACGCCCCATGACCCTAAACTTCCAATGCCTAAACCCCATGTGACGCTCACCAATAATCCTGTTCTTATTTATGAACAAATAATATAATTTTTACTTTAATTAAATGAATAGCAATGAATGACACAAGATATATCAATGGTAATAACTTCAACAAATCACATTACAAAGTAAATCTAATCTACTTGTATTTAACTGTAATTAATTCCTAAAATACTTGAAAATAACTTATAAATTGGTATACCTTTATTTGCCACAAGAAGATATAATAAAGATGTGACTATAGCTGGTAAAAAATATATAGCTTGAAAATCTTTGGCTATAACTTTTTCTGCTGATAATCTCAAATATAAACATACAGAACTAACAACAAGACCAAATCCTGTAAGGCCTACAATGAGGCACATTTCAGAGTAACTATTATCTTCTTGTAGTAGAGTTAAAATTGAACATAATCCTACTAGTGTTCCAAGCCATAGTCCACTATTAGCCTTTGTCCTAAAAATTTGTTCACATTATTATTACAAAAATTTATTGTTAATTATTCTATATACTTCAATGAAAATAAATCTTCTTAAAAGTACTTTGCAATTATTATACTACAGAAGTTATAAACAAATAACTTAAGATATATTAAACACACAAATATTTCTTTAATTTATACATAATTGAATATTATAAAATATAAACAATAAATTTTACATTCTTGGTATATTAAAAAAGTAACTACTATAAATAACATCAACATTTAACATAAGTATCAAAAAAGAGAAATTTATTTCTTCTTATGTGTTTATAAATTAAACAATATTATTCTTATCATTTTAAATAATTAAAATATAAAAAGATACGTGCATAAAACAATATTTGAAAAAGAATTATATTTCAAATTGACATATGTTATACGTAAGTATTCATGAAACAAGTTTTATTTCCTAATATATTACAGAATTTTTAATGA
The DNA here is from genome assembly GCA_028830335.1 of Eucera pruinosa. NCBI lineage: Eukaryota > Metazoa > Arthropoda > Insecta > Hymenoptera > Apidae > Eucera > Eucera pruinosa. Next base: position 18,623,339 of record JAMYCR010000001.1, read on the forward strand.
ACTATAAAAAAAGATATACGCAAATGTACATATGATTAATATTTTAAACAAACGTTGAGGTTAAGTCGCGTTGATCTTATATTTGCATAATAAGAAACATACCGATGTTCTATGCTATTATCTTTCAGCGTCTGTAATATTCTTTTTTCACAATATCCGTATTTTTTAAGGAGGAATTCCATTACTGATAAAGTACAAAAGGAATACAAGTTTTTACACCACCAGTAACCACACCCCCACACTTCTAACATGGAAAATATGTAATACTCTCTGGAAAGGTCAACACTTTTTCCGTCGTATCTTTTTTTCGCGCACATGTAGGAATGCGTAATAAATATGTGACGAAATAATGTACATACAATTTGGATTTATCACGTATCAACTTCCAATTTCCTTATCATTTTCTGACTTCATTTACTTATTTATATTAAATTTAAAAAATGCCAATTCTAAATAATGAAAATTGAGACTTTACATAGCAATATATAAATTAAGGTAATGAAACAAGAACGATAATAATATAATGGTTGTATTGTTTATTAAAAATTTTATAAAAGTGTTAGATCTATTCTGCAAATACAAATAAAAAATAGACTATTATTTCGGTGAATAACTTTTACGTATATTATATATTATTTAACAATATACAACATCAATTTATACTTTTCACTCACATTAATTTAACACTTTCATTACTATGAATAAAAATTGTATTATAAATCACATGTAATTTGTTCGAAAAAAACAACAAAACGTTAAAAAATTATATTCCAATAAATGAGTACATTCTTCAATGCAACTTGGAACAAGTCACTATCACCAGATTGTACCCCAACATTATTTAATTTAAATCATTTAATAAATTTTTAAGAATTGTGCTTCTTAGCAAATGCAATTAATCCGTTTGTCGACGAATCATGGCTTGTAACTGCTTGGGGACTCTCTAACTCAGGTTCAATTAACTTAGCCAACTGCTTTCCCAATTCAACACTGTGGGGATAAAATTGATATATTTAATATTCGTATATTCGATACCTTCAACTATCTAGAAATGCAATTATTTCTTACCCCCACTGATCAAACGAATTGATATCCCAAATTATTCCTTGCACAAAGATTTTATGCTCATACATTGCTATAAAACATACATTTAAGTTAAATCATATATTTGAATAATATTTTGGCGTATCATATGCATTAAATTTACCTATCAAAGCCCCAAGAGTAAAAGGCGTGACCTTTTTAAGAAGGATAGTGTTAGTTGGTCTATTTCCTTCAAACATTTTGTGCGGTAATAACAAACTTATTTGATCAGGACTCATTCCCGCTTTTTGCAATTCAGCTTGTGCTTCAGTTTTATTTTTTCCTTTCATTAAAGCTTCAGTTTGTGCAAAGCAGTTTGCAAGTAATATTTTATGATGAAGACTTCCTTGAACCTGTAGTACTTCCGTTAAATTATCAACTTATATGTTATAATTTCTAGAATATAGTTTTTAGTTATTAATTTTAACAACACCTTATTATGCGATTGTACTGGAATTATAAAATCGGCAGGAACGAGTCTAGTACCCTGATGTAATAATTGATAAAATGCATGTTGTCCATTAGTACCTGGTTCTCCCCACACAATTGGACCTTAAATATTGAAATTTTTTATTTCATTATTCATTACATTTGTTTTGTAGATACTAGTGCTACTGTTTTGAACCAGGTATCCAAGATATCCAGGTACCCGGGTACCCACGATATGTTCGGGTCAAATAAAAAATTACGCAGGTACCCAAATATCTCGTGAAATTGATGGGACCCACGGATTGATGAGATAACATTCATTTTATATAATAGTCGTTTTCTTATTATTATTGATATTAGCCGTAAATAATCGAAAAAGGCAGTTAATTCTTGTGCTAAAGTTCGTGGTTACCCGTTATCGATCGCACGTGGTATCCAGATATCTGGGTAATTTTCCTTTACCAAAGTTTTTCACCGAGTACTCTGGTATTTTACAGTAGATACTACATATTTAAAATATTTACCAGTACTATAATTTACAATTTTTCCCTCTCGAGTAACATATTTCCCGTTACTTTCCATATCACCTTGTTGGAAGTAAGCAGCAAATCTATGTAAGTACTGATCATACGGCAGTAATGCATGTGTTTCAGCTTTATAGAAATTATGATACCATACTCCAAGCAAAGCTAACAGAACCGGTGCCTGCATTAAGTTTGTTATAAAATTTAGTATACTGTATATTTGTTACTCTTTAAACATATATACATTAGAAGTAAGAATTAAATGCGTACGTTTTTCTCCAATGGTGCACTACAGAAATGTTGATCCATAAAGTTTGCACCACTTAATAATTTTTCAAAATTTTCAAACCCAATAGACAAGCTGATTGATAAACCAATAGCAGACCACAATGAATAACGTCCTCCAACCCAGTCCCAAAATCCAAACATATTTTTCTCATCAATACCAAACTCTTTCACTTTTTGATTGTTTGTAGATAATGCAACAAAATGACGTGCAACTGCTGTAGGCTGTATAAAAATTATAAAACACTTATGCTTGTCTTTTACCTTTAAAATATATTAAAACTATTATTTCCGTTTTCTACATACATCTTTTAAAGCCTCTAGAAGCCATATTTTTGCAGAAGTTGCATTTGTAATTGTTTCTTGAGTAGTAAATGTTTTTGATGCAATTATGAAAAGTGTTGTTTCTGGATTCAACTTCCTCAAAGTTTCAGCTATATGAGTTCCATCAATGTTACTAACAAAATGAACTCGTGGTCCAACATGATATGCTTTTAAAGCTTCAGTTACCATTAAAGGACCCTGTGTAAAAATGATAAAAGAATAAAGTAAGCTTACGTATATTTTTTGGCCAATGTAACTTATACTACAAACCAAATCTGAACCCCCAATTCCAATGTTAACAACATCTTCAATTGGTTTCCCAGTAAATCCTTTCCATTGCTTTGAAAGAACCTATACAAAATAAACAGCACATATTCACACTTGGAACAGTTTGAATAGTACATATACTAGAAACAATAAAATTATTTTATGTCCAATAAGTATATGCCTGAATATCAATTTCACCTCATTGGTAAATTGTTTCATATGTTCCAATACAGCATTTACATCTGGCATTACATCTTTATTATCAACTAATATTGGCTTATTAGCTCTATTACGTAAAGCAATATGCAGAACTGCTCTATTCTCAGTAAAATTGATTTTTTCTCCATTGAACATAGCATCTCTTGCAGCTTCTATTTCACGTGCCTTTGCCTTTAAATTAACAGAATATAATTATAATTACAGAAAAATGTTATTACTACATATAAATAGCATGTAAATATACAAATAATTTCTTCTTATTCTAAGTAATAATTGCAGTACTTATGTAAAATTATAATATATACCAATTGCAATAATAACTGCAATGCTTCTTCAGTAAGACGATTCTTAGAATAATCAAGTAAAATTGGCCCATCTTCAGGAGTAGAGATTTCTAGACTGATAAACAATTGAAATAATGATAAGATGTTGCTTATGTAATATTATACACAACTGGTTGAAGAACAGAAGTTGATAAAAATTGAACTACAATTTTAATATATAAAAATTTCTTTTTATAATACTTTAATGCAAAATGTAATACAGTAATCTAATTTATTCCAGTTTAAGTACTCAATGAATTCAAATAACAAAAAGTTTAAAGGGAAATGTACTATGTATGAAACCAAGTGAACTAAATACTTTTAAATTCAACTAAAATATAAAAAATGAGGAATACGTGTTCATTTTAGTTACATAGGCAAACAAAGTATAAAAAAATTTGTATAATAACTTCTTTTCAATGAATAACCTTCAGGTCACGTCAAGGTCATGTGTCAAGGACTGATGAAACTTACTTAAAGTTCTCAAAGCGTTTAGGATTTTGTTGAAACAGATCGTATATTTTAATTTTTGAACTATTGGTGTCGTAATATTGTTGCAATTTCGTCCACGCGGCCTCGCTGGTCAATTCTGGTTTCGGTTTCATTCTTTTCTACTTTGAGATAACCGCGCTGGAAGTCACAGAATCTAAATTCGTACTCTACGTTCAACGACCCACGTATATAGAAGTTCTATAATGTTCTATAATAGAACATAAACGAGTCGTACCAACGCCAACGCTTGCTATGTTTAAGCATTGACGAAGTATAGAACAGACTATTTATTCCCATGTTGTTTTACGACTGTGGAATTTAGGGATTTTGGGTTTGGTGCCCACAGAGTGCTAAAGCACTTGCTAGAGAAGCGCGAAAAATAAATAAAATACTTGATGCTTTGTAAAACAGGAGTTTTATTTTCCTTTGTAAAACTGGGGTTTAAAAGAGGATCTGTCAACCGGTTGTAAGCTGTAATAATTATGAAGAATTAATGTCGAATGAATGAAAGTCGATTGAAAACTTCTTCGAGCTGCTGGTTTCTCCCTTATCTGCGGGATTTTTGGAATCCCTCTCCAGGATCTACCATCCAGTCTTGGGTTTTCTCGTGGGTCGATTTCCACCCCGATTGGTTGGCGCTTTCTTCTCCCACTCTTACTCTACCCCCGATCCTTCGTTAGTAGATGGTGGTGGTAGCGCTGAGCCACAGTGGAAGGGATCACGTTCGATGTAGGGATAAATGAGCGAAAATAATTGGCGAAGGAGGTACGCAATCATTAAGGATTTACGTTTTGGCTTTGTCTGCGGCAGATAAGAAACAGACGGTTTTCCGCGAATGCTTATGCAAACTATAACGATCAATACTTTTCAAGGATATAACGGAACCTTGGAGAATTTCCTGTTCCTCATACGAATAGCGTATACAATTGTAGTCCCGTTTTCAAAAACTCGCCTAATTACAACTATCTAGTATTTGGCGTCTGCGCAATAACTATTAGTGTTTAAAGCCGCGTTTACATGATAAAAAGAAGGAGGGGGGTACGTAACACCGCGCCGTTGTACAAAAAAAAAGATGGTTCTACGAAACAGATTTTTTTTTCGCATTCGAAACTTAAATTATGGTAAGATTATGTTACAAGATGTTACTCCTTTGCTTAAGACAATACGTCAGTGGACAGTTTCTTTCAAAACACTCAATTCAAGTACATTCATAACACAAACACAAATACAATATCGATGTAGAAGAGAATATACAGTGGAATGTGCGTGATATAACGATGTACACTCAAGTTTTAATGGCTAAGCCGCAAGGAAGTGAGCCTTCTAATAAAGATTTGATATCTCGTAGAGATTTTTCGAAACAATTAGTTTTAGTTCCCCGTATCTTCGCCATCTAATCTAATGCATGCTAAGTTAAGTTTATTCGCGTGAACGATTTTAAATCTATTTTTTCCTAAGTCCAGTTCGGCGGTTATATTCGTAATCATCCGGTTAATTCTGTAGGGGCCTACCCAATCCGAGTCGAACGTTGACGTTTTGGGTTCTTTTAACAAATATACGTTATCGTTCGTTTTAAATTTCCGTGGATTTAGGTTTTTGTCGGAAAAGGCTTTACTTTTCCATTTTGCTTTTTCGAGGTTTTGTGCTGCAGTGGCTTGCGTAGTTGTTATTTTAGTGAATAGTTCGTCTAGGTATTGAATGAAAGTACGTGGTATTTGTCGTCTAGAGAATTCTGAAGGAAAAGTTGCCTTAATGCCAAACATTAGCCCATCAGGTGTGAAACCTGTGGCTTCATGTACGGATGTGTTATAAGCAAACATTCCAAACTTAATCCCTTCATCCCAATTCGTTTTCGTACAGAAATGCTTGAGATAATCGACAACAACTCGGTGAGCTCCTTCTAACGAACCTAATGATTGAGGGTGAAAAGCAGTTGACTTAATTTGTTGAATTTTGAAGATCTTACAGAACCACTCCATTGTTTGGCTTACAAAATTTCTACCCTGGTCTGTGTGAATAGCTTCTGGGCAACCAAATGTGCTGGTAAATTGGTCAGCTAAAGCAAGAGCTACAGTTGCTACCTCCATGTTAGGTATGGGAATTGCATCAGAATATTTTTTCAGATTGTCTTGCATAGTGAGAAGATACTTGTTCCCTTTCTCTGTTACAGGAAGAGGATCTACTATGTCTATTGGGATTTTTTCAAAAGCACGGGTGGGGGTGTCTGTGATGCTCATAGGCTGTCTCGTTCTTCCCGAGTAAGCTTTATTCCTTTGGCAGAGGGGATAGGACATTACGTAATTTGCAATATCCTTCCCCAAACCAGGCCAAATATAATTATTCTTTCTTAATTCCAGCATTTTGTAGGTGCCCCGATGACCTCCTACTACTGAATCATGATTTTCCTGAAGTATTCGGTGACGTTCCGTTACCGCTGGTACTACCATTTCACAAGTACATATTGTAATACTGTATTTTGGGTCGTTAAAATTTTCTCTAAGATTTTCTACAAAGTCCCATTCAGTGGCATTCAGGGTGTTCAAGTATTTCGAAATGCTAACGGTTTCCAACCCTTGGGAGTCAAGAAGAACTTTTAATGACTTAACAGAAGAGTCGGTTGATCGACTGCCCGCGTCTCGCGCTCGACTGCCCGCGTCTCGCGCTCGACTGCCCGCGTCTCGCGCTCGACTGCCCGCGTCTCGCGCTCGACTGCCCGCGTCTCGCGCTCGACTGCCCGCGTCTCGCGCTCGACTGCCCGCGTCTCGCGCTCGACTGCCCGCGTCTCGCGCTCGACTGCCCGCGTCGCGCGCTCGACTGCCCGCGTCTCGCGCTCGACTGCCCGCGTCTCGCGCTCGACTGCCCGCGTCTCGCGCTCGACTGCCCGCGTCTCGCGCTCGACTGCCCGCGTCTCGCGCTCGACTCCCCGCGTCTCGCGCTCGACTGCCCGCGTCTCGCGCTCGACTGCCCGCGTCTCGCGCTCGACTGCCCGCGTCTCGCGCTCGACTGCCCGCGTCTCGCGCGCGACTGCCCGCGTCTCGCGCTCGACTGCCCGCGTCTCGCGCTCGACTGCCCGCGTCTCGCGCTCGACTGCCCGCGTCTCGCGCTCGACTGCCCGCGTCTCGCGCTCGACTGCCCGCGTCTCGCGCTCGACTGCCCGCGTCTCGCGCTCGACTGCCCGCGTCTCGCGCTCGACTGCCCGCGTCTCGCGCTCGACTGCCCGCGTCTCGCGCTCGACTGCCCGCGTCTCGCGCTCGACTGCCCGCGTCTCGCGCTCGACTGCCCGCGTCTCGCGCTCGACTGCCCGCGTCTCGCGCTCGACTGCCCGCGTCTCGCGCTCGACTGCCCGCGTCTCGCGCTCGACTGCCCGCGTCTCGCGCTCGACTGCCCGCGTCTCGCGCTCGACTGCCCGCGTCTAGACCTCGACTGCACGCGTATCGCGCTCGACTGCCCGCGTCTCGCGCTCGACTGCCCGCGTCTCGCGCTCGACTGCCCGCGTCTCGCGCTCGACTGCCCGCGTCTCGCGCTCGACTGCCCGCGTCTCGCGCTCGACTGCCCGCGTCTCGCGCTCGACTGCCCGCGTCTCGCGCTCGACTGCCCGCGTCTCGCGCTCGACTGCCCGCGTCTCGCGCGGGACGGCCCGCGTCTCGCGCTCGACTGCCCGCGTCTCCCGCTCGACTGCCCGCGTCTCGCGCGCGACTGCCCGCGTCTCGCGCTCGACTGCCCGCGGCTCGCGCTCGACTGCCCGCGTCTCGCGCTCGACTGCCCGCGTCTCGCGCTCGACTGCCCGCGTCTCGCGCTCGACTGCCCGCGTCTCGCGCTCGACTGCCCGCGTCTCGCGCTCGACTGCCCGCGTCTCGCGCTCGACTGCCCGCGTCTCGCGCTCGACTGCCCGCGTCTCGCGCTCGACTGCCCGCGTCTCGCGCTCGACTGCCCGCGTCTCGCGCTCGACTGCCCGCGTCTCGCGCTCGACTGCCCGCGTCTCGCGCTCGACTGCCCGCGTCTCGCGCTCGACTGCCCGCGTCTCGCGCTCGACTGCCCGCGTCTCGCGCTCGACTGCCCGCGTCTCGCGCTCGACTGCCCGCGTCTCGCGCTCGACTGCCCGCGTCTCGCGCTCGACTGCCCGCGTCTCGCGCTCGACGGCCCGCGTCTCGCGCTCGACTGCCCGCGTCCCGCGCTCGACTGCCCGCGTCTCGCGCTCGACTGCCCGCGTCTCGCGCTCGACTGCCCGCGTCTCGCGCTCGACTGCCCGCGTCTCGCGCTCGACTGCCCGCGTCTCGCGCTCGACTGCCCGCGTCTCGCGCTCGACTGCCCGCGTCTCGCGCTCCACCGCCCGCGCCGCCCGCTCCACTGCCCGCGTCACGCGCTCGACGGCCCGCCGCCCGCGCTCGACTGCCCGCGTCTCGCGCTCGACTGCCCGCGTCTCGCGCTCGACTGCCCGCGTCTCGCGCTCGACTGCCCGCGTCTCGCGCTCGACTGCCCGCGTCTCGCGCTCGACTGCCCGCGTCTCGCGCTCGACTGCCCGCGTCTCGCGCTCGACTGCCCGCGTCTCGCGCTCGACTGCCCGCGTCTCGCGCTCGACTGCCCGCGTCTCGCGCTCGACTGCCCGCGTCTCGCGCTCGACTGCCCGCGTCTCGCGCTCGACTGCCCGCGTCTCGCGCTCGACTGCCCGCGTCTCGCGCTCGACTGCCCCCGCCTCCCGCTCGACTGCCCGCGTCTCGCGCTCGACTGCCCGCGTCTCGCGCTCGACTGCCCGCGTCTCGCGCTCGACTGCCCGCGTCTCGCGCTCGACTGCCCGCGTCTCGCGCTCGACTGCCCGCGTCTCGCGCTCGACTGCCCGCGTCTCGCGCTCGACTGCCCGCGTCTCGCGCTCGACTGCCCGCGTCTCGCGCTCGACTGCCCGCGTCTCGCGCTCGACTGCCCGCGTCTCGCGCTCGACTGCCCGCGTCTCGCGCTCGACTGCCCGCGTCTCGCGCTCGACTGCCCGCGTCTCGCGCTCGACTGCCCGCGTCTCGCGCTCGACTGCCCGCGTCTCGCGCTCGACTGCCCGCGTCTCGCGCTCGACTGCCCGCGTCTCGCGCTCGCCTGCCCGCGGCTCGCGCGCCCCTGCCCGCCTCTCGCGCTCGCCTGCCCGCGTCTCGCGCTCGACTGCCCGCGTCTCGCGCTCGACTGCCCGCGTCTCGCGCTCGTCTGCCCGCGACTCGCGCTCGTCTGCCCGGGTCTCGCGCTCGACTGCCCGGGTCTCGCGCTCGACTGCCCGCGTCTCGCGCTCGACTGCCCGCGTCTCGCGCTCGACTGCCCGCGTCTCGCGCTCGACTGCCCGCGTCTCGCGCTCGACTGCCCGCGTCTCGCGCTCGACTGCCCGCGTCTCGCGCTCGACTGCCCGCGTCTCGCGCTCGACTGCCCGCGTCTCGCGCTCGACTGCCCGCGTCTCGCGCTCGACTGCCCGCGTCTCGCGCTCGACTGCCCGCGTCTCGCGCTCGACTGCCCCCGTCTCCCGCCCGACCGCCCGCGTCTCGCGCTCGACTGCCCGCGTCTCGCGCTCGACTGCCCGCGTCTCGCGCTCGACTGCCCGCGTCTCGCGCTCGACTGCCCGCGTCTCGCGCTCGACTGCCCGCGTCTCGCGCTCGACTGCCCGCGTCTCGCGCTCGACTGCCCGCGTCTCGCGCTCGACTGCCCGCGTCTCGCGCTCGACTGCCCGCGTCTCGCGCGCGACTGCCCGCGTCTCGCGCTCGACTGCCCGCGTCTCGCGCTCGACTGCCCGCGTCTCGCGCTCGACTGCCCGCGTCTCGCGCTCGACTGCCCGCGTCTCGCGCTCGACTGCCCGCGTCTCGCGCTCGACTGCCCGCGTCTCGCGCTCGACTGCCCGCGTCTCGCGCTCGACTGCCCGCGTCTCGCGCTCGACTGCCCGCGTCTCGCGCTCGACTGCCCGCGTCTCGCGCTCGACTGCCCGCGTCTCGCGCTCGACTGCCCGCGTCTCGCGCTCGACTGCCCGCGTCTCGCGCTCGACTGCCCGCGTCTCGCGCTCGACTGCCCGCGTCTCGCGCTCGACTGCCCGCGTCTCGCGCTCGACTGCCCGCGTCTCGCGCTCGACTGCCCGCGTCTCGCGCTCGACTGCCCGCGTCTCGCGCTCGACTGCCCGCGTCTCGCGCTCGACTGCCCGCGTCTCGCGCTCGACTGCCCGCGTCTCGCGCTCGACTGCCCGCGTCTCGCGCTCGACTGCCCGCGTCTCGCGCTCGACTGCCCGCGTCTCGCGCTCGACTGCCCGCGTCTCGCGCTCGACTGCCCGCGTCTCGCGCTCGACTGCCCGCGTCTCGCGCTCGACTGCCCGCGTCTCGCGCTCGACTGCCCGCGTCTCGCGCTCGACTGCCCGCGTCTCGCGCTCGACTGCCCGCGTCTCGCGCTCGACTGCCCGCGTCTCGCGCTCGACTGCCCGCGTCTCGCGCTCGACTGCCCGCGTCTCGCGCTCGACTGCCCGCGTCTCGCGCTCGACTGCCCGCGTCTCGCGCTCGACTGCCCGCGTCTCGCGCTCGACTGCCCGCGTCTCGCGCTCGACTGCCCGCGTCTCGCGCTCGACTGCCCGCGTCTCGCGCTCGACTGCCCGCGTCTCGCGCTCGACTGCCCGCGTCTCGCGCTCGACTGCCCGCGTCTCGCGCTCGACTGCCCGCGTCTCGCGCTCGACTGCCCGCGTCTCGCGCTCGACTGCCCGCGTCTCGCGCTCGACTGCCCGCGTCTCGCGCTCGACTGCCCGCGTCTCGCGCTCGACTGCCCGCGTCTCGCGCTCGACTGCCCGCGTCTCGCGCTCGACTGCCCGCGTCTCGCGCTCGACTGCCCGCGTGTCGCGCTCTGCTGGCCGCGTGTCGCGCTCGACTGCCCGCGTCTCGCGCGCGACTGCCCGCGTCTCGCGCTCGACTGCCCGCGTCTCGCGCTCGACTGCCCGCGTCTCGCGCTCGACTGCCCGCGTCTCGCGCTCGACTGCCCGCGTCTCGCGCTCGACTGCCCGCGTCTCGCGCTCGACTGCCCGCGTCTCGCGCTCGACTGCCCGCGTCTCGCGCTCGACTGCCCGCGTCTCGCGCTCGACTGCCCGCGTCTCGCGCCCCCCTCCCCGCGTCTCGCGCCCGCCTCCCCGCGTCTCACGCCCGCCTGCCCGCGTCCCGCGCCCCACCCCCCGCCCCTCGCGCTCGACTGCCCGCGTCTCTCGCTCGACTGCCCGCGTCTCGCGCTCGACGGCCCGCGTCTCGCGCTCGACTGCCCGCGTCCCGCGCTCGACTGCCCGCGTCTCGCGCTCGACTGCCCGCGTCTCGCGCTCGACTGCCCGCGTCTCGCGCTCGACTGCCCGCGTCTCGCGCTCGACTGCCCGCGGCCCCCGCTCGACTGCCCGCGTCTCGCGCTCGGCTGCCCGCGTCTCGCGCTCGACTGCCCGCGTCTCGCGCTCGACTGCCCGCGTCTCGCGCTCGACTGCCCGCGTCTCGCGCTCGACTGCCCGCGTCTCGCGCTCGACTGCCCGCGTCTCGCGCTCGACTGCCCGCGTCTCGCGCTCGACTGCCCGCGTCTCGCGCTCGACTGCCCGCGTCTCGCGCTCGACCGCCCGCGTCGCGCGCTCGCCTCCCCGCGTCGCGCGCGCGACTGCCGGCGGTTCGCGCTCGACTGCCCGCGTCTCGCGCTCGACTGCCCGCGTCTCGCGCTCGACTGCCCGCGTCTCGCGCTCGACTGCCCGCGTCTCGCGCTCGACTGCCCGCGTCTCGCGCTCGACTGCCCGCGTCTCGCGCTCGACTGCCCGCGTCTCGCGCTCGACTGCCCGCGTCTCGCGCTCGACTGCCCGCGTCTCGCGCTCGACTGCCCGCGTCTCGCGCTCGACTGCCCGCGGCTCGCGCTCGACTGCCCGCGTCTCGCGCTCGACTGCCCGCGTCTCGCGCTCGACTGCCCGCGTCTCGCGCTCGACTGCCCGCGTCTCGCGCTCGACTGCCCGCGTCTCGCGCTCGACTGCCCGCGTCTCGCGCTCGACTGCCCGCGTCTCGCGCTCGACTGCCCGCGTCTCGCGCTCGACTGCCCGCGTCTCGCGCTCGACTGCCCGCGTCTCGCGCTCGACTGCCCGCGTCTCGCGCTCGACTGCGCGCGGCGCGCGGTCGTCTGCGGGCGCCGCGCCCTCGACTGCGCGCGCCGCGCGCTCGACTGCCCGCGTCTCGCGCTCGACTGCCCGCGTCTCGCGCTCGACTGCCCGCGTCTCGCGCTCGACTGCCCGCGTCTCGCGCTCGACTGCCCGCGTCTCGCGCTCGACTGCCCGCGTCTCGCGCTCGACTGCCCGCGTCTCGCGCTCGACTGCCCGCGTCTCGCGCTCGACTGCCCGCGTCTCGCGCTCGACTGCCCGCGTCTCGCGCTCGACTGCCCGCGTCTCGCGCTCGACTGCCCGCGTCTCGCGCTCGACTGCCCGCGTCTCGCGCTCGACTGCCCGCGTCTCGCGCTCGACTGCCCGCGTCTCGCGCTCGACTGCCCGCGTCTCGCGCTCGACTGCCCGCGTCTCGCGCTCGACTGCCCGCGTCTCGCGCTCGACTGCCCGCGTCTCGCGCTCGACTGCCCGCGTCTCGCGCTCGACTGCCCGCGTCTCGCGCTCGACTGCCCGCGTCTCGCGCTCGACTGCCCGCGTCTCGCGCTCGACTGCCCGCGTCTCGCGCACGACTGGCCGCGTCTCCAGCTGGACGGCCCGCGGCTCGCGCTCGACTGCCCGCGTCTCGCGCTCGACTGCCCGCGTCTCGCGCTCGACTGCCCGCGTCTCGCGCTCGACTGCCCGCGTCTCGCGCTCGACTGCCCGCGTCTCGCGCTCGACTGCCCGCGTCTCGCGCTCGACTGCCCGCGTCTCGCGCTCGACTGCCCGCGTCTCGCGCTCGACTGCCCGCGTCTCGCGCTCGACTGCCCGCGTCTCGCGCTCGACTGCCCGCGTCTCGCGCTCGACTGCCCGCGTCTCGCGCTCGACTGCCCGCGTCTCGCGCTCGACTGCCCGCGTCTCGCGCTCGACTGCCCGCGTCTCGCGCTCGACTGCCCGCGTCTCGCGCTCGACTGCCCGCGTCTCGCGCTCGACTGCCCGCGTCTCGCGCTCGACTGCCCGCGTCTCGCGCTCGACTGCCCGCGTCTCGCGCTCGACTGCCCGCGTCTCGCGCTCGACTGCCCGCGTCTCGCGCTCGACTGCGCGCGTCTCGCGCTCGACTGGCCGCGTCTCGCGCTCGACTGCCCGCGTCTCGCGCTCGACTGCCCGCGTCTCGCGCTCGGCTGCGCGCGTCTCGCGCTCGACTGCCCGCGTCTCGCGCTCGACTGCCCGCGTCTCGCGCTCGACTGCCCGCGTCTCGCGCTCGACTGCCCGCGTCTCGCGCTCGACTGCCCGCGTCTCGCGCTCGACTGCCCGCGTCTCGCGCTCGACTGCCCGCGTCTCGCGCTCGACTGCCCGCGTCTCGCGCTCGACTGCCCGCGTCTCGCGCTCGACTGCCCGCGTCTCGCGCTCGACTGCCCGCGTCTCGCGCTCGACTGCCCGCGTCTCGCGCTCGACTGCCCGCGTCTCGCGCTCGACTGCCCGCGTCTCGCGCTCGACTGCCCGCGTCTCGCGCTCGACTGCCCGCGTCTCGCGCTCGACTGCCCGCGTCTCGCGCTCGACTGCCCGCGTCTCGCGCTCGACTGCCCGCGTCTCGCGCTCGACTGCCCGCGTCTCGCGCTCGACTGCCCGCGTCTCGCGCTCGACTGCCCGCGTCTCGCGCTCGACTGCCCGCGTCTCGCGCTCGACTGCCCGCGTCTCGCGCTCGACTGCCCGCGTCTCGCGCTCGACTGCCCGCGTCTCGCGCTCGACTGCCCGCGTCTCGCGCTCGACTGCCCGCGTCTCGCGCTCGACTGCCCGCGTCTCGCGCTCGACTGCCCGCGTCTCGCGCTCGACTGCCCGCGTCTCGCGCTCGACTGCCCGCGTCTCGCGCTCGACTGCCCGCGTCTCGCGCTCGACTGCCCGCGTCTCGCGCTCGACTGCCCGCGTCTCGCGCTCGACTGCCCGCGTCTCGCGCTCGACTGCCCGCGTCTCGCGCTCGACTGCCCGCGTCTCGCGCTCGACTGCCCGCGTCTCGCGCTCGACTGCCCGCGTCTCGCGCTCGACTGCCCGCGTCTCGCGCTCGACTGCCCGCGTCTCGCGCTCGACTGCCCGCGTCTCGCGCTCGACTGCCCGCGTCTCGCGCTCGACTGCCCGCGTCTCGCGCTCGACTGCCCGCGTCTCGCGCTCGACTGCCCGCGTCTCGCGCTCGACTGCCCTCGTCTCGCGCTCGACTGCCCGCGTCTCGCGCTCGACTGCCCGCGTCTCGCGCTCGACTGCCCGCGTCTCGCGCTCGACTGCCCCCGTCTCGCGCTCGACTGCCCCCGTCTCGCGCTCGACTGCCCGCGTCTCGCGCTCGACTGCCCGCGTCTCGCGCTCGACTGCCCGCGTCTCGCGCTCGACTGCCCGCGTCTCGCGCTCGACTGCCCGCGTCTCGCGCTCGACTGCCCGCGTCTCGCGCTCGACTGCCCGCGTCTCGCGCTCGACTGCCCGCGTCTCGCGCTCGACTGCCCGCGTCTCGCGCTCGACTGCCCGCGTCTCGCGCTCGACTGCCCGCGTCTCGCGCTCGACTGCCCGCGTCTCGCGCTCGACTGCCCGCGTCTCGCGCTCGACTGCCCGCGTCTCGCGCTCGACTGCCCGCGTCTCGCGCTCGACTGCCCGCGTCTCGCGCTCGACTGCCCGCGTCTCGCGCTCGACTGCCCGCGGCTCGCGCTCGACTGCCCGCGTCTCGCGCTCGCCTGCCCGCGGCTCGCGCTCGACTGCCCGCGGCTCGCCCTCGACTGCCCGCGGAGCGCGACCGACTGCCCGCGTCTCGCGCTCGACCGACCGCGTCGCGCGCTCGACTGCCCGCGTCTCGCGCTCGACTGCCCGCGTCTCGCGCTCGACTGCCCGCGTCTCGCGCTCGACTGCCCGCGTCTCGCGCTCGACTGCCCGCGTCTCGCGCTCGACTGCCCGCGTCTCGCGCTCGACTGCCCGCGTCTCGCGCTCGACTGCCCGCGTCTCGCGCTCGACTGCCCGCGTCTCGCGCTCGACTGCCCGCGTCTCGCGCTCGACTGCCCGCGTCTCGCGCTCGACTGCCCGCGTCTCGCGCTCGACTGCCCGCGTCTCGCGCTCGACTGCCCGTGTCTCGCGGTCGACGGCGCGCGTCGCGCGGTCGACGGCGCGCGTCGCGCGCTCGACTGCCCGCGTCTCGCGCTCGACTGCCCGCGTCTCGCGCTCGACTGCCCGCGTCTCGCGCTCGACTGCCCGCGTCTCGCGCTCGACTGCCCGCGTCTCGCGCTCGACGGCCCGCGTCTCGCCCTCGACGGCCCGCGTCTCGCGCTCGACGGCCCGCGTCTCGCGCTCGACTGCCCGCGTCTCGCGCTCGACTGCCCGCGTCTCGCGCTCGACTGCCCGCGTCTCGCGCTCGACTGCCCGCGTCTCGCGCTCGACTGCCCGCGTCTCGCGCTCGACTGCCCGCGTCTCGCGCTCGACTGCCCGCGTCTCGCGCTCGACTGCCCGCGTCTCGCGCTCGACTGCCCGCGTCTCGCGCTCGACTGCCCGCGTCTCGCGCTCGACTGCCCGCGTCTCGCGCTCGACTGCCCGCGTCTCGCGCTCGACTGCCCGCGTCTCGCGCTCGACTGCCCGCGTCTCGCGCTCGACTGCCCGCGTCTCGCGCTCGACTGCCCGCGTCTCGCGCTCGACTGCCCGCGTCTCGCGCTCGTCCGCCCGCCTCCCGCGCCCGCCCGCCCGCCCCTCGCGCCGCTCTGCCGGCCTCTCGCGCTCGACTGCCCGCGTCTCGCGCTCGACTGCCCGCGTCTCGCGCTCGACTGCCCGCGTCTCGCGCTCGACTGCCCGCGTCTCGCGCTCGACTGCCCGCGTCTCGCGCTCGACTGCCCGCGTCTCGCGCTCGACTGCCCGCGGCTCGCGCTCGACTGCCCGCGTCTCGCGCTCGACTGCCCGCGTCTCGCGCTCGACTGCCCGCGTCTCGCGCTCGACTGCCCGCGTCTCGCGCTCGACTGCCCGCGTCTCGCGCTCGACTGCCCGCGTCTCGCGCTCGACTGCCCGCGTCTCGCGCGCGCCCGCGCGCGTCTCGCGCGCGGCGGCCCGCGTCGCGCGCTCGACTGCCCGCGTCTCGCGCTCGACTGCCCGCGTCTCGCGCTCGACTGCCCGCGTCTCGCGCTCGACTGCCCGCGTCTCGCGCTCGACTGCCCGCGTCTCGCGCTCGACTGCCCGCGTCTCGCGCTCGACTGCCCGCGTCTCGCGCTCGACTGCCCGCGTCTCGCGCTCGACTGCCCGCGTCTCGCGCTCGACTGCCCGCGTCTCGCGCTCGACTGCCCGCGTCTCGCGCTCGACTGCCCGCGTCTCGCGCTCGACTGCCCGCGTCTCGCGCTCGACTGCCCGCGTCTCGCGCTCGACTGCCCGCGTCTCGCGCTCGACTGCCCGCGATTGAAAGACGCCGCGTGGCTATAAGACAGCACAGAACGCTCGCCTGCAGCTCGTCTAAAAGACACACCAGAACGCGACAAGCCAGAACGTGAATTCGAAATGATGTCGAAACCAAATCAAAACGATGGCGAAACGACATCAAAACGAAGTCAAAACAATGTTGAAACGAAGGAAAGACGATATCAATGCGAAGTCAAAGCGAAGTGAAAACGAAGTCGAAACTCCTTGCCTTGAAAATGGTTTTTTCGCGTTTTTTATGTGATATTTTCTAAGTTCACAATAACAGCAAACGATTAACCCAGTTTTGTGTTCCTCTTATGCGGATCGAAGAGATTTATGCATTTAAAGAGACTGATAAATTATTCCAGTAGTGTAATTCAATATGACGTAACCTAAAACATAGAGATTGACATTGCGTCAACATACTCGCGAATGAATAGTTCTTCTATCTTAAAGACCTAGCAAACACGGGTTTTGCGCAATAGCTATTAGTGTTTAAAGCCGCATTTACATGATAAGAGGTGGGTACGTAACACCCCCGCCCCTGTATAAAAAAAAGGTGGTTCTACGATACAGATTTTTTTCGCATTCGAAACTTAGGTTATGGTAAGATTATGTTACAAGATGTTACTCCTTTGCTTAAAACAAAATCGACAGTGAACAGTTTCTTCCATAACACTCAATTCAAGTAGTCATAACACAAATATAAATACAATGTCGACGTAGAAGAAGATATACGTGTGGAATGTGCGCGATATAACGATGTATACTCGAGTTTTAATTGCAAAGCCGCAACGAAGTGAGCCTTCTGATAATAATAACAAAGATAAAGAGTTGATACCTCGTAGAGATTTTTCGAAAGAATTAGTTTTAGTTCCCCGTATCTTCGCCATCTAATCTAATGCATGCTAACTTAAGTTTATTCGCGTGAACGATTTTAAATCTATTTTTTCCTAAGTCCAGTTCGGCGGTTATATTCGTAATCATCCGATTAATTCTGTAGGGGCCTACCCAATTTGAGTCGAACTTTGACGTTTTGGGTTCTTTTAACAAATATACGTTATCGTTCGTTTTAAATTTACGTGGATTTAGGTTTTTGTCGTAAAAAGCTTTACTTTTCTATTTTGCTTTTTCCAGATTTTGTGCTGCAGTGGCTTGCGTGGTGGTTATTTTAGTGAATAGTTGGTCTAGGTTATCATCTATCATTGGTATCTCATCTATTGCATGAAAGTACGTGGTATTTGTTGTCTAGAGAATTCTGAAGGAAGAGTAGCCTTAACCCCAAACACTAGCTCATGAGGTGTGAAACCCGTGGCTTCATGTACGGATGTGTTATAAGCGAACATCCCAAACCTAATCCATTCATCCCAATTCGTTTTCGTACAGAAATGCTTGAGATAATCGACAACAACTCGGTGAGCTCTTTCTAACGAACCTAATGATTGAGGGTGAAAAGCAGTTGACTTAATTTTTTGAATTTTTAAGATTTTACAGAAGCACTCCATTGTTTGGCTTACGAAATTTCTAGCCTGGTCCGTGTGAATAGCTTTTGAGCAACCAAATCTGCTGATAAATTGTTCGGCTAAAGCAACAGCTACAGTTGGTGCCTCCATGTTAGGTATGGGAATTGCATCAGAATATTTTTTCAGATTGTCTTGTATAGTGAGAAGATACTTGTGTTCCCTTTCTCTGTTACAGGAAGAGGACCTACTATGTCTATTTGGATTTTTTCAAAAGCACGGGTGGGAATGTCTGTGATGCTCATAGGCTGTCTCGTTCTTCCCGAGTAAGCTTTATTCCTTTGACAGAGGGGATAGGACCTTACGTAATTTGCAATATCCTTCCCCAAACCAGGCCAAACATAATTATTCTTTATTAACTCCAGCATTTTGTAGGTGCCCCAATGACCTCCTACTACTGAATCATGATTTTCCTGAAAGATTCGATGACGTTCCGTTATCACTGGTACTACCTTTTCACAAGTACATATTGTAATTCTGTATTTTGGGTCGTTAAAATTTTCTCTAATAAGATTTTCTACAAAGTCCCATTCAGTTGCATTGAGGGTGTTCAACTCTTTCGAAATGCTAATGATTTTCAACCCTTGGGAGTCAAGAAGAACCTTTAATGACTTAATAGAAGAGTCGGTTTGATGGGGTTCAAAGTTGCTGGAGTGACTATGTTTGAAGAATAGAAGAAATACAAAATGATTATTAAATTGGAAGGCCATTGCATCTCCAATATTAACTTGGTATTGCTGGATTTGTTCAATTGTAAATATATTTTGATCCATTAAACTCTTAGTTATTTCTGTTATTAGATTGCAATACAATGGTATGAAATGTGCGAGATTATCGCTTCGAAGAAGATGGGGATCTTTGCTGTAACGGATATTGGGATATGATGGGAGAGTCGTTTCGTTTTTATCCACGATATTGTTAAAGATGTTAACTTTGTTAGACATGTCTATTTCCTCGTTAATTTCATTTACGTTATTCAAAATCGAATCCGCAGATATATTCGTTGTGGCATCCGAAACTTTTCCGATTGCATGCCCTATCGCTGGAGATCGTTGTCGTCCCTTGTCGGTTCGGAGCGCACTTACGATACTATCTACGGTTTCGTTTGTGCTATCGGCAACTGCTTTCTCGCGCGCCATGAACGCAGTTGCCACTTCTACTTCAATTTGTAGATATAAGAATTCATTATCGCTTTCGTCTTCGCCAAAGGGAATCTTTTTAATCGTCCAGCTCTACGCACTCTTTCCATGTAGCGTTTTTGTTCGACTTCTTATAGCGTGACTTACGCGGACGCTCGTGCACCTCGGGTACAGAAACGTTTTCCATCCGATCGTCCTCGTATTCAAATCGGATACGGGTTGATAGACACAGGATTCGAACGAACGTGGCTTGGGCAAGGGCGCGCTGGCAGAGAGACTCGAGACGACGGGGAAAATGAGCAATCCCGATACAGTTACACTCGTCTCTCTGTGTTCATCTGCACAGCACCTCTTTCCTTCCAAGATCATCAGCGTTCAAAGAAGCTGCGTATATATGCACCTGTTGGGCGACTCCACTTGTTTCGATGAATTGTGGGAAAAAATTCGGAGTCAATCGACGACCCATAATTTTCAATGACGGTCCGTGTGATAGTTCGCACAGAATGTAAACGCACACAGTCAGAGGGGAGCCGGGAATCGATCCCTGGGGCTGTACGAGCACCTTCGATGTGTCCTGGGGGCTTGAATAAGGAATTCCAGAGAATTGTATGCGATTTTGTTGAAGGTGAAGGCTAAGGTTTGAATCTACTGAATTTCGCGAGAGTGCATCCGCGTTCGCATTGACATACCCTTCCCTGTTACTACATGCAGTTGGGATTGAAATCAACGTCTTGGTTCTGGGAGGCGGATCGTACGAAGAAAAAGTATAGGAAAGAAATTTTCCTTTTCCTCTTTCTTTGCTCTTTGATTAAAGTTAAATTGAGTAAAGTAGCTTTTACAATAGAATGAAGCACCTCTCGCGATTTGTTTGTTGAATTTGCTATTTGATAAGTAGATTGAGTAAAGTAGCGTTGCGAAGAAGAAGAATGTTCCACTCACTGATTGACCGGTTTTATGAGTGGATGATTATGATTTTTGGGTGGCTCTTTTAACAACTCGATTCATTTCCATTTTCATTTAGCGCTCTTCGAGGCTGCTTTTTCATTTTCTTGTAGCGCTCTTTGGGGCTGCTATTTATTTCATGTTATTTCTGTACCACTTGTATCTGATTTATTGTATTCTTGTTCATCGAGCATTTGTTATAGAAAAATACCGCTACAAAACATATTTACTTACTATCGAAGAATATATTACATTTACGGTATGAAGTTACCCTAATTTTTGCATGCATCTCATGCATATTAAAGGATACAGATCCCTAATGAAATGATACGTGAAAACGCATTTAAAGTAGTTCGCATCTTTAAGAGGAGAGAATTCCAGTAACGATTCGCGAAGCAAAATTATTGCGATTCAGAATTCGGAATACAAGTAACAGTTAAAGTATAATACGAAGTAATAAAAGTCGAGTAGAGTTGCGCATAGTTCATTTAAAGTTTCAATTAAAATACCGTGAGCATTTTTCGAGTCCATAGGCTATGCTACAATTTTTCACTATTGAAATTACTTTCATTTAAAGTTCGCGATCGTATTTTTTCCTTATCTATCACAACGTGTTGGAATTGGCTTGCGAAAATTAAAGTTCATTCAAGCTTATCCTAGTCTTTTGCTTGCACGTCGATGCGTCACGTTAGCAGCCAAAATTCCGCGCTTAGTTTTCGCGTGCTCGTCTCGTGTTTGCAAAAATAGGGTGGACGAAATATGCAGCAAAATATAGCTTCCCCAATTTGGAGTTCTTCGCGGAACTTTAATTACTTTTGATACGCGGTCGTTTAACCGTTTCAAAGCCGGTTCTATTTGGCGAATAGGATTGCAGTTATTGATAGGTGAAAAAAGTCATACGCAATTGTACCATTTCGTTTCTGATTTTGGTATCGAAGCAAAACGTTCGCGCGCGAATAGTCAATTTGATTATTAGACTGCGGATTTCTATGCAAATTCGTGTCTCTTCTTGACAGAGACTCATTCCACCCTCTAAATATTACGATAAAATATTTCTTGCTTGGATATATTACGCATTGCGTGCCTTCTGCACATTTAATTTTGTAATAAATGCATAAAAAGATTGATATACTTAGCTAACGGAGTGGAACCTCAACTGAAATTCATTTCGCGTTGCGAACATTCCAACGTACTCTGTTTCGATACTTTGTATATTTATGCAACGACCTATATCTAAATATGTTTCTTAATAGTAATTTTCGTAATATATTTCATATTATAATATCTAAAATGAACTTTTAAAGTCTAAAATGAATTGCAAATGATTTATATTTAGTACATAATTCTTAGCTTGCTACTAATTTTCCAAGCCAAAGTATTCTTTGAGATCCGATGAAGTTAACATTCGTAGTGGCTCTAGGTTAAACGAATTTAAAAGTAGCGCCATTACGGAGAAACTTCTTGCAACTCGAAATGCGCGCACAGTCCTCATTGGTCGTTCATGAAAGGTGCATCGTTCGAAGATTCGCTTCGTGTGATTCAGGTAAAATTAACAGTTTTTAACTACAATTCTTACTAAAACTAGACAAAGCCCATAGTTAACAAACACGTATTTTAATAATGATATAATCAGAATAATCAATACATATAAGAAAATTATTTATAAATAGTAGATATTATGATACATTTTTAAATCAAAATAAATTACAAAAGAAAATATCAAAAGAATTTACAAAAAGGAAAAATAATTTAAAATTTTATTAAATGCACTACAACAGGTTCAATTAATATAGGAATTTATTTCTATTCGCTTGTACATAATAGTATAAGGTAGTCAATTGCAACTGAAGATACAAGATCATTCGACCATACATTCTTCTAATCTTGTGAATTAGAATTCTTATAAAACGTGTCAATTGGTTACTTGCCAATCATTCACGGCATAGAGAAATATTTTACGTACAAACATTTGGTGACAATTTTTTACATGAAACTAATACTCATGATTGAGTACAGAATCCAATGAATAAGTATAACTGAGGAAAAAGGTAAAGGTATTTCGTCCCGTCACCGACCAGTCAACAAACCAATCAACGCCTGCTTTTCCTTCTCCTTTTTCCGTACCGTCTCCAAATTTCGTTGTTTCCATGAGCTTTTCCGTAGCTTTATGGGACGAGAGCCTACGTATCGTCCTGTAAAGAAACAGTAATTTCATTAGATCGAAGTTTTTCTTACAAGACGATGGTATATTTCCTCGTATTTTTATGAAGTATCCGATTAACAAAAATACGTATAGAAAGGAGAAGAATAATGTGATGATTGTGAAGAAGGGGAAAGATAATTTTCAAAGAAACAGATATAATTAAATCTTTAAGTGCTTATTAAAATTACAAACAGTCCTAAAAAAGCACCTATTCTTTTATGAAGGAAATCACATTTAATTATTGCAAATGGCATGAAAATATACGTCTTTCCCGGATACTTTATTTATTTCAGTACTTTCTTTTTAACTCGTATAACGCACAGACTAAATATTTTAGGCAAATATAGTTTTCCTCGTAAGACGTACGGATGAAGTACTTAAAGGGTTAAGAAATTCATTAGAGCTAAACGAGAAAACAGAAATACAAGACAAGTATTAATTTATATAGACGCACAAAGAGATGTACAAAGACAAGTACAATATAATAAATAGACTGCAGATATTTATGCTTTTTAGCTGTATAAAAAAGTATAATATACAAAAATATACAAAATATATAAAATAAAAAAGTGGGGGCGGGGGTGTACTGGAATGTGCAATTTTTAGTTTGTTCGGTACAAGTGTGAAAGTCATTTCCAACACAGTTGAATTTTTTTTAAATGACACTATATTTCTTTCTGTAAAATGATGGAGCGTAGCAAAATAAATTAATTGTTGCGTGGTGCTGCGAGAGAGAGTCGATACGTGAGATCCGAAAAAAGCCCAAATAAACCGTAGACTTAAGTGGTTTTCACAAGAAACATTACGAATTACCAGGTCCTCTTCCATTCACGAAAATCCCAGCAGAAAGATAATAATGGTTTCAATGGTATTAATGGTGTCAATGGTATTAAAACTTTTTCAGGTCTCAATTCATTGTTTTATGATTGAATCTAACACACCCACGCGTTATTTTAGACAGCTTCTCTTTTTTGTAAACTCTTCAACTTGCAACATTTACTTTTTACCCTACAATGTGTACAGTGGTTGCCATAAGTTTCCAGCCAGGCTATAATTCTATTTCAATTTGAATTACACATTAATAAAACTTTGTTCACAAGCAATTTAATAAGTTGATGATGTGTATGCAATAACAAAACAATATTTTATTTCAATTTAATTCCATGCCAAATCGATAATTTTTCTCCGATCATAACAATCGACTGACCACACCGCTTAGTTCGCGCTCATAATGAAGCGTGCGGTCCGTTTACCTAAACTGGGGCGCACTGTTGTCCTTTACAAATTACTGTGACGTTATTAGAAGCCACATTATAGTAGAGCGGGGCTTATCTTATCGAGAAAACTTCAAGCAATGTGGTAGTATCTTCTTCGGATTTTTTAAATCGCGATCTTGAACCCAAATTTGTAAAATAGAAATTTGTTTATAATTTGCTATATCTATAATAACTTTCCCATATTTAAAAATATTTATCTGAATAGGTTGTATCTTCACGATTAAAATGAAAGAAAAACGAAGCTTTAATAGTTTCAGAGATAAAAATACTTTTGTGAAGGTAGTTTGTATAAACATCGCCGATATTTGTAAACTTCGAGAGCATATATTTTTTAGACAATTCTATTACCGACAAAATGATGAGTTAAACCCCCCCGTAATTTTGCATAGATTACAACATGTTTCAGTTTAAACAAAATCCCTGACGTCCAGGGGAAAAAATGATTGATTTGACATGGAATGATCCCGTAAGTTTTACACTCTGTTAGCAATCAATATTTGCTTGACTTTTTTTACACGATACGTTTGTACTGTGTAAAAGAAATCCAAGTGTATAATAGTACTGTTCACAAAAGTATAGAATAAAATTTTTTGGGTAAAGCTTTGTTTCCAAGAAAATCAATGTTGGTGTTCGTTACATTCACATATAAGTATAAATTTTCGGAATTGCCCCTTGAACATTTTTGTATTATTCTCAGCTTTAAAAATAAGCTAGTACCGCCAATTAATATGTATGTGTTACAACAATTTTAATTTTCTAGAAATACAAAGTAAAAATATATTTGTTAACCGGTTTTAATTACTTTATGGCTTAAAATCCTCCTACGTTATTGTCAATGATTGACGACTCAAGGCAAAATACCAGTCAAAAAAAAGAAATTCTAAAATTTACCTACCTTAAAAATTCACATTTCAATATTATAATTATAATCATTTCAGTATAATAATTTTAGTACTAAAATTAAAATTTAATTTTATGAAAGTGAACTACGCTAAATTTTACGGTATACAATGTCAATACATTAGGTTTTGCATAATTTTTAACTCCTTCACAATTTACACTCAATTTAGAATGTTTGAAGATGCTATCAGAATTTTTTTAGATTTTTTCAGAAACTTTTACCCACTCCAAAAACTCGTGGAATTAATATGACCGCCATTTACAGTATGAGATGAATAAGAAAAACGTTTACAATGTCAGAGTTAAAATAGTATACTGGAAATATTATTAATATACTATTGTATCATATATCAATTGAATATTTCATTAACCCCGCTGTTCGTTTTGGGTTTATATGACTCAATATGAAAGTTATGTTTTATTCAGTATTATGCTTCTAATTGTAAGTATTTTTTCTTGATATTCAATATATTCGAAATTCTAATAAGTTCCATAGAAACAATAATATTGTTGAAGTGTCGCATATTCACTTTAAATCTAAAAAATATAAATGTAGAAAGCAAACGTGAAGAACATCAAGGTTAAAGTGCTTAATGGAAACTAAAGCTGTAAAACTATAAGAAAAAGACATGTAACGTAGACTTTAGTATAGAGAGCGCGTATGATATACTTAAACACAATAGGAGGAAACCTTCTAAACAATTCTGAATTCAACGAACAAAGTCTTTATTTGCCAATCTCATACCATACCCGCGAGTAGTGTACATATGTTTGCGGACTAAAGATGGAAAATATTCTGTGTGTTTTCGAAGATTAAAATCGAAAAGGTCTATTCATTTCAACCGTCATATTGTTCCATAGAAAATGTTATACATTTCAGTAAGGCATTATTCTGTTATTGGAAAGGAGTTACTATTATACCTGTTATACTCCTTCAACCAATAGTATTGAAGGGGTGCGCGGTGGTAGTAATGGTTGAAGCGTTCTTACTTTTTATAAGTTTTTATTTTTTACTTAACGCTACGTGGGGGCAACGGCAAGACGCACTGACTGAACTACGAAGCATGGAAGTCGAAACAAGACTCTCTCGCGGCTGGACTTGCAAGTCCTTAAAAAAGATTGGTGAAAAGAAGGACAGCGTTAGAATTGAACAAGGAAAGAAAAGCTGGAAAAACGCGGGAAAAATTTCGGAGGTAGTCGGTTAAGGATCGCGCGGGCCTGGCCGCCAAATGTTGGTGGACATTGTCCAGGCTCGCGCGAAACCGTGAGGAAAACTGAAGACAGGAAGTGAAAGTGAAAGTTTCGGAGAGAATAGGAAAAATGTAAAAAATGGCCTTGACGTTGCCGCCACAGTATTAACTGAAACTTTCATTTATTTGGAGTATGATTTACTTGGTTTTACCAGGAATACAATAAAGTTATGAAGGTCTGATAATATAACAATGGTAAAATACATGTACAGCTAGTCACAAAATATTCGGCCACGTGTAATATCATTTAAAATATTAAATTTATTATTGTCATATGAGACGATAGTTAAAAATTGAAAGGGTTAATATAAGAAAATTATTTTTAGTTCAACAACTCAAAATCATTCGAATAACTCTAATTTGCTTAAATCATTAGAAATTGGCATTTATAGAACGTCCGGTATACGTATAATGAATCATAGTGCCTTCAATGAATTATAGTGCTCGACTAGCAATAAGTAAGCACTCCTTGTGCTATAAAAAGCTCTATAACTTCGTTACTTACATAAACTTTGGTTTAATTGAAAGATTATTCTTTAAAATTATATAAAAAAGCAAAAAATCGATTTTCAAGTGTTAAAGTATTTGTCCCCCATAGGAGATTTAATGTTAGTACGTCTAAATTCCTGTAATTACATATTTTTTTTCTAAGCGTATAATCAAAATTACATTTAAAAATATCTAATCATGTTTATAGATGTAGCTATGAAAGTTAAGTCATTGATCAGATGTGTAATTTTAGTCAAAGCGATTGCAAGGTTACACCTGGGATACTCTTAAACATCGAGTCACCAGGTACCTCAAACAGTCACTCGTATATCCGTTCAAGTAGTCATCATTTCTGTGACTTAACTTTTCGTGTTTAATAAAATATGAAATACTGATTACAAAACTTGTTCAACCTTTCTTCGATCAATGTTTCCCTAATACTTAAACACATTATATGCATACGTTATAAAAATTAATCATCTTAAAACAGAGAAAAATTACTAAAACTAGAATTTATAATTCATGCTAACAATATACTTCAAATTACTTAAAAAAATGCAAAATATAACAATGATTTCAAAGAAAGAGGATAACGAAGCGCATTCTATTATTACATAATACTACTTAAATGCATAATCTGATTACTTTCAATTTACCTGTTTAATTCTCCTATTTTACCATTTTATACGAGCTAACAATAAATTATGAAACACATAGGTATAACAAATCTTGAATTCTTAAAGTCCATCATATGATTATACAAAGACGATAATCAAATTTATTAAAAATAACGATGTTAAAGATAATATTGAATAAATGTAATCGTTTTGTGTTTGTCTATTGTACAATCCAAAAATTTCCAAAAATTGTATAAGTAATATTGTTGTAAAGATATAATCAATCGCGTATAAGAAAAGCCATGTTCACATATGTGTTCATTTCGTTCCATTATGTACTGTGCGCGACCTATATTCGACCCTCGCGCCATATCTCAACAAAGAGTCTTTTCCTGCTTTTCTCTTTCCTACCCACTTATTTTTATACGATTTCTTTGGAAAAAAAACTATCCATACAAAAGATTCAATTTTGTTACTCCTACTACTATCGAGTGTAAAGCAATTTTTGAAAATATGAGTGATTTTTACGAACGATTATTTTGTCTTTATGTTTAAATAACTATTTAAACATGAAGAAACATTTTTTTACAAGTACAGTCACTTCTCGACTTACGACGGGGTTCGGTTCCGCAACTTCAGACGTAAGTCGAATTTCATACAAAAATAAATAATATAATTATAATGGACATATGTACATCAAAATTAATAGCTTTTATTTCTGATTTTTAATTGTTACCTACATATAAGTAAATAATTATATATGTATATGGTATATATTTGACGAAAACTATAAAAAATTGATACATTTTTTAAATTTTTTTTTATGAAATTTTTTCGTCGTAAATGCAAATGGTCAATTTGAGGTGGTCGTAACTCAAGAAGTTACTGTATATGCAAATCAGAGTTTATATAAATACTTATAATTATACACCACTCCGTATTAAGATTTGTATATTCATTGGTTCGTTCACACGTGTGCTTAAACTACTTGTTGCGCCTGATAAAATCCTCCATCTACTACTTGTTGCTGAAGTCATATCCACGGTGTCCCATTTTAACACACTAAAGATTTTTATCTTTCTTGTTTCTATATTCGTCAGTTAATGTTCTTTAAACTGTTATTAGAATTTTATTTTAAAATGTTGTTTGTAATATTTAATGCTGCCATGCAATACAATTTTAGAACAAAATAAAATGTCTACAATCACAATGCGTATTAAGAGTAAACACTTTATTATATCTATATTATTATAAAATGTATTATAAAATTTTATTATCACTTTTTACAATAGGTCTAGTTATTAAGGTAAATATTGTACAGCGAATTATATAAATGCCACTATATAGTGAGTGTACTATGTATGATCGCGAAGAACTTTCCACGCTAAGTGCTAGTGACCACATTGATCGATTTCTCAATCAACGGATAGCCCAGCAAACAATAGCTGAGCGTATTTACAGTGTTCATACAAATATTGTATTTATGTACAAAAAGGTACACCGCTCAAAATAATTGGAGGGCCATTTACGTATTTAGCCATCAAAATTAATATTGTAAAAGGTATGCATACCGTAGAGCTAGATTATAGAAATTTGTTTACTTCGAAACTTCATTACGTGAGAAAGATATCTTCAGATACTAATTTGAAAGATTAATTAATTATTGTAAAAATTAGGTAATTTTAATTAAATAATTACTGTTGTTACGTGTGGATAATATTTTAAAATATTATTTCGTTCACTGGAATTTCTTCCAGCTCTCGTCTAGAAAGGAAAATGTAAGGACGCACTGTTTATCTGTCCCGGTACGAGGGAGCTTGTCCCCGGATTGCTGGAAGCGGAACTGACTCAACGTCTACCCCCTACATACATTTCCTTATATGGAAATCTTCAAGAATTCCTCGCTCGATTTCGGTGTATATAACCCCCCGAAATCTAAGCCTCGTGGGCAGTACCAAGCAAGAAGTCAAGACGTTACACTGCTTCACGTACGTTTGAGAATCGTCAGTTCCACCAAGATCGGGCGCAAGCTCCCTTTCGGACCAACATTAAACCATATAAGATCTGCGAGTCGGTATAAATCCTATTACGGCAACCTCTACACTCGTTTCTCGAATCAAACCCCCGCATTGCCAGTGCGTCAAAACCGAGCATCAAAATAGGTAACATATTTTAACTTCTGAACACTCAACTTCCGCGTCATTGACAATTGTATAACACTATTCAGTAATATATTGTTCATTGCCAGTGGTAAACTTGAGAGTCGTTAATTAAACCCAACCTTCAATATCATAATCCAAATCGACGTAATGATCCCACACGATACAGCTTTACCGCTCGAGCTGTATCGATATATTAAATAATTACTAATTACGAGGCCTTTACTAACAATCCTTGCGACTCTCTAATTTCACATCAGGTTCGTTCACAACACTCTATATCCAAATTAAAGCTCATTCCAGCCTCAGTGGCTCCCCGATTTCGCATCGGGTTCGTCCACGCAACTCGTGCATCCTAGCGGCTCCCTGATTTCACATCAGGTTCGTCCGCATCCTACAGCTCCCCGATTTCGCATCGGGTTCGTCTGCACCTTCACCCTCCTAGTGGCTCCCCTATTTTGCATCGGGTTCATCCACGACGTTTCAACCTCCTGCGGCTCCCCGATTTCGCATCGGGTTCGTCCGCGCTTAAACCACACTCAGAGGCTCCCCGATTTCGCATCGGGTTTGTCCTCGTCGTCAACAATCCTAGCGATGCCCTGGCTTCGCGTCAGGTTCATTCGCGTTCCAAGCTAACAAATTCATACCGTATTCCTAAACAAACTCCGCCGGCCTCACGCGCTGTTCGCGGCCCAGGCTCGTAACACTGTCAAAATTAGATTTAATTTTTAAATTTTTAATCATTCACAGTAACTAGTTGAAAATATTGTTAACCCTTTATAACTCAAATTTTATTTACTTTTATAATGAAAGAAATTATAATTGTTAAAAATTTCATTTTAATTTCAAAAACCAGGAATCAATAAAAAAAATAGAATAAAATAAAATTCAGTAAATTTAAATATATGATAATATTTGACTAATATTTGAAATCACGAGTTACAAAGAACAAATACATATATAAATATTTCATAAGAGAACGGAAATTGTTTCTTGAATAAAAGGTGAAAGAACATTATGTATACACCATTACAATAAATAACAATGCCGAACAGAATATGACAGAAAAAGGAACACCAATAACTCATAAATTTCAATTTTAATGAATTTTGCTGGCTTATGTAGCAGTTTGACATACGCAGAAAACGAGTTTTCATTGTCACTAAAAATAGAGTTTTTTACTGGCACTCGACACATTTATGTTTATGTAAACATTTAGATAAATTATTAAACACAATGTAATAATAATTGTTACATCAAATATACTAATTATAATATAATATTTCAACAAATTCGATAAAACACAAATTTTTAAAATCGTTTAATAGAATATGTTTCAATTGAAGAAATAACGTATCAGTATTTTCCCTGTATTTTAAAAAATGCATTTTTCCTTTAAATTTCTGTGCCTTCCTTTTTTGCGTAATATAATTCTCAGTGAAATTAATTTTATTAATAGAATTGAATTTAAAATATTTGACATGTTCCATATTTATTTGCTAACTATTTCGATATTTGTTTTTTCAGTATCAAAATTCCCGTTCGTATTTCAAATCCTGATTCAAGAAAATAATAATTATAAATACAGAATTTAAAGAATAAATGTTGAAAAGGTATGTTTTGTGCAGCTAGGCATGCTGAATGACAAGAAAATTTCTCTTCATGATACACTTTTAAAAGAAAAGAAAGACGATCCGACCTCTAGACTCATTAAGCTTCACTTCAACATAATCACTTTTTAAATTGTGTTTACCTGAAGTCATGAAATAGTAAAATAATAGCTCATAAGTCAATAAAAAACGTTATTAATAATTCACTACATCGCGTATTTTTTAAATAACGTTTATGTTACTTTAAAGTGGAAAAAATACGAAGAACAAAATTTTAATTAATGAAAGTAAATTATAGTACACCTTTTTAAAAGCTTACTAATGCTTATGTACACTAAATGATATTCTCAAAAATGCATTGTTACAAGTTTATATAATTTTTAGGATAAATCAGTAATTCTAGTGTTAAATGTTCCAGGAAATATCGTATTAAAATTCAGACCGTTGAATTATCAATGACTCTTCACAGGAATAAGCCATAAATTTAAAAAATGCTTTCATTTCGCTAATTTCGTATGATTTATTTGAACAGCAGTGAGCCATTCCATCCATTCAAATGTCACACAATATTTCCTCGATAAAAGGTCTTACTTTCAATAATTTCATATTAACTGGGATATATGGAATTTCATGTATATTATAACATTTTTATGAAGATATACCAGTGTAGTAGCACTGAAAAATTTACCTCTAGAATATAAGGGACAGTAAATTCTTTTTAAATAAAGGAATACTATTGCTGGATACTAAAATTACTGGAATTACTAGTATATTAAGTATATTAGTAGTATAGTATAGTGCTGATTAAAGTTACTATTATATTCATATATTTACGCAATATTAAATAGAATATTTATACTTCCTCAAAACATGTGTTTCTTTCAAATACTGGTAATTTTTATTCATGTAGCATTTATAAAATAGAAATATTCGCTAACCCATACCATAATGCGTCCATAGCATTGAAAGAATTAGAAAAATTAATTATCTATCAGTAATTGAATGGTAAAAACTGCAAGTTCCGAAATTCCATAGGTTTGAAAACCGACCTTCCACTTTACAATTGACCTAGAACAGGCCTAAATCAAACGTATCCTAATTCTGGTTACACCATTCGAAATGATACAGAACCTCGATCTACCGCTTATAATTACGAGTGAGAAACCACGGGAAATTATAAATTTCAGGAATTCAACCTTATCAACGTTATCCGTCATGATTGACTGGTACAAATGTAACACAGTTCCAGTCTCTGCCAATTTTAAAGACAGAAAATGACCTATCTATGGCAATCACCGAATATCAAGCATCCTTTCGGCATAATATTGTACCATAACGCATAAGTCTATAAGATCCAGTTAACAGTTAATCCAGTTAATTTAATAGAACAGAATCTACTAAGAATACTAGTAAAATTCTTCTAACATTGGTTGTTTAATCATAAAAAACTGAATTTTAAATATCTATTTTCAAAAAATTAAGAAATATGAACTTTGTTGGTTTTAACAATAAGCAGTGATCTACTAATATTAAAACAAATATTTAAATGTAAACATTAATTTAAATTTGCTTGTTTATTTATTATTATTAAATCTGGAAGTAATATTTCGATATAATTATTAACCCTTTACAATCGGAAGGCAACCCTTAGTCACCTAAATGAATCAGTTTTGAAAACTCTCGAGTGCAAAGGGTTAACTTATACCATTTATTCATACATTAATGAAAATTTCAATCCAAGTAGTATATGAGCGCCAACAATATAATAATTTAGAAATATACACAATTTTGGAAATATTAGTATTAAAACGCTACATATAAGGTATTTGGAGAACTACTTTGCATGTGGCATCATTCAGTTCTAATTTAAGTTTTAACCAGACAAGTTCGTCTGAATATATGTGAACGTAATATTCATATTTCATCATCGAGCAATATTTTACACTTGCGAGTAAGAAAGAACGAGGTGTTGACAACAAGTAAAATTTGTGATACATCTGATACAACGTGACTAACGAACCTAGTATTTCAAAATGCTTTAATGAATTTAGAAACAATGGGTTCACTTTGGAAAATAAAGACAATCTACCAAAATAATAATATGTCAGTATTAACAAAAAAAGTTTTATGACATACGGTGAGAAAATTTAATAGAAAATACAAATAGAAGTTTCATTATACTTTATACATTGAATAATAAAGAAATTAGCATAGCAAAATATTCGTTTGCGCTTTTTGTTTTAACGAAGAGAAAATAAAGGGATCGTAATTAAGCCTACTGCAGTTCTCGGATCATTTTAGACCTAATAATGTTCGTATTTTTCTAAAACATTTTGTAGTTTTGAAACAAATATAAAAGGGTTCTCATTAATATTTCTAAGTTCATGTTGCGGCTTCTATATTGAATATTTTTTTCTTAAAATGGTAAAACTTTTCTAAAGAAAACGGAATGTGATTGAATACAGTAGAATTTCGAAGACCGTAACAGGGTTAAAAAACTTACCTCGTAACTGACTTATGACTAGACTGCAGATTTTTATGCATTTAGGAAAGTTTAAATATACCAAAAATTAAAGAAAGCGCATAATATGCACATATGTACAAAATATTTAAACTACAAGTTATTTTATTTTGTGAGTGAAACAATCTTCTGTTTAGAATCCATTCTTTTAATTTTGTTACTATCAATATGAATTTACATACAAATCCACAGTCTACTTATGACATTTCACTAAAAGCAGAATAAATCGTTACATTACATTCGACCTGCCTACTAACTTATCTTGCAACGCCGAAAATCGCAAAACTTGTTATTCTAGCCTTATACTTTATTTGGAAATATTTTCAATATTCACTGCAGTTACAGTTTTTTTTTTTAAATTTGTTTTAAAATGTTCACACAGTTACTTCTGGCTTTGATTGAAGTAGCGTGATACCCAAATATTAATAAAAGTCGCTGGGAACCGATGATTAGACGGTGAATATGTGGGAAGCTAATAATTCCGAATTTCACCAAAAAAATCGAACGAACCTGTTACTCAACCCAATAAATAGCCTAACCGCCCAAAGTTTTGGTCGCCTATTTCGACGAGCCACCGTATGTAATATATGACTGTCTTGAGAGACAATATGTTTATTTTGTAATCGAGTCATGTCCCTCGTCGTGAAATAAATATATCGACGGAAATATACGTGCTATTTCACACCCACCGTGTGGTCACCGTGGATATCGCAGCAGCATGTGTATGACTCTGATTCATCCAGTGTACGAAACAGAAGACGAAGAGTGGGAAAAGGAATGCGACCGACCGACCACCGCAAACAGTGTAACCACATTGGAAAAAGAGTAAGAGCGGAGACGAAGATGGTGAAAATGCAAAAAGGCCATAAAAAGACTGCAAAGATGAAGAAAAGGAAACACAGTAAGAAAATTGGAAAAGTAAAGTAAAATGGTAGAATAAGGAATATGAATATATATTAAATAAGTGAATATGTATTATATATTATATAATATGTAATGTTCATAGAATATTATAAATAGACTGCGGATCTTTATGCAAATTCATATTTTTATTAACAAGATTAAAGAAGTGAAACTGAAATAAACGGTTGCTTCATTAGTTAAATATTCTAATCTCTGCTGTATTTTAAATATCTTGTACATTTCTGCATATTCCATGCATTATGTGCATTTTCGAACATTTAAATTTCCCATAAACGCATGAAATTTCGCAGTCTGATTATGAAATAAGAAGATAAGAAGCAAGGAATAACAATAAGCAGAAAACGAAAATAAAGGCATTAAGAAAACAAGAAAAATGAAATCGACGAAACGAATTTCATCTTCTTTAATAAAATCTTATACAATATAGTGTGGGCGTGCAATGAAAATCTCCTGAGTTCATTTTTTTGCTAAATTTCATAGTTTACCACCACCAGCGTCCATTCCATTGCTGTCTATTCGACACCGTAATTTTATTCTCGAAAATTAGTTTTGTGGACTTATAGAATTTTCATTGTACGTCCACGACAAGCGGCTGAGAAGCTAAGATAAGCAGCTGAGGAAGATGTACAAACAATGGGAGAAGATCAATAGAAGGAAAAAGGGCGAAAGGAGCAATACGAAAATAAAGGAAATGAAGTCAACATAAAATGTAAAAAGATGGAAAGAATAATAGTTATAGAATAAATTTGAAAATGCACTAATTATAAAAAGATAAAGAAAATATGAAGAGAACGTGAGAAAGGCAAAGAAATTGCGTGCGAGGTTGCAAAAAAGATGAAGAAGCTATAAAGAACAAGTAAATATCTTAAACAGAAGACAAAGCGAAATGAATAAAAAAAGACGTGACACACACGCAATGTGAAAAAAGCAGTGACTTGCTAACACAAATAAAAAGATGCAATAATAACGAAATGGGAGCGGAAAATAGTAATAATTTACTTAAAAAAAAATATACCACAAGAATAACGAAAGGGATGAAGAAAATGAAAAAATCCGCTGGATGAGATAAATCGTGACGTGACCACACGAATGGAAAACCTTGTCAAGGATAATCAGAAAACACAATATCGAGAGACAGAGAAAAACAGAAGCTAAAAGGATAAGCTAAAAAAATACTAAAATAGGTACGAAGATAAAAAAAGCCTAAAACTTGTAAAGTTAGAAGTTAGAAGTAAAGTATACAACATTAAACATTGATTAACTGTTTCAGTGTTCATTAAAATATCGATGCGCTACAATAGTAATCGGCTTCGAGTAGCATAAAATTTAGAAAAAAGATTTATATGTTCTGTTCTTTTTTAATCATCTTCAATCGTTCTTTGGTTGTTGAAGAATTCCTCTCTTGTAGGATTCTTTGGATTTAAAACACGATACCAGGAAACGGGATGAATATATACATGAATACTTCGCCTATATTTTGCATATTCACTACATATCGTGAATTGCATAAATTTCCACAGTCTAGTAATAATATAAAGAGAACTCCCTAAAACAATACCAAATAATACAATGCAAAAGTAAAACGAAGAAGAGGAAGAAAATCAAAAACTTCGATTAAAAAGAGAGAAGATGCACCGATGTGAAAAAAGACGTAGAAGCGTAGGAGGACCAAAAACTTCTGTTCAGAAACTAAGAAGAGATGATGACGAAGGAGATGTGGATGCTGTAAAAAAAACGAAGACGCGTCGATGACGAAGAAGACATGGATGCTGTAAAAAAGACGAAGAAATCTCGCTGAGAGAAGAAGACAACGATACGATGACGATAATCACTACGACGAAGCAACAGGAACGATGATGATCGCGATAACGGCGATGAAAATGCCAAGTACGATCGGTTGTTCATCGAATATAGCAATTCTGATTGGCTGTTTCGTGACCAGGTGGAGGGGTTATGGGCAAGAACAGTGTTGGTAGGGGTTGTTGAATGAGTACCGAGACGAACGGCGTCGCGACGCACTCCGTCGCAGTCACCCCGACGGGTAACGGACGTCCAAGTGGCTCCGTATTCGCGCGCCGAACTCACGAAGAACTGTGAGACGAAGAGGTGACGACGAATTTCTTTTAACAAGAAACCGAACGGACGACTGAACGAACAGACGGCCGTACTACTATTTACGGTAAGTGTTTCAATTTCTCTTTTTTCACGTAAGTAAAATTTAAATTTCTTAACACATTATTTACCGGGAGCGGATTAATGGGCTTTTTATCAACCACTACTTTATATTGTCAATAATAATTCAATCAGCTGACAAATATTTTAAATCTTTATTTTACTTTATACATTTCTATAAAATTAAAACCATTCGGAACTACCGAATTGTGAGCTTAAATTCACCGGTCTTTTATGTGCATTCGCTTAATTTCTAGCCGGTAGGAAAATTTCTTAAGATTGAATATTTAAGTTTCTGGAATTAATTGCATTAATTTCTTGTATTCGAATTTATATTTCACGTTGAAGGTTTAAAGGTACAACATAGCAGTTGAATTACATATATACTATTGTTATATACAATACCCTTTATCTATTTGTAACTAAAATTTAAGGCGTTGAGGATAGTAAGAGCGAACTCAACAAACATGTATTTTGAGAAAAATATTTTTTACCAACACTGCAAACGCTGTAACAATTTTTTTTCTATAAAAGCATAATACTTATACAGAAAAGAAGGACAAAATCTACAAAACAGGCTAACAGGAATGTGCGTTAAGTGCTATAAATCAGTATAATAAAGTAAAAACTATTTTTGAAAGTGTTGAGTTCACCCTTATTATTCTCGACGCCTCATTTGTCACATCTTGAAAATTTGAATAGGAAGAAAAGCAATTTAATTTTATTTGCAAACAGCGTGAAAGATCACGTCACCGATTTAGATGAAACTTTAAATACTGGTATTTATCTTCCTGTTTACGGAACTACCCTATTATGAGACTAAACGCTCAATATTTCTTGAGGTATTCACGAATAAAGTTTAAATACCGCTTTCAAATATAATTGAATTAGAGTATGGTGCAAGTACCACTATAGTGTAGGGTAACATGCCAAACTATTATGTCGAGGATCAGGATTTCGATTCCCTGTAAATAATTTTGTTCTTTTGCCCCTCTTTATTGATGTAAAATAGTTACATTTCCCGCGTTCAGATGTACAGTAAATATTAAAAAAATGTTATTAAAAATGTAAATAATAAATCAGTGACGCAAAGGTCTTGCACTTTCCTCATTAACTGAAATATAACATTGTTCATGACGTTTTTCTTTAGTTTAAAGTTGAAGTTAAAATTTTTGTTAAAGTATTAGGAAGATTGAAAGATAGTTTATTTATATATAACTGAACTATAAAACACTATTTCTTTGTTTCGTTTAAAACTAAAATTTAAATACTTTTTGACATGCTCGTTTATGTCGCTTCAATTACACTTCTATGCTTAGTAGCGATGAATATTGTAACGATAAGCAGCTACTGAAACAAGTTGTGCTCTTTGAGAATTTTAATTGAAAGTTTTTAATTTTAATACAACTTGTAGTAATTTCTGACAATTATTTAAATTTCGTAGTAAAATTTTATACAGTTTATTAAGTCTTCCCTTGAAGTTTGAAATGTATAGAAAAATATATGATTGAATCAATTGCGTTTTGCATGTTTTTAGTTTAATAACGTTTTTCTTTAATACATTTTATTAACCCTTTGTCCTACAATTATTTTATTTCTTGGATATACGGACGTTAACTGACCACTACTTTCCTATTATGTCACGTATGAATTATTTGAATATTATAGGCAATTTTTATTTAATAAGGTTTTTGTTTTCGGATATCAAATAAAAATATTTAACATTTTTTCGATATGTGACAACAGTTTATACGGTTCGGAAACCTCCTTTAAGGTGATAAACTATTATTGCTAATGGGTAAAACAATATGTTTCACAGGTAAAAATTATTGTAGAAAAATTTTATTCGCATAATTACTTATATTAAAGGTCGGTTTTATGAAAAATATTCGTATGGTCAATTTTTTTATTTTATAAGGGAAAGTCACATCTGCAGGGTTGTCAAATTTAACTAAATCCTTTGTGATGAGTTTAGACCGGAAATAAGCAAACCTATATTCTAGCATTTTTGTTAATATCGATTAAATATAACATTAACTTTTCTATGAATTCATGTAATATATTTATTACGAACGGTAGTAAAGTTGTAGTAGCGATGTGGGTTGTGTAACAAATTTGTAGTTAAGCTATAGATGTACAGGATCCCAATCGAGACGGGAATTTGTTTCGAGATCGGAAGGGGATCCCAAAAGCTGCGGGATTCCTAAAAATACCCGCGATTCCCGACATTTTCAAGATTCTCAATACCTCCAAGAATTTCGAAATGCCATTTTGATATTCCTTTTGTTAAATACTTTCATAATTTTTGGAGATGAGGGAGAATCCGAAAATATAAAATCAGGACGCAATTTTTAAGTATTATTACAACAGTTTTACATATCCATTTTATTAAATATAGTGTATGTGCTTTATATCGAGCATACATCGATAATACCCCAATACATAAGCAACGAATAGTAATAATATTTAAAACAAATTCTGTAACAGTGAAGAATTATGACTACTATTACATAAAATGGTATTTAATAAGAAAAAAAAAAAAGAAAACATTTTCCAAGTAAGACTTAAACTAGTGAGTATTTAATTACGGACCTGTTACCCAATCCTTTCTGCTATCATAATTGCATTAATTTAATGTTCAATCTACGTTCCAAAATAATAATTCCATTGCTGTTTCCTTTGTTTAATTATTCTGTATACAATATGTTGTTTCCTTGTTCAAATTTATGTATTTTTATATAAGTTTATACTTATATACAAAATCAAATTTTGCACAAGTTTAAAACGTAATTTGTGTAATAAAATTCTCGTTATATTACTTATAAATGATACTAACACTATAAAAAAATTATGTAATTTTCGAATAAATTCAACAGTAAATTGCCAATTCGAGATGTCCACAAAATAAGTGCATCCTTATTCCTTTCCATACTAAATTAAGTGATATAAAAAAAGCAATGAATAAAAATAAAAAATATATAAAAGTTCTCTCAAACGAGAAAGCAAATCAGCAGCTGATCAACGCGATTCTTTGGTCTGTTTAAATCCTTCACGCGTGGCTTTCATTGTCACTAACGATAAGTGACAATACCGCTTTTCTACTGGGGCCTCATTCCATGGTCACTAAAATCAGCAAGTTGGTGGGTATTCATGGCACTAAATTTAGCAGGAATGTGGTATAAATAGTACGTAACCATTGCAGAAATTTCTCGAAAACGTAAACAACATACCTGACTGTCGTCAAATTCGAAAATTTGCGACCGGTCTAATAACGATCGTATCAGATCGTCATGATGCTCGGCAGTGATGAGTTTTCAGGGCAGCATCACCCACGTTTCGATTAAATTTATACCGCCATGCTATTGCATACGTTCCATCGAAGATTTATCACGCTATTATAATGCTTTTCAGACTTCACTAGAGAGGAAACGACGCGCCGCTGTATTTAAACTAACGAATCGTTTCACGGAAGTAGAAACGTTGAACGAACACGAGAAAAATATCGAACGAGGAGATACTTGAACAATAAAGATAGAAAAAAGATGTTGTCTTCGATCATAGCTTTTGTCTTCATGTTAAACGCATTGTGGATGATGTGTCAAGCAGTACCATTGCTTGATCTGAAGAATCCATTGGAACAGAATGTTTTAGATGTTATGGTCACATCTCAATGCTCTTCAAGTGGAGGATGTTGGGAATGGTTACCAATGCAAGAAGTTCATGAAGATGTTCCTATCATACATAAGGACCTATCCATACCGAAGTACTTATTTGTTGCAGTTCTTGTATGATTTTCAGACTTTCTGTTGTTTTATACAACACTGGAAGCTAATAGCGTTATGGTTTGCAGAATACATATTCGAAGGCAAGCTTCTAGTATAGATCCCAATACAATAATAGAAACATGGGGCGATCAACCTTCACTATTAAACAGCAAGCTGGCTACTAAACAAAGTGGAAATAGACTAACGAAAAAGGATGTTGCTACATTTCGTAGTTGGCGTGCCGGTGGCATGCCCTTTTCCGTTCTTTATATGAATCCGCATGGTCCTCGTGGAAATCACGCCAGTAAGGAAATATTAAACAAGAAAGAACATGCTACTATTAGGTTATTCGGAAAGTTGATAGCATTTTTTATAATATTAAGTTCTGCTACGTAATTAGCAAGATTGAAAGAGGATTACTTTCTATGTACATTTTTTAAATAATGGCGTTTTTAACTTCAACAAATACTGTTCATGGTTAAACCACTTAAATGCAATAATTGAGGAACAATGCCTAGAGTTGGTTAAAAAAAAGGTATCATTTTTTTTATAAGGGACTAATAGACCTTATATTTCAATAAATAGCCAGCAAAAATTGCTAGACATTTCCTGGAATATTCCATCCCAACTGTGTTATTATCATTTACTGTAATGCTCAAAGAACTTTATTAATGATCAGAAATTTAATACACTCTAGGAACTTGCAGAAATCACTTGGAAGAATTAATTTCTCAGAAAGATAAATTCTTGTTGCAAATGGAGCTATAAAACTCCCTGATAATCATAGAATCACTAAAAAACAAATACTACATACAAAATTGTATGGTAATACAAATGATAATCGTATACACATTACCATTGAGTGTTCCCCAAATATGGCTACAAACTTTCTGAACAATCTAATACATTATGACATAGATACACAATACATAATACATGTTATGTTAAGGTACAGCTCAACAACAAGAATTGGGAAAAAATGAAAATTCAACACCACCTATGACAAACTCCAATTCTCGCATTGCATTACGTAACGGAGGTTCCTCCCAAAGAAGACAATACTCAATAATACCACAGCTTTTTATATCGTATGGTTTCGGCAAATGAACAGAATCCACTACTTAAAATGATACGGTATAAATGGAATAATGATCTCATAATTTTGGTATTGTTTTAAAAAGGTACTATGTGTTGATACATTCAGGATAAATTGTATCATAATAATTTTCTTTTTAAAAAGGCATCCATAAATAATGTAGCAATAACTCTTTTGAGTTATTCATCGAATGCTTGTACATAATACTTTTTAGCTATTTTTTCAATGTTATTATTCTAGTCCACCAATTTTTTTAATGTTGTTAATTACGCATAATTATTTAAGAAATTGTTGCTACTCTTTTGAAATTTAATTCAACGTTAAAGGCCCTACCTCATTATTTACAAACTTATAATTTATTCTTTTTTCTTATATAATTGCAAAACAAGATAAAATAAATTCATAATTTTTATAAAAAGTAAAATTCACTTTTTATGCATTGTTTCAATCAAACTAAAATCTATTTCTTTTTGTATTCAAAAACAACATAAACTATCTTAAGTTGTTATAATAAAAAATTATTTGTTGACTTACCATTCATTTCTTTCATGGCTTTGATGAAATCTTGTGGATCCTTAAAAGACACAAATCCAAATCCCTTAGTCTTATTTGTTCTTTTGTCTCTTACTACCTTTGCTTTTTGAAAGCTCGGATATTTGCCAAAGACTCTTACTAGCATTTCGTCTGTGACGTCATTCCCCAAGTCTCCACAGAATATTCTGAAATCATCTATAATATAAAAGAACAAATTATAAAATATATATAATGCAAAATAAAATTCATGAATGACATATATGTAAACAAGTTATTCACCTTCATCCCATTCAAGCAAAGAAGGATCTTCCCATATCTGCCCACCAGCCATTCGTACAATTTTCTTATTTTTCTTCCCTTTTCCTTTTGGATGGGTCTCTTCTGCACTAGCATTAGCCATAATAGAACTTGCTTTTCCTTGACTAATTGCTAATTCTGCTGCAGTACTAACACCTTTTACCTTGGGTTTCTTTTTGCTGTCATCTTCTGGGATCTTTGTATTGATAATCTGTTCAATAATTTCTGGATGAATCATTGGGGCTGATGTAGATTCATAGGTTTTTGGAGTAGCAGTTAAACATGGGTCCACCATATTCGGTAAATACGGATTACTTATCTGTGCAGGTGATGAATATGTTGTAATAGAAGGAACCGTACCTATGACAAACAATATCTTTTTAGAAACCTCTTAAAATAAATACAACTTTAAAATATAGAGCATTGTATAATCATTTACCTTGTCTTGCTACTTGCTGTGGAATTAACATTGGAGGTGGTGGAGGTGGTGGAGGTGGTGGTGGCGGTGGTGGTGGGAATCCAATCATTGGAGGAAAAGCTAAACTAGCTGCAGCAGCAGCAACAACTGGTGTTGGAAGTTCATGCTGTTCCAATTGTCTAGCTACTTGATTATAAGTATTTGCGCCAATTACAGGCCTTACCATTGGTGTAACTAACTGACCACCAATTTCGGCTTCAAACCTAAAAATTAATTTAAAGTTACGATCAATTAAAAGCATTTATATACAAGTTCTAAATGTTCAATCACACAATTACCTGTGCCTAAACTTGAAAT
The DNA here is from genome assembly GCA_028830335.1 of Eucera pruinosa. Lineage (NCBI taxonomy): Eukaryota > Metazoa > Arthropoda > Insecta > Hymenoptera > Apidae > Eucera > Eucera pruinosa. The sequence continues at coordinate 18,665,958 of JAMYCR010000001.1, forward strand.
GATTTATTTGCTTTCTAAGAAATAAGCCACTTAGGATAATTTACTGTGCAAGTTATAAACGATGTAACACTTTTAAAACGTAAATGGCATAATTAATCATATATTTAAAAAAATGTGAGTACATTTATGTTAAACAAAAACAATGGATGGATAGAAAAATATCAATAGGTTAGAATTATTAAATACAAATTATCTAATACCTGTTCATCTCATCTTCCATTTGACGTAGTTTATCATCCATTTTGATATACTTATTGTTTCTTAATTACTTCAATAATAAGCTTCTGATTTAATAAATTATTTATTATACTAGACGTTATATACTACAAAACTACTACACAATATTCCAATCACCAATACTGATGATGATACTGATGCTCTGAAGACAGAAAAAGTATTCAGTACTACCAATAACACAAAGTTACTTTGTGCTGCGTTTCTCCAGTGGATTTGTGGCGACCACTTCCCAGAGCCGTTAACAGAAGGACACACGGTTAAACCCTTTCTCACAAGTGCTCGATTCCACACAACTTCCAAAAATTGCCTCCTATAACCTTAGTTTGGGGCAGGGTCTGTTGAGAATAGCCTTAGCCTTACTTGACGAGTTCCACCAGCCCCCCGGCCCTATAGACGGGGAAACTTCTAGTTAGTAAACCTTTCTTTTCCCACTATATCTCATTCTCCCTCTCTCTCACACTTTGAACTCGGCGTCCTAAGCAATCGCTTCAGATTTATTAAAAGAAAAAAAAAAAAAGGAGTGGGTGGTACACCCGTGGAGCGCTGGACCGCTCTGCTGGGTGAGGCGCGAAAATAATAAAGTAACGACAAATTTTTAATATTTTTTTATTATAAAGGTCGCTAGTCATTCCGAATGCTAACTGCCTTGGAAGGCAGCTTCCTTTTCTTTGCCCGGAAGGGCGCCTAGATGGGGGTTAATGCGTTTTGTTTTCATCTGGCTGTTTACCTAAAACGTATTTTGCTAACGGAGACGTCTCGAAGTGCATTTTGCCAGCGCAGGTGGCCCGAAACGCATTTTTCACTAACAAATATGGAAAGAGATGGTGCGGACTAGTTGAAATCGCCAATCTTCGCATCCTCGTTTGTAGTTTGCAATTTACAGATTACAGGTTATACTTCTTAATTCGTGCAAATGATTACATTCTATAACAAACTGCGAATGCATCTATCTAATGATCCGTTCGAAAGATCATGTCGAATGTTCCAAACGAGGGCACTGATAACTGGTCAGCCCATTTGAATTTCGCTCCTAATTCAATTACCGACACATGATAACAGATGCATCAATGCACAGACGAGGTACAGTATAGACCTATCATCCAATGCTCTTTTCTGTCACACGGTTCGGGGGTCTCGAGACCCCCTTACCATTTCCGTGTCACGTGCGATGTTACCGATTCAACACCAGAAAAGACCACAGAGCCATTGAAACGGTGAAAAGGACAATTAAATCGAGCGATAGTCAGTAGCCTTTTAAATATACAGAGTGGCGATAAACTATCGTGTATACTCGGCCGTCGTATACATGGACCCCAATAGTTCGGTCATACGATGCGGTTTCATTTCGTCAGTTAGATTACCGAATTAACCGATTCACTGAAGTATGTACAAACTATTGCCGTCATGCAAATCATTTATTTGCTGAATCTAATTTTTATCACCTTTCGAAATACTATTTATATTTTGTATGTGTGTACGATAAGCGTATTAAATCGGTTATTTTTTATGGTTACTTTTATCACGTATCGGAATGGCACCTGTATCATGTATACCATAAAGTGCAATTATATTCGGCAATAGCAAAATCATGTAGGTATCCAAATAACATATTCATGATGAATATGGTAAAGTCTAGCTAGTCACATTAAAGAACGTAATTTAAAAGTAATACGTAGACATTGCATTTATCTAAAGATAAAACTGAGAACGAATCAGCAACCAATTTATGAAGTATATATATGCATGAAAATTAAATTTTCTGTGGAGATGGAGAAATGTGTCGACACTGTTTTCGGGTAATCTTGATTTGGTAAAATAACCGAGTTGGTCAAAAACCGTATTGTGTGAACGAGCTGCAAATAAACATTTACATAGCCCAAATATAAGCTACCGAAGCTCAACTCAAATGAATCAGAGCCAAAAATCGTATCCCGAAGAATGGTTTCGAAATTTTTACTTCTAATAAATGAGTAACTATTACAAACAAATAATTTTCGAGTTAAACTTTTGAGTTCTTTCAAAACTGTTTACCAGTAAAACTAGTACAAGTTATATGTATATGAAATAATCCCGTAATATCGTTTTCGTAAAGCGAAGATGAAACGTATGGGAATTGAAATTTATGTTTTTCTGTAACAATCTTTTTTACCATTAATCTTTCATGATAGATTAACGGTTACTATTGATCACAGCTACGTTTCGGACTCTGTGATCTAATATCAAATGTGAATGACCTAGACTGCAACAATGTACCGTCGATTCTTCTTCACAAGTAGTATGCTGTGCTTTAAACCAAGCACTATGGGGATTTTTTAGAGTGTCTGCTTTTATGCAACTTAACAGGTTCGTATCGGTATTCCAAAGAGAGCTTCTTTTCAGCATGGAAATTTTGTTTAATATGTGTGTGTATAGTTCAATATGTATATATGCATATACTGTACAGTTATTACAATATTTTCTCGCCAAGAACTCGAGCGAACCCATGGATAAATGCGTAGATTTCAGTCCAATCCCCTATTATGTGCGGGGGGGGGGGGGGGCGGGCCCCATGTCCGTCGCTATATCAAAGGCGAAACATACGCTGTCACAACACCGCAAACAAAAATCATCAGTCCGACCAGTCGTTGTAGGACTAATGCCAGCGTTGCCTTTCTCGTATTCTAGCCTACAGCAGAGGAGGCCGTGAGGACTGCCTCGCTTGGAACCACAATTCGCGATCAGTGAAGCGAGTTCGGCTCGCCTTTGATCAGAGCCGAGCGGTTTAAAACCCCATACAATGTATGAACACGTTAATGTAGACTAAAAAACTTTTTTTATTATTTCTTTCTTAATAAATTTTCTTTCAACATATTCGCCAAACTTTTCTCGTTAAAATGAGACTAAAGACGACATAGTTCGGATTATATTTACCTACGAAAATTTGAAAATATTGTATTAATACAGGAGTTAAGAGAAGTAGGAAATGGAAGAGAAGTAAATCGCTGGAATAGATGTATTGTATAGAGCAAAAGAAAGCTACAGGAAGTGAAGTGCGTAGTCTATGTATTGCACATATCAGCTGCCTTTAAAAAAATTATAAATTGTATACTTTACGTAAGTATATCATATTCAATGCCATAATGTTATTAAAATATGTATTTTGCTAGAAACAATCCATTTCTGCAGTTTGTTAGAAACTATAATACAGCGTACTTATTCCATAAATGTTAAGTAAAAGTGGTACAAATTATATGGTGTTTGGTTTCATTTTAATACAAAAATTGCAATAATATGATAAATAAATTACTTTAAAGAAAGATAAAAAAATGCAAAACTTTTAAGTTTGCATTGCATTAGCACAGCGAGCATTTAAACTTCTTCGAATGCTCGGCTTCTCATTCTCACTTTGTCTTTCGCTCGTTGTTCTTTCCGACGGCAGACATCAGACGAGGTTTGAGTTTCGTGTCTTCAGCGGACTTAGGCCCAGCTGCAGTCTTGGCGAGATAACATTGTATGTGTATGTATCGGGCACCCACTTCACTCATGGATCATGTATAATCACTAAGTTGCGAACCAGAAGTTGAACGACACAACATACAATGTACAGTTGTCCCTCGAAATACGCGGGGGTTCGGAACATTTATGTATCGCGTTAATGAAGGCTCGCGTAATTTTGAGACTTCCCTTCTCACTCCTACTACAAATTTATATTACATATGTACATACATAGTTATAACCTGGGTAAAAGTTTAGTTATTTGAACAAAGAGGAGGGGGTGGGGATGATATTAATCGAAAGATATGCGTGAACAATTACAAGGTAATTATTTAGAAAAGCCCCCTTTTCTAAACCGATTTCGATGATTTTCGAGTATGTTATAAAAATCAACATTTTGAGCAACTTTTTCCCATACATATAACCGCCGCTCGGCCTTCGTTTCCGAAATTTGTCTCAAAGGAGATTGGTACTACTACATCAAATTTTGTCTATAAGTACGCGTCCGTGGGAGCGGATGCGTAAGCGTTTGATTGGCAACTGTCTGTCGTTTCTATACATAACAGCATAGCGGCCAGCGACGAATATTATACAATGTACAACATTTTTTCGAAATAATAACTGAAATGTTTACAACTTCGTATAATATCAATAAAGATCATTAAAACAAAAATGAATGTGTGGCCGGCCGCCTCACGGCGGCCAGAATGAATTCTTCGTCCCGAACCTAAACTTCATTAAATTAGTTACTAGATAGAAGAGTTCGATTTGAGTAAGGTTCGGGCTGGATTATTATTCCAGCCGCCGTGAGACGGTCGGCTACCCGAATCGAGTTCGGAAGCACTCCTATTCTACGCGTCCGTTGCGAGCTGCCTCGATGCGTTTAAAGAAACACTGGACAATCACCGACCAAATGTTTACGGATACGCTGCCACGGACGCGTACTTATAGAAAGAATTCAATGCAGTTGTACCGATCATTCCACGAAAAAAATTTCGGAAACTAAGCCCGAGCGACGGTTATATGTATAGGAAAAAGTTGTTTAAAATGTTGATTTCTACAACATATTAAAAAATCATCGAAATCGGTGAGACCCCTCTTTTCTAAATAAATACCAATTACAATGGTAGTAACAGGGTTGTTGCATAGGTTCCAAGATATTAACAAAAACATATTGGTACAACTACATTGCATGCTGTTTCAATATATATATATATGTATGCATAGGTACACAATGCGTACACAGACATCCGACGCGTTAGCCGCTTCGCTCGCCGGCGGATTTGGTTTGCTTATTTTTCATCTCGTCGTCAAGCGGCACTCCGTTTCTGGAACAATGCGACTGCATTATTTGTGGTGTTGTCATTGCTATTGTACGTATAGGTAGAATACAATGCAATTGTACTAATATATTTTTGCTAATATTTCTAAACTTCTAAGTTAGAACCACTACTACTTCGTCATACATAAGATTCCGATTAATATGATATATCGCCTACCTCACTGTGGAGCCGCATACCGTTGTTTAGAAATGTTAAATATGTGTTGCATTTTATATATTTACGAACATATGTATGTTACGAAAATAATAATGTTATTCAAAAATTCCCAGAACTCGAGGATCTATCCTTTAATGCCGATCATAGGCACAAATCGGGAAAAATTTCTCAAAATGTTGAATTTTACGACATATTTCCATTTCATCAAAATCTAATAGGCAATCCTAACATAAACATATACCCAGGTGTAGCCTAAATAGAATTTCCTTCATCTTTTAAATATTATGAAATGTACTGCGCTTTGAATATTTTATATATTTTTGCATGTTACGCGTATTCTTCATTCTTTCAAACATTTAAAGTTCCTATAAACGCATAAAAATATGTAGTGAATTTATTATATATTGTGTACATATGTTATTCATATTTCACGAAAGTATATTGTAATTTTTGTGGCTCTTCCCAGTCGCGGTGACTACAAAGATCACAAAAAACCGCGTTTTTCAAAACTGCGTAAGTACTTCGAGGATTAATTACATTTCTACTTACTTTTTCCTAGATGTGGAAGAACAAGCCTTGCATTGAAACATAACTTAGATAATATATTCTGGTAGATGAGTCTTAAACAAATTTTCAAGTGATATTTTTAGCATAATAAATAAGAGTTATAAGAAATACATTTGAAACTCTTTATATTTTAATTTCATGGTTTTATATTTTTTATTACAAACTTCTAGAAATTTATCAGAAGTATGAGCTTTCCTCTGCAATAATGGTTCCGAGCATATAATTATAACATTACAGTAACGTAATTAATTTTGTAAGTTGATAGCTACATTATAAAAATACACTCCAGCCGTGCAAAGAAATTAAAATTAATTAAGTGAGCTCGGATTTTTGCTTATCTTTTACTAGAAAAATTTTATCTATGCATTGATAACATTACCGTGAAGTATTATAAAATGTAAGAAGATAAATCATAGTTATATTTGTTTTATACGCACAGAGTGTGCATATAATCCGCACAATTTCTTTTTGTTCGCATCTACTTGGAAAAAATCACTGTTATTACATTGTGTACTCTTTAAAAACTATTCGACATTTGTCTGAAACAATTTTTGGTATGATTCGTGGTTTACATAATTTTTAAATAGATTTATTTAAATGGGACACCGTGTATAGTGGTCAAACAGATTTCTTCGTGACGCAGATAGAGAACGATGTACTTGAGTCTGTTGACTTTATCGTCGTCAGCGACATTTCCACAGGTATTTCTTACACTCGCCGCATTAAAACGCAGAGGGCGTATGAAACACTCGAATTTTTTTCGAGGTCGGTATTTCAGAGCTGGTGACACGGAGTCCCATAAGATGATAGGTCTATCCTGTACCTCGTCTGTGATCAATGCTTATACCATTGACTAAGAACAGGATAGACCACTCATCCAATGCTTTTGTTTGTCACACGGTTTTGGGGCTCATGAGCCACATTACCATTTTCGTGACACGTCCAACGTTAACGGTTAAGCATGAAATAAATGTGCAGCGCTGCAAGTGATAAGAATTAAAACTATAATATCCGTAACAATTTAAATATGGTTGGATATACAGTTTTATATATACGTTCGACCATTTACAATATCGGCGAATTAAAAAGCATTAACAAATCAATCTCATGGTGTATCTCGTATACTCTTTAAATTATTTTAATATTACGCTGTTACGTAACGAAATGTTTAACGTATTGTATTTATTGTTACAATAAATTCCTCAGAGCGCAAACGTATAATAAAGATATAAAAATTAATAAATCTTATCATATTGTACTAGAAAACTAGTGAAAAATTGAGAAAGGTCTCTTCTCACGCGTGATCCGAAGAAGGGGAGTCACGTGACATCTCCTCGCCTATATAAGCAGCGGAAGGGCGACGCGCACTCTTATTGTCGCAGGTGCTCTCGAAGGGATCGGATCGAATCTGTATATCACAGATTCACTTTTTAGCAAGATGATGACCACTGGGGCTAACCCACCGCCCAACACCCACCGCCCATCACCTACCACCCACCACCCACCACCCACCACCGACCACCCACCAGCCACCACCCACCTACTACTAATTTCTCTTAGACTCAAGATTAAATTTAACCCATTACGTTTGATACACATATATCTGTGCATGTATGCTTGTATTGCGGGTGCTACCCACTAACTTTTATTACGTTATTCTATTTATTTTTCATTTTATTTATGTTATTCTTCTCATATTTTATTCTGCTATCATTTTACTTTGTTTCTGTTTCGTTGTATCAACATTCTGTTCTATTAATTACGTTTGTCTTCTAATAATTTATATATTTCATTCTGTTTAAATGTTACTCTGCTTACATTTTATTCTGCTAACATTTTACTTTATTTCTCGTTTCTTGTACCTACATTCTATTCTATTAATTACTTTTGTCTTTTATTAATTTATTGCGTGGACTACTAATTTTACTTTAACAGATTAACTTCGTCACGAAGATTCAAGAATTTTAAGAAGATTTTTAACAAGAAATCAGCGAAAGAAGATTCATCGCGGGATGCGTGCGTCTAATTCTAAGTTAGAATAAGCTACGTACATTTAGTCAGAGTATTTTGTACGTCGATTACTGTGCATGCATTTTGTTCTAGGATCGCTCGACAACTTAGAGCCAAAAAGCCTTAACTTCTCTTTCAAAGTACATAATATCTTTCATCCCATTCTTGCTCGCGTTAATCAATTTGCAATCGCTCGATCCCTTCGAGATTCTCGCCACGCACTCGCTCTAAAACAGCCGCGCTGTTCGAGGGTAGTCATGGACAATCGAACTGTATGCTTGGTAAGTCGTTCTGTCATACGATCTCAATCTCATTCCTAATCGCAATCGACGTTCGTTCGCGCCTCGAATCGTTGAAATCGCTTTCGAGTCGAGGTGCAGTGGTGTTTGCGATGCGAGGATCTGCAGCCCCTATCGAAGCAATTCGATAGGGGTGCAAGGCCCTGTAGGCTGGATCGTACGCGTCTTTGTCTCGGGTACGCAGTGCGGCCTTCTGTTTGGTGCTGGGGTTAACGTAATGTTAACTTTCTGTTAGACGCCATCAGTGGTCATTATGTACTGCCCTCGATGTAGAGAGATTCTTGCGATCCGACTATTAGGCTGTGCTAGATCCTCCGCAAAGCATCGCAACTTCACCTCGATCTCGAAAGCGTTTTCTTTGACTCGTGTAAGTCGCGTTCGAATTTCGCTTACGATTCGACGTGAGTGCGAATCGCGTGATAGAGCGCGCGAGTGTAGAGTTTTGTTGCGCATGGGAGAGCGACGCGAAGCTCGTTGGTTCTTTCGAGAGATAGTGAATTGTTTTTACTTTGCTCGCGATTTTTATATTTGCTGTTCGTAATATGGCTGTAAGTTGGAAAAGCGTATCGATACTTACATCTAGTCAAAGTAACGTGTACCTCGATTACTGTGCATGTATTTTGTTCTACGACGGCTACCTAACTTGGAGCCAAAAAGCCTTAACTTTTCTTTACAGTACACGATATCCATTCTCCACGCACTCGCTCTCAAACAGGCGCGCTGTTCGAGGGTAGTCATGCACGATCGAACTCTATGCTTGGTAAGTCGTTCTGTCATACGATTTCAATCTCATTCCGAATCGCGATCAAATTTCGTTCGCACCTCGAGTCTTTGAGATCGCTTTCGAGTCGAGTTGGAGCGGCGTTTGCAATGCGAGGATTTGCAGCCCCTATCGAAAGTGCCCGATAGGGGACCAAGGCCCTGTAGGCTGGATCGTAAGCATCTTTACCGCGGGTACGCAGTATGGCCTTCTGTTTGTCGCAGGGGATACGTCTTCCGTTCAGACGGCATCAGTGGTCCGCTACTGCCCTCAAAGTTTAGTTTCTTGCGATCCGACTATTAGGCCGCTATTTCCTCCGCGGAGCAGCGCAACTTCATCTCGGTCTCGAAAGCGATTCCTTAGACTCGTGTAAGTCGCGTTCGAATTTTGCTTTCGATTCGGGTGAGTGCGAGTCGTATGATAGAGCGCGCGAGTATAGGGTTTTGTTGCGCATGGGAGTGCGTGTTTGCTTTGCTCGCTACTTTATCTATTTGCTTAGCGTTGCGTACAGTAAAGTAGAGCTTAGTTTCGCGCGTTATATTCCTCTTTGCAAGACACTAACTTTGTAACAAAGTGTCAGTAGAGTGTCTTATCATTCGTACGTCGGCTCCAAGTTAGAAAAGCGTATCTTAGAAACAGAATACAACAGTAGGGTTAAGCATCGTTGTACAGTTTTGTGAACCGAAATCCATTCTATGTTCTCTTAAAGTTTCTTCGAGAAACTTTAAGGGTGTAGAATGGCTTTCGGTGGGTCTCGGCGCGTAGTCACCTCCTCGTGGTGAGACCTGGTAATTGGTATCGTTTTCCAAAGAATGAAACGTCTTTCGGAAACGATACCAAGCTAAGAACTACGCATTAACGTGTAACCTTTATATTTTAGTTTATATTTTACCTTAGACTTTCGTTTACATGCTTCGATCTTAGATTACATCTTACAGCTACCAGTTTCCAAGAGTGATCGACTTCGATTTCCAAATGCATGTTACACGTATCTTTGACTGTGTTAATATTTTGCAGGCTGTGCATTTCTACTTTAATATTGTATTAATATCGATTAGAGAACTGTGTATCGTATGATTTAGACTGTTACGAATTTGGTCTACGTTGAAGCTTTGTTAGTTTCGTGCTCGTGTGGCTCAATTTGTCGTACGTGTAAAATATCACGCGTAATATTTCTACATGTTTTTAACATATTTTGCGGAAAGAGATGTTTATTGTACGTGCATCTTACGACGTGGCAATACACAGCAGCTATACCTGTAGGCGAATACGCCTACGCGTTCCCGAAACATTCCTAAGTGTTTGTAGAAGCAACGTGATTTTTATGTCACTGCTCTTTTATACGTTTCTTTCCGTTTCAGTCGCTATGACTTGCGAGTGTGGTACCGCAACGTTACAGTCTTGCGACTGCGTTAGTAAAGAGCGTGCTAAACATCTTGTATATTGTCGTACATTTGTATTTATTGTAAATATGTCGTGCTGTTATTTGTAACATAGTGTTCATGTATTGAGATGTAATGTAGTGACACTGACAAAACATAGAATAGACTATCCTCATATATTCTTATACGAAATCATTAGGGTGCTACCAGGCCCCCTTGCTAAACGAAAACAGCAGCGTTTCTAAAACGATAGAATTTCTGAATAAACAATACGATAAATAACTGTCTCCGATATACGCGCCGCGATATATAATAGCTAGATTTAAAGTAACGTGCAAACAAGCATATCTTCATATGTATTGCACTTCTATCAGTGATTCCTACGCGTTACTCCTTACTTATTTTCACGCGCCTTTATGTCGTTGTCTGTAAAGTTAAACGACGAAGACGAGATATTATAAAAATGAGATAACCACCGCCTAAATACGAGAGGACGATACTTTTGTCACCGTCATCGGCGAGTCGACGGCGACGGCTACTGCTGCGAAAATTGCAGTGTGCGTATACGCACATGAACAGAAAAACCGAGTCCCAAAACTGAAGTCGGCCTCTTCGAGGGCAACACGATTGTTGCTGTGGGTTTAGGCGGCGTCATTGCTATCGGGTCTACTGGTGAGAAAATCAGGCTGAATAAAAGAGGATTTCTTATATACCGTCGAGCGCGGACTATGCAGAACGACCTGGTCGTTCCTTGCCAGTGTGCGTCCGCGTTTCAAAGTGCTTGCTAGGTCTCGGCTTCTAGGTGTCAGATTCCGATCAAACGCGTTTCAGAATAAAGGGCCAGCTTCCCCCTTCAAGACGCACCTGGTTTCATCGCAGTAGCACTTCCGGTTCGGATTTTATCAGCGTTTCTTTCCGTATACTACATTCTTTATATAAACTATCGAGCGCGGACCATGGAGAGCATTTCCTAGAGTTTAGCGAAAGTGTTGGAACACGTTTCGGAAAAGTAGTCATATCTCGGCTTCTGCACGTCCGATTCCGATCGGCGAGTAGTCAAAATAAAGGGCGCGATTCCCCCTACATGACGCACGCAGTTTCATCGCAGTAGCACTTTGTGTTGCGCTTTGAAGAAGAATAGGTGCATAGATTAGTTGTTATTATTTATTACCGTTGCGTTACAGGGTCAACGAAGCGTCCAGGGCTGGACGCTTGCGCGACGTTGTCTTTTTCTTTCCTCGTTGATTGAAGTTGAGTCGAGTAAAGTAGCCTTTGCAGTAAAACGAAGCACCTTTCGCGATTGATTTGTTGAGTTTGCTCTTTGATTAGTAGACGTAGTATATTAGCGTTGCGAGAAACAAACAATATTTCACTCACGCGTTCATCGGGTTTACGAGTGGTTGATTGGTATTTTTTAGTGGCCCTTCTAGCTGCTCAATTCCGTTTCGTTTAGCACTCTTTGGGGCTGCTCTTTTTTTATATTTCTATTAGCGCCCTTCGTGGCGGCCTCGCGTTTATATTGCGCGTTGTTCGTCGAGCGTTTGTTATAGAAAAATACCGTTGCAAAACCTACATCGTTGCACCCTCGCGATTAGATCTCGAGATCTAATCATCTTTCTAATCGTTAATCATTAAAAAATTACATTTCGATGCCTGTACGCGTAATGCCACGTAAATGTGCAAAGCATAAGTTAATCGTTTCACCAGTATAATGTATCTCTATATCGAAAAGTAACACCGTGCTACAGCAAATGTGTCTCTTATTTACGCGAAATGTATAACGTATTGTATTCATTGTTACAATAAATTCCTGAGAGCGCAAACGTATAATAAAGATATATAAATAAATAAATCTTGTCGTATTGTACTAGAAAAATTGTGATAAATTGAAAACGGTCCTTCTCACGCGTGATCCAAAGAAGGAGAGTCACATGACCCCTCCCCCCTTGCCAATATAGCAGGGAAACATCGCCGCGCGCTCTTAGATAGCTACTCTTCCAAGCACTCAACCTCTCACCAAGTTTCAAGAATTTTGGATTCGTAGTTTCCTCAAAAAAAAGTTCCTACACCCCCCACGTTCTTTGTTCCGTAACTACGCTTGCGATCGTGAAAAATGGAGAGCCGATGATTCTGGAGATGGAGGAAAATGTGCCCTTTAATTTGATTTCCGTTTCACGTCGATATCTCAACTCTTTCGCGAGATATGGCCGTTTAAAGTTGACTCTTATGGATAGTGCGCGCGGAGTTACGAATGACATAGTAAACATAGTAAAACTGACCTGCGTAATACTACGAATGGTGAAGGTGGTTGAGAAGTAGGTCAGTTCGCGGACGCCGAGAATAGCGGGAAAAAATTAAACTCGTCTTTAAACGATGATATCTCGGCAACCGAAAGTCAGACTTAGGTGAAACAAAAAGCATTTTAAAGGGGAAGGTTCACCAATCATGACAATGCAGGGATTTTGAAAATGTTCAGGCAGCTTTTCTAAACGAAGTGCTTTTCTAAAGCACTTTTCTAAACGTATCGAGATTGGGCGTCTCGATGCGTCACACGAAATTCTTTATCTTCTTTTACGAATCGACCCACGTATCCAAATAAAACCGATTGACTAATAACCACTACACTCCACACTTACATTTCTGCCAGTTTCGTCCGAAGGAAACGATTAGAAGCCAAGATCTAAGTATTTTTCTAATCATATCGAGATCGAAGATTTGACGCATAACACGAAATTTCATATTTTTCACGAACCGAGGCACTTATACGATTGAAACGTTGGATTATTATCCATTCCACTCCGCACTTTCGGTTTTCGGTAGTTTCGTTCGCGTCGCGAGCTTAGATTCCGATATCTAAGCATTTTTCTAATCACATCGAGATCGGAGTCTTGACGCGTCACACGAAATTTCGTATTTTTCACGAACCGAGGCACTTATACGATTGAAACCTTGTATTATTATCCATTCCACTCCGCACTTTCGGTTTTTGGTGGTTTCGTTCGCGTCGCGAGCTTAGATTCCGATATCTAAGCATTTTTCTAATCACATCGAGATCGGAGTCATGACGCGTCACACGAAATTTCGTATTTTTCACGAACCGAGGCACTTATACGATTGAAACGTTGGATTATTATCCATTCCACTCCGCACTTTCGGTTTTTGGTGGTTTCGTTCGCGTCGCGAGCTTAGATTCCGATATCTAAGCATTTTTCTAATCACATCGAGATTGGTGTCTTGCGCGTCACACGAAATTTCGTATTTTTCGTGCACCGATGCATGTATCCGATTAAAACCGCGCGATTGTGGTTTGCTACACACCGTGGTTTCATTTTAGGTCAGCCTCGAGCTCGAGATAACAATTTTGCTGTACAATTGATTCGCGGCATTTTCTCGCGCTTGTACGTGTAAATTTTTTAACGCATTAAAAAAATGCATTTCGATGCCGTACACGTAATGCCACGTAAATGTGCAAAGCGTAAATTAATACGTTCGGCAGTATAATGTATCTCTTTATCGAAAGCTAACACCGTACTACTGCAAATGTGTTTTTTTATTTATACGAAATGTATAACGTATTGTATTCATCGTTACAACAAATTTCTAAGAGCGCAAAATAGCGCCCTTCTTTAAAACTGCTCTTCTCTTCAGACGACGATATCTCGGCAACCTAAAGTCGAATTGATGTGTACCAAAAAGTGGTTTAAAGGGGAAGGTTCACCGATTATGGTGGTGCAGGGATTTTGAAAACGTTCATGCAGCTTCAAAATGGCGGCGAGTTAAAGTTTGAAACGTTTTAATAGATGTTTTGGGGTTGGTCAGGAACGAGTAAAACGTGCGCTTCTCTTTCAATAATCATATTTTTCCAATAAAAAGTAGAATTTAAATGAAACAAAAAAGATTTTAAAGAGAAAGTTTCCCTATTTTTTATACGCTAAGGTGAATGCAAGAATTATAATAACTATGAGTACTGCAGAGGGCGTATGAAACACTCGGATTTTTTTCAAGGTCGGTATTTCAGAGCATGTGACACGAAGTCCCATATGATGATAGGTCTATCCTGTACCTCGTCTGTGCTTATACCACTCCACTCCACGGCGCTACATACAATAAAGCTGAGTTCATGTGAGAACGTAACACTCTGTGCTAATACAACTTAAATAAAAATGACACAAATATTACATATAAATATAATATTTAATATAGTATAATGTTAATACAACATAATCTTTTGTTTTATGAGTATTAAAAATACTATTTAAAATGGTTTTTGAAAGTATACCATTTAATGAAAATAATCTTCCGGTCCCAACTTTTTTCTGCGCATGCGTCGCATAAGATGTGTACCATGAAGGGAGTTGCAAAGTAGGGTAGTTACTCTGCAGTGACACTGGCAATATTTAGTTCCTCGACGCAACTTCTTATATGTTAATTATTGATTCAACATGATCATGTACAAAGCTGCTATTTTCTTATTTTTTGTTATTGTCAATATATCAAATAAATACGTAACTGCCGAAAATGACGAAGATGCGTCGACAGATTTATACGTTATTGAAGGAAAAGTTTTTCCGTGGGAAAATGGAGTATCAAATGGATGGCAATTAATGACGCATGTTATGGCTAACGGTGGAGAACATTATGGTTTCTTAAGGTATAAAAACAACAAGTACATCAAATTGCAGAAAATCAAAGCATTTATTTGTACATGGGAATTAATGAATTTTTCATTAGACATGAAAATGCTGTCAAATAATAGCTTTTTAAACTTTATATAGGTTAGGAATTCTATTAGTATTGTTGTATATTTTAACTTTAATACTGATAGGGAGGATGGAACGTTTATTATTTCAAATGTACCATCGGGATCATATATAATTGAGGTTGTAAATCCAAACTGTGTTTATGAACCAGTAAGGGTAGAAATTAACTCAAAAGGAAAATTCAGAGCAAGAAAAGTTAATTTGATTCAAACATCGCAAGTAATACAAGTTGCATATCCATTAAAAATGAGACCTCTTACACCATTTCGTTACTTCCAAGTTAGAGAACAGTGGAGAGTAACAGACTTTTTATTTAATCCAATGGTATGAAAATTCTTTCATAAATGCATATCTATTTAAAGGAAAAATGATATCATTTATTATTTTTTCATATTTTCATAGGTTTTAATGATGATACTACCATTATTGTTAATTATGATTATACCTAAAATTATGAATGACCCTGAAACTAGAAAGGTTAGTAAATAATTTAAACATTATACATTTATTGTAAGTTATTTATTAAACAATATAGAAATTCTAAGAAATTTAATTTAATTTATATATTTTCTGCATCTTTTTTTAGGAAATGGAACAATTAAATAATTTCACTAATTATAATATGACAGGAATGTCAGAAGCAATAACATCATATTTCTCTCGTAGTGAAAAGCAAAAAACAAAAACAGTAAAAACTGCAAAAAAGAGACAATGATTAAAATTGCCCTAGGATGTTTGTTTGCACTTTTACTTTAGTCTTTTAGTTGTTAAACACATTTTAGAAAAATATATGAAACTTGTTTTTCCTCCCTTTCTGAATTTCATATAGCTTTGTTACATTTAGGAAAGGAACAGTAATCTTAAAAATATTGTTTTAGTCCATAATTAAATATGCTGATGTCATGCTACATAACTTAATATAAGTTATGCAGTAACAATATTTTATAGACAGCTATTGTAAAAAAGTACATTTTAAGGAAACAAAAAAGGTAAAATAAAATATAACTTGTTAAATATTAATAAACTTTTTACGTTTTGTACACAAAATATTAATCTATAATTTTACACATTAATTGGTAATACTTTTGAATACCTGTATTTATGAATGTTTTATTATTTTTTCTGTCACATTATTTAGATATGTCTACAACTTATACTAATACTAAGTATTATAAATGTAAAATAATCCAATGCTATACAAATCAATATTTAATAAAACATGTTTGTAGTTTAAAATATCAATAAAATATCCTGAAATTGTATATACATATTATTTCATTGAAATTGATGGTGACAAGTATTTTAAATATATTTAATGCAATTACTTAAAATATAATATAAATGGCATTACCTGTGCTAACCATAGTCAAGTTTAAACAACAGTAAATACTTTAAATAATTTAATATTTGTTATATTTTTAATGCATATATAATTAAATAATATAATACATTAAAGATTGAATAAAACCTCTAATGTCATGTACAAAAGAATGTATAACACAAATTTTTATAACTAAATATTTATTATTGTTCATTATTTATATATTTCCTTTAAATTAATACACCGTAATTAATCAACAAAATGACCAAAAGTCAAATTATTTTTAACTTCTCTTTGGTTTTTCAATTTGCTTTTAAATTACATACAACTGTTGCTAATCACAGATAAATTTTTTTGTATTTAAATATAAAAATATGATATAAGAGGATTAAAATTGTCAGATATTTAAATTTCTAATTTGTAACATACGTTCTCTGGCTGCTTTAAATTGTTCAAAAACATTTTCTATGTTAGTCATAAGTTTATCTGTACTCAATTTTTGGAAGTAATCTAAATGACTATTTTTAATTAAACTATGAGTTTGATGAATAATATTCATGTTTAGTTTTATGTAACCACTTGGTCTAACGTTTAATTGTGATTTATTCAACATTTTATCTTCATGTCCTTTGGGAATATTACAGTAAGTTATATCTTCCAATTCATAGGTACCACCAGTAAAAAATCTTCTAAAAGAGTTAATAATACTTCCTGCTGGTCTCCAAGTTGGAATATTAAATTTGTATGTACCAGGTAATGCAGGTAAAGGTATAGCTGCATAACCCTCTGTACGATATCTGAAATTGTTAACTGTTAAATTACAATTTTTATTATGTCTGTTATAAATAAAAATATCTAATTTATTCACCTGAACCAACTATCAAGTGATATAACTGATAATAAAAATCTAGGCCAAGAGGGTAAAGTGCTATTTGTATCCAGCATATTCGAGTGAAAATCTAATGATATTTCTGAGGCATAACTAAAGTATGCTGAATTATTCTTTAAATTACATCTTTGAGTTCTTCCAAATAATGTATCACTTTGGCTTGTACTCCAATGTTCTGGCAAATCAATATGATAAAAAATACAAAGTCCGTCAAAGAAAAAATTATGAGCAGACAAAATGTCTAATTTTATAAAAAATTTGTATACACTTGGCAATACTAACTGCAAACCAGGAAATATTTCTGCTTCTTTATACATTAGACGTTCTTTAATTTCCTGTAAAACATTAAAATTAAAACGATATTTAGTAATTTTACATATCAAACCGTAATTTTATATTTTGTTTATCAATGATAAATAAAAAATTAAAAAATATAAAATAAATTTGAACATGCAAGATAAATTTTACATTTTTTTCTGTTAAATAATTGATTTTATCATGACAAACAATTTATTTTTGCATATCAAATAATATTCCATATATTCGTAATAATTCGAAACTACGTAAATATTACTTTTACGTTTAGAGGCCAGTGTTGCTTCACGATATACGTGTACAGACAAATGTATGTGTATTTGTGTATTCATATGCAGACAGCAGATAAGTGTGAATGTGTGTTCAGGCAACCATTCACTGCCGTGGGATTTAGTTGGGTTTGAGACCACACCGGTTAGCGTATTGGAGTTCGTACATCTTCAGTATATTTTAAATAATTAAAAAGACTTTCCTATATTTTGCGTATAATTAAATGATAAAAAATACACTTTTAAATATGAAAATATTTACATGTTCCGTGTATGTTTTAACCAAGTGTAAAATAAAACAACTAAATTCAGTTTAGTGTGACACATGTTCGATTATGAAATATTAATACTGGTGACAAATTTTCGTGAAATCCAAGAACTATGTTTTATCCACAGAGAATGATGAGACAAATCTCTGAAATTTCCTATGTAGGGTACGTATATATACTTTATTATATTTTTGTAGAAAGATTGTGTAATATAGATAATTTCTTGTAATATACATTGCGAATAATTATTAATAAAATGTCACGTGATTAATACAATTAAATGTTGAACTAACTTAAATCTCAGAATTTTGTTTGTAACATTAAGTTACGGTATTAATCCTTATATCTAAACGATTTGAAATGTATTAAAAGGACTAGAAAGGGCAACAGTATTTAAATATACAAATGGAATAAAAAAAAGTTACATATTCAAATTGATTTAATATACTAAATTTCGAACATACATTTCACGCATATTTATACTTACTCGTCGCAATTCGTTTTGTTGTTGCTGCAATTCCAATGACGACTGTTTCTCGGAAACATGCTCGATCCAATAATTAAATCGAATACCGTTGGAATTTGTAGTGGTGTAGCAACGATGGTCTGTAAAGTCAGGATTAACGGACAAAATTTTATGCAATTTGTCATATGTTATCACACATAGCACAGTTTCCATATCCTCGTCAGAGCTCGTCAGGATTTTATTGCGTTGAGATAAATCAACCATGACATACATCGTAGATTGCTCCATGTAAAGATAATGATTAGTTCGAATCCTTATTTCACTGAGTGTATCATCTATAACCGTCTTATTGTATCTTTCGGGAAAAGGTTTGCGATTTTGCAAGGCCGGTAATGCAGTTTGGTTTCTGACCGCTAATTTCGTTTTGTACGGTTTCGTCAACAATTCGTCCTTCGAATAATAAGAATCATTTTGCGTGTTGGTGTAAAGTTGAGAACCTTCGATATTCTTTTCTTTGATTTGTCGGTAATATTGTTTTTGATATTCCGCCAGGCAATTCGATTCTTCGGAATAAAAACTTACTTCAAACGGGCTAAATACTTTTTCTTGCCAGTTAAAAATGTGATCCTCTTCCTCAAGAAAATTCGTGTCCCTGGTATCCCCTTCGTTTTCGAGCAGTTCTGCAAGCAAAAGCCTTTGCTGTACGATTTTTACTCTGGAACAATAAACATACGAAATGTAAATACAATTTAGAAGGTAGAAACAATCTCTGCCAGATGGCCGAGATCTAATTCTATCGACACGTCTGCCACGAGTTCTGGCGGCAAAACAGTAGTGTTGTTTCGCCACTCCATACATTCGCTATGTACATCTCTCCTATCACCACATCATACATTTCGACTAGTACACGGAAAAATAAATTTCTTATATGTACGTAAATTATAATTTCACGAATTGGTCGTTGTTTATGAAATTAATGACGAAATAAATATTATTGAAATATTATATATCATTGTATATATACCTTATTTTAAAATTACTTATGGGATCCTTAACTTTATAATTGGCAGCTATTTTTTCTTTCTGTATTTTGTTTGACATTTTTCTTATTATTGAGTACATTGATCACTTGATAGGGAACTACTTTAAATGAAGTACATTTGAGTACCGTTAAAAAGTCTAACTGAAAGCAACCGCTTGTAACACGTGCAAATACATTTATTTATCGATTTTTCTGTTGCTTGGTAACGGCTACGATGTACACGGATACACACACAATTGAAGTACAGTTGCGTTTTATACTCTTGTAGCTTCTTACATACGATTCTAGTAAATTGTTTTCAATTTGGAATGGAACGTGACTGTAAAGAACTCCACATTCTGCTGAATTAGCCTTTGAGGACGAAGTATTGACGCGCAATAAAAACCGCAGTATTTTTAGTTGTTTAAGTAAATTTATATTTTATCTTTAATTTGATATAAAAAAAAATGTGTAAAACTAATTATTAGGTGTACAAATTAATTTGGTGCCAACTTACAAAACTTTCATGTGTGTATTTCCGGAAGATTAAATACATTTTGGATATTGAAAATAATTTTCATTATTCAGTTTTCATCGTACGCAACTTATAAAATCCATTTTAACAAAAAACATGACGGTTTTAAGCCAATAAAATTTTCAAGACTTTAAACACAAAGGCATCCAATTAACTCGTACACCTAATATAATTAAATTATGATTTAGTCTTTAAAGTAAAAGATGCAAAGGACAGAATAATTTCTGATCATCTTTATGTCACATCTCGCGATCAGTTATTACATATTTTGTATGAATTTGAAAATAGTTCATAATTATTTAATTATTTCTTGTACGTAAATTTTTATAATGGTAATATAAAAGTATTATAATTATATTCCTAAAGCCGTTTATTTTAAATTGGGACTAACTATACTCATATGTTGATAAATTTTACTCACGTATTTTTATAGTATGGTTAATTCTGCATCTCTTGAATGGCTCACACACCATGCGTCTGTAATTCCGGGTTAATCAGAAGTTTAGTTCTGATGAGGAACTGACTGTGCAACGTATATAAATATTAAAAGAAGTTATTGTATGCATAGTAATGGTGGGATCAAGTATATTGCAAGTAGCTTTAAATCTAATTGGATAGTTTCAAAGAAAGAAGCTACGATGTACTTGAACATAAACAAACTAGATTCAAATTCGTTAAAAGTAACCCCCACCGTAATATTAACACTAGAAGTACCAAAGTAGTCAAAATTACCTATTCATAATTTCTTGGAAAAATTGCATAAATTTACATGGATGTATTTTTTTAAAAATTGCTATTGTTTTAATCTCTTTTATACAAATGAATACACCTTAATTAATTTTAGCATTAAATTCGAGTAAGGTCACACTATACGTTGTACATAACATCTATAGTATGTAATCTTTTTAACTTTTAGGATTCGAATATTACTCTTACGGGACTCAATCCTTTCGAATATAAAATTATGTATTCTCGAGCCCTACAGGTACTCATTTTAAAGTTCGAAATTAGCTTGTATTAAGTACCAGCAAAAATTCGCGCCAATTAATAACATAATTTTTGAATAATATGAACTTCCTTAAAATATAATTTCATTTAAAGGAATAAAAAATGGACAAAATTTTCTAATGATACCATGATTACATTATCATTTTTTACAAAATGTTGTACGGAAGATTCGATTTGTATTTATTATAGAACAACTGCACGATCTTTTTCCGATATTTAATACAATTCCTAGTATTTTATAAATACTTTTATACGTGCGTACATTATATTGAACTTGATCTCATTATTAAATGGATGCTAGATATTCTGTCTTTAAGCTAAAAGAATATTAATCTTCAGTTAGTCTTAACCGCTAAGAATATTTTTGTAGTTATATAAAAAGAAGAGTATGTTTGTAGTAATATAATGAAAAAATGAGAGGAATTAAAAATTGTGAAACAGAAATAAATCTGTTTCAAACAATTTTTCAGTTTAATTATATCATAATTCACGCGGTGAGTCATTGACTATTTCGAATAGTTTTTTTATATTAGAAGTCCGATGATTCAGGGTGTTTCGTATGAATGAAATACATAGTATTCTTATCATGAAATTAATATGGTAAGTATTGAATATTATGAAAAAACTAGAAGATAATAATAATTTTACTAAAATTCATTGATGTATTTATGCCTGTAATAGAAAAAAAAATTATTTTTAAGTAATAAATATCGTTTTGTTAAAATATTTTTCTAAATATAAATCTGTATCATCTTTAAGGTACGAACATATCGAAGATGTTTTACGATTTACTTCGCGATCTAAATTCTAGAATAATAAAGGAGAAACACCAGAAAGATTTTGCTTTTAGTGTTGCGCATAATACTTCAGTGATTTATCGTATTCTTCTTGTATTTTTATGCTATAATTAACTTAAGTTAGCCTACCTGTTGAAGTATTAAAAATAGTGAACCATGTACTCCAATGATACCAGAGACAGTCATTTGATGTCTTTTAATACAAAGTGGAGTCTAATTTGAATTTTCTTGAACCATTAATACAATATTCAAATAGCCAAATGTAATGAATCATGCGGCTCGCTTTCTCAAAACGGAACACACCAGTTTTTTAATACCTCATTGTGGTGTTAATTTTAATTACTTTGTCCTGAAAGATGACTTATTTTATAGATACAATTTAAAGAAATTCCATTACAATTAAATTTATTTAGATTCAAAAACACCTGATTTGCAAGGAGAAATTTTCAGAATAAGAATTTGTTTATAATTATCGATATTACAATGTTATTTTTTCAATTTAAAAAACATTATTAAAATAGGTTAAATCTATATTATTAATAATGTTACTGATTTAATACTGTTTGAAGTCACATCAATTTTATTAATGTATTAGTTATTAATTGATATTATATTTTATGATATATACGATTTTTGGGATGTTAATTATTTTAAATAAAATATGTAATGAAATTTAGAATAATTAAAAGCTTTGCAACTACAAGAATAGTATGTGATTTTATGCCATTAATAGTTTAAATAATTTTTTTTACATTTCTTGGTATTTTATAACATTTTTTTAGTGAACAAAACTGATACAAAATTTTATACATAATTTGGGGCAAATTCTTGACTTCGATTATTTCAGTTCTTCCATAAATATTGCTTCAAACTTTGTTGATAATTTTTTATATGGAAACAAATGATAGCCAAGTTTTCTAATGAATATACACACGGATTCTATGATGCTTATGGAAATTAAGTGAATCATCCATGTAGGATTCTCATTGCTATTACATATAACTGATACTTGCAAGTGTGTAAGTCAGTTGTAATTTTCATTGATTACATTTTCATCGAAAAATAAGAGTTCCTACTTGTATATATTCATAATTCCATTCAGAATTTTCGTTTCGATTAAAACATAATCATTTATAATTTAGATAAAATTACCAGTGAATTGTGTAACTCTTTTACTCTAAATAAAAGTACATAATCTTATTTTGAAACCAGCAAATAGAAATAAAACGTGAAGGACAATGTTGAAAGATTATGTCGACGATCGGTGGAAGAATAATTACAACATTCTACCACACACCGCAACATCTTACAGTATATACTTGCTATTCGTGCGCTGCTTGGCCGTTTGAGTTGAGTTTACCTGTTGCGAGGTTGGCGACTTTCAATCGTACAGTCTTTTGAAGTGTGTCCTGTTAAAACTGATCATACAAGCCTTTGCATTGTATCTAAGTAATGGGAAATTGCTTTCGAAGATAATTCAAGTTATCTTATGTTATTGATTAAAACGTTTTGTCAAGCATACAGATATTAAAGTCAATGGTATTTCGGAATAAATTAAATGTACGTAAAATATGTTTTCAATAGAGTATTTGTCATTGGTTAAAACATACTATGTAAGTTTCCGGTGTCGATTTCCTGGATATATATCGATCTGATAAGATAAAATAGATGTGTGTCATTTGTATGAATAATGCTAACTGAGAACCAATTTTCATAGTAACAGTTGAAAGTTACGCCCGTAGCTATGTGTACATGTTTTAAGTAGACGAATTCGCATCATTTACCCGTTCGATGTCCGATTTACCGATTAATCGAATTTAGGTACAGCGTGCTTAAATTTTCGTGTGCATTTTTACCTTTTCTTTGGCGTGAAATGTAATGTATACTTTTGTAAATTTCGACAAAGGTACATCACTTTACCTTTGACTGAATCAAATTTTTTTTTTCAGTTAACATAAATGCGGGTGTAATAAATTTTATTAATGATATTTAGATTATTTTTTATAATTTTGAGCGTTAATAGTTTCACTATCATGCTCGCGTTAAATTTTATTTTGTGTTGTGTTACAGAGGTTTCAAATTAATAAGAATGTCATCTAATCAGGAAGGAGAGTCTGGTATAACAATACCACTGCAATACAATAATTCTGTAAGAGCATCTTGGAATTATAATTTTTATCATAAGTTCCTCATAACCTTTATAAATATGTTCAAACCTAATAAAAGATTTTTTTCCTTGATTACAATGTCTTTGATATTTTCAGCATTGGAAAGCAATATTTGATAAATATGATCGTGATGGGGATGGAAAAATCTCATATCATGAATTAAGAGCTATGATACATAGCTCTGCTTATTCTAATGATATTCCAACCAGGGTTGTCCATATAATTATGCATAAGGCAGATCTAGATGCTTCAGGATATTTAGATTATCCAGAATTTATAGCTATGGTATTTTCATTTCTATTACTGTTACTTTTATTTAATTTATGTTTTCAAAATGTAAAATGAAATATAATGTTATTTTATACCTTATGTTAGATACTACTACACAATTTTTTGAGATAATTAATATAAAGTAAATATTTAATATTTTGCAACTTTTTACATTTAAAGGTTTTATTTTATTAATCACACAAAAGCTTGTTATAAAAATTGTATATATAAATTAATAAGTTCATAGTTCCTTAAAGAAAATATTTGTAATTGTTAATTCTTCAGATTCATAGAAAGGATATGCAAGGTGTTTTTGGTCACCTTGTGCAAAGATATGTACAATCTATGGTTCCACAAAGACCTATTAGTTTTGAAGTAGCACGGTCTAGTGACAGCCCTGATGGGCAGTATGAAGAAGAATATACTTGTAAACCTCCAGCACTAGCAATGATAATTATATCCATACTAGAAATAATTTTATTTTTGTATGATGTGATTGTATATAAATCACCTTCGGTTGAAGGGCCAGCAGCTACATTATTTATTTATAACCCGCACAAAAGGTACCAAGCATGGAGGTATATAACATACATGTTTGTACATGTGGGGTATGTATTATTTTTCACTAATAAATATAACTGTTTTTATACAATAAAGTAATTAAAAAACTTTTTTTTAATTAGAGTATTTCACCTGGTAGTAAATTTGCTTGTGCAAATAATGCTGGGTATCCCATTGGAAATGGTGCACAAATGGTGGAGAGTATTAACTATCTATTTAGCAGGTGTTGTAGCAGGATCACTTGGTACTTCTGTATCAGACCCTTTAGTACATCTAGCAGGAGCCTCAGGTGGTGTGTATGCATTAATTACTGCTCATGTTGCAACCATTTTAATGAACTGGTCGCAAATGGAGTTTGCTGTTTTACAATTATTAGTATTTCTTGTCGTGACGGTCGTTGACATCAGTCAAGCAATATATAATCGTTACGTATTAGAAACTAATGACCAAGTTGGGTATGTTGCTCATTTTGCTGGTGCTATTGCGGGTCTACTCGTAGGTATAAATGTACTTCGTAATCTCGAAGTAAAAACGTGGGAAAAAGTAGTATGGTGGGCCAGTATTATTACTTATACTGCACTTATGAGTGCTGCAATTTTATGGAATATTTTATATGTTTCTTATTACGAATAGTTATCATTTCCGACTTTCGTATATTTATTTCTTGTGGTTGCATTTTCTACTACAGTCCAACTATCAGAGTTTATAATCTGTATAAACTGTATAAACAAAGATAAGTAGACAATATTTTTATAAATGCAGCTAAATAAAAATGCTGCAGATTTAATTGCATTTCTCCTAAACGAATATTACTATATATCATACTGTGATATAGAAAGCCTCATATGTTGCACAAAAGAAATAGCTATTAAAGACAATATTCATAAATATTTTTAGAAGTGATAATATTTGCATACTACAGGAATATTTCGATAGTATTTCTTACAAAAATATTTAATATAGTTTTTCTACTAACTTCTTTTCTCTAAAAATATAATAATAAGAACTATTTTTGTGACAATAATGGTTACTTAATTATAATTTACAAAACAACAGACCAACGAGAAATTAAAGTGAAGCACAATGTTCATATCTTCAATACAAATGTCAGCCAATAATATATAGTTTTCACGTGATTCGTTAAAATTATATTAATTTAAATAGGATACTTCCCTTTATTGCGTCCTATAAATGAAAATATTATTATTATTAGAAGATGGTCATATAGTATATATCTTAATATCTAGATTCTTAATATCTGAGGACATATTAGAGTAATGTTATTATTTGTAGCATTTAATTTTGAAAAAACAATTTTTATTATTATTATATATGTAAAGTATTATTGATATAAAAATACTGTTATTGATAATTTCAATAATTCTTCTGTAATAAGTTACTACACTTCATTGTATCACGTATTTATAATTCATCATAATCATGTACCTGATCTGCAAGCTACTAATGTGCTACAAAACTAATTTGATTGTGTGTATAAGACGTGTAAAAAGCGTCACAATTTACGAATTTAAAAGTTTAACGACAATGTCAGTTTATAAGCATATATCGGTACAGACAGTGGTCATTAATAAAGTAAAAGTATTTATTTTAGTAGAAACTTTTAAAAAGTAAGTTTACCGAAATCGAATAAATAGAAAACTAAAAACTACAAGTGCCTTTCAAATTTAGAACTACACAAAAATCACGGATATAAAATATTATATGAAACATTGAATGAATGTTTTAACATTGAATTTCTAAAATTTATTTAGAAATACTTTCCAACTTTGGTATGAGTATAAAGATGATATTTGAAGTTGTCTAAAAACAAAAAAATTTAATAATTGCAATATTTACAATTCGAGTGAAAGTATTTTAAATTTCAGCAATAATATTTTAAACTTCCAAAAATACGTTTTAAAAAATACTTGTGAATCGTGAGATTCATAATTGAAATAATGTCAACATTTACCGTCAATTATTTTTAAAGCAACAATATTTGAGTTTGTCACGCACAATAATATCTATTATATTCTGTCAATATTTAAATTAATTATTCACATCAGTATATGTAAGGAAATCCCAAATATTCATTTTTTAATTTTTATTGGAAGTTTCAGTTCGTATCTTTCTATTCCTTTATTTTTAGTATATAGGGTATTCTGGGGTTAAATTGCCAAATTTTCGATATGAATTTATGATCGTAAAAGAAACAAATTTTTCCCCTGGAAGTATGTTCGCAAATGCTTTCTTCAAGAGATATTTACTTCCTTTATTCAAAATGAGGAGTTAAAATAAAGTATTACCAAGTAAAGAAATATTAAAGGTTGCTAATGTATATAATCAAGACGAAGAAGTAAAAACAGCCTCTGATACTCTGCAAATAGTTCCTTCTTTTAGCAGACATTCTTTTTATATTACAATTATTAAATTATTTAAAATAATTCAACGTATAGAAAACGATTAAATTATATTGCTTCTTATCAATTGTAACATATATTGAAATTTATATCAGAGGAATGTGCAAAGAATTTAAAAATTTGTAACAGTTCTGAACTTATACAAAATAATTTTGCAAAATATTCAGACGAGTTAATAATTTAAGGACATTATCGTAAAAGTATATCATAATATAACTATATATTAAAGCTATGGCGTTAAATATATGTTACATGCTAGTTATAATTTGTCGATCTCAAAAGATAGGAATAATTCGTGCATCGAAAGTCGATCAAAAGATGCTAGTGCAGCTATCGAACAACGAAAATTGGTTAAGAAACCTCAACTGTATTTGTTAATGATATTTATATGATTTTTCGTGTCTAAGTACTTCACATGTCTCGTATATGTAAATTTTGTAATAAATATCAAGTGTTAAATAAAAGAAATATGTGCTTGTATTAATTAGTAATATGTTTAATTATCCTTATGACGTATCGCTCATAATTAATTGAAAGATTAAATACATTAAATTAAATAAAATTCCAGTTTTTGGTTTATTTTTATTATTTAACGTTACGAAATTCTATTCCGTTCAACTATGAACACTAATATAATAACTTATTAATAATACTAATTTTATCAGTACTAAAATAAAAAAGTAGTAAAAGAAATTATTAATTTTAAATGATATTCAAAGTATATATTCTTAATAGCTGAAACAACTAAACTATAATTATTAACACGTAATAAACGTGTGTTTATAAATTTATCTAACAAATATTTATTTGTTAACGCGTTAAATATTTTCTTTGATTAAGTTATAAATTAATAGTCTATTATCATTTAGAAAATTTGTTTATCACTTTAAATTAAATTTATTAAATCATAAAACAGTTATAGTAGATTAACCATAAAGTTAAATTACAAGTTTTTTTATACAAATAATTATGAGTGATACTATGTTCAATCTGAGATAATTGTAAATTCAATGTAGCAATAAAAACATTTTGTTGGTATTATCCATAAGGTATTTTGCACACGTCCTTTCTATATAGAATAGAATAGAGTAAATTATAATAACCATTGTCTTCAATTTGTACGATATCGACGATAAAGGTCAGATAATTACTGAATTTTCGTTTTTCCAATAAACAGTTAATGTCTTAATAATAAGTACCATTATTTTGAACAGGTACGATCATTATTCATTTCGATATTTGTTCTCTCTTTCTATGTATGTATACGTATGTATATTTCTTCAGTCAAATATTACGATGCGAATCGATAAGAAATCACATGCTGTTAGATCCTAAATGATTAACTATATAATTAAATCATCAAATATTCCCATTTTTCTCAAAAGAAGAATTAAGTCTTAAACTCAACGTTTGTTTTGAAATTTATTAATCGTTAACACGTTGCGTACCATGTGTTCACCTGTAAGCTATTGAAAGTAATTTGTTCTTTATCTCTTCGATTTAATGTTGGAACAAAATGAAAGGATAGTGAAAAGAAGATTCGAAGAATTTAGTATAACCGAATTTTTCCATAATGAAATATTTCGACATTATTTTTAAATTTAATATGTATTTCAATATTATTTAATCTACCAGGAACTTTAAGTTTTGGATGGCACAGAACGTGTTAACAGTAACATTCATGTACGCTCTGTATATCTATACTTAGTTACTTATAAGAAGCAATACGAAGTGTTCAGAGATAAGAGTTGAAAGGGGTGCTCGTTATTATAACGGAGGTGATTTTTATTTCAACAAAAATAACAATTTACATTGAACTGTTTTGATAATAATATTATCGTGTATGCTACACCTGTAGTTTACTGTAGGCATGGTATGCTCTCGCTCGCTATTAATTGTAGTTAATTAATTTGAATTAATCGCATTAATAGCGGGTTCGTAGGTAGTATCGCTTCTTAGCCTTTTTTTTTGTTTAATTACTATTGTTATTTCATTTCTTTCTCTTTATCGCTTTTTCTTTCTCTTTTTAAATTTCGTTTCGTTTATTTTTTTTTATTTCCTTATTAGCTTCTCGCGTTCCGTGCGATCGTATCATATGCATTATCATCTTCATAATCATCATTATTATGGTACAATATTTGTAGGAGGGAGCTGAGTACCTCGGCATGTTTTATTTCTTTTTCTTTTTACCTATGTACAGACTTCTTGCGTGAAAGATCGAACAATAGACATTGATCTTCCTTCTGATTACAAATGAATAGGTACATGCGACGTTCTTACGTTATGTCGTTTCTAGTCTATAGAATAGTCTAGACGTGATTTGCCTGTTATATCAACGATATATTCGTCTGTTTATGTTTGTGTGTTTATGTGTGTACTTTTAATTTTTATTGAATGTCTTACGAAGCTATGAAGTACTCTAAAAGAGGGCTGCCATTGACGTACTCCGCTTTCTAACTCCACATGTTATCTAATACACGGCACTCCTTCCATCAATGACATCCGTGAGTAGTGAAGAGAGTTCCATCTGAGCAAACGTTAATCTTGTAAGTATTTTTACATGTGCTCGTGATGTCACGTCACAATCGTATGTACAAAAATTCAAGGACAAATTAAAGACAGTTTTTCGATACACGTGTAATCTCCCCTCTGCGTACGTAGATTTAATTTAACATCCGTTGTTCAAAAGTTCTCGTTACGGTCGAAAGGACCGCAACAGGAACGTTTGTAATAAGGTTGTTCCATAACACGATAGATGAGAAAGGTAAACACATTTAATCGTCTAATTGCAATAAGAAGAAAGCAGAGGAACGACAAAGGGCACTCTTCAAGACGTACAATCGGATCAAGGATAATCGTTTTTAAGAAATTGTTAACAAACGATACTATACTTTTCCACCTTTGTATCATCTCGATTACCCAATTGTTCATATTTCCCTTTTTCAATTTTACTGGATGCATTTAATCATGGTTTATTCTTGAAAACTTTAATTCTGTATAATTTAAAAATCTTGTTTATTTCTCGTTTCTTCGACGTTTATAAGGACGACGACGATTGATTAAAATAAATGTTTTACGCGAAATAGAATTTGTACAGTGTACACACACATTTTTATAATAATTCTATCCCCAAATCGTTTTTTTAATTTCGTCGCACAACTACCATTCTTGCATCAGGACAGATTACCGAAATAATACTGGGAAGACGCCCTCTGACCGACATTTTTATGACACAATTCATTTAAACGTTAGTCACGTTATTTATATTATATAGAGCGCATATTAGATTACTATGAAACATTGGATGAGAAATTCGCTTCTAATCGTAGTTTTGTCCATTCAATGTTCACGACTTCACGATCGACCGAAATATCAGCGATTACGACAGGATATCGTGATAACGACCAATATGCTGATTATTACGAGGATGCTAATAATGATGGTGGCCATAATCTGACACTACATTACTGGCTAACGTAATATAATTCCTCGATCGATGCGCGACCATAGTAATAATCACAACTGTGTGAGAGAAAAGACAATGGATTGATGCATGCATCGATGATCATGTGGTTGTTTTATGTTCGAGATCTTTAAAAGCTCCTTTTTTTACGATAAAAATATGTAAAAATCGCGACGTAGAACGCAGTTCTCTTTTTCCGAAGTCACAAGTTGAAAAAACACTAAGAAATCTTAACGTGAAACCACCTGCGAAGCGAAGGTTAATAGTTTGTTTATTTACAGACACGGTTTTATCAAATGATTTGTGTATCAATTGTTATGCACATTTTCTCTTTCTCTCGCTCTCGCTTTCTTCCTCTCTTTCTTTCTTTCTTTCTGTTTTCCTTTCTTTCTTTAAAGACAATTAACGATGTCGTGTAATTTGTGAGGGGTAAATAACGAATTCGCAGTCCTAAACTGTCCCGATACTGCTGTTACTTGTTCATTATAAACTATGGAGTATTTCTCTGTGCTTAATTAATGCGAACGGACGTAGGAAAAGTACAATTTTTCGTTTTGCTTTTTTGTTTCAAGAAAAAATGAAACCGCTAAAAAGAAATGTTCAAGAAAAGTCATCACACACAGAAGTTTTTGAATTTCATAATTGTTATTTTATCAGCTCATGATGATGTTAAGGAGACTATGCAAAATCTTTTTTGTATCATCGGTTTCGAGACACTGTTTTCTTTCTTGCAAGTTGTCCAGTACACTATTCGTGTGTACAAATCCGCGCGCACGCGCACGTATGTGATGCGTACATACAGTCGTACATATATTCATACATACATACATACATATAAATACATATATATATTTATATAAATATATATATCTATATATATAGATGCAAATAAACTCTATTTTACCGACACTATTGGTTCAAATATTCTTCTATCGAACATGTATTATTCACATGTGTGCAGTCTGTACATAAATTGGACACTTCCCCGATATAATCCTCATGGAAATTAAACAACGTAACATATAAAACGCAACTACGATGATATTACCGTGAACCACAATATAAAAACAACTAAACATGCTCATTTTATAATAATAGTCCGCGTAAATGTGTAGAGGCACTCGCATTGTCCGACCGAATGTTCTTTCTTATTTTCTTGTCTCCACCATACGAAAGTGCGCACAGAAACAAGATACAAGAAAATACACAAATATATATGTATATATGTATATAACGTGCATATGCATACATACACAGCCAACGTACGTATCATGTATGTATTTATGTATGTATGTATGTATGTAGGTATATTTGCGTTCACGTAACACGTTTTGGTAGAAGCAACTTACGGTGCAGCAAATGTTGCAATAAAAAGCAATATTTTCTTATGTTGAGGGGGACTAAGGCTTGTTTTCGAGTGTCGCGTGACTAAATGAAAGAGCAGACCGCATGGTTCAACTTACGTTTGCATACAAATATAAAATTAGGCTATATAAAAAGTTCTT
Source organism: Eucera pruinosa (assembly GCA_028830335.1). Lineage (NCBI taxonomy): Eukaryota > Metazoa > Arthropoda > Insecta > Hymenoptera > Apidae > Eucera > Eucera pruinosa. The sequence goes on from JAMYCR010000001.1 coordinate 18,698,223, forward strand.
TATGTGTACAAGTGTTCATCAATGTATGTATGTGTATGCGCGCGCACGTTGCGTGTGTCAATGTGTACGTGGTCATGCATAATTGAAAAATGTAAACTGTATTGTAACGTGTATAACTGGATAATGTATTTCTTGTTTGTTTGATAATCAGAGCGTACATTCGAGTTCTATAATTTCAATAAAATAAAATAAAATTCACATCCATTCGTTTATGACGGATGATGATTTTTCTTTTTTTCCATTGATTATTTAATCGCCTTGCATACGTTTTCTTTTTTCATTTTTTTTTTTTTTTATTAATAAGAGAACGTAGTTCGGGAAGTTTTCTTTCCCTAGTCAGTTCATGGCGTGTAATTCCTAAATGCTAGCTACGTCACTTACGCTAAGTCTAAATCCTTATACTATAGCATACGATTAAACTAGCCATCATATACCTACTTGTTCAACTTAGAAATTAATATTGTGTATTATGTACAACACTTAGAATTACACTTTTTTTGTTGTTTTGTTTAAGACCCACTTCACCAAAGAGAGAATATTTAACGTGATCTCGGTAAGACAGTGCACTGTCCGTGTGTGTGAGAATGCGTTCTATTATGTCTCTTATACGTCCGCCATATTGACTCTTTGTCAAACTTGAGGCTAGTATCCTCTTTGCACTGGTATATGTAACAGATGAAGCTATTTTTTTTTAATCCCAGACACATCACAGACTCATTCCAAATAAAAACACATATGCCTTCTTATGTTGTATCATCGTTTAACGATTATATATCATTCATTATGTACAAAAAAGCGTCTCCATTGTGAACTTGGGCTAGCCTGGACGTTCCACAGGTCGATTCTACTCGCTAATGCTTTTTTCTACTCTTGCTCCGAAAAGGACCAAGAACTCGTGTACGATACGCACTTTTCTTTTTTTTTTTATAAATAAACGCAAAAGTTGGTTTAGAAAGACAGGTTTTGAAGAGTATTTTAACACATTCGAAATACGAAAAACAAAATTTCATTATGAATAAATTTCACTGTTATTTTTCTGTTAATTTAGATACATTAAAAGAATTAAATATCACGAAGGCACGTGTGTAACTTTGTACCGAAGAGAATTTAATAATCGTACAACTAATATCTGTACAAATTGTTCTGTGTCGTTTTGAAATAAAAATTTCTCGTGCCTTTTACCAACATAGACTAGTTAGAAGCAAATAATATTTAAAAAAAAAGCGTTTCCTTAAAAAACGAAAAAAAGTGACGATGAAAACGAAAATAATTATATTTAATCTAGCTAATAATTATACACAACATTTACGTACATATTAGCGCGGAGGATAAGTAATGCGTAAAAAATATTAATTATGAATTAAAATTATACTGCTATCGTTTTTCGTGCGTTGGACGAACATTAAAAAATAATAATGCTTCTGTAAAACGACCACGTTTACATGTACATAGAGAAAGTACGGAAACGATCCTCGACTAAAAAGAATATACTGACGGAATATGAAATTTATAAAATAATAAACTCTATTTAAAAACGTCGTACTATAATCTCCATTTTCAGAATATGATAAGGTTATTGGTAAAAAAAAGAAGAAAAATGGAAGTGGAAAAAAAACGAACGAAACGAAACGATAATAAGAGAAAACCCCTTCGATTCGATTATAATTAGAGAAAATTATTGGACACGACCAGTTAGAACGCAATGGCTAACGCCCGAAAAAACATTGGTAATTGTGAAACGTTCGATATTTATTATCGTCGTCTGGATAAGACTTTCGTTAAGAATAAACAAATTGCATAAATACCCTAAGAAGAACATTGTTACAGCGTGTCGGTCTGTACACGTTGCTAGACTATTAGACTATCAATCCTCGTCAGAAAGTGGCTCGTACTGCGCGGAAAGCAACGGCGCCGGCTCGGCTTGCATCTGATCGGATTTAGTTACAGAAGCGGATCCGGAAGTTGGAGGTGGGGGTGCTGGTGGCGGGCCCGTGTGCACTCCTAACGCACTGAATGGATAGAAAGTGGTTGTGGGCGCCGGTGCGGGTGGCTGCGGAGTTTGATTCGGTGTCTCATCGACCATCATCTCTCCACTTGCGGGACTTTCAACGTTTCCTCCAAGTTTTTCGTCTTTATCTCCGCTCGTGACATTCGCTCCATTTCTGTCCGCTGTGTTACCGCTTTTGTCGTCCTCGGATGTACGCATCACTTCAACGATCTTATTCTTAACGTAATCCAAAGGTGAAAGATGCGGCTTGTTGGAAGGAGTTCCGGAAGTTGATGTGGCAGTGGTTGTTTCATACAGGCGACGCCCGTAATGATTGGTACCTGCTTCTGGAGGTGAAACAGGTTCAACCGAGTGGAATTGTTGCTTTCCTACCGATTGCGCTGCCTGCTGATGTTGATGTTGTTGCTGCTGCTGTTGCTGCTGTTGTTGTTGCTGCTGCTGCTGCTGCTGTTGCTGCTGTTGTTGTTGCTGCTGTGACTGCTGTTGTGTGATTCGAATTATCTGACGCTCGTCTCCAGTTTTAATGGAATCGGGCTCGCTGGCTTTTCGTCTCTTCCACTGATCTTCCGAGACTTGGTACCTATTCGTGTGGAAAATAATGCTTATAAGAGTTTCTAACATTATTGTGTTAGAATACCTCTTTAATAATAGAAGATAGAAACAAATTTTTTCAATAGAATTTTCAATATGATTTTCTTTTTGCGTAATAAAATATGAAAGAAACTTGTATTTTTCTATTTAAATGAATTTTTTATTCAACATGAGATATCATGAGTAAAATGATTATAGTGTGTATGACATAAAAAATAAAATACATTCATTTTGAGATTTCTATATGTTCAAATTGATAAAAATTATTTGCTCCAGCTAACGTTTCCCATTATGACAAACGACTTTTTTTATAGAAAGGCTTTCTATACTTTCAATTGTTTATAATATTGTATCATTCTAGAATTAATTATATAAATTGTATAAAAATAATAATTTATACCTCACTGAAAACTTACCCACTATAGGATCTGTATGAAGAATGCGGAGGGCCATAATCCTTAGAAACAATATGATCAACGTGTTCTCCAAGTGTGATCGGATTATTTCCACTTCCATTACCGCCTGCGCTACCTACTCCGCTGTTTCCACCATTACCTTCGCCAGCAGGACTGTGAGCCATTCCGTTAGGTTCTACTGGAGCTTCCCGGTGAAATCCCTGAAAAGTTTTCTATCGTATAAAACTAATCTATGTAAATACGTGAATGCTCAATAACGAAATAATATCCTACACGCATTATTAAAACGAACTTTAACATACCTGGAAAAGACGATCACCAGGTCGTGGTGGTTGAGAATTCCCACCAGTATTTTCGACACTCTGATTAATTTGGTGTGTTATAATAGCATCTATCAGACTGGCGGCAGTTAACGTAGATGCTGATTCATTTTGTTGTGGATTGGAGGACTGGCTTTGCCTAGATGATTGTTGCTGTTGCTGTTGTTGTTGCTGGGACTGTTGTGGTTGTTGAAGTCTGGAGGATTGAGTAAATCCACTGCTTATTAATCTACTGTCCCTATCAAGCTGTTGCTGTTGCTGATCTCTGTACAGTTGAGCTATATGTCTTCTTTCAGCTTCCATCCTTTGTTGTTGTTGTATATGCTGCTGAAGATGCTGTTGCTGCTGCTGCTGTTGCTGTTGTAAATGTGCCAAGTCTCTTTCTCTTTGCTGTTGCACGGCTAGACGTTCTTGATGTTCTTTTTCACGTTGAGCAGCAACTGCCATTTGTTGATGCAGCTCCTTCTGTTGATGGACGGTAAGGCGATGATCAGTGTGTTGTATATCCTTCTCTCGTTGCTGTATCGACAGTCTGTGTTCAGCATGCTGCACATCCTTTTCTCTTTGTTGGGCTAGTCTATGTTCCTGCTGTTGAAAATCTTTTTCTCTTTGTAGTCTATACTCCTCCTTCTCGCGTAGGTGAACTAGATCCCGTTCTCTTTCTCTATCACGTTGGTGATGGTGAGCCACAGCCATCCTATGATCCTGATGCATAGCTAAACGATGCTTGTCCCCATAACGGTCAGCTAACAGTCTATCAGCCATGGTTTTACCAAGACCCTCGTGACTGCTACTTCCAGACGCAGGATGGCTGTGCGGATGGGGAACAGGAAGACTTGGTTGTTGCACAGCGACGTCTACCAAGCTGGAGAACGCTTCCAACCCAGGAGGTGGCGGTGGGTAATGAATTTGCTTCTGAGGATTATGCCTCTGTATCACACCTTGTCGAGGCTGCGTGTGAGTTTGTGGTGGAGGTGTGCTGGTATAATACAATGTTGACGGTGCCTCGTTTTTACTGCTACCTTCAGATGTACCGCTACTTCGACTACGCGCATGCATTTGTTGGCTGGTTATATAGTCATTCATAATAATCTGCCTGGACGACAGCTGTTGTTCCATGGTGTAGCTAGGAGGTGGCCGCCCAGGATAAGAATTATACTGATTGCTATGAGTCACTACTACAGCTGTTGCTCCAGCTTGAGTCTGGCCTTGTCCAGGAATGTTACCTGTTGTTACAGGCGAATGTCTGATAGTTCTATGGTAATCATAGATCGGTGCACGCTTATCCACCGCGAAAGGATGTACGGGGGTGCCTTGAGTTATGGACCCTGTTTCTTTAGGGCCTTGATTGCTGGAAGCATTCACAGCACTAGCGCCACTGGTAACAATTGGCGTTCCAGCAGCACTGCCTGGATTTCCTGGAGGAGTCATTTGTCTGAGAAGACCTTCGTAGCGTGCACTGGACACAGGGGTGCCGTGTGTAATGGAACCGCTTTTATGACCTGTTGACCCTATAGCACCTAACTTGGGTGACAATTTAGGATGTGGCGGTGGTACGGCCACTTTGTTCATCTTAGGAGTAAGGGGTGCTTGAGGTCGTGGCGAAGATGCATATACCAAAGGGCTCTTCGCGCCACGTCCTTGCTCTGGGTGAGCGTGAGGATGATAATAAGCACCCGGAGGAGGTTCTGGCCGGTACAGGGTAACCGTCGGTGGTTTGTGAAGCGTTTGCAGGGAATGATTGTATTCTTGTTGCTGCCTTGGCTTTTTGATGCTCAGGTCCAGGGTACCCTCGGTGCTTTCCCGTAACGCTTGTTGCACTTGCATCACGACTAAGCCTTCCTTTGGAAGTATGTCCGATGTCGCTGACTGACTACTTGATGGTGCGGGTGGACAAGGAGTAATTGTTGCTTGCATTTGACCTGGTAGACAAATTTTCGTATATTCATTTTCTTTGATAAAATTGTATAAAACAATATAAGATAAAAGATTTGGGAATTATAATAATTAGAAATTGTTTTTTACAGTAGAAAGACAGCGATAAAGAGTATGAATTTCTAATGTATTTAATCATTAGAGTTAAAATAGAAAGCAACGAATCATTGATTTCATTTGAAATATAATTAAATATTTTTGAACTTTAAGGTATAGATTCAGATAAAAATTTTCAGTCTTTTAAATAATTTAAGAATACGGAGAAATTCGACTATTAGAAAATTTAAGGAGAGATCAAGCAAATGAGGTGGTTAGCAATCCTTAATCTTATAGTTGATTATATCAAATTCGTAGGCCACAAAAAATGACAAAGTCGCTTGGTCCTATAAAATTGTTAACTCTTTCGCTTAAAAATTGGGCAATGATTTGTTAAGAGCATACGTATTATTTCTCTATAGTAGATTATTGTATCTGTTTTCATTTATTCTATTTTCGTATCAATAAAACCTATTTCTTATCCATGATTTTTGTTTTAAATTTTACGAAACCGTAGCAAAAAGGTTAAAAACGAGTCGTTTTTTGCCCTAATCTCTAAAAATCGTCTATAACACAATACAATTTTTTCATACAACTTACCAATTTGCTGAGGACTAGGAGCAGAGCGGTGTCCATGGTGAGGTCCAGATACCACTGACAAGGTAGCCAAATTGGAGTCCCTAGGTATGTTAGTATTTGCGATAGTGGACGTCGGTTTATATTCTCTTACAAACGTGATATCGTTTCTATGATCCGTTTTCAGAATGCTCGATATTGTTGGTGTTCCAGAGTTTACTGGTACCGAAGAACTACCGGTACCAGCCGGACTGTTAGGATTGCGTTTCAGTTGCATTTCAATAACACCAAGCATAAGGTCCTTCACAGTGAGAGGATTAGAGTTGCTGGTGGTGGATGGTGGCGAATGTGAAGGTGGTGGAACCTGCTGATGCGCTTGCTGGTGCTGTTGTTGTAGTGGCATGGAATTATTGGCAGTTGTCAACGTGACGACCACGCTATTGTTCTCTAAATCGGTACCTCCCTGACCTTCGTCCGCCGTCTCCTGAAACAATCAGCGAACCTCTATCAGACGGCCCTATCAAAAGACATACTTCTTTCCATATTTAATTATGCGAAAATAAGGAAAACGAAACGTAAAGAAGCATCGAGATCATTTTAATACGTTCAATGCTGTAGGATGCTTAAATGTATTCTTGAGACGTGTATATTGTATTTTACGTATGGTATGTTTTAATTGCTTCGTATGAACTTGATAACTATACAATAATACTTTCATAACTAATTGCAAATAAATCGTGAATAGTATAAGAAGTTCAACATGTACGAAAAAGTAAACAGTAAACAATTGTTATAAAATGTGTATAAAAAATGTTAGTACTATAATGCATTTGTTTATGAGAAATATATAATGTAAAGGATATCTTGTTAAAAATACAATACCAAAAAAGAAAATTGTTAAAACTTCTCTATAGGAACATAAAAAAATTGAATGACTCCTTACCTCGATAAATTTAATAGATGAGAAATGAAAAGTAAATATATTTAATGAAAACGAAATATGTCAAATATTCTTCTTTGGCACACAAAGTAGAAGAAGTTATCAAAACTTACCTCCTCCAAATATTACAAATTGTCAATGATCCATACAGCAAGTAACATATTAAAATGTTTTCTCTTATAGATGCTATACAAGCTACATAATTTACTCTACCTCCCTCTTAACTGACAACCGTATAAAAACTTGGTCTTACCGTGGCAGAACTATCGTAGTCTTCTCTAGCACCAGCTGAAGCAGCATTACTACTTCCGCTGATGGAAGACTGTTGTGAAGGACCTATGCTTACGGGTGGAACCAATGATACTACAGCAATATCGGCTAGTTTTTCGCCGAGCTTTTGGTCCGTCGACCGCGAAAAAGACATCGGCAAATTCGATGATGCCAAAGCACCTGGTGTTCCTGGCGTTCCAGTCGACAAATTATTCGCCGGGCTGCCTGCACTGGCTGTATCGCTTGAATCGTGTACCTGAAAGAAAAAAAAAATATAATGCAAAAGTAATTATATATGTGTATATAAAAAGGTAGTTACAAATCAGGATGGGACATACAATAGGTAGGATGTATAACAAATTATTTTAAGAAAACAATTGTATAGTTACTAAAATGTTACTTGTCAACAAAATATATAAATATTTACTTTTTATATGTATATAATCTTAAAATATTCTATAGTTTTATTAATAAAAATAAAAGTAAACTATGATGTAAAACAATCCTCTGTACTTTTTCATAAAATAATATTTTGAGTTTACTATAATATTAATTATTTATATTATCATTATTATGTATTCTATCTATTTAGTAGGTAAAAAACGCGAATAATCAAAAATCTTAAAATTTTCATTAATACCACTATGATTTCGACTTGACATATCACCACACACAGTAGAGTCCTAAAGTCAGTTTTGTAAAATATTGTTAAATATCCTTCATTGAAGACTACGTTTAACACTTAAAACAAAAATACAAAAATTAAACAAAACTATTAATAATTAATAACTTACCGCCAGTTCGTCACAGCTACTTGTACTACTTCCACTTTCCTCTTCATCCGTCAAGCAAGGTCTCCTCTCTTCACCTAACGAATGATAGTATTCCGCAACCACCTGATCGAGGCTCAGCTTCTTTCGGTAGGCCAAGTAATAATTCTTGCACTGATGGTTTGTCTTTCCAGGTATCTGCTCGGCAACCTTCACCCAATTGGTGCCGTGTTCTCGAAGGGCTCTTCTTAACTGTTCCAGTTCCTCGTCCGTCCATTGTCGGGTAAGGGAATCGGCAGAGTCGTCCGACACCTCGGTACCACCGGTCAAGTGCGGCGCCAATCGACGAGATATTCGATTGAAACAGGCCGAGCAACATTTCGTCGCGTTACTCGGTATTTCTAGATGAAAAAAGAGCAAAATATTAGATTCAGTATTAAATGGGTATTATAAAATATTATCATCAACCCTTAACTACTTTAGTCGGTCTGTGAGACCCACTAATTCATCTCTATTTTCTCTTTTGTATGATTTACGACTATGTCACTCTGGATACTCTTCAATTATAGTATAATGTTCAATGACTGAAGTCGAACTTGGCCCCCTTCATTATTGATGTGCGGAGCAAGTACATTTGATTTTGATGTTTTATTCGCCACTTTTATGTTAATGATAACATAATAAACATTAGCAGTCTTGCATAAGTTTTAATAGGTGTAGTAGTTAAGGATTAAATTTAAAACTTTTAGTAAACGACTGATTTAATTGATATATTCGGAATTCTAAATTACGGAATGATATAATTACATAAGTGTCTACTGTCTTTAGTTTGTGAAAGAAGTAATTCTACATTTTCGTTCACAAATGGGTTAACAATATCGTTAGTTAACTCAAGTGTTCCTATTTCCTAAACTTATTAAATCAACATTTCATTATTTCTTCATCTATTAGGTGTATGCAAAGTTTTAGTCTTGACTTGACGACTTCGTTATTCCCAAACCAATTTCATTCTTTCGCGAAGTGATCCAAAACTTAGCAGAAAGTCATACAAAATGAGAAAGAAATACTTCAAATATTATGCGTAAATAAAAAAGGGTTAAAATACAGCTAAAACGTTTGCATTATTTATGTATAAAATAAAATACTTACGAAATTCTTGAATAATTGGATCACGAATTTCAACTGGTAAATCGAGCCACTTTGCGGGTAATGCTCGCAACCTCTTCACTCTCGTTTTCGAGTTGGCGTTGTTCAAGTTCGGGCAACCGGGTAATGGACACGCGGTGTACCGTCCCCTTACAACCTTACACCTACAGGTATTGCATACACGTGCACCAGGTGCGATCTGATCCTCTCGTAGACCGTACTGGGGAGCTTGACTTCGTGGCAATGCTCTACTCTGCGTGTTTCCCTCGACAATATTTTGACAAACCGTGCAAGCATGGGGACCAATCTGTCTGCCACCTTCTGTAACAGAAAAGCATGTTTGTTTTATTGTAAACAATATGTATATATAATGAATTATTGATATTATTACATCGATTGTATTAATTATTACATTATCAGTATTTATTTGTTTCTTTTATAAATACAGTAAATATAGAGAATATTCTAGGATAACATTAATAATAAAAAATTAATACTATTAATATAATATTGTAATAACATTAGTGTAATTACTATTAACATTAATATAATAAAGAACAATAGTTATAACGGAGTCCTGCAAAGCATATAATGCACAAAATATGAAAAACCTGTGGAGTTTCTAATACTTTAAAATATGCTGAAAAATTTAAAAATGGTAGATAAAACATTCTAATTAAAGAGGACTATTGTGTAACATTCAATATCAAACTTTTGTACATTATTTGCACTTACAATCTGCAAAAATCTAGAATATCCTGCATTTCTATTTCAACAATCATAAAACCCTTTCTTCCACCCACTCACTCTTCACAGTAATGTCCCCAAAAAATGGCAAGTCTATCGATTTTTGCTATCTCTGTTTGGATCAGCCAAACCAGTTTTGCTTCCAACACAACCACTACCTATTTTGACATTTTCTTCATCATAAAGTTGCGCAAATACGAAGCGAACGATCGCTTGATACACGGTGTACTCAGCACGGCGAACTCCATGGCAGAGAAGGAAGAACTCAAGCGAAAACACGGAGAGCTTCCGGTGAGTATAGAGGAGAAGGGGTGGAAAAAGCGATGAAGCAGCAGCAGGTTGGGTGGAACGAGGACAAATAGCCAGGTCGTACGGAAACGGAGCGAGAAACAGAATAATTACCGAGACTTTGCTGGTTAACTAATTAAGGGTAGCCAATTAAAAAGTTCTCTCTCGCCCGCGGCCTCGCAAACATTGGCGTAGAGGCGGGAGACATGGTAAAATCGCTTTGATGGTTTTACCCTAGAATGGTGGGCGCCAGGTGAAAAATTTAAGTTTATTCTTTCCCCGGCCATTATTGCCAGCAGTCGTGAGGTCATTTGCATAAGTACCATTTGTGAAAAGTTCTCGAAAGCGAAGGAATGTGACCAAGAGTGTACCTACTTGTGCGTCCTCCAAGTGTCTTTCTTTTTCATATACATTGATTTTTTAAACACGAATGTAAATGTGTTTTTCATTCGAACAGAGAATTTCTCTTCTGAAGCGGTTCTAGTTTTTGTAGGGCAAAGTTCATTCAGGTCCTTTCAGACTGATCCACATTATGAAATGTTTTATTTCGTATGCAATGTTCTAAAATAAGTGATAATCTGTTAGTCAAATGTCCAATACATGTAGGGGATCTAATAATACATATAAATCGTTTAGCCCCGTGGTGTCAAACGCGGGGCGCACGTGACGCGCAAGACTCTAGAATGCGGCCCTTAGGCCAAAGTTTGAAGATGATTTTATTAAAACAATAAAATGGAATTTAACACATATCAAAATTTGGTCATATATTTCATTCCTATCCTGTATAAACTTTGAAACGCGGATTTATGTAACACTTTTTAGTTCAGATTAACCCATTTGCTACAGCACCTTAAAATCAAAAATTCAAAGCATAAAGATGAATTGCTTTTATTGATATAAAAATCGTACAAATAGAAGCATTTGGATATTCTATATGATTAATTATAGTGTGGTATTGTTGCATGAATTGAGAAAGAAACAGTATTGTAGTATGGTGAAAATATATATGTATATACTTTTAATGAATGATTGTGCAATTTTTAAAAACGTATTTTTTAATGCAGAAACTCTTGTATCCTTTAATAACATTTTACAAAACAGTGACAACCTTAACTTAAAGTATAAAGACTCGAAATAAGAATATTATTCTACATTGAAATTAATTTTGATAGAGCAATTGATAAATGGGTATATGAAAGGTGTATAATGATTTGTTATTTATACGTGTAATTTATATATTTTGTCTTTGTAAACGTAATACAATTAATTTATGGATATCACAACGTTTATAGTGTTTATTTCTTTCTAGTATCATTTGAATGTTTTGTTAATCCTATATGAGTAACAAGAAACATATGTACTTATATATATTCATTACATAAATTGGTAGAGTGATACTATCAGTAGATTAAAATAAGACAATATGATATAACAAACGTAGACACGTATATCGATATGTAACTTCTAAATCACATGAAGTTATTATAAAGGGTTAACAATGATTTGAGGCAATTATCCGAAATCAATTCTATCCAGGTTGCATAAAATTAGCTGTTGGACGGTAACGGATAAATTATGTGTGGCAATTTCTCCGGCACGGGGGAATAGCTGCCAATCAGTGTCGCGAATATTCTCATATGGCGTTTATATGATTGCTCGGTAGACAATTCTTCCTCTCGTGCACCAGCTACCGTCCCTTCCGCTACTCTTGACCATATCCGACCGATAGGTATACTACCGTCGGTAGTCCTGCGTCAACAATAATTCTCTCCGTGTTTCGAAAGACACGAATATAGCGCGTGACAGGTCTCTAGAGATTACTGTACGCTCATCATCGTAGTTCAATATACCGAGAGTGTACGGATCACTTTGAACAAATGTAAAATCGCTGATAATTGCTGTAATATTGATGTCCCGTTCTGTTGATTTTCTAAGTGGCATTAAGTTAGTTTTTATTTTTTACTTTCTGTGACATGAAAGTGACAAATTCATATGCTAATATATTTTTAGGCCTTGTGTTATTTTTCTATTACTATATTATTATATCCAATTAGCCGATATAATATTGCTGTTTTGTGTAGGAATGTTACGAAGAATATATTCGTTGCCTTTTAATTGTTTTACCTAATTAGAATGATTTTTAAGTCTTTGAATTTTGAAAGCATTGACTTTTCAAGCTTTTGAATTGTTTTTATTTTTGCTTTTTAATTATTTTATTTAATTAAAATAATTAATTTGTATCTCCAGTGAGAAACTTAGCCGTTTATTATTTTCTGTAACCTATTTATTTAGTGTATCGTCATTGTGAACGAAAAAATGAATATACACTAACCAAATATTTTATAAAAGTTTGTTAAAGTAAAAACAATTGCTAATAGATTTCTTTGTATAAAATAAAGATAAATACCTGTTTATAAAATATGGAAAAGCGTATATTTACAAGAACCAAATGAAACAAAATATTTACCTTCTAACAGTAAATATTTTTTTAATTTCTTATAATGTATCAAGAAACATTTTTATTCAATTTTAGTTGTTCTAAAAAAAGCAAGGAACGAATGACCAGTGCAAATATATGTTTCGTCTAGTTCAAAGTAAAAAATTATGAATAGGTGTCAGTACAAAATTATATGGTGCAAGGAATGAGGTAGGAATTGGAGTCACATTGTAACATCAGATACTTGACATTTTCCGCAAAGCTATTTTTCTTCATTGTATCGAAGCATTCAAGGCCGCAAAACAAAGGCTACAATCGGGAGAATGTCGTAGAGCTTGTTCAAACGATAAACGGAAAAGGTGGAAAGAGCAGGAAACCAGGGGGGAACAGAGACAGTAGTAGAAAAAGAGGAATTAAAAAAAGGAAAGAGAAGTTACTATTGGTAAGGGAGAGATATTAGCCACGTGCTAATTAAGCTGGCTTGAAACAGAGCGACGACAAGGAATATACCTTGAATATTTCACAAAGGGTATCACGAGAGAACCAGTCCCACACACCTTTCCCTCTCTCTTGACCCTTTCTCTCCATTTCATTTATCCGCCTTCAATTCCACCCACGCATGTAATTCCCGTTTCTCTTTATGTCGGCGAACGATTTTCAGTTGAAATTCATTATGCAGGTTTGCGCAAGTCGCATTAACAAAGATGAGTTATGGCAGTGGATTTTCTAGGTATAATATATTAGATGTACCAGTGAATAGTCTATTTTTATTGTCAAATTCAGTATTTATTTTTAACGAGATCAAGTACCTATCCTGCCTTAAATATAATTGGTGTTGCTTTTTAATATTTACGCATTGCAAAATAAATTCGTCAATTAATTTTTGTATCACGGCAATATATTTTAGATTCAAACTGTATGTTAAACTTACTACACAAATAGTGAATTACTTATTCGTACACTTAACATATTAAGTTATTGCATAAGCCAGATTTGTTTTTTATCCGATGTGGCTATACAAATTTGCTGTTATGGAAATGATATGTTCAGCCCGTGTAACAAGTGTGTGCCAAATATATTTACAAAATACGTTGTATGCGATGCGGTAAACAGCGATAGGGAAGTAGACTTTGAATATAGGAATAATTGCACATTGTCGCCCTATGTTGTGGCACTTTTCGATATGAAATATGAACAGCTTGATCGCGCTGCATGACACTCAATTTAGATTAATCCTCCGATAAATTTCATAATTCTTGAAACTACCTTTGTTTCATTTATTTAACAATAATACATGCGATCCACTGAGTAATTCAAAATGAAATCAAATTACATAATTATGTAATTACAAGAGATTAAATCAACTAAAATTGTTTAAGAAAGTGCTAAATAAATATTTATTAACAAATAATAACACGATTCAATTTTGAATATATATACCACGAAAAATTCTAATTTTTTCTTAGTTTGTTTTAATTTCAAATCTCTTAAAAATTTCTGACTGCAATAAATTTATTTTCTTTAATTCCTTATTTTAATTGACTAACTTACGTTAAACGCTAAATTACATTTTATACATCTTAAGATAAAACGAACTGTACCGAATATACTAAACAATGTTTTTCTTTTTTATTTACGTTAATCGCCAAGTTATCTTTTACAAAAAATTAATTAAGATAAATTATACCGAACATACTAAACAACGTATTTAATTTCTTCTTTTTCATAAGAGCTATGTGTACCGATGATTTAAATGCCTGTGAACAAGCATGCAAGGGTCAACTAATGGGTTAAACCAACAAGTGAGCATTATTACGCGTATCCCCTACGTGCATCCAGCAAGTCTGTGTTAATATAATATTCTCTTTGATTTTGATCGTCCATGTATACATGCGTATTATGTGTAGCGAACTCGGAAATTGCCCGTTTATTCATTATGACTGGGAATTAAGTACAAAAAGGAAGCTCGATTAACACAGCTCGAGTAAATACCTTTAAGTACATATTTCATGAAATAAACAGGGGTTTATTGGTGATAAACCCTTACTTTGTTCGCAACTATTAAGCTACTTGTACAAGAATTGTGGGGCTCAATGGAAAAAGAGTACATATAGATTTTTTATTATTTATATCACCCATCTTCACTTCTGCAGTCTATTCCTTTAAAACTTGTTTTCTTGTAAATTTATAATATTGTGGCATGTAGTTGTTTCCACTAAGCTCTTTAACTGCATGTAAAAATATTTAAGTATTTTCTTACACTGTTCACAATCATATTACAGTTTATTAGTCATTCCTTAGAATACTTCATTCTTCGTTGTATTACTCTAAAGTTAACTTAACGCAGAAGATTTAATCACATCACCCCCTACGCACATGCACGTCTTCCTCTCTTTCCAATACGCTCATAATTAAAAGTTAAAAAAATTAAATAATAATTGAAGGTGTTTTTTAATTGTATATGTTCGATGAACAAAGATCAATTTCGTCAGGAAGCACGAAAATTAAAACGAATAACCAAAAGGGGGGAAGGAACCAAAAAGAGAGGGTTCTCGTCTTTTTGCGCCGGCGCGGCGTTTCGTCCGAGGCATCGAAACGAAGCGTTTTTGTATTTACGTATTTATGAGATTACATAACGGTCGGTCCCGGTAAAAATGATTAAAAGCAAATATGTGCGGTGGTTTTTCGTGATCTGATGAACGCGAGGAAAAGGAATCGTCGAATATGTAATAATACAACGTACAATCAAGTCAAATCAATTGCAATATGTCGGAAGTAACGAAAATTCATTTTTCTGCAGCATAATCCAATTAATGGAACATGGGAACCGCTTCAACTGCACATTTTATTAAAAGAGATATTATACAGGGTGTCCTGCAAATTGCAGTACAAGAAAATAATTTATTATGGAAAATATAACTAAAAGATAGAGAATAAAGTTATTTAACCCTTTCGCTGTTGATTGAACTAACACTGTGCTGCGATAAGAAAACGGTTCTAAGTAGTATGAAACTTGGAAAACGAAGTTTATAAATTCCATGCGTTTTCATAAAAAATAAACAAAGGATGAACACTTCTGACGAAGCCTGTTGCCTATCTGTCTTCATTGGATTAATAGTTTCTACTGTTATGAATGACAGTACGATATAAGGGCTCTACAGTGAAAGAGTTAATTGCTTACTTGCTCATCAAGAAAACTAACTTTCAGGATGAAATTATAATAATATAAATTTAAGTAATATTTTTAATTGGTAATCTTCATACGCGTTTATTTTATGAAATAATATATAATGTACAATGCATTTGGATTTTAACACATCAACTTTTAGTTTCGAGCGCTATTTGTTCGCACGTATGGCTCTATTGGCCTTACCTACAATCACCGTTATTCAAATTTCCTGTTTTTTACACTACGATGTCAACATTAAATAACGATATTATTGGATGTTTGCAACAGTTTTGGTGAGTTCAATTATAAATGATGGCACTATCTTCATGAAAATAATTTATTTCATCAATCAAATAATCGCCACTGTTTCCACCAATTTGTTTCTGACGTTTTAGTAGTAATCAGATTTCTCTATCATAAGAAATACATGACTTTTCAAAAAAGTCAGTTTGAATATATTAAAAATTCATCCTAAACTTTTGCATTCATTCAATAGATAAAATTATAAAAATAAATGTAAACCATAAAGCATTGAGTGATATTGAATTGGCAAAAGTTTTAATTAGTATCCAATTGTGGGAAACCTACGTACCTTTTTTTAAGGATAAATTGAAGGCTTCTTTATCATAAAATAGAAATATCTGATTACCATAAAAATAATTTACAAAAGTTATTGAAGGCAAAAGCGACTCTTTGATTGATTAAATAAATAATTTTTTGTAAGATGACACAATCTATCCATTTATGATTGAATTCGTCAAAAATGTTGCACTTACTATGTACCAAAATTTAAATTAACGATGCGATTACACACAAGCCATATCTTATGCAACGTAATTAATTGATCATAGCTTTAGATTCAGAAGCACTTTTCTTAAAAGCTATGGAAGCAATTAAACAAATTTTTATAAAGAATGATCTCCTTGCCAATTGGTTTATGGTTTATTGAATACACTATTTGTGTATTTCCAATAAACGTATAAAATATAATGGAATCATAGAAATCATTCCGCTGATTGTTATTTCCGTTATAAAAGTTGATGAGTTATATTGTGGCTCGGTAACGGAATTAAAATCTTCGAATTGGAAAACTTACACGAAATGGATTCCACAAGTAAATATATGTATATCTGCTCAGAATGATTTGATTACCATGTTTGGCTACGTGTGTTCGATGCAGCACATTTTAATGATATACAAACGCTACTCTTGCAGAATTTATCGTAAACAAAAATTCGTTAGAATCAATACCAGAGGAGGGAGCAGTTTTGAAGAATTTTTTATTATTGCATTATAGGTATTGTCTTTTTCATCAGCATCATTATTATGTTGCGAATTTAACTGTTTCTACGTATCTTTAGTAGATTTTTAATTCTTTCACTGTTAAAGCCTTAATGAAACACGTAAAATTTAGAAACTTTGTTTCATAAGTATTTTGCTGTTTGGGACCGTCGTCAATAATTAATTTTAATCGAGAGCGAAAGGGTTAAATTTTAATAAATGAGGGGTAACAAGAAAAAGTTTTATGTCTCTTATCGACACTATTACTAGCCGACTTTTAAAGAACTATTTGAAAAACTAACATTATTTAATGTATTTTACCTTCGTACTGAAAGCATCAAAATTGTACGCGAATTATACGCACAACGTATTATCATAAATATTATAAAAAAAACTCTAAGTTATTATCGTTATTTCTGTCTATATTTTCAAATATTTAACAATTTAACAACTCTAATATATTATGTAAATTCAATTCTTTGACTTTCCTCATTTTGGTGTTTCTCTCAAATTTTACAGAAACGTAATGCTTTAATTATTATTTCAATCATCAGAAAAGTATTTGAAAGGTAAAAGATTAAAATGAATGTTTTGAGAAAACAAATGAAAGATAAGTAATTAATTTGATTTAATTATTACATTTCGTTATAAATTTTTTCTTAGCAGTGAACTGGCTTTACCCAGTGATGATCATGGCGACAAATGGTGAAAGGGGTTGAGCAAATACAGGATGATCGTTGCGATGGTACTTTGGGAAACGGATTGAACCCGGTCTGAATGTGATCTAACCGTGCAAACAATGTCTGTTAATCGAAGAGCAGAGATATTTACTTATTTCATGTTTGTGAATTTAATTAGTTAATAGTAATAATAACTTTATAATTATAATAAATACATTACTGAGATATATTTAAATCTTCTATGTACTTAACAAGCTCTTAAATTTCGATCAAACCTTGCTTGTGTATCTACGATTACAACAAAGTTATTTAATTATTTAATCATTTATCCTGTTCAAATAAATGAAAAAATTTGTAGCAGTTAATGAATTACTAGATAATTGTTAAACAATTCATTCATTATTAAAAAGAATGTTTAAAAAATAGAAATTTCGGAGACATTTGGAGAAGTAATAGGAAAATTTCTTAACTTTTTTTGTATAAGAAATAAAGAAAAGGAAATAATGATTGGGATAGAGATAATATAAGTACGTACATTTCATACAAATATAAACTGGTAACATACTCAAGAATTACCAATAATAGTACTGATTGTAGTATTAGAAGTTATCAATGTTGGTGATCTGCTTTATATCCAGATATCTATGATATGCTATATTTATGATTGTATATTGCGATATTATTTAAAAAAAATACTATATCTTTAGATTTTATGATCTACAAAGAGCCTTATGTGAATATGAGTCTTGTTGAACGCAACAAAAAAAAATAGGTTCATATGAAATAACTAATTATATATTGCTATTAAGGTTCCATTACTTTTGTTTTAACAATTTGTACATTTACCGTGCACTCTAATTAATATACAGATTCGATTTAGTATATGAACGTACAATTTTGTAATAATATTTTGCTCAATAAAAATTAGTGAACCTATCTTTTTGTCGCAGACTATATATGTGTACACTTACATGTATCTATACACTTACACGAAAGTAAAGTATACCAGAAAGGCTATATTAGCTGTGTGCAATGTGTACCCATACGTGGATAATCCATTATTTACACAACGAAAATGCGGCCATGGCTCTCCTGTCGAATTCAACCGCTTTCTCTCTCTCAATCTCTCTTTCCCTTCCCCCGTTCTTCTCTTGCTCATCCACACTCACTCACTTACTCACTCACTCACTCTTTCTCTCTCTCTCTCTCTCTCCCTACCAACCGTCTAGTGCACACAGGAACACGACCAACTGTATGTTGCGCTGCAGCTAAAGGCATTAATTGGGATTAAGTAAATCAAGAGGCTAATTAGCTCGCGCCAAGAGCGCGCGCGCGCA
The DNA here is from genome assembly GCA_028830335.1 of Eucera pruinosa. Lineage (NCBI taxonomy): Eukaryota > Metazoa > Arthropoda > Insecta > Hymenoptera > Apidae > Eucera > Eucera pruinosa. The sequence continues at coordinate 18,717,170 of JAMYCR010000001.1, forward strand.
CGCGAAAGCACCCACCGTCTTTCGACCCAACGATGAACCAGCCAACTACCACCACCATTCCTCTATCTACCAAAATGTTACCACCTCTTGCTACCACTCTCAAACCAATGTAACTAGCTAGCGACTCGGGATCACCGTTTCCCCGGGTATTTAATTTTCCTACCCATTTGCTATGGTGACTGACTGCTACGATTACAAATTACCTGTGTAGACAGGAAATACGTGCACTTTGTGTGCAGTTCATTTATATTTATGCGATGTCATTAATGACACCTTTCTCTGTCACTACTGCTGAGCAAATGTTCAAAAGGTAGACAGGATTTTGTTAACGATGCCGGATGATTAGCCTTTGAATGAACGATAGCGATGGTGATAAACCATTTGGTTTTCATTTGGCTTTAAATTCACTTTGTGACAATTTTCTGTGGAAATAGAGAGAGATTGAACTGATTTATATGGGGAGTTCTCTTTTGAAAACATATTATTTTTACAATTTTATACAGATTTTACTTCCCCGTTTTTAATTTTATTTCTTTACTATATTTTGTAAAAGCATCCAATCTAATATACAAAAACGTCAGTTTCGATTGCTAAAATCTTGCGTGGTCGGTAAAAAGCAATCTAAGAAAACTAAGCGTATCAGGGCACTTTCGAAGCCAATCCAATTACTGATTTGTTTTCTTATTTCTTATTTTACTTTAACACTTACTGAAACTTGTTTAGTTGGACACAAATAATAAGTTTTTAAGGTCAAAAACAGAAATATTATCCGATAGGTTCTAAAATTTCAGCCACGGCAAACTACAAAATTACTAATTCGTACAGTTTTGTAATATTTGCATACTTACATCATGGGTATTCTGGTATGCAAGTCAGGTAGTTATAGAAAGTGCTTTTTATTTTTCTAATTTTAATTGTTTAATTATTTTACGTATCATGAAATTCAAATGAGGTCGAGCACTGGTCTTCATGAAGGACAACCTTTGAATTGCAGAAATATAGGCGAATTTTTCTGGAACATTTACTTTCTCGTAACAATTTATAAAACTTAATTGTAAATTGCTAGCGATTTTGACTTATTAGTAGTGATGTGACTTCAGAGGCTTGTTGCTTGCTCTTTACTCTCTTTATTATAAAGAGTCCAATATATTTTTGGAATTTATAAATACATATCTAAAGGTTAATATAAAATTTATCCATCACTATGATAAATTTTAAACTCCTTTACACTTAATTTAGAGTATGACATTTATACCACAGACATACATACATATATTTCAACACAGTTCAAATACATCCATTCAAATTCTTTACAATCAATTTTCTGAGCCAATACATCATCCACCTAAAAATAAAGAAAAACTACATACTTCGATCAAAAATAGAAATTCCGTGCAACCGAATAAAAACCACTCACCAGTCAACCTTTCAATAGACGTCAAACCACATAAATCCCATCACAAACTTTGATACCGTAAATTTGGTTGCTTTACAAATTACATACCAACCCATTAAAATTAGAAACAGGATAAACTTGCTACCTTCCATCATATGGGTCGATGCAATGCAAAGAAAGAATAAGTGAATTTCTGAGCAGGTGAGTATTTATTTCATTACAAGTGAAAGAGTGTACCAACACGAGAGAGAAAGAGAGAAAGAAAAAGAGAGAGAAAGCAAGTGAATGAACACATTCACGATAAAGAAAAAAAGAGAAAGAGAGAGCGAGAGAGAGAGAGAGAGAGAGAGGGTACGGCGAAAGCGGCGAGGAGAAGCCGCAGAAAGCCCGTACCGATCCTAGTAATATCGCGAAAAGTGTTTGCTCAGCTTGTCTCGACCGAGCTCGGAGCATTAAACCGCGAGAGCGTTCTTTCTCGTCTCCCCGGGATCCGGGGAGAGCGATACCGACCTCTCCAATGTGTACACTTCTGCTCCCGATTATACGTTGCGAGCCCGAAGGGCTATTTCCTTCCTTTCCACCATGGTGAATTTCGATTCTGCCAATTGAAGCGGTGATCAGTTTCATGTACTTTGTCCTGGAGCCCGCGACAATTTAACTAACAGCTCGAGGAAACAATGGATCTACATGGCATTTTGCAGATATAGGGTGATAGGGAATAGGGGAAGAAATATTTTATGTTTGATAATTACAGGTGGAGGGGTAACAGAATTTTTAAAAGACTCAATCAAAATAATATTGTAGATATCATAAAAGCTTATTACACAGGGAATTTTCCATTTTTTTTTTTTTTATGACATATTTCATGAGCATAATCTACAAGTGCAAATAAGAAAAAAATGTTTTACGGAGTTTAACTGTAAACCCTTTATTATAAAGCTATATACAAAAATACCTCTTGACTTTCTACAAGAGAAACTAAAATTCGAGATCTATGCAATCAATTAATTCAATTACGGGTATTCAGAAAAAATCTCAAGAAATTCGCAATAAACTTTTCAATAATGTCTTTGTCGTCAAATCCGATGTAAACTTTTTTCTTTTTATTTGCGGTTGTAGATTATGCTCTTAAGATTGGTCAGGAAAAATTAGAAATACTCTGTACGATATATGAGCTATTATGGATCTTAAAGTAGCATCATGGTCATAAACTGTTGCATTTAAATAAATTTTCTTGGAATCGATATCGAATCACTGATGCTATTTTGAACACATAGTACAGAATATGCATGCACGTTTTCATTTGTTTTTCTATTAATTTCTGTTAACATAATAGACATGTGAAATCATATTCTCCTCGAACACAAAATATTTAAAAACACGCGACAGTATTCTATAAAGATTCGAGTAAGTTCAAAAGAGAAGGACGTCAGATTCAATTTTGACAATATCACGGTAAACGCTGCTATTATTATCAACAATGATGCCAGTGATACTAATAGCTATGTAAACGACGATTGCGGTAGTGATAGTTGCTTTCGATCACGATGCAAGGGAATAAAGGGGCGGCGTGGTGGAGAAAGCGAAGGGAGAGGACTGCGTCTGTTAACTTCAGTTTGAAGCTGCTGGTCTCTTGGGAAATGTGCGTAATCGCCATGTCCCGTTCTGAATTGGTGGCGACGCATTCTTGCTCGGAACCGCGTCTGTTCCACGCCACCGTGTTATGATGACCCACGATTAATTTCAACGATTGTATACCTTCCTTATCTTTCATTATTTATTGCAATTCGTTGTATAAAACCCTATTTTAATTTGAGCAAATAACTAAAATTGATTATTATGTGATTGACGTGGTTATCCTATTTTAATCAAGTGTCAGTAATTTATTTATTAACTTTCCGTAGGCGAACATAGTTTTTCACTTTGCAGGGGCAAACTCTTCCAACCTATAATTATTTGACTTTCAAAAAGTCTGAAATAATTCTGGGATACTTATTAATGTCTCTATTATATGATATAATCGTTCGTGAAGTTATATAGTTGAAACTGTTTTCAACAAAAATACAAATTTTAAGGTAAATACGCGTAAGTCTCATTTTACTTGAGTTACGAACGAACTAACTTGCCTATGAAGGGTTAAATACACATAGGCAAATTTTTCAGTACGCCTTTGAAAGAATTTAAATTGAACTTGGAATATGTGCAGAATGATATATCTGTTATTTCAACGAGATAGTAACCATTCTGATAAATCGGTATCGGAGTATTTATTGATCTGATCTAGCCGGCAAAGCCGGGGTCACAGTATATAGAAGTAAAGAGTAAGATCATTGATGGAAGGGTAGTCGAGAGTCGAAAAAGCGAAGAGAGCGAGCAAACGAGCGACCTATACGTATACGGGCCACCAGGCGGAATAAAGTGGAATTCAACGCAACCTGAATTATAAACGATATTATGCAAACACTGCGGAGAAAGAGTACTCGTACCGCGAGTTAATTTGATGAAAAACATCAGAGAGCAGCTAGAATAGAGGAAACGAGAGAGTGAAACAGAAAAAGAGAGAAAGAGAGAGGGAGAGAAAGGGGAACCGGCAAAAGACGCATCCTGGAAAGACCGTTTTCAAAGAGAACACGTGCCTCTTCATCTAGCTCTCCGACTTTGAAGGCACTCTAATCGCTGACAACCATGCTAAATCGCAGTCATGAGTCCTTCTTTCTTCCTTTTCTCCTTTTTTTATTATCGCGTACCTATATTCTCCTTCTTGTTTGCTTTTCTTGTTCTCGTTGCGTAGGTTAAGTGTTTCATTTGTAACATATTTCGATAACTTTTGAATGGTGACATAGTTTGGTGAAAAGAGTAGCTTTGTGTTCAACAGAAGCTTGAAGGGCATATTAGGGGTGATTTTCGGTAGAAATTAGGGATGTGCAAGATTCTGATCGAAACGGGATCCTGAAAGTTTCAGGATTCCCAATATTTTCACGATTCTCGATACTTTTGAGAATTTCGAGAATCCAACGGCCATTTCGGTATTCATTTTCTTGAATACTTTTATGATTTTTGAAGATAAGGGAAAATCTAAAAATATAAAATCGAGACGAGATTTTTTTCCCGAACCCGGAATGCCAAACATTCTCGGGAATCTCGAATCTTTTTAGGATCCTGCATACCCCCAGTAGGAATACTTTAATATCCATTAATATTATTAAATCAAAGTTTCATTAAAGCGAAAATAATGCATGAAGCAAACGTAATTGAAACATAATCGCATATGAAAGTACGCTGAACCTCCGAAATTTTTTGACCATGGTCATTAAACATTTGTTCTATCGATTTCATATGAAACAAAAAAATGTTACATCGCAATACCAGCTACCACTAAAATTATAAGTTTTTTCTTTTTGATAAAAACCGTAAATAATAAAAAATAATAAAATTTAGATCTACTATGCCAGAATAATGTTTTACTTAACCTTTTAACGCTCAAATTTTTCTTTAATGTATCGACCAAAGTGACCAAATTTTATGGCACAAATTCATAATTTCAGGATATTGTAACACATTTCCTTCGATTTTAATGGTGTGCCACTAAAATAGAAAATGTTAAGAAAAAGATGCGATAGAAAGGTAAATTACTAATAAGGGTAGTGTACAGTTGTGCAAAAAAGTACAGTTCCAGCGAACACGTGACATTCACGGGTTTGTGCGTTAAAGGCGATGTATTCTAACTTTAAAATTTGATACGTAAACAATGTATAGTTGTCACTAACATATAACGTAATTGTAAATTATGTATATCGATTTATCTGGAATAATATATCTGGTATAAATAGATTTTAAATCGCAGGTTGCATATCTTGCAACGGAAGAACAAACACCGAGCAGTGGTACTGTTTTACAGTATCGATAATTAAAAAGATTCATAATTTTTAAATTACACTGCATCAAAACCGAGTTTTTAGAGTACTACATTAACCTTGTTACCATTTTCGAAATTTGTTTGATTTAATAATACTACTTGCTTCTTTAAATAAATTTTCTAACTTTTAGGAAAATAAATCTGCAAATACGAATTAAAAATTACAGGCACTGATAATAATGTCTTTATTTCTTACTTTTAATTGAAAAACTTTGAAAAATGGTTTGTAGCAGAGTTAATTAAAGATTCTCTGTGTCATGTTTTATAACTTTGACGTATCTTTTCAAAAACATTGCGTACTAAACAAATTCTAGAAAAATTAAACAAGAGTCATTTTATAAAATAAAACATTCTTCCGCAATCTTCGAAAAATTAGTTGCATACAGCTAATCGAATCAACAATGATTAACTTCCTTTCATCGATCTTGCCAACGCGTATTGCAATATCAGACCGAATAAGGGGTACATCAATCACTCTCTACGAAAGAGTAAAAAACAAGAAGAAAAAACAAAGCTACAATCATATCTAGTGCGAATCAAATCGCGGCCGCGTCGATTTTCCTCGGCTGTTGTCTCCTGTCGTTTTTTCCTTTTTTTCCATCTAGTATAACTATCAACCAGCTACAGCTAGTCGAAGATAAAGCTAAAAGAAAAAAACGCAACATAGACAACAAGGAAGCACATTGTACCTATATGTCATTTTGTAAGAATATCATGTTGAATCGCAGAATTGATATAACTCAAATTAATTATTTTTAACGAAAGTATTATGACATCGATTGTACTGAAAATGATAATAAATTTAATCTATGTACAATAATTTCAGAAGGTACATTTGCAATATGCACTTTGTAAGAAATTTTACAATTTTATATACTGTTAGATTGAACGAAAAGTTCTGCCGTTTTTTTTCTAAAGATAAAGGAATTAATTTGTTTAATTGAAGCTTTTATTAATTAATGTTTCCGCAAGTAATCGTAATTGATTTATCTTGTGCTTATTTTGATATATTTCTCCCTTTTTGAAGCTACTTCTAGAGCACACAAATGACACCTTTCTTAGTTACCACAAGCGATATTTAAATTACTCGTCAATAAGGTATCTGTTTAAGTTCAACGTATTCTACAATAATTATTTTTTTAACAATTTTAATCGGATGGTTAGTAACACAAATAAGCAAAATATAATATGATGGATACAAAATATCCCCCCCTCCTGGTGATGCGAGGATTAAAACAAAGACGTCTCAAAGAAAAAAAAAAAAAAAAAAAAAAATAGATTATGCAATTTTTAAGTAGGAATAATCGCGTTTTAGTGTTAAAACAAAGAAAAAACCATACACTAGTCAATAGATAGAGTAAGAGGAACAGAAGGCAGATGTGGAGGATACACAGATTGGAGAAAGACGACGAAAGAAGCTGCCTACAATCCTCGACACGGTAAATATACCAGGCGCACGTGCAGCCTTGCCGTAATTGAGCTACTACCGCCAATCTCCACTCGTCGGGGGCGGTTCTCCGTTGGTTAGGGGTTGGAGTGCGCTGCATAGGGACTGGCTGATAGCTGCCGTCTGGAGGAGGAAAGCCGAAGGGCGGTAGAACCTGGTCGAAAAAGCAGGCGGAATCTACGGGCGATCGCGGTGGTGGCGCGACGTCATCAGGACCGACTCACGGCGTTCAAATCACGGGCAATCGCGACGCACGTTGGTTACCCCTTTGACTCCGAGTATATCTCCGCTCTTCGATCGTCAATTAATCGTGCACCGTTGTCCAAAGCTTTGGAAATCTCGTTTACGGACGTTAACGCGGAAAGAACAATTGATTCAACACGGAAGACAAATTGAGAAATTGATAAGGAACGTGGTAGTTTAAAAATTGGAAAACTAATTTCATTTGAGGAGAGAGAGTTTGTGAATTTTGGAAATAAATATGTAGTTATTAGATCGATTGGTAATCCTGTGCTACCACAGCAACAAGTGACAGTTACTTTTAATAGATAAAATATTTAAATAAAAATATCGTGTAACTACTTAATGGTCCATTTTACGCGAAGCATTGTCACATTATTTTTATGAAACTATCTAGACACATCTATTGAAAATCTGTTAGCAAAAACTAGGAAATGTCTGGATATCCGTGCATCTATTAATAAAGCAAATCATTAGTATCCGGTTGAATTTGTGCGATGTATAGTTTGTACAGAGCTTGGTTCGGCGATAGTGTTACGGCAGACAACTATTCCCGACTTCAACAAACTTTATCGCCACCTGACACAGTGGTCAGAGTTGGAAATGAAGGAGAACATCAATTCGTCGCGCACAAGGGTGTCCTAGCTGCACATAGTGGCTATTTAAAGGCTCTGTTAACGAGTGCGGCAACGACACCTACTTCTGGTATTAACACGAACATTGGTTCTTGTGCAAATATGCCAGCCACAGCTATCGCGGTCACAACTACCAATTTTTCGGGACAATCAACGCGGCAACCGATCACGTCTGTATCGGTCTCGTCCGTTGGTAAATATTGTAAACTGTTCGTTTCTAGATATTCAACGCGAGTTACGAATCTCGTAAGTTTTTCTGGAAGTGACTGTACGTTAAATAAAATAAAGGGTGGAAATTGCAAGTGCGAGAAAAATGTATAATCGCCTTAACCGATCTTCGACAAAATACTTTCTATCCTTTTCGAATAAAACGATTTGAACTGCCAAACTTATATATAAAAATAATAAATATTAGGAGGCAGTAACTACCAAAATTTTCTCCTTTCTTTTCCCGGGAATTTAATGCGGTTTCTAAAGCTGGTTTTACCAGTTCTTTACAAGTTCAATAGTAGTATAATAAACTGAGAATACATCTACCTCGAAGAAAAATTCTTAGACAATATATCTACTACCTAAATTTCTCTCAATCTTTTATTAAAAACAATTTGAAATCACGTTTCATAAAACTGAGTGTCAAAAATCCTTTAAGTTCTGTCATCATTGTTAAACTATAAAAGGCACCATCAAAAATAATTTGCCTCAAACGAATGCCAAGCTTCTAAACGAAGGAATACTACATGTGTTGAACTATAAAAAAGCACATAAAACAAACTCTACTTTAAACTAAATACAAGTAAAATCATAAATTCTTTTTTTAAACGAAATACACATAAATTATATTGCAAACTAATTAGAAAATATTTTGTGTTCTGTTTTTTATAATCAAGAAAAGTAAGAATGGCAAATGACGGTAAAATGATACATTACTTCCAAAAAACGATCGCTTTACGCAACAATTTAACCCTCTATAACTAGAATTGTATTTCTTTTAAGAAGAAAAGAGTTAGAATTAGTATCAATCTTCATTTCAATCTAGAATCCAGGAATTAATAATTAGTTTTGCATTAATGCAATACTACAGAAATAAAATATGTTAGTACACGGATAAGCACAAGATTCAATTTAACAAATTCAGATATATGGAGATGTGACTTTTAAGTTACACAGTATTAGAGGATTAACACGTTGGCGACGGGACCGTAATTCGTATGTCTCGTTGTGAGGCAGCACTATTATTTGTACTTTCTTCCATCGGACGTACTAATAGATATATTTAGATGGCAATTATTCCAATTCAAGTTTACATACACCTCTAAATTTCAAATATTTAAAAAAGTACAGGAGTTTCGATCATTTTAACAATACATTTACAAAACTAATTGTCATAACTGTATTGACACTTTTTTTAGATATACGGATAGATATACTATAGATAGACTATAATATGTCCTAAAATATATAAATATTTGAAATTTAAAACCTGTATGTTAGCTTTTGTGATTGATTATAAAAATGATTAGATCCGTATGTATCACCAATGGCACAGGCCGCTCGATTGAACAATCGTGTATGTACCAGTATCAGTGGTACATCCCGGCGTGAACGTGTTAAACCAAGATCCACAGTTGCGATATCAATTTGTTCTAAAAGTATGCAGATAGAAAGTTAATACAATAAAAATATTATTTATTAATAAAATATGTGAAAGAAGTGTTTCCAACGTGTTAAACTGAATGCCAAAATACCTCACTTCCAGGTGGAGAAGCTTTCGCGCCATTATTAAATTACATGTACACCGGCCGACTGGAAGTGACACTGGACAATGTGTATAGCGTGTTATTGGCTACTCATTTATTGCATATGCCAGGGGCCTTGGAGCAATGCAGAGCCGCATTGCTTAGGCTAAGGGCTCCGCCGCCGTTACCGACACCCATTCCGGTACCAGCGGCCCCGCCGTCGACGTTGACGTCGACCTCGATGTCCACATCGACGTCGACGCCAGGCTCCGGAAGCATACTCAGACCAATACCAAATAGGTTAATGATAGATCCGAGCATGTGTTGGCCACCGACCACCCCGCTTTATCCACCGACCGCGCCAGTACCCACCTCCATTGGTATACCACATTTACCTCAACTGCAACCATCGGTGTTGATGCAGTCAACCGTTCCACTCAGCGTTCCCATCGTTCCAACCTCGAACGTACAAGAAACGCAAAGCTCGATGGCTTATAGGTTTGCATGTTTATCTTGCTTTTAATAGTTGTTGAGCAAATGTGGGATGATGCTCGTAGGGGATATTTAAAAAACGTTTTATTGTATTACTAGAGACTCAGATTAGTATTTGTGGGGAATGTAAGTTATAGAATGTTATTTTATGGCTAATATAAAATGTGAAGTGTAGAGAATTTTGTGGGAAAAATTTGTAGATTGATGTTAATGACAAATATAAATTGATATTAATTTTGAGAACTGAAATTAATTATTTCCGTAAATTGATATTTAGAAAATTTTAAATGTACACAATAGTATAAAGTTTGGTATGTAATGTGTCTTCATTTAACTCAGTATTTGAGAAATTAACGAGTACACAGCATCTCGATGTATATCGGAAATACGTTATAATTGGATTACAAATTGATTAACTAAATGAAAGCTTCTATTCAGTAATTGGATATATAACAATTAGATTTAATGATATAGTCAACAAATAATTAACATGAAGTAGCTTAGGTAAAATTTTTAACATCTTTTCGATCGTACATAAAAATTTTCAATATTTGATACGAAATAATCTAAGACATTGAATTTTAATTTTTAATTTCCAAGATTTGCTAAAATTATTTATCTTACTATTTCAAACTATTAATATTTACATTACTGATTTTAAAATTACAGCAAACTAATAAAATCCCTTAAACAATTAACAATTACATTATACTATTCTGTATTTAAAAAAAATACCAATAAGTGAAAGTACTATATCGGAGCTATTACGAATATTTTATGAATATCGAATTGAAATCGTTTTCCACAATCACTAAACCAATATAATCGTGCAAAATTTTCTCAACAGTGAAATTTCATCACCAAAATCATCAATCTTCCAAATCGATCGAAGCCGCAGTTTAAAAGTGGACATCAGACCAAAGTCTCCAGAAAACGTGTCATCCAAATCTCTCCCCTTCGTCACCGCTGCTGCAGCAGCATTCACCACATTCAACGCATCTAACGTGACCACTTCAACGAGAACACTATCACCCTGTCAATCAGTTTCACCCTCGCCATCAACAACTTCTCAATCCTCTATACCACCATGCCAGAGTAAGAAACCAACGGAACATCAGAGACAAACTGAAGAAAAACACGATTATGAGCGAGCAAATTCCAGTAATAACCATGCACAACGCCGATCCTCGCCTTTAACGTCTGCGGAAAATCCAAAAATGCCTAGTAATCGTGACAGAAACATTGAAACAACGTCTACTGCTGAGAACGATCGAGGAAGATCCTCGAAACGAAGAGGACGCGGTTCGAACAGTGGAAACGAAGGATCATCCAGTGTTTTATCAGTAGTTTACGACGTCGCTTGCTGCGACGGTCCAGTGAAATTCCATCGAGTATTAAACGAAAATTATTCATCAACAGCCTCGTGTGGATCCAGTTCCATACCACAATCGCGTTTACAAAGACCATGTTTCGAAACAGAAAATGCATCGAGCGAAAATGACGAAAATGGGGGGCCAGGAGCTGTTAGAACTTCCTGTGAACCGATTGAACCCGGAATGGATGCGGCTAACAGCGGCCGAAGTTATACTTGCGGATATTGCAGACACACATTTAAGTCTCAATATTGCTATAAAAAACATACTAAGAGACATTTACTACCGACTAGAATGAACGATTCAATTGGAACTAGACCACCGCAAGATACTGCTCGAAATAGAAGAGAAGTTCGATTGTTGGATCTGAATGTTCAATACTATCCATGCAAGATCTGTGGATGCAAGTTTCCCAGTTATTATTTTGTGCACAAGCACAGAAAATTGTGCCACGCAAATACGGAAGAGAGGACACAGTCTGATGAAGCTAATAGCACCGCGACGGAAGACCAGGAATCGACCACTTCGACAACGAATAACGAAAGACAATGAAAATGAAGATTCCTTGTGTTTTATAGAGGTAACTTAGAAATTTTGCTAAATATGTGAAAATAGAAATGGACATGAATAAATGAAATTAGATAATATTAACACATTAACAAGTAACATTTTTTTGCTAAATAACAATGTAAACTCTGCATTTTGTTAATGAAATTCGGAAATTGTGTTAAACAAGTGAAAACTGCAAATAGGAACAAATAGATGAAAGTAAATAATGTCATAATACATTAGTAATTAACATTATGTTAAGAACAAAATAGGTTTCTTATTTCTTGTAGAAGTAAATTGAAAATAATGTTAATAAGTTAATATAAGTAAATAATGTTAACGTTAGGAGTACCAACATTAATAGTTCAACATTTCATTAAATAGTAGAATATAAAAATGTATAAATTATAATAGGGTACAATTAAATTAAACTGTAGCAAATATCATTTGTAATTAATCATAATAAATATAAGTACAAAAATTAACTTCTTTATTTATCTAGTAATAGCAAATTTTGAAAACTTTATTTTAATTTCAAAATTGCCGATTGTTAATGTGTTAAACTATATTATTACGTAATAAGTAATAATTAATTATTTAATAATACTTTATCTATATACATATATGTAATTAATTGCATGATGTAATAACAACGTGTAAGGGAAAAAATAATTCATCATTTATAACGTTTGTTTCAGTATTTTCCAAAAATGAGGAAGTTGCAATAGGGACAACTATTATAGGATGAAGACACACTTGAAGTAATCGATATTCGAAATATTTACTACTATAACATATCTGAACTTGCAGCACGTTGCTACACTTTAGAAACTGATTATGCAAACAAGAAAAATTAGTAGCATTAAACTTTCATTAATTTAGTCGATAAATTATTTCGAAATCAAATAAAGCTATTATATGTTGTAAAATTGAAGTAATTAAAACATTAATATTAAACAGGAATGTTTCCCTATTTATTTTCTGTCAAGAGTAATAAATTCTCAACATTTCAGAGCAATATAAATAAAAACGTATTGATATTAGGTACAAAATAATTATAGATTAGAATGCATGTTATTGCATTATACACTGTAGCATCGAAAATTATTTCGATATAGTACATATTATGAAAAATATGTTACATTTTCGTGTTCTAATATAACTTCCTATAATCAAATATTGTTATACTATTCGTGTTACTGACGAAATAACATCAAACATCAATATTTTTATCCACAAAAACGTAATCAACTGTGCTTTATAATACCCCAATATATGTTTATGATTTCTATCAAACAAACTCTAATAACATAATTTAAATGTGTGTATATCGATAAACGTCATCTTCGCGGAATTCTAACAGTAATTATTAGATATTAGAAAACAAAAGCAAACAAACATGTACGAAATACGTTATCTCGTATTTTAGTAAAAGAATTAAACTCCGACTAATTAATTATTGCACTAATTCTATTTATATATTTTATCGTTATCTTTGTTAAACCATTATAAATCATTGTAGGATTCTATTCTAATCAATCAATTTCGATTTCCTTATATTGTTTAGATCTACATGACCCAATTACGGTTTTAGATAAGTACAAATTTTTTATATTGTATTTCTTTATACATATTACGGAATGTGTGATCGAATTTTTCACTAAATCTATCTAAAAAATATACGACCACAGTACAAGATTTTATGAACACGGTAGTTCTCAATAAACGCGAACTAAAAAATACTATCGTTAGTGCAAAGCAAATTAAAATAAAAAGCACGCTATTTCTTCAAACATACCACTGATTGTCAGATCTCTATTACGAATTTTATGAAATAAAAAGGGAACAACATGTGCCGTTATCAAATGCATAAAAGATAAAATCACTGATTTCTATAATATTTGTAGAGAAATAGCGACGATATATAGTATATTGTAGAAGCTAAGCAAAGTAAACAAGTAAGATTTGTTCAGTAAAACTTACCGATGGTGTCCATCGATTGGGCTTCCTCATCGCTGGTTTCCATAGGGGTAGCATGATTATCTTTTTTCTTTTCCTTTATCCTGCTCGCGGGCATCACGGTGCCACCACCGACGTTATTTGTTGTCTCCCTGTAACCGGGATTCTTTCTGTTAGAATTTTTGAAATCTGACTGTATCACCGTAGCGTTCGTCATGTTCGCGTTCGACGTCGATGAGGTCGACAAAGTATTCTTCCTGTCCATCCTACATATAACAATGACCAAACAGGAGGAATCCTGTTAGTTTTTTTAATACAACATTGAATTCTTCTTTTTGCAATTCAATTACATTAAATTTTTCAGTTTAATTAAAACTTCCATCCACAATTTTCTACGATTACTCAAATTTTAATATTTCTAATAACCATATAAAAAAAGGAAGGAAGGGAGGGAGGGATATATTAAATTCCTCCTCACTTTGTTAAAAGTTCTTTCGTACGATTAAAAAAGAATGTTTACTCAGATATAAAAATTATGAAATTATTCACATCTAGTTCATAATTGTGGAAGTAATAAATGTGTAGAAAAAAGTTAATACTTTTCTTGATCGTTTTTTTTAATTATTCAACTTAATTGTGAAAATGGATTCTTTTAGAGAGGAAAGACTCGAACTATATTTGCCGTTCAAAAATATGACTATTCCAATCGTCTTTTTATTACTATTTTTTTGTATAAAATTAAGTTTACAAAAATTATTTCATTAAATATTACTATACTAGGTAGATACTACTTTCATATTATTTTAACGTGAAGTGATTCGTGTTTCCTAGAATGTTCAATGTTATTTTAAACGATGTGAAAATCGTCAGAAAAGTAATAACATATCGCGATTGATTTAGTTGAGAATTTTTTATCACGAAATAAAACATTCAAAAATTGTTTTGTACTTCGTATAAAAATGTAAGTAATTTAACATAATTGATTAAAAAAACATTAATATAAGATTATTTAACATGAAAGTATTTAGCAAATTTGAAACAAAAATGCATTAATTGGATAAAAAATAAATCAGAAATATTTTCCTATCACATTTAATTGTAATTGATTATCCAATTATCGCGTCCTTTCCTATAATAAAGTCAAACAAATATTCACCCAGACATCATGAATTCAATGCAAGAGAATTAATAAAATACTCTACATATCATTTCTAAACAAACGAGGGAAGTCAACATTCCAGGGGTTCGCGCTGTTCAAAATCAGATTTTCAACGATCGATTCAATTTCGATGATGAATGCCTACGTAAACATTATCCACTAACCAGTAACCATTGATTAGCATTACAATCTGCTAATAACTACCCCGCCTTCCCCCTCAAACCTCCATTTTACTACCATCTTCTATATCCCCCTAACCATTCCAGCTCATCCCTGTCATCCTTCCTACCATCCTATCTGCGTTTCAACGATTTATTTTTCTCATTTGTGAATCATGATGACTATCAGAATTGTTATCGCAACTTCCATTGTCATTATTAAATTAACTTTTATCGATAAAAATTTTGCTATAAAAAAACTGATGAAAAGAACTGGAAATTATGAGAGAAAATTGTTATCGATCACTTAAGTTAATTAAACCGTAGAAAAAATATGTTTAAATTGTTTTTGCATATGATTAATTTTTCTATATTCGTTATGATTATTAAAGAAATGTTTGTTTGTGAAAGTCAATAAGAAACATTTTTTTACACGCTTTAAAGTGTATAAAATTGCCTGAGATACACGTACAAAATGTTATAGAAAAATATCAAAATATTTTTTCTCAAAATTTTGTTGAAACTTTTCGCTTAATGATTATCATAAAGAAACAAACACAAAGGTATGTAAGAAATCGTAAGTATTTCTAAAACTCTTGTCAAGTGCAATTAATATCAAAACAATTAAGACGGTAAATACATCATGTAACAAAGCTATAATAATACTATACTGACACTAAAAAATATACTTTTCTAAATATTTATGTAACGAGAGTTATTAATTGCAACTTTTTATAGATTTAAATGATTCTTTATCATCATGCCTAGTTAAATGTAACTTAAAAATATTAATATGTTGAAAAAAAGAATCCGATGTTTTCACTCACTAAAAAGCTATTTTTTATCATGCATAATATTTTTTAAAATCATATAATCCTTGGATAAAATATTCCTACACACTACTTCAGATTTATCCTAAACATGACTTTTATTACATTTTTTAATCAATTTGCAGTACTTTTTCTTAATGCGAATCGTTGTTGCATAAGTGGCATGATATGCAATGAACTTTATACACTGATTTATGTGAACTTTCAACGTAATTTCATGAAATTTAAAAATCAAGTCTTAATAGTTCTCTGAATTTTTTAATCTAAATGCATATAAATATCACGTATCATGTAAAGTATTATATAAAAGTAGCTTTATAAGTGAAAAACGAACTGATATAATTTCGAAATGTATCTATAATTATACAAATTATCAGAAAATTATTAAAACGCAAGTAGTTTAAGAAAATCTAAAAAATGAAGCTATAAAGGTAGAATGACCGATATATGACAAAAATAAAAATAGCAAATATAATTGAACTGTGACGATTCTTGATATAAATGTAAGTTACTAAAATAAGCAACTAAAACATAAAAAATTATGACTGTAATTTATGTGCTATGTTAGCCACTGTTATGGTTATGAGGAAACTTTCTTTTGTTTAAAATTAACATCGTAAATTTAATATTAGCTTCTTGGCACGCGTGAGATGATTTATCAAAGCAGTATACTAGTTTATAGGTACACGCTACATGTAACGCATACATTCTAAAAATTACCTGCATAGATCCGGTAAACTTGAAACACGAATAGCCTAAGCATAAGCTAATATTTATGATATAATTTTGGTTGTTATAAATTGTCGGTATCACTCTAAAAATAGACTAAAATATTAATACAAATCAATTTAGGAATGAGATATGCGTTTTCCAACAACTACTATGGTAAAAAAATATCTATGATATTCTTTTATCAGCAATTTCTTTCATATGCTGAAATACTAAAATCTAATAGCTATGAATTACAGTTAAGATTGCATTCATCAACTTTCAACAAATATATAGAAGATTCGCAATAAAGTGTTACGAGATGATTTTTCCTGTACTACTGCAGATATCGATTTGAAATTTTTATGTGTTAGATACGTGATGAGTAACCTTTGTTTTTTTAGTGGGCCAAAATTTAACATTCCATTGAGAGACTAATTCAGTGTTTTTGCATTAAATTAACCAACTCAAAAAACCTCCATCGTATTTCAAAATGGAAGTTTTTCAATTGGCCTGTAAAAACAAAACAGTCATCTAAGATTCAATAAGATTCAATATCATTAAAATTGTGTTTAATTTTTGCATAAATAAGCGTTGAATTTGGTGGAAAAGGGTACCGAATTAACTCCTACATCTAATATATTAATAAAAAAAATGTTAATTGAGGCAATCAAATTTGTTATTTCGGATATAAATTATTATCACTTTTACATTTCAGCTAAATGAATGCAACATTTTGGTGGGCCGTAGATAAGTAGTTGAAGGACTGCGAGTCGCCCGTCATTATGTTAAATAATTTAGGAAAGCTAACAATTTTGAGTATAAGAAATTTTGGGGCTGTGTTTCGTGAGCGTAGAGAGGGTTCCACCCCCATTTTTTTTGTTAATGGAATAGCATATCAATTTTTCTTTATGTAGATGATTGTTATCAAACCCAACAACTTTTATTTAAAACTTTTTTTTATTCTACATAATTAAGAAGTTCTAGTGTATAATACCAGCCTTTAACACCAATTTTCGAAACACTCTCTGCAGTTTTTCTTAACAGTTTCTATAGAACTATCTCATGCAATTGACTTATGCCACTTATCAGAAACACGCACAACTACATCCTAAAGACAATTCTCAGAATTACTATATCAAAATTCGAGCATACTCTAATTGCAATTCGATATTTAAAATTAATTCACGCCATATCGTTTCCCTTCAGTCATAAAGTTTTTCATATATATAAACTACGAACATCAGTCAGTTTGATCAAATGTAACCAATGTTTAACCCAATGGCTGTTAAATATTTTCGATATATGATTATCTTTCGATCCACCCCAATATTACTCTCAAGACAAATATTTTTTACTCTAACTATGCAGCTGCACAGAATAAAAAAAATATTTCAAATAAAAGTTGTTAGGTTTAATAACAACTATCCGAATGAAGAAAAATTAAGATATCATTCCATTTAGAAAGATCGGCAGTGGCACAAAAATTTAAAGTCGATAGTTGCAGTAATTTCGGAAAAAGCACCTTTTAATACTTTATTATGAACACAATATATAAACTTAAATATAAACAATTTTGCCAAAAGTAGATAATTATTATATCAAAATTTGTTTACTTTAATTGAGTTCTCCCTACACAAATACTACTAATTAAATATTCTATAAGATAAACTGAATGCATTTATTGAAATCAGATTGAAAATAATAGATGAAGCAAATATGTATAGTATGAATGTTGCTATTTTCTAAGCTTGTGTAATTTAACACATTTTCTACCACATAGATCAGAAGTAGTAATTACTAATCAGTGTAAACCTTCTATTAGACAAATAAAGTTTCTCTATGTATTCTAGTGTAAATTTTTTACACGTTTAAACCCCTACAAAGGATGCACTTTTCTCTAGTTAAGAATGTGTTAAGCGACCTATTTTATAAACTACTAAAGAATTTGTTTATAAACTACTTTTGATATCCGCCACCTTTCAGCCTTAACCACTATTTTCTATGTAACTATATAAACATATTCATAAAAAAGATATGTTACGTACATTACTTTGACGTCCTTTCCTGGCATTGGCTCGGGACTTGTTTGCGGCTCTTCTTTCACTTCCACTTTAATAAGATGCTGTTCCTTCGGCTCTATTTTAATTTCTTTGTTTTCTTTAATCGTTTCCCTGTTATCCTTCGTGTTTGTTACTGTCGACGACGTCGTGGCAGACGACGTCGTGGTACACAACGCGGATGTCGTTGTAGCTGTCGTTGATGCTATTACAGAGTCTGTCGTTAAACATATACTCGACGTTGATGAACTTAAGGGAGTCGTTGAAGTGGTCACTATTGTTGTCACAACAGTCGTCGATATACTCGACGTAGTGGTAGCTGTCGTCGTCGTTGTGGTTGATGTTGCCACCGAATTGTTTTGAGGATTCTCTTGTGTTTTCTGCTGTTGCTCACGTTGCAACCTTGTCGTAACACCCGTAGTTAAAATGTCTAAGGTTCCAATACTTGAACTGGTATTATTTACCTGAAACAAATGAATAAAATCAAATCAATACACACATGGCCTTCCATTTTAGTATTTGTAGTAGAATTTGCTAATAAATTAATAGTACGATCGACTAAGCACAGGAAAGACCACTAATTTATGGGAAACATCATAAATTTTAAATTATCGATCGTGTAAAAAGGCATAGATTCTTTACGCCGCTTACGATTTAGAGTGGTTATTTTAAGAATTATATTTAATCCAATCATTAAAAGTTGATAAACTTAATCCACTATAATGCCATGCGACTTAAGAGTTATATATGCATACATTTAAATTTATTGAATTTTACCTTATTTGCATAATAATATATAATTCCATTTTTTTTCTTTGTCGTAGTATTGATGTCAGCCACTTATACAGTAATTATTAATTATTGCTTTTCACGTTGAAATTAAAATTTTGACTAATTCTAATTTCTTTCATTGTAAAAGTAAATAAAAAAAAAATAAGTATGAAAATACGCATTATTATAGATCTGGATTTTAGTCATCAATTATGTCAGAAACAATTAATATTTAGTTATAATTTCCATAATTTTTAAAGTTCTGTTGTCTTATTGTAGTCTACACTAGTAACATCGCATATGACACTAAAATGGTAAAGAACCAGGTAATCCCCGCATGATTCTATATGAGAATGAATAGTCTGTTCTATGCTTAGTCAATGATAGTACACTTGAATCACCGTATGTGTGATCTCTGTTTCCGCAATTATTTTTGCCATCGATTTTGTTTAATAAACTAAGATACTTTTTAAAAAAATAAATATAGTAATGTATTTAAACTATATATATGTACGAAATATTTTTCATTGTTTCATTGTCCGAGGATTGAATTCAAACATCAGAATAATAACATTTAACGTATTATTTTTTGATATTCATAATATCCTCATATGGCTAATTTATCGATGAAATTCTATTTAAAAACAGTTTATACATAGACTTCGCTGTTATCTACGATTTCAAATATTCGAGGAGGGATTTCGATACTTATTAACATAGTGGCTAAAATAAGCCACTATCGTGTTTTAACGTTATTTTTCATACAAATAGGTTTTAAAGAAAACAAAAAGGACATGACTTCAAATCCAAAATACTGTATGTAATATAATTTTTCATATTGTACTTCTGCATTAAGCACTTACGTAAAATTCACATTGAGAACAGTAAATGTAATTTTTTATTTTTAGCTCTTTAACATTAGGTTTACGGGCACCCGTTATATAATTTGACAGGTTTTCGGAGAATTGTTATACTGCATATAAATATTCGAAATTAGAAAGTTGAAGGGGAAGGAAATGAAGTAGAATACATAGTCATATCATTATATCAATTAAAGTCAACATAGATTATTGAAAAATAATATTTATGATCTCTTCATCTTGAAGCATAAAATCTGAAATCTATCAAATTGACGGATTCCGTAAATAAAATGTTAAAAATAATCAGAATGAGAAAAGAATGCATAATTAAAACCTATCAAGTGTAATTAATATACATAAAGGAAATTGAATTTTTATATTAAAGATTTTTGCGTACAAATATTCTTAAATCTGAACCGAGAAGAATGTACTTGTAAGTAGACTTACTTTATTATTAGGATTGTTTCGAGAACTACGTGTTCGTTGCCGCGACTTTCGCAAGAGTTGCTTATAATTTTCTGCTTTTTTAGTGAGGTAGTAATGATGCACACAATCTGGAACGGACTTATGTTCTAAAGATTGAGCTATCGTTCCAAAGTTCTTATGATGTTGTAAATATTTTTCCTTAAACAATTCATGCTCCACAGAACTCCATACGTTGATTAACTTTCGTTCACTATGAAGAGCCTCTAATTCTTCCGGCTGAAGAAGACCATTTCGATTTTGAAATGCGATACGTCTCTGTTTTGTATCCAACAATAAAGGAGGTATTACGGCGTAAGAACGCATCTTTTTATCTTCCATCTGTAAAATAATTTAATGAATAATTATTAAGATACATTAAATTCTTCAAACGAGCTGTCGTTTAATGTAACATTTATACAATTAAAATTGTTTAAAATTTAGTAACTCTTCTTATGTATCTTTTATTTTTATGTAGAATTGCCAATTTTGTTTGACAATATAATATTATAGAATATTGTAGGAACACAATTTTATACTTTAAATTTATCAGTTTGAAATTTTTTTTTAAAACAAGGTACATATTATTTCACTAAAAAATAAGTTAATTGCGTAACTAAGAAAAAAAAAATCTAGTCTACTCTATTTCAAAATCTGCCTATAATAACTTTTACTATAACAAACACCCACAATCTCTTGCAACAAGAAAACAATTCTTAAAGTAAATATGTTACTTTAATAACTCGCAATGATTACCATGTACCATCTTTTTAAATCAATGTTTATTGTGCATGACAGCTGATCAACTTTAGGATAACAACAGTTTCTTTTTAGCTTTTCTTTTAACCCTTGTAATAATAACCTCTATGAACTTTGCCTTCGTCTCCTTTTGTCAATCCATCATATAATTAGTTTTGTAATATTATAAAGGTCGATATTATCGCAATAACGTAATAACATACCTCTTGCTCTTGAAGGCCATCCATAATTTCCTCTAGATCAGCTTCACTCTTGATACGAGCACCAACTCTATTAAAGCGTTCCTTGTCTTCCCTTTGTTTTCGCAACTCTGGAAATACTTTCTCGAAGAATTCTCGATTCTTCGCTTCCTTCGACTTCCTTTTTTGTGTTGCTTCCAATCGCTCTACTTTACGATGCCACTCCTGTACCAAAATAGCGTACGTTTGTGACTGTTGTCGATGAAGAGATGCGCGTTCAGCGTGTTCTCGTCGAAGCCTCGCAATAAGCCTTGCTCTCATACACGTTTGATGTTTTGTACGATTTTCTTGATACACACTTGTATCTGACGGCTGATTATACAAAGGTAGTTCCACTTTTGGACCCAGCCTCTCTAGGAGTCTATGAGCTTCTTCAGCTTTCCTCTGTAATTAAAATTTCATTTCAATCATGAAAAATTCGTTCTATATGTATGTATGTATAAGAATTATAAATAATTTTCTATGTAGAAAACACTAATTTTTATAAGAAATTAATGAAATGACTTATTTTTCCCAATTAACACATTATTACATTCGATTCCGACCGCGACGAATGAATTTTCAAAATAGACAGCATGTATTTCTTCAACCAAATGACTATTATACTAAAATTACTGCAATAGCTTTTTCTGTATTTTTATCATTGTTGAACCTTTCTCTAAATTATTTATAACGCGTCCTCTTTCCCTAATGTACAGAACAAGTATTAATCATCAAACACGAAATGAATGAAACCGCCACATGGCGTCATCCGGGAGGAATGTATTAATTTAATACAATGTAGAATCTATGCTACAATATAGATTAACACAAATGTAAAATTTACACAGCGACCTTACCCTATTTTCAGCATAAATTTTTTGTGCCAAAGACTGATGCTTTGGTTGCTGAGATTGTTCTTCAACCTGCCGTTTAAGTCCACTAGCTTCCAGAGGCTTGTTCGCCGTCTCTTCTAGTTCCTTTAACTTTTTCCGAAGCTTATTTATCTGAGATTCCCTTTTTGCAATCTCCCTATCAACCTTGGCGATTTGCTGCAGAAGATCATCCTTAGTGCTCCTGAACTGTGCATCTTCTTGCGGATTCGGTTCCGGAAGCGTGGGTGAGATCGCTTCAGTTTGCGGCGTATACGCTCCTGTTGTTGACTGTTCATGACAGAAATACTTCATATATCACAATGGACTACCATGTGTCATAATTATTAATGACTGAATACTTTTTTCAGTATAAATACACAAGCACGCATTAAAATATGCGATATCTTCACTTTAGCTATATACACACGCAATTATTTCTCAAACCTTTGGAAATATAACAATTAACTGACCCAGAAATGTAGAAGGATCAAGTATCTGCTTTCAGTTGTATTAAATTGCACTTTTAAATTGAATTTACTTTATGATGCATTGCAAAACAGATTTCAAAAAGCAAAATACAATTTCTGTTATCTATTTACCATACATTTCAATGAATAACAGTAGGTATATGTGAAATACATGATTAAATAATATTTCGTGTTGATAACGCATCGAGAACTAATTGTATGTATTTATTTACATCGAATTTTTCAAACAAAAATATGAAGAACCTTGATAGATTATTTTGAAAAGTATTTTGAATAAAAAGAACAATACCGTATAAATATAAATGGACGATTATTTTGATTATAGTCGATCTACAAGCTTCATTATTAACTTTTATCTTATTCAAAATGTACCCTTCAAGTTCCTACATAATAATTGAACCGACGATTGAACAAATCATATATATTACAAAATACTGCTATTTTAATATGTATTTCATTAATGATTTTTTAATACAATTTAACATGGATATTATAAGCAGTTTTACGAATATTTCAAACCAAAGAAATCAAGTTCAACAATGCTCAATATTTATATGAATACTTGGTACTACCTTTTTCTGCTTTAATTTCAGAAAGATGGTGTTCTATTGTTCCCCTGTAACAGCACCATTTCAACTTACTGAAAACGATCTTCAACCTTTGAAAAGTTTAAAATGATTTTATCCGAGAAATTCTTTATAACCAATATAATAATTGAAATGATGGAATCTGTATTACTATAGTAATATCAACTATCAATACCAAATTCTTACAAATAAGGGGTACTGCTTATAGGTATAAAAGATGACAGTCACCGAGTTAAACAGTCGCACCTATATAAATAACAATAGAACTCATATTTATACATTGCTTCTTTTCTCAAAGCTGTCTCCCAAATAATCTGTCGGATGTCAAGGATTTTCATGTTCACATTGAATCATGTCGTATATCCACATATGCATTCGTCTACCTAACATAGGCACTAGGGGTGTGCAAGATCCCGAAAAATGTTCGGGATCCTGGATTCGAGAAAAAAAATTCTCTTTTCGTCTTGATATTATATTATCGGATTCTTCCCCATCTCCAAAAATCATGAAAATATTAAAAAAAACGAATACCGAAATGGCCTTTAGAATCTCGAAATTCTTGGAAGTATCAAGAATCCTGAAAATGTCGAGAATCACGGATATTTTCGAGAATCCCGAAACTTTCGGGATCCCGTCCCGATCTCGAGAAAAATTCCCGTTCCGATCGGGATCCTGCACACCCCTAATAGGTACATTACCCACCCTAGTGTCTATCCTAAGTGGCTGTTGTAACTGTACCACGTGTTCTTGCTTAATACACGGGTCAGCGGGTGACAAACTCTGACAACGAGATTGCGACTGGGACTGCAATTGAACCGGGGGCGGTTGACTGAGGCGTATCTTCTTGAAGGGCGGCGCCTCCTGGAGATTGGCCATCTCAACGGCTGTACGGCTGCAATACTGATCCGGCTGGACGGGCATCAGGCCTATTCGTGGATTTCTTGCACTAGACACATGCTGATAGTCTGATGCTGTCGGTGAAGGTGTCGGCGTCACCGAAGCAGGTGGTAAAAGAGATATCCTCGGTCTGTCTCCTCTTCCACCGGCCATACCACTACTTATACCGCTATTGGCCGCATATTCGGCTGTAACTACTCCTACACCGACTCCCATCTGCGATAGAGGACTGCTGCTCACGCTGATGGCGATCCTCTCATTCACCTGAAAACACTATCATTAAAATCTATCCCTTCTTTCTACATTAGTTTTATTTATCTCTCTTTGTTTTATTTTTGTCTCTTTCTCATTTTCTTTTGGATAGGTTCATGTATTTTTATGTTTTTTTTCTTCGCGCGTTTTATTCAGCTTATCTTGCCTAACCTTCTCAGCACGAACCTATTTCAAGAAAATCGATGACCCGGTTCAAGAGGGCAGACGGTAGACTATCGATATACCTACAACACCATCATACGTTCCTTGCACTCGTATTATGACTAAACTCCGCTTTTAGTCGCTCTATCTTTCTTTCTTTCTCCCTCTACTGCTATTTGCCCCGCTTACAACCCGCCTTGCGATCATAATCTTGCAACCAAATAGATAATATGTATGACATTGTGCTAAGACCGTTTATCTAATTCTACCTATATGCATGTATCAGTATCGTTCATCTTAATACAGGTGACTGATATGACCAGTAATGATTAAATATAGAGTTGAAAATCATAAGTCACTGTTTTTTAATAAGAACATATTTGAATGTACAATTTCGTTTTTTTTCTTCATGAAAGATAAATAACTAAAAATGTATAATGACACGAGATTAATAGATAATAGATCGTACAATGGACCGTTTTAATTCCTTCGCTAACAGAAACTCGTGATGGTGGCTCTATGTGAAGCAACTTACACATTATTATATCGCTTTTCACGCTGAACCACCGCCTCTTGTTTAAGAGAGGACCCGAGCAACTTAGGCACCCCTCAAAGCAACTTAGTGTACATACAGTTACTCGAATTAATATTCGGACACCACTTGCAACGAAATTTATTAAACACGGAAGATGTGATTTTAATGAAAGTTCACATAGTTGTAGAACGTAATGGACTGTATATGGAGCAATTTTTTTGTCGGTAGGAAATCCCTTTGAAAGGTCGAAATCAGATCCCTAAAATGTCAGCATATTTTCATTTTTTAAATGCTACTTTGCCTGGGATTTTTTTTTCACGAAGGTGATAGAGCATTCAAAACTGAATATTTTTTGTACGAAAAGTTTTGCTCTCTCTCGCACCATTACAAAGGTACAGAGAAAATAAAAGACGTCGTGAGCACCTTAAATTAGGAAACCAGGAGAAATCAGTCCTTTTAATGCGATTTGGTCTTCGGTTTTTTAAAAATAACTTCGTAACGATGCGAAAGAGAGCAAAACTTTTCGTACAAAAAATGTCCAGTTTTTAATGCTCTATCATCTTGGTGCAAAAAAAGTTCCAGGCAAAGTAGCATTTAAAAAATGAAAACTTGCTGGCATTGTAGGGATCTGATTTCGACACCTCAAAGGGATTTTCTACCGACAAAAAACGTGCTCCATATACAGGTCCATTACGCTCTACAACTGTGTGAACTTTCATTAAAATCGCGCCTTCCGTGTTTAATAAATTTCGTTGTAAGTGGTGTCCAAATATTAATTCGAGTAACTGTATGTTACTATAAGTACTTTCATGAACCCATTATGGCTATTTTAAATATTATGGCGTATAATCATGTATTGTTATTACATATTGTTTGTTGAAGTTTCAAAACATTAATATTTTTTTATATGATAGCTGACGAGAAATGGCCCTTACTGTCCCACTTCGATTCTTCGATTTTAATGGCTTTTTGTACGATGGTTCCGAAGCACACTGGTTCCAAAAAATATTAGGTACAGAAACTCGATAATTTTAAAGATATTAATGATTACAGTTATGTATTTTCGAGATATACTACGAACATAAAATAAAATCATTACACAAAATGAGGAGATTATTTAACTAATAAATTGGAGATTTTAGAGATCAACAGTATTCTTCGTAACACATTAATTTCAAATATATGATATGCAATGATATGCAGTTATTGTTATCCTTATTATTTGTGGTTTTACTAATTATTATCACTACCACAAAAAATTTTAAAATAAAGAATAAATATTTCTAAATACACAAATATTTTACTTTGCCAATACAATTTCAAAAATGTTGACTTACATTTATAGTACATCTCGAAAGTACGTAAATATTATTTCTTTATCTTTAACATTATCAATTGTCTACGTCTGATATTTCGTATGCATTTCAAGAAGCTTGTACTTCATCATCTTGCAAAAACCTGTTAAAATCGATGTTGAAAAATTAAGATTTACTATATAAAAAATACATTTTCCAACATGTGCATCTAACACTCTGACGAAATTTAAAATCGTTAAAGTTATATGAAACAATATCAAGAAAAAAAATACTAACAAAACTTCTAGTCATAATCTTATTAATTGCCCAGATTTCGATATTGCGAGAAAATTAATTCAAAACCATTCAACAATCGCGACAAAGGATATATTATATTCCTAGGCAGAAGGAAAAAGAGGGAGAGCTAATGGTGGGGTGAAAGTCAAGGGCAGAGTGGTGGCAATATATACATATGCGCATTTCGTGTAACGCGTTGCAAACATTCGATCAGTCGCAGAAGATTATTCTACTACAACAACATATACCTTGTATTGTTTGTAAATATGCGTCATATACAGGGTGTTAAAAAAATGTAGAACATTTTTGGAAGGTATATTGTACATACTGAGACGCATATGATCATCATGTACAATAATGTTGACTGAGGCTTATTTTTCAAATTACAAGGAATTTAATTCTCGATAAAATACGCGACAGAGCCACCTGTAGAAAGACAACGCGACGAGGTTACTAACCCACTGAAAGGGCCACTTAAGCCACCCACTTTAAGAATTCGGTAGCGTATCTTGATGTTCCCTGCCAAATAGAGCTCTTTAACAATTTTCAAAATGACATAACCGATTATCTAGTTCGACTACCGAAATTTGACTATCGTGCAGCATGCGTAAAACCATGGAATTACTATAAGAATTACCTTTTACTGCTATTTATTGTACAAAGATAATCTTATCGAATAGACAGGTTGCATATGATACAACGATTCACTCAGTTTTTAATGAAATGCCATAAGATTACCTTGCAACACCAAGAGCAGAATTTGCTACCTATTGTATGACGTAAGCCTTTGTTGAATAACAAATTACATTAATATTTGTTTGGACAATAAAAAGCATTAAAAAGGTTAAGTTTTATAGGAGTTTTTGTGGCTTTACGCGTGCTGTATGACAATAAGATTTCGACTAACAAACGGTATAGTCAATCATGTCGTACTAAGAATTTTTCGTTAAGGTGCTCTACTTGGCAAGGGACATTAAGATACGTTACCGAATTCTTATTAAAGTAAGTAGCCTAAGTGGCCCTGTGATTAGGTCATTAACTTCAATGGGTTGTCCTTCAATGCACAAGCGTCTCTATCGTGTATTTTACTGAATCTTAAATTCCTTATAACTTAAAAATTATCCCAATATATATAATCTATCCTCCGAAAATGTCCCATATGTTTTAATACCCTGTATATGTATTAACCTACATATTTTCATTCGTTTTTACTTGTAATGTAGTCATTATGGTCTCCGTTTAATTCGTTAAAACAATCAAAATTCACTGATAATTTTTTTACGAGAGGCACACAACAAAATATTATGTTGTTCGTAATTTTCGTAGAGATGTTTTAGAAACACTCAAAGGTAATATGTGCACATTAATTTAAAAAGTAATCCCCTTCCAATTCACCCAGTACACAACAATAATGAATAT
The DNA here is from genome assembly GCA_028830335.1 of Eucera pruinosa. Taxonomy (NCBI): domain Eukaryota; kingdom Metazoa; phylum Arthropoda; class Insecta; order Hymenoptera; family Apidae; genus Eucera; species Eucera pruinosa. The sequence goes on from JAMYCR010000001.1 coordinate 18,745,705, forward strand.
TTAATTTATATATCTTGTATACGGGTAAAAATTCATTAGTGTACAAATTATGATTACAGGTAAGGGAATACAAACAAGTGAATATAAAATAAAATAGAAATTTAAAGATGATACAACATGAAGAAAGATAAGGTTCGAAATAATATAAATGTTTGCATTTACAGTTTATATAACTGGTTCCCAAAAATAGAGAGTGGAATGCCAAACAATTCGAGCCTAACGGAAATGTTATTAACTGTCGAGTAAAACTTGTTTACCAGGCCAGTAAAAAGAAATCACGAATCTTTGCGACGCTCTAGTAGGAAGATACGAAGTTTTCTCAAATCTCTCGATGGGGCATGAAAATGAACTTATTATTAAAAGTGCTACGAATTTTCCAAACAAGCCAATAGTAGAAACGGACATGGCGATTTATCGTGAGATAAATCGAAGAGGAAAATACCTACATTCGTGGTGGCAATGCGATACGCATCTCTCGCAGCATAAGCAGTTCCGGAAAGCGATGGTGGTGGCGTTTGACTAACTGTAGATGGATTGGCAGGTGCGGTCGCGGGTACTGGAACTGGTACAGGAGTCGATGCCGATGATGCCGAAGTGACCATCGTCGGTACAACCGGTACCGACGCCGACGTCGGCGTCGACGGATACGGATGAATGTACCGCAGGCTACTAGCCATCGGCACAGCAACGTACCCTCCTGGTGCACCACCCACTGTACCGCTGTTCCCGCCACTGTTGCTCCCTGCACCGGCACTATTACTGGTACCGCTGCTGTTCCCACTTCCGGCTGGTGCAACATTTCCTACGGCTCCGGCACCAGCTCCAGCCCCAACGACTCCAGTTCCGCTGTTCGTGCCACCGGCATTGTTAACACCACCGCCTCCACCGCCGCTACCGCCACCGCCTCCGCCGATTGAAGGACCTCCACCACTTCCACTTCCGGCTGTTCCCGCTGCCGCCGCTGAAGATGCTACCGCGCCACCCTGCACGTACGTTACTCCTGCTCCTATCGTTCTTGGAGACACAGGGCTGCTGCTCTTGATGTTTGCGTAACTTTGCGCTGGCCTGCAAAACAATCGAAGCGTGTTATTCTGACACCAATCAAGGAAATCAAACTTTGTACATGGGCACAAACGAGATACAGGATAGAACTGTCATCCAATGTATTTTCTTGCCACACACGGGGGTTACCCAATAGCAATTAAAAAATCATTGTGATTGTGACTCTTATATTATAAAATACATGTGTACACGAACACTTGTGAAATAATGATAAAGAGATGAGGAAAGGTCATATTAACGAAGAACTTCAATATACGGCATGTCTCGATAAAATTGTTACAACCTATTTTAACAATAAATTTATGAAACACTTCAATTTGACGGATTTTTAATTTTATATATTAATTTATTTATCCTAATATAGGTTTATAAAGATTTATCCTTAATGTTATAAAAATCATAAACATTGTTTTCTAGCAATTTATGTTGACTTTGATTAATGCAATGATAGGAATACATATCATAATTCATTCCTTCCCTTCCCGACTTTTTAATTTCAAGTATTTATGTACGTATAGGTACCTATTTTTCAGGAAACCTATAAAGGTATATTATCATTGTTCGAAAATCTAGTGTTAAATGGAACAAAAATGCACGTAGGATGTAATTCTGTGAATCTATAAATACACACACTTGTTTGTTATAATATAAGAGGCAAACCGGTATGCGTTGACAATCAAATGGACAATAGTATATAGATTTAATAGAACTATACTAAATCTGCTGCAGCGAAAAGTTTTTATCGGTAAACCCAGAATGCTACACTGGACAAGTATGCTATAATGAAAACAATGAACCAATTATTTGTTGGTCCCAGAGTATTTATACCTGTCACGAGAATTTTACAATAAAAGATATTTTTCATTATATGTATGCTTCTAACTACGCATAACCTAAAAGAATTTTTTAAGCAAAAAAACAATTAATTTCAGTCGGTCAATCGAAATCCTACAATAACTTTTATACCGGACGTAAAGAAGAGTTCTAAAAAGATACTGTAACCTCTGATTAAAGACCATATTTTAACAGTGAATTTAAAAAAAAGTTGTTGGTCTCTGCGATACTCTCTGAAAAAACTTCTTGTAACACTTCTTGTACAACATCTTGTGTATACAAAAAGTATGGATACAATAGACTATAAACTTAAACGGTACTTGCGGAATACTGTATATATTTCAGCACTTGTGTGCTGATAAATTAGATTCGAATATATCGAATTTTTCTTACCATCTAAGAGTATTTTTATTTGATTGCAACAATTTTATAACGTGAAAATGAAAGTCTAGACTTAGTACCTAAACAAAGAAAGACATCTCATACAAGTATCGTTTTTACAAACTGTGTAACATGCCTAATCTGTGGCTATTCTTCCTGCCGTTAATCTGCCCACACGCAGTCAAAATTGGTAATACTCGGTTTTATAATAATATTGTCAACCCATTTAAATACTTTACTTGCTTGTTTTACTTTTTCCCAACAATCTCTGCAATTCTCCTATCGTTAAAAAGTATGCACGTGATGCGACGTTAATCCTTATTATAAAAAGATATTTGCGATTATTTTTATCCTTATCACTTGCCAAAATTCAGACTGAAGTTTTAAAGTATTCGTCAGGCTCCAATCTCAATATCAGCTACACATTACTAATAATACTGTCAATAATGGCAAATATTGATAATATTATTGACCATGTGCGGGTCCTACTTGCGTCCATATGTTTTAAATGATTTACGTGATTCTTTGTATTTCACGTATTGTATAAATTGACAAGGAAATGGCAAGAACTTCGAAATCTTGAACTATTGGTTTGGCGCGCATTTAGTCCCTTAGATTAACAACAAAAGAATCGTAAACCGGTTTGAACGCAAGGTCCTTTGTTTTTGGAAAATTAACCACAAATCGTGAACGTTCAAAGATGTGCCAGTACGTTACATTGCAGAAACATTAAGTACATATAAAGTACTGTAACCGAATGGATAAACACACGTGATATTAATTTATCTTTACGTCGATCGTGAATTCAAATCTCCATGCACATTTTTTTATCTTACCCATTTTGGATAGGTGCTTTCTTTTATGCATTTATTCCTTTCTTATTTTTACGAATTAGAGAAAGAAGAAAGAAAAAATAGAAGTTAATAGAATCTCATTAAGCAGTTTCTACTACATCAAATTTTTCTATCATTACTATCATAAATAATATTAATGAAAAAATACTTTTGGCTTTTTTTCCTTATTTCATCATTTAAATATTTAATCTACTAAATCTACATACATTAAATTTTCTAAATTGAAATCTACAATACTAATTTAGTGGATTAATAACACTACAATCATATTCAACTTAATAATACTTTTAGCAACAGTATATGTAATATGAATAAAAGAAAGATAGTATTTATAGTATATTAAAGAAAAATCAAGTAATGCACTACCATTAAAAAATGTATACGGAAAAATGTATTACATTCATACAAGTTTCAATGTTATAAATGTCATTTTCACTATATTACACGTTAGACTTTCAAGGAGAAAATTGGATTAGACATCTCACGTCTCTACAACGATAATAATGCCCTTAAATTATATTTCTTCATGTAGTATGCATCACTGCAGTGTGCAGTACACATAGAATATTCTTATACCTAATGATCCTATGTGATATACGAAGCATGGCATACAAACGAAAATACAAAATAAAATGATGCAAATACAGTCACTTCTCGACTTACGACGGGATTCGGTTCTGCAACTTCAGACGTAAGTCGAATTTCATACAAAAATAAATAATATAATTATAATAGACGTATGTACATCAAAATTAATAGTTTTTATTTCTGATTTTTAATTGTTAACTACATATAAGTAAATAATTATATATGTATATGATATATATTTGACGAAAACTATACAAAATTGATACATTTTTTTAATTTTTTTATGAAATTTTTTTGTCGTAAGTGCGAATGATCGTAACTCGAGGTGGTCGTAACTCTAGAAGTTACTGTACTTTAAAATATATTTCTCTCATTCTCTTCTATTTAACAAAGAAAAAGGAAAAATGTAATAATAATATTAATTGGCCATTTTTTACTGCTACATTAGTACACATACGTCAGTACTTTGTACGCATATGTTGGGTATTAGCGCAGCTCGAACCAATAGGTTGCATAGCATTGACATATTAAAAAATACATATTCCGCTTAAGAGAAAGTAATAAGAAAAAACTTTATACGATGAATTAAGTTAATATATAAAGATAGTCTAGAAGAAATAAATGCATATAAAGGATGACGAATGACGGTCAACTAACCAATCACGTCATGCGGTAAAAATATGCTTCACGTGAAATCTACCATTGGCTACACATATGTATAGCAGAATAGTATGCAGATACACGACCTTTCGGCGGTAGTTTGTCACATGTGGCAAAATACGCCACGCATGCGTCGTAGGGTATAACGATATGCGGTGTCGCAGTATTCCACAGATCATGGTTCCGCGTGCCGGTGCATCGGTACCTATTCTCTATAGAATGACTGCGCATGCGTCGAACATCACAAAGGGTGAATGTGCCTGTCTGCTTTCGTAAGGCGACGTTGCTGTCGCGACGTTGCCACATTGTCAAATACATTCGAGGATCGTCGCGCGTTTCTAGCATTATTTGCTGGTGGATTACAGTGAAGGATTAATCAACACTTGCCGATATCACGTTTACATTTTCCTCCGAAATTTTGTAAGCGTTATTTGATATAAAATAATTTTAATCCTGGAACGGCACCCTGAGGTTATTCTATGACTCCAACAGAATTTTCTAAATTATTGCATACTGCAAAATAACGGCAAACCAACATTTTCTTTAACTGTTTTTGAACATTTGAATTTTATGAGCTTGAACTATATACTTGAAAGTATTTCAGTGAATTTTTATACATTTTTCTGCATGCTCAAAATGAGTGAAAATTACACGAAATCTGAAAGACCCCAGAGTGCCGTGTAAGGGTAAAAAACAGGATGCCCTTCCAAGGTTAACTTTATCTTATTTCTTATTTTTGTCGAAGACAAAAAATATTGCAACATATATTTCTGAAACTTAGGCAACTGTTATGTACAGTTGCAACATAAAATGAAATTATGTATATTCGTCACAAAAATTATTTAATTACGTTTTCTATAAATCGATATTCCTTACTGGGCGTTTGATTTTTCTATACGTTAAATGAAATCACGCTATATCTGAAGTAACATAAAAGTATGACTTATTAAAATGCAATGTATCAAAGTAAATGGACGTTGCAGAAATTCAGAAACATACTTTGGACTATATCCAAGAAGTATTTGTAAATCTTTTGTTATTCTCGATGATATCATACTTTAGATCCATTTTTCCTTGAGATTTTTAGATTTCTGTATCGGTATTAAAAATATTTTATAAAATATAAAATATGTTTAATTTACAAATATATAATCAACAACTGATAATTGCTGCTGTACATTATATTTTAGGAAGTACTTATTATTTTGAATACATTGAAAATATGTTTAAAATACACATAAATCTATATTTTTTTTTGCTTTCCCCCTGCATTAACATATTGATAGAATTTTTTACATTATATTACATTAACGACGTAAAATTTGTTAGGCAAAATACCAAATTATAATAACGGTATACAAATCGTGTCTTTCGAACTACGCTTTAAATAATACCGTTAAAAAAATCATCAAAATGACATGAAATACATAGATAATTTTAATAAATACCTGTTCGGACATTTACAAAGTTCAATCGATCCACATATGTATTAAGTTGATTAAAATACTATACTAATGAAAAATTAATGCTACAAAAACGACTATGACAATAAAGTATTATACATCATAAATCAATCGGATTAAATCTATTTTTTGCATTTGAATCTATTACAATTCAATAGCAGCTTTATGAATTTCCCTAGACTATGAGTCCTCGATGATGTAACGGTCACTGACCCTCTCCTCCCACTTTTAAAATCTTCTCCCTCCCATGTATCATCTATTCTTTTTCCCTTTTATGAATGATGCGCATGCGATAGAATGTTATATATGTACGTAGGTCACGAAGAGAACGCTACATTACGTGCACTTGTAAGTGTACGTGTTATATGAATCTGTACGCGTTTAATGACGATGAATTTAATACCTATGTTTAGATGAGAAACAAACTACATGTCGCCTTCAGAAATACAACAGTCATACCAATGGATAGAGGTGTGGAAAATAAGAATAGACTTTTTAAATCGTGAAATCTACTAATTGTAAGTTGCGAAATTGTGATTCCAGAAAGATTTTAAGTTATTCGGTTTAAAGTTTAACGTGTTATTTAAATACAAATGAATACTGCCCAAGATGTTAAATTCATTTATTAATGCAAATTTTTGAATGACACTTGTCGTGAAAACATTTCAAACAAATTACTAATCTACATTTAGCACATTACATAAAAACAGGTTTATTAAGTGAACATTTCTTTTCCAGAACTTCTAAAGATTTACCGTTTCTAATAAATAACAGACGATAAGCTAAATTCTTAGGAATAGATTTTCAATAAATTGTATAGATTATTAAAACGCATTGAATTGATTTATTTGACATTTGTGATATGCTAAAAATGAATAATGTGTTTCGAATATTTTAATAGCAAACATTATCCCAAAATTTAAATTGAATGTATGAATAAATAAATCTGATACTGAAATATTAAAATCAAATAACTAAAAAATTTTCGAGTATCCATTCATAAATAGAGATTTATGTTCAATGTTCAATTGATAATTTATTAATATAAGATATAATTTAATTTTATAATAAGTATGTATGTTTTATTGCACAATTCAATAGTATATTCAGAAATATACTTTTTTGTTCTCATATAAAAGAAAACTGGAGGAAATAGAAATCTACGTAACCTTGAGCCCCTTTCACTAATTCTACTTTTCTTTCTCGCCTCTGTTAACGTTTCCGACTCTTTCCTCACTTATTTCCCTTTAATGTTCTCTTTCAGTTGTTTCAACGTAAATTTGGAAGTGTGTCTTAATCAGTAAAATATCTATGAGCTTCATATTATTTCTAAAAATGTATATCAGTGAAATAGTGATTACTAGAATTGCCATTATTAAAGCCGTAATTATAAACTTCTTTATGTAATTAACATGCATTATTACCGGTTCAAGTTTTTATAAATATTATAAAATTTTTATCACATTAAACATTATGTTAGCCTTTTTTTCTTTTAGCTTACTCGCAGGTAAAAAACATGCACTTCCGTCACCACCGCCATCTTTTATTCCCCGCCGTGCAACCCAATGTTAGCTTTCTCTTTCCTCGTCCAAGCTCCTATACATTTAATCTCATTTCTCACCAATTTAAAAACAAATTGATAATTCAATAGTGAAAGAATAGAATAAAAGATCAGAAAAATCTTTTAACTCGTAATTTTATCGAACATATTTATTTATGTAAGCAAAACTTCTTTCTCGGTTGTAATCCAATATATAGAAAATAAATTATTTCTATAAAGTATCTACATCTACCAAGCTAATTCGTAATTTTATTCTATCCCCACCCGTTGCAACAAGTTTTCTCTATCTGACGATCAGATTCATAACCCATATTGTATACATGTATATAACACTGTGTTCCTTCCCGTTGCTCGGTTCATTTGTGCACTCTTCACGGCATACCTAACCTAACTCGCTTTCCCGCGTTTTACACGTTATTTATTTTAGATTTCACACGTGTGGCGGTGGTCAATATATGTACAATTTCAGAAACGCGAATTAACAGTAGTTGATAGAATTTCTTGCAAAAACAGTAACAAGTCTAATTACATTGAACAACATGGAAGATCAACAATTTCATTTTAAAGTGAAAATATACATCATTAGATAAAATAAGCTCTTCTCATTGGAATTTTCTATACAAAATTCATAAAACAACCATTCAGAAAAACATATTTATGCAGATGCAAAACCTGATACCACTGTTATGAATTTGATATACTGATAGGGAATCGATTTTCGTAAATATAAAAAATATTACACAGATTTTATTCCGACGAAAAATAACGGGCGACGCAACAGAAATAACTGTCTAGACTTACTTCATCATGCAAACGGACAATCTCGAGTTTCAAAGAAATCTTTCCTTTCTGCGAGCATTCTCCATTTACACATCTGGTACATTGCGTTTCCGAAATCCACGGTTTCACCTGAGCAATTCCATTAAAATACACCACATAATCGTCCATATATAGATTTTAATAAACTATAAATCCTAAATGTAAACCTGGAGAGGTTAAAAATCAACGTTGCACGTTGACGTTTGAGGTTAGAATCGACAGGTAGCAGTAGTAGTAAAATTGGAAGAACGCATGCGCAGTATATCGAATGAATATTACGTATCCAACTTCAATCTTCTGTTCACCGCACATTTCAAGTTTCGATATTTAAATTTATATTTATACCTACACTATATTGTAACTAATTACCTTCATATACTATTAAACTTTTCAATAACAACGAGTTTTTAATTAAAATAAATAAAATAATAGTATGTATTAACACATCCAATAATGTATATATGTTACTGTAAAAGCCCGGAAATTGGTACGGTGAGGTACTGAAAGTCCGAAAACATTTTGTAAACTCCTTCATTTCGGAATTTTACCAAACCATTCCGGCAAAATGCTAGAATTTACCAACACCAACTGGTAAAAGTCCGTTTTGTCTGATTGTGATTGTGCTTTTGAAATGAGTGTCTTTGTTTCTTATTTTTTAATTACTTTTTGATTTTTTATTTCAGATTTTTACCAATTGGTGTTAGTAAATCTTAGCATTTACTGGTACTATTTGGTAAAGAATTTCTATATTCTTGCAACAAAATCCTGATTTCTATCATTCAATAAATTCTTTTTCTCAAATAAATTGTATTAGATAATTAAAAGAAATTAAGTAATTATCGATACATACAAGTACATGCGGTCGGCGTGTACAATCACTTCTCGTTACTTCTGTAACGTTGATATTAATAGTTTAATATTATAAATCTCTATCATGGTTCGTATCAAATGATACAAAAATAGCATGGAAAATAACGTAAGTTTGAAAATAAAGTTGGGCAGAAACAAACAGGGGTACAAACATTTACTTGAATAATAATAAATATCAATGTATTTCTTGTTTATTCAATGTGCTATTTATATTTAGCATTCGTATCTCTCTGCAAAATCTCGAATATGACATATGATATAATCACATAATTGAATTCACAGGAAACTAAAAAAAGAACTTAAAAAACCTCTACCCTTTTATCTACAATTCTTTATTATCAAATTACACTCGAACTTCTAACTACCCTGTCAATTTTTTCAATTTTATACACATCATTATGTGTATATATCTCTATATTCTTATTTCTCAAATACAATTCTCTTTCATTTATATAAATTTCGAAATTTGATTAAATAAATATAGCAGAATTCCAGTAATCCAACAGGCTCAGGATTTCAGCAATGCCAGATTATCAAATACGTCGAATTATTGAACTACAACTGCAATGCAGTAAAATCGTAGACAATAATTTAAAAAGTGGTTATCATTAATATAGTAATGCAATTTATTAACAAAAATAAATTATATATAAGATGTTTCACTTAAATTGGACATTTAAATTATTTTCGTGGCTACTATAGCCAAGATAAAACGACTAGAAGAGGTTTAAATGACTAAAGCGTGCGTTGATAGTGATAAAAAAAAAATTTGCCCAAGTTCGTCTTAAAGGTTTTTTATAACAGTTTCTTAAATATGAACTAGGCAAATAGAGGAATAGGCTTATAATTACCATGGACTTGAACAGTTGATGCACAAGTCATAAGTATTGACGTGTTTCATAGTTCGTATATACGCCTGCCTTTGCGAATACGTACCGTGCCTAATGAACGGTTATGATTTCAGAATATGCGTATACACGAATTATGAAACCCATAAATATCTCTAGACTGTTCATCAACCATTCGAATTCGATGTTGCTGCGCAATACATATGGCGGCTACACATCTTTGTCTGCCGAAGTAAGGTTTGCGATGATTGCCGAATGACGTTTGTAAGGCACGGTCATGATCACGGGCTATGCGTACCGGATTATCGGGCATGCCGAATTACTGGATACCGAATTGTCAGAATTCTACTGTCATTTGAAATTTGCATCTGCATTAGTATTAACATTTTAATGCTCAAGCCCGTGAGTGCCACGGACTCGTTTGAACTGCGCTTCTTTGTACAATTGTACACTATCATTAATAATGTATGTTTTTTTTCTTAGTTCTTCTTCTTAACTATTTCTATTTTGGTGATATATCATTAAAAGTGAAGGAAATATCATACCCACTTTGGTCGGTAAATTGCAGAAAATTTGAGCGTTAGAGTGTTGAAGGAACCCCCCAAATAGTTCGTATTACTCATAACCCTGCCGCAATCCAACCTGCCATACAAATAATCTTTCTTCAAGATCAGGAATCAACAAAAAAATCACTAATCCCATCAAAGAAAAGAAAATATATGTATGTATGTATTTGGTTTGAATAAAAAGTAATTCTGTATTTCTAGGTCAAATTAAACGAGGGAATTTTCGTATTAAAAAAGAATTTTATTGAACGATATATGAACCGTTTTGTTCACAAACTTTTCGTCATCTTTCAGGCAATTTCAAAATTCCATACTCCCAGAACCCCCCTGTTTTTTTATTTGTCTTCCCACGAAATACGAAAGTATTTTTTACTCAACCATGCATATGTGTACAGAATATAAGGAGGATCATTCTTCGAATTGGACAGAAAATTGACTGATCCTCCCACCCGGCATTCTCCCGCGCAAGCATCATGGAAGTGTTTCCTCCAACGACGAGTTAACTTGCTTTCCGCGCAAGATTAAGTGAACGCGTGCAGCTTTAATTATATCGTATAGACCGCGCGCACATGCTATAGTATGCAACGTGACCGCGATAGCGATACACAAATATACACATACACAAGGCGTATGCATATGTGTTGGTGAACACAGGCAAGAATATAACTTACCTGTGCAGCTGTACCGGAGTAGATCTTGCGGGTAAATGCTGGTTATGTGAAACCGGTGGTTGTGTCTGACCCCTGCCAGGGGTCGACGTTACGCCGACCAGTGAGTGGCCATGGGACCCGTGAGGATGACCGTGGGGGTGGGTGTGTGGGTGTGGAGGATGGGAGTGGGGGTGAGGATGATGATGGTGATGCAAATCTCCCCCCACTGGACCCACAGGGCCCACCGGACCCCCCACCCCCAGTCCGCTCACTACCTGGACTTGCTTGCCCACTGTCTCCATCACCCCTAGCGCATTGTGTACTGGAACAAGTCCCATAAAAATTCATTAGAAACTTAGCTTTTCTTCTTTTTTATGTATTTTTTTACTTCTTTATTTTATTTTTCTTTTACTCTTACTTTATTTGTTGCTTCTAGTCACTAGGATATATCTCTATTATTTATAGTACAACTATCATCTGTTGCAATTTATGGAAAGTGTAATACGTTAATTATCATTAGATTTTAGGTAGAATGCGGATTTGTATGCAAATACGTATTATTTCGATTACGAATAAAGAATTGACAGCTAAATACTGATTCCTTTTACCCTCTAAGTATCATAAAATCCAATTCACTTGTAATATTTTATATATTTCTGCATATTACGTGCATTGCATACTTTTTTTCACTTTCAAATTTCCTATAAATGTATAAAAATCCCCAGTGTACTTATCAGATTTAATCTAAGAAATAAAGTAATTATTACTAAGTTGCTGTAAGTGCTGAGTTTGATTATAATACTATTGTGTTCAGTATTGTACGCAATCATAAAATTAGTATTCTTTTGGTATGTATAAATGCAAAAATTGAGAGTACATATCTCCAAATAAAAGGTATATGACTCGGAGTATTTTCATAATGATTATGTTATCGTTATCATGATACTGGGTTACTGCATATCTCAACTATTTCGTAAAAATTTTCTCAGGAGTGAGTTCGAAATTTATTGTAACTTACTAAAAACGAGTTTATAATCATGACATTTTTTTACATACTTATCATTTTCATCTCTTTTGCATAGTTTCCAATGTACATAAACATAATGCTCAGAGGAATGAGCCAAAATCAATCAAAATCACAAGTAAAACTTGTCCAGACAAAAATAATACCTCCAACGTGCACCTTCAAGCTGACATGCAGAATTGAATGTACATGCGTTTATGATTATTCGGACATCAACTTCGTTTTTCAATACAATACAATTTCGAAACATTAACCCCTTCAGTACGGCAATAGCAGCCCAAAAATGCATGTGCTATATGGAAACGTCTGTGTATATACACGTATTAGAACTTTATGAAATTAATGTCTAGGATTGCACAAAATGTTTTATTGAGAAAAAGATTCTCTTTCCTTTACAACAGTTTACTGTTAGAAAGTGATAAAGTATAAATTTTGACCGATGGTCATACGCACTCATAGTATACAATGACTACGTATTTAGTGATGGATAACCATAATCACTCATAATAATAATAATTAAATTTCTACCATTGTATTTTATCGTGGGTTTGAGATTTACGCCCAGCTAATTTTCATCCATCAGGTGAATTTACTTTTATTTAAATTAATAAGTTATTTGATATTCTTCATTTTTACAGGGATAAGCCCTCTATATATCGCCATGTAAGTTAAAAGTTACATATTCATATATTTAAATTTGTTGAATTTTATTTTATTTGTATATCTGTATACTGGTATTTTATTTTTTATTATTGCATCGATGCCAAACAGTTATACAATAATTATAAATTCCTCGTTTTTAAATTGAAAATCAAATATTAACTTAATTATAATCTTTTTTCATTGTAAAATTAAATAAAATTCAGATTGTAGAGGATTAATTTGCACATATGAAATGAAGCATTTTTGGTTTCCAGTTCCATTTCGAGATATGATCTACAGTGACTCACAAAAGTATTTTAACACTTACTTATTGTTTTGTTTCCAAGCATGAGCAAAAGAAATTAATTATGTATAAATACCACCCCTTATATTTACAAATCGTAGATACACAACCATAATATAACTATACTATAAAATTATGTAATTTATTATTAATTTACATGCACCACTAATAAAATATAATGAAAAGGTAAATATAAATTACAGAAAAATGTAACTGAGAGCGAAATAATAAATTAAAATTATTAGCATTGCGTTCTATTTATTTCTTATAAAATTTCGCTTCAATGAAGTAACATTTTATCGACATTCAATAATTTAATACAATTTGTTCTTCTTCTTTCAGTTAAATATTGCGCCGTACTGATTCATTATGACAATATCTAACGTGATTGAAAAATATCATTGCTTTAGACGTCTCGGTTACGAAAAACCCGGGTAAATAATTAAAATTTGTATTATCTTTATTATTTTATTACACTGATTTTACATTTACTTGCAATAAATAGTGCTATGGATTTACGTAAATTATTGATAAACAATAATTTTAAAAAATTGCATTTTTATGGTGGCTAAAAGTAATTGAAACATCTTCTGCCATCGATATTAGTTATTAGTAATAAAAAAATGTTTTTAACTAATATTCCAAGTGATTACCAACCAAACAATATTTTCGTAATAACAACATTTTCGTCAAAGTTCTAATTCATATTGGTTATTAGTAACAAAAATATTTAAGTGACTGTTACCTTAACAATTTTTTGTATTAATGTAACAACAATTAATGTAACAACAATTTACTCTATTAGTAACGAAAGTTTCAGAATCCGTCACGTAAAAGTTAACAAACCTATGCAAATTTTAATTCCTGGAATTCGCTGAGCTTTGTTCATTGTCAGTTCAGTAAAATAAGTATAATGAATTAGTATGAGTCGTAGAAGAAAGCCATCGTCTCACCAACAATATCCATTTATTTGACTGGCTAATTATTACTCTGTTACATTAAAAGAGGTTGTAATAGATTGATTAGATCTTCTTGCTAAAAATAGATTTCAACACTAACATAATCAGACTATTTTGAATCAAATAAAGCTGTACTCTATATATCGCAACAGCATTTTAAAAGAAGAAACTAGACTCATTGTGTTTTATCTCTTACATTACTTCTTTACTCGTTTGCCTACACCCATGCATTAAATATTCCAAATTCCAACGTCTACGTTCTCTCTACGCAGCTCACATTTCTTATCTCCCACCCTTAACCTGTATTCCTTTACCTTTCTTTCATTTTCACACCTTATCTTTCTGTGACAAGTATCTCCGTGTATTTCTCTATCGTATATTTTAAACGGAAGATAGTTTTTATTTTCACAAAGTTTCAAATTGGTGGCTATCTAAACGTCTGTAGTAAAAATTGTTTTGTAACTTGAGTGGAAAAAATATCTGTAATCTTCTACCTCTAGCTAGAATTTTATTTGTTTTTGAGTATAACAATTATAATCAGACTACGGATTTTTATGCATTTATGGCACGTTTAAGTTTTCAAAAAATGCAGAATGTATTCAATATGCAAAAATCAAATAAAAAGCACAGGTTGTTATATTTAGGGGTAGAAACAAATCTTTACTCAAGTCAGATTTTTTTAATTGTGCTCGTAAAAATACCAACTTGTATAAAAATCCACAGTTTAGAAAAGTAAAAATTGACACATTGATTGCCACGATAGATTCGGACAATCTAGCCAAAAATGTCAAATCTTTTACATCACTTATTTTATAAATTTTTACTAATATTTAATAACTTGATGGTTCTGATGACGATACATTATCATACGAACCTTGTATAGACTCTTAAAATAATCTTTTACATTGCAAGCGCATTCGTTTGGAGGAGTAAAAAAGACTGAGAAGCATACCAAATAGAGAAAGCTATATATATATATGTATGTATGTGAATAGAACTATAGCGATAAGATATATCTTGTATAAGATTATATTCTATTGTAAATACTAGTACCTATGCAATTGATACGATATTGAAATTTTATAGGACTGTATTATATTATAAACACTGTTATGCGATAGATTAGTAGCGATTAAATATAAAATGTAACCTTACACACGTTGTGAATGTACACAGAAAAATTTTGATGGGCGTCACACCTTAATATAATGAATAATAAATAAATACAGATAAACATAATTTTTTGCATTGCATATGTTACAAGAAGACTCATAGTTGGCATTCAATGTGTTAATAATTACTATGAGATATATTCTTTGGTACCAGTACAATGATACAGCAATAAAATTAAATGATGGAACAACATGTAAATAAAATACAATTTTTAAAACGTAGCAACATGCGTATGTCACTTGTCTGTCACATAGCGTTATAGAGAGTTAATTTGAATATTCTCGGACTTTAGTCTTAATACTGATACTTTTTAATTAATATTAACGAGGCATTATTCTACGAGATTTAACACAGTAAATCTAAATTACAAAGATTTAGTAAAAATAGATTTTTAAAAATCTGTATATATATCATAATTAAAGTACAACAAACATTAACAATAAACTACAATAGTTTATTAAAACCAGTAATCCTAAATGTTATGTAACGTTTCGGTTCGATGATAAATAATATACAAAATTAAATTCATTTATAATCTTTCCAAATATTTTTTCCTTCTTCATATTTCATAATGTACTGTTAATATGATACAATGGATAACGAGGAAGGCCGTGAGAATGCTACATATTAGAAAGCCTGACAGTATACATCAAACAAGAGACAATGTCATTAACGAATTTACGATGGATGGCTACAAAGCTCCGGTCATCTTTTTTGCTCAAATTTTGATGCTAATGCATACTCTGCTGAATGTGTAACGATGAGCTACGTGCACGGAATGGACAACTCGGTACTTTATGAAAAAATAGTATTTTAGTGTACCTTCAGAAACTTATTTTTAAATTTCTTATTTGAGCATGCATTCAAATTAACATTAGTATGTAAGACATTAAGAAGAAAGTCTGAAACGTTTAATATTTTTATATTACAAACGACGAAAATTGTACATGTAAGGTGCTAATATTTTACATTTATATTGTTTTTCTATCTTTGCTATACATATAATCTGCAGATAATAGTAATATATGGTAATTGAAAACAATGGTAGGTATATGAAAATTCCAAATCTGGAATAAATTGGCGATATATAAATTTGTTATTACAAGTGATTGCAAACAAAAATAGGGATCCACTGGCTATCTACACTGACTGTAACCCTGGTAATAACCCTAAATAATCCTTACTCTATCTACTACTATAGATACTGTGAAAATGTAGAACGTATCTTGATCACTATGAGATCAATCCACTAAAGGATAATTTTGACAAAGATAAGATTAGCGACTTTATCGAATTTGTAAAAGAAATCAAACCACCAAACGAAATATTAGGTCATCCCATAAGTCATATCGCTTTTTTATACTAACTGTAAGTATAAAATAATAGTACTTACATTTATTTTTCTCTCATTTTCAAAAAATGTTTGCGGTTATGAATTCAAAAACTAATTTCTTGCGAATTTCATATATGCTCACCATCTTTGACATTTTCCCGATTTAAAAAATTTTGGAAAGATCGAAATAGATGAAAGTCAATTAGTGTAAGATTCTATGAATATAGTCTGTGAACTAGAAGTACCTAATTGTACCTTTTAGTTTTTTACAACGTTGTTTTTGCCATATAACATCTAGCGTTGTCGTGATGCAATAAAATTCCTGTCCTATTCACTAATGATTATCGTTTTCCACGTAAAGTTGCATTTAATAGATCAAACTGTTAGCTTTATACATTGGTTATTGATCTAAAAATTCAAAGTGAACCGCACGCACTTTTTATATTTTGTCATATTTACAATAAAATTTTTCGGGGATGATGTTCTGTTCCAGGACATGGTATCGAATTTTGGTCTGGTGACAGCCATTGCCTTTTATGCTTTGGATTTTTATACAAGACCTATTTTTTATTGCCAGTAATTTGATCCAGAAATGAAGAACTGATTTATCGCTTGCACAATGGAACACAAATGTTCATTCACTAGATACGATTTGTCACTGACAAGGCGTACAGAACCTATTTTCCAAGCTTCGATATTTTCCAAATTTTTTGCAATTATCTGTACATAGTGCTAATGCTGTTATTTAACTTTTCTGCTATTTCTTGAATTATTACACCAGATTCTGTCCCAATTACAGGTTTTAATCCTGCGATATCAAACGTTATTGGTCTTGATTTATCGGAGAAGTGAAAAAATCCCTTTTCGAAATTTAGGAAATCATCTTCGATGCTTTCTTACACTTAAAACATGTTCATACGCGTCACAAGTATTTTTAACCGCATCCTTAACTATATTGCCTTTTTTAAATTCATACAGCATGCAATGGACTTTGTCAACTTTTACTTTTTTTTCAATAGAAAATAATCTAACTTCTTTGAATGTACGTTGCAGTCTTATAGGCTGTCTAGAGTGAACTTTTTAAGCAACATCGGAAAAAATTGCTACCAGCACATCACCTACATGAGATACGGATGTTTATATGAAGTATGATAAGAAACGACACAACTTATGGAATGACCTAATATCACAGTATAAATACACTAGCCTTTTCCTCGTAGATTATGCTATAAATAATTTATTGCTAATGATCAAGTAGTTAATGTGACACTTGATGTTACTCTAGCGTTATAACATTCAACTATTGTTTCAATTAAATTTCAATAGTTCAGCATACTATTCGTTTCCATTTTTTGTAATAAAAATAATAGATAAGTGCATTACACTTATGATTAATTGATTTCATTACTAGGAATTATAAACGAAAAGAAATAATCAGAATGATTAATAATGAATATTTTCGGACGAATTTGTTAGTTACGAATATTCTTTACCCAATAATGGTTATAAATAATCAATATTATTTATGTTCATCATTTTTTATTCATTATTAATATTGTTTTCGTATAGTTCACATATAAATTTGTTTCGTGAATTGAAAATATACACAATTACTTTTGTGAAAAAACTAAACTGCATACTTTTTGTTGATATTCATTCGAATATATTCATTACTCTATATCAAACAACTTATTCAAATAAACATATATTAACAGGTTAGCCAAACAAGCAAAATATAATATATGAACTGAATCAATAAAAATGACTATATTCGGAAGTATTGAAATATGAAAAACAAGTCTCGGGATCCTTAACGTTTTGTGAGATTAAATTCTTTAAGCATACTGACATAAAAAAGTATCTGCTCTTTCGAAAATCTGAATAACATGGCTGATTCATTCCGAAGATGCGTCACGTGAAAGACAGTTAACAAAGTGTAAATAATTGATACCGGCAAGAATATCAGGCGCAATGCTTATATTTGTACGTGAAATAAATGAAAATTGGCATTAATCGTCCTACGTCACTCGTAAAAAGAAGGAAAATGTTTGCAAGGACGTCAATGACAGACATCATCAAAGTAACGGTACTGTAATGACTCTAATAATGTCAAGTAGCACTAAGTGGTACAATGATAACTGAAAAATCGTTAATTTCAATAATTAATCATTTTATTTTCATTTTCTTGTATTATAATTTATATCTATTGTTAAATAACTTCACCGGTATGAAAATTTCTTTAGATATTTAAATTGAAATTATAAGCAAACAATTTATCAATTTTTATTTATATTTTATTTATATTTATTAAATTCTTCAAGTGCATTGACCTTGCTTCTAAACTGACAAGTTCATCTCCTTAACTAAAGGATAATTTTCTTCAAATTTTACCATGACTGATTCCTTGTTATAAAATAACCTTGATATATATTTAATATTTTAATTTATTTTTAATTACCCTAATTTATATCGCGCTAAATCAGTTGCATCAATTATAATTTATTGCATGCCACGTTTGAGAAGTTGTAAAGTATTAATGATATTTTACAATTCCAGATACATAATTTCTAAGTGTACAAATAATTTGTAATAAAATTTGTTTGAATATTTCCTCAATTTTATATTATTCATTAAATGAAATCAAGTGAAAAATAATAGGTAAAAGGAATGAAACAAAAGAAACTTTTTATATATAATTGGTAGAATGTGTAGTTATATGTAGTATGTCTGAAAAGTAACGGAATTCATATTTTACGCTTTCCTGGAAATACTATCTATCAATTGCTTGTGGCATTTTGTAGGTTACGTATTCATATGCATATACCAATTTTTCATGCACACGGAACGTAATACCATACGAGTTATAACGATTGAAGTAATAAGTACCTTAGTACGTCTCGTCACGAATATA
Organism: Eucera pruinosa; assembly: GCA_028830335.1. Lineage (NCBI taxonomy): Eukaryota > Metazoa > Arthropoda > Insecta > Hymenoptera > Apidae > Eucera > Eucera pruinosa. The sequence continues at coordinate 18,765,207 of JAMYCR010000001.1, forward strand.
ACAATGCACCTGCTCATCGGATCGCGGCCGTACGTGAATTTTTAGCCAAAAAACAAATAGCGCTTGGCCACCCAACGTATTCACCTGATTTCACTCCTCGCGGTTGCTTTTTATTTTCAAAACTAAAAATACCAATGAAAAGAACACTACGGTACAACGATATTCTAACTATACAAGCAGCCGTAACAAGAATACGCAAGGCGATTCCGGCAGCACACCTCCAGAAATTTATCCTCGCATTGCAAGATATAGCACAAAGTAGTATTTTAATGTTTTATATCGAATAATTAAAGCAAATGATTTCAGATTCAATTTCATAATTTTGTCTTTATAACGCTATAGCTGACCATATAGTTATTTAAACGAAATAATATTATGGATTTCGAAGATTCAGAGTGTTGTCACTTCATAGAAAAAAAATTTTGTCCATATACGAAAGTTGAAAAATTGAATTTTGGCCAAGAATTACCACTTTCCAGAGCACAGTGCGTTGGCTGACTATGTTAGGGAATTTAAATGATTTCAAAACATGAAATTCAAAAATTTGTTCGTATTTTAAAGAATTATGATACACAGTTAAGAACAAGTTGTAGAATTATAGAACATTACACACTCTCTCAAATGTGAACCAGTACTGGCTAGTAGAGTTTGCAGTTATAATGAATTCTAATAGTTGACGAACAGTCCGTAAGAATTACTGTGTTTCGTAGTTCGTATACAAACATGCTCTTGCGTATTCGTACCACGTCTAAACGGCTATGATTTTAGAATACACGTAGAAGCAAATTATCTAAGACCTAGGCTGTTCATCGACCATTTGAATTCGGTGCCGCTGTTGGATGCATACGACAACCATTTCTTAGACCGAGCATAATAGGGTTCACGATGGATGCTGAATGATATTCGTAAAAAGTTTGATCGGATTATTGAATACTAGATTACCAGAACTCTACTATATTTAAAAAAAATAGTGTACAATTTAATCCTAATGCACAATCTACTTGGAACCCAATACATAAACCTTCTATTTCGAAGAAATATTTTCTCTTTATACGCACCTATCACTCTACAAACCTCGTTTACAACTATTCACAGAGTTTAATGATTTTCACACTGTAATGTCAGCATTAACCCTATTATTACTATCGTGCCTATAGGTGCTAAAGAAATTCACGCGTAGCATGCTATTAATAACTTATTCCAATTATTTTTGGTAATTAAAAATACTATTGGTGTCTTAAAACACTTGAATTCTTTGTTATTTGAAGAATAAGAAAGAATTGGAAAAAAGAATGTGAATTTAACACAATGCAATTTAGTATGCTGACGACTTCTTCATATTTCTCTATTAAAATCCTTCGTAGCAAAGAGATCAAATGACAACATTGTGTATCATAATTTGAATTAACAATTTGGTTGTACACACGATGTGGTGTATACATCATAAATAATCGGTGGTATTTTTAGACTAAAAAAAATTGTTTTCTTTTTTATTTTTTTTCCCGGAAACATAAAAAGCAGTTAAGACATTTCATTGCAAATTTTCTACTCATTTTTTTGTTTAAGTTACCTCGTAAATTGAACTACAATTTACTAAACATCCTGCGTACATGTGTGTCGTACCTAAAACAAACCACCTTATTCTATATTATGCATGTACGTTAAAACTAGAAAACTCCGAAAAACACGATCTTGCAACAAAAATATTTCTTGCACTGTATTCCTCGTTTTTAATCCCTTTTTTTTAGGGGGGACACGCTGTATATTCGACAATACTCCATTTTTATTCTGACTGTAGTAACAAGACTTCTAATTATATCTTCCGCAAGACATCCGTATAACAGCAACAACCAGGCAACACGTATTTCGGAGAATCGCATACGACTGTATTTATACCAATCTACCACGATAATTTTTGCGAGTATAGTCTTCTACGAAAACTATATTTTACTTTACAAATTTTTACTGAAATCGGAAACTGTATTTGCTTGATAAAATACGGAATCAATTCCACTGGTTTTTGAAGGAAAATTTTTCTAGGATATATAGGAAATAGAGAAAAAGAGAATATAGGAAATATAAGAAGAATATGAAAAACGAAACAAATACAGAAACCATAAAATATTCCAGCAAATATAGAGAAAATAACAGTTTTTTAAATCTAGAAAAATGTACGAAAAATAGTGGAATATAAAAAAAAAGCAGAAAACACGGGAAACATAACATTTTTAGTTACTTTTGTTTTAAACTTAATTCTTCGAATTTCCATTTAAAAACATAATACAGAAAAGAAATGAGTGGCCTGTTTTAGATAAATCACCTTATATAGTAATCTAATATAACATAGGCGATGATTTATTTGGAATTACCATTTACAGTTATTTGTAAATTAATCATACAAAAGATACTTTAACGCTTTCACTGTCAAGTTAATTTTATAGTACGTATCTCAGTGGTCACCAACAAAATTTTTAAAATTTTTTATAGTTATTACTATACTGCGAATCTTTATATATATTCATATTTTTATGAGTGCAATAACAAAAGCAGAAATTTAATAGAAATCTATTTCGCTCCCAAAAACATCGTAATTTGTATTTTACTTTGGTTCTTTTATATAGTTTTATACAATATATGCATTTTGCGTCTTTTTGCAAATCTAAATTTTCCATAAATATAATAAAATTTCCATAAATAAATAATCTTATATTAAGCATGGCATAATATGAATATGTTTTAAAGCATCTTTTTCACGACTACGAACCCATATAAAGAAATTCATATGAAACTCTTATTGCGGACCAAACACGTATAATAATCATCCCATACTAATATTACATATGCTAATGGATATTTTAGGTTCTTGCATACGATATTAAAATAGTGTAATAGATAATCGGTACAATATGTATTCGAAGTGAATAAGCACATTACTGATAGAAAGTTTAAAAGTATTATAACTTTCAAAGAATGGGCCAGCAAAAAAAATAAACAAGATGTTTTATGTTACATGATGCGCAATTAACCCAAGAAAATGCAGTAAACTCAATTTGGGAGAAACTGAGTTTATTACTTGTTGTTAATAATAAATTTGTGTAGGACAGTGGGTATAGATCAAGTATCGCCTGAGACACTGATAGTACCTTTATAGAATGTTACTATTCACGTATATTCTTATAAATGTCCTTAGAAAGAACCGAATAGAAAGATGAATAAAAGGGAACCACAAAGTAAATGGCAATTTGTCTGCAGAGACAAAGAGAAGACAAAAGGCTGCACTAAGAATTTTATAATTTTAATGAAAAAATAGTATAATTTTTACTACAAAATAACTGAATAAGTTGTTAATTTATATTAAGTGTATGCAAAAGTTTTATTCTTTATTTTTTAATTTTCTTTCATCTATATATAATATCAATTCACAAATTAATTTTTTAAGTATTTTCCCTTATTTTGTATTATATACAATATTTTCTGCCATCTTTTTGCCAAGTTTCGGATTCCGTTGAGAAAGAATGAAATTGGTTTGAAAGCAATCAAATCGATGAGCTCGGACTAAACTCTTGCATACATCTAATAATACTGGACGATCCATTCTTTGTACCTATTAATCAGAAGCTTTGTTTATGATCGCTTGATTTGTGTTACAACAAAGAGACGTAATATTTTGAGAAATGTTAGCGCTTCCAAACTTTCTGTCAGTGGAGTATTTAGGTCAGCACGATTTCTGCCGCAAGAAGTCTTCCAAGCTGAAAGGGTTATGTAGCTTTTACTTGATCTTTTTTCTTAAATAACAATTAATTTACAAGTAATTCAAAGTAACGATTTTAGGCAGTGATTTTAAATAGTGATTCAGACAATAATTCCATTTCGAAGTTATAGAATTTTATTTTATTTTTCTTCACATTATTTACTTTCTTCAACATTTTCAAAATAAAATAAAATAAATTTTTAGAGCTCAAATACTTGCGCCGGATGGTCTACGAATTAATCTAACAAAATAAGTCTAGATTTCCTTCATCAAAATACAAATGCATACAGAAGTTTCTAATTTCTAATTTCTGCAACTTCTATGATTTAAAGACAGAATTACTCATTATATATATATATATATATTCAACTTAGATTTTTTATTAATAAACCTGAATACTTGTCAGTGTAGTTATAGTGCCTTTCTCATTTTCTAACCTCCATAAATGAAACTATTATGCCTTTATTCAAACATTAACAAATGTAATATGCCTGGTGCATAGGAAACTATCATAACATCCTGTTTAAAGAATTTTTACAAGGCATATCGCTCTTATGTAATACACAAGTGTTTAAACAATATCCTAAAATTAGTTCAATAAGAATAAGAAATATATTTGAAAAATTGTCTCAAATCACGAAAAAACTATTTCCAATAAATTATTTATTTAAAAAGACTGTTTTAATTTATGAATTTCAAGAAAAGAATTTCCAAATTTCTAATTTTCTTTTTAATTTTTTTTATATTTCTAGCCTACACAGTTCATCTGTGACTTTCTCCTAGTCGTCAAAATCCAGAAAAAATGTTCTATATACTTATTGGTACTAAAAGACTGCATATAAGTGAATCCGTGCAATTTAAGTCTGTGTTGCTTAAGCAACAATTATAACAATAAGGTCGTTCAAGTAGTTTCCCCATTTTACAGTTACTTGCTCTTTATTTCGCACTGATGAGTAATTTCTAATCAGTATGCATTTACATATTAACCCTCGTGTACTGTTATAAGTCAATTTGATCCGAAATAAAAAGTAGACAGTAAGTAATTTCTTTCTAATTATCTAAATTTGTTATGTAAGCCATTTGTACAATTTTAACCCTGCTGCGATCCTCGGACCATTTTTACCCAAACACATATCTATTTTTCTAAAGCATTTAGTAGTTTTCAGAAAAACTTGAAAAAGTTGTTATTAATGTTCGTAAATTTAAGTTTCAATTTCTTTATTAACTTTGGTCTTTCTCACAATTATAAAGTGCTTCTAAAGAAAGAAGGATGTGAATGAATAGAACAGAATATTAAAGACCGTAGCAGAGTTAAATATGGTATAATTATACTTTTCTAATTTTATAAATAATCTGAAAAACTACGGAGTTGCGATATTATGTAAACTATTTTATTTCGGTACATATACCTATATCTTGTGTATCATTGGTAATGCTTCTTTGAATAATTACATATGTTCGTACTTTCATGAGCGTTATAATCTACCTACTTCAAAAATAAAATGCATGGTGCATAATAAGGTCTTCAACGTGGGTCATTGATAATCAACACAGTGTGAACAAGAAGTCATAGAAATCTAACGCAACGCATTTCATTACGCATTCAAATGCATAACATTAGAAAATATTGAACGATTTTCCTCGTGCATTTCCTATTTTTAATATTATCCATTTAAAAAACACTAGAACAGTTAAACGCGTCAGAATGACAGATTTCAGATTTCCTGTTTTAAATACAATCTGTTTGTAAGAAATATTCTGAATAGTTAAAAATATTTAGGTAAAGTTCTAGTAAAGTTATAACCTTACCACTTTCTTCGGGATTGAAAGATGTTGTTAAGGACCATATTTTAAACAACTTAAAGCGAGATTTAACGAATTCTTTTAATTTCAAAAATCTAAAATTTTACCTAATATCCACTATTATTAAACATATATCCTTTTAATAATTTATTGAATAATAATAAACATAGATTTTAAATTCTTTTAACTGACTACGTAAGTACTTTCACATACCAAATTCGGTGAATAACATGACTTAACCCAGACCTCGTATACTACAAATAAGACTTCATAATATACAACTTTGAACATTCAAGGTGATCCACATGAACCACAACAGTTAAGTATTTCCTGTCTCATTAAAAATGCCAAAAATTATAGCTTCCGAATCAGATATAAAGAAAATTCGTTTTCAAAATTCACTTTTACACGGAATGTTCAAAATTGGTAATTCATCTATTCTTCTATAACATAAAAAATCTTTGTATTGCACTTTTAATAATTTCTGACGCATGTAAGAAGAATATAATTGTTTGCCTACGGTGATACCGTTGCATCCTAAATCGTATAAAAATTTAAATGATATAAATAAATATGTAACACTTAAATATTCTATGAAAAACTAATATCTTAGTTTACATTAAAAAAAGATAAATCCCTATAAAAAATAACCAATATATCTTTAGGGGAAAAAATCAAGGAAGAACGAAATAAAATAAAAAATAAAATGATAAAAACAGCATTTTTAACGTCGCATAAGTATAAGTCTACTAATAACGGAAAAACAACTTACCAGTAATGACGTCAGCTGTGGAAGGTAAGCCGGATCTCGAATTTCCCCCACGAGTAGTCGATCCGTGCGAGAATAATTCACCTTTTCAGTCTCGAGTGAAAATCACGTACATGTGCGCGCGTAATCACGCACACATGCGTACGCGTGTACATATGTGGGTAAACCAATCAATCTATTTATAAATTCTATATCGACTTTTAAAAACTTTTGCGGAACACACTACTCCACATTATACTGTACGTCGCGCGAACTTTTACTTCTCTTCTCACAGACTATTCCCTTCATGAACCTCTTTCTTTTTCTTTATCATCTCTCTCTTGCTTCCACTAATGCTCATTGACTTCTCTTCATTTCTTCGTTGTTGCGTGTTGCCTTCCGTTTCGTCGCCTCTCTTTTTATCTCCCACGATCTCTTGTTTCTTGGTCTTCTTTGTGGCTTACGAACACTTTCATGCGTTCCACACAACTTGGTATCGTACACTCGTAACACAACTTAACCGACTTTTGAAATTTCTTTCTTGCGCTGTTGCTCCAGCGACGATTTCTGCGGATAACAGTTGAAGAAAGATGTAATTAATATCTGGTGTTTTCTTCCCGTAAAGTCGAATATACGGACGATGTGTAAAGGTATACGCAAGAATACATGCGATTATCATCCGCTTTCTTACAACCTTTATCAGACTCCTAACACCATGAAAGAATAAAATTCGATTATTAGGGTCATGTAAAATTGGAATCTGAATTTTCAACGACACTGAATGTTGAATTAAACTCGTGCGAATTAAAGCTATAATCTCATTAATAATACTGCAAAACTTTTACTATAATTAGAAATTCCAGTGAGTATTTTTACACATTGTTGTCATCTATGATAGTTTAATTTTTGGTTGTAATAACAAAGTATATTTTCCATTTTTCAAATATTCTGAATATATTTAAATAACCCTCACAATCGCTGCTCATATAGACATGCTACAAGTTTGATTACACTATACACGTATCGAATAAGCAAATCGCACTATTTAAGCACCGATTGTCTCAATGTATGTATTTTTTTTTTAGGAAAGTATACCTTCATCATTGTGGGGAAACGCGACGCGGCTTCTGTACGACGAATTCTGTTTGCATTATTCTTCCGTCAATTTAATTGTGTCACCATTATTATAGGACAATGTATTTAACGGTCGATTCGATCGGAATAAAGGAAGAGATCTTTCAACGAGCAACAGAAAAACAACGTATAAAATGAACGAGTAAGTTACATTAGAGTTTGAGAAAGAAGACAGAGGAAATGAGATGAAATGAACGAAATAGGAAAAGGGGGAGGGATGAGAAAAAGGTGATCGTGAAAGATGCCGCGTTGCCGTCGCTACAAACGCAAATTTTGTCTTCTTTTAACCGACTGACCCTATCACCGATTAGGCGGAGCACGTTGCACTCCACTGGTTCTCACAACTTCCGGTTCAGCTGTTCGCACAAAGGTCCGCATATCTTTCAGTGCCCCGCTCTCCACGAGAGTCTTGGTGGCTTCTACCTCCTTGTCTCCCGCTTTCTCTTTTTCTGCTATCACTCACAATCAGTGCGGGTACACCTCATAGAAACGCAACTGCTGCTCATCAATCTCATCACTACCACGTAATTCACAGTCAATCTGCACACTGTATTCCACTCGCGATCTCTCGTTGCCGTTAAAACCATTGTCATTTCCATTCTTCTTACTGCTACTAATGACGTCTATACTGTTGCCGGCGTTCGTGTTACTATTGCTACTGTTACTACCGCTACTGCTGCTACAGCACTTGTTATCATTCCCGCAATAATGTAATATTATCGACAAACTCGCTTTCATTGCGCAGTACTATTGTGTGCTGTTGATATACCGTTATTTCGCTGTTCCTCCCGAAGCGAGGCTTCGTCGTTTGTAACAGCCTAGCACAGTGCGTGCATCATACACGCACTGTGCACACTTCCCGTGCACGTGAGCCAGCCAAGAGAAAGAGATTGGATGACTTTCAAGATGGCAGAACGAGAAAGACACACGCGCACATAGTTTCTCGAAACATGCACCAAGTACGCGCACATACAACACAACATTCGAGGAGTCCGACACACAACTGGTTACGCGTAAGATAATCGAATCCGCGTTTCCTTCCTTTCAAAGTTTATGTCACCACTACTACTTCTGGTGGTGCTCTTCCTCTGCCTCTTTCACGTGTATCCTGTGTTTTGTTTCCATCCGTCGTTCAGTAAGAATTTTCGTGTTATTGGAATTGATGGTTTCGTTCCTTCCTTCTTCTTAACTTTGAACCATGGCTTTCAAACTGCTATGCAAATTACACCGTGTTTTGGGCACCACCTCGTTCTTGTATCTTTGCAGCGGTGATAATAGCAGCAATTGCAACAGCCCCCGACAGTGTATCTGTAAACAAAATATTATTTGTTAGTTTTTCGTTTTTATATTTGAATATTTGAATAGCAGTATTACAGTTAGTAATTATGAAATATCCACTAGGTTGTAACATATATTAATGTTTTCAACATGATGTATTTGTAAATTCAGAAATGGACTTAATCAATTCTACATGCGCTATATTATTTTTCTGATAGCCGAAGCGTTAATGTTTCCTTTTGTAGAATTTCTGACACTTAAAAAATGTGCTAGAAAACCGGCAAGAATTTATGTTACAACCTAATAATTTCTAAAAATTAATCGTAACTTGTTATGCTACGTTAAAAATAAAGATAATATAATCAAATACATTTATTTATAATACACGGTGTGATGAAAAAGTTCGTAAACTTTTGCAGCTGGTAGTGTTAGAAGTGATGTAAATAAACGAGATTCTACAGTTATCATTCTTCGTCTTTCTGCAAAGTGTATTCCAAATATCAGAACAATCGGTTCAATAGTTTACAAGTAGTCGCTGATTACTATGCATTGGAAATTTTCGCTTCTTCGATTTTTTTACGAGCAGAGATCATGTTTTGCTTTAAAGCAACTTAAAACTCAAAATGATACGTTTTTATTTTTAAGCTACGAACCTTTCAAATAACCCTCGTAATTACCATATAAGAGAAGGGAGCAAACCAAATTAATGAACGCGTACGAGTATGACACTTATGAGACACTAAATATACTTTTAGGCTGTTTCCAGGGCAACAACAGAGTCCGCATGCGGTCGGTACGATGTAGACCTGGTGCAAACGAGCGATACGAAATCACTACGATATCGCAGCCGTGACGCTGTATCATTGTTATATCATTTTTGACACTGTAGCGGGATCGCACGCTCGTGTGTATTGCATCATTAGAAATATAAACCTGCCGAATCGCAGATGTGATATCGTGTCACTCGCATGCGTTGGCCGGTAGGATTACAGCGCGGGTACCCGCGCTCTGATTGCTTTCAGAACAACGCGTGCAGCACGCCGGTTTCTGCACAGCATCCAATGTTACTCAAACCATCGAGCAAACCAAACCTTTCAAAAAATCAAAATCTTGATTGTGCACGTCACAGGCACCCACATCGCACTGCACGCCACGGCACCATAAAGTTCAATGGTTGTACGCACGAATATATCTGTCAGACGGGTCAGCAGTTTCATGTATCTGGATATTAGGACCGATGCACACCAATAATGTGATGCATTTGTGATTTGGCAAGTTTATATTAGACTATGGTTTTAATTATCTCCCAAGCGGTCTTTTGTTCGATTATACACTAATGGTATTTGGATAAAAAATGACCCGAATGTATGAAACTCAAATTTTAACTTTATAATACCCAAAGACCGCTTAAGGGATAATCATTTTTTAACAGATAAAAGCACACTGTGCTACATAATATTCTTCTATCAATTGGGTTCTTCTATAGTCTTCTATTAACCCCAAAGGGTCAGTACTACCTCAAGTTTCATCACGATCGAGGAAAAGGGGGCAACAAAAATTAGAACGGTTTATCACCTTCTCATCTAATCATCCACCTAAGATTCTCGAAATTCAAGTCGTAACTCAATTAGCCGCAATGATGTTCAGTCTGAGGCTACGATTACAGTGAATGTACCACCTATACTTGTGCTTGTTCGTACGAACTAGCACTTTGATAAATATGTTTGATCTATTTTATCAGACAAGAGCGACTAGCGTGAACATATTTTTATCAAAACGAAGTTCGTACAAACACGCATCCACTGTAACCGCAAGGCTTTTTGTATTATGAAGAATACGGAACTGACACGGACAACGTAACAACAATGAATAATTGGTAAAAACAAAAATGCAATGGGTGCATTAGCAATATTTGACGCACCATATGCGTAGTAGCGTTAGACGCGCCGCCAGTGATCACCCACGTATGAGTCCGCGTTGCACTGAAAGACCAAATGAAAATCCTATGTCGAAGCCGACCTCGTACGAGGCGCTCACAGCGCTCCTATGCATGTTGTGTTACTGAGCACCGTTGTGATTATTAACAGTTCGTGTCCGAAGACAAAGTTTTATACATTTACTCCCCCTATCTCCAAAATAAAGTTTCGTGATCGAAAGAGAGAAAGGATTCCATACTTAAGTGCTCTTAGTTGCTTGAAGCACAACAAAATATAATACATGCAAAATGTGATATAAGAACATTTTTCCCAATGTGACAATTTTTTAAAAGAAGTATTGTCTACTTGTGTCTCAAAATATAAATTGAATGTCGTACTTAAAATTGAAATATGACATCGCGCATAAATACAGTAAACGCGATCCATCTTCGTAGGACAAAATACTACACATCGATGGAACATTTGAATTATGTATGCTGCATGGAAAATCGACTTATAGTTAGCCACGGAAGTCTACATACATTTAAAATTTTTAACATTAATATATTATAGCGCATATTTGATAATACTCAAAATGAGGTGAAAATTCATAAAATATTAAGTTACAAATGGATAACGTTCCTAGAAGACTTTTCATAAAAGAATCATCGTTGATTACACGAATAAAATTGCATCTAAAAGTATACAAAAGATAATCTTGTTGATATGAAATGAATTATAGGACATCACAGATGCATTAGAAGGTCTAAAAAAAGCATAAATATAGTTATAACAATTATCTTTATATACTTTATAATATACGTACGTAGATTTTTATAAAGTCGGAGTTTCATTTTATGTACCTTTTGTATTGCAAACAACTAAAAAAGACATCACCATTTTATAATAATATTTTTAATGTTAATTAACAAATAAATTAGTGTTCTTGAAATGATCGACTCTCTTGTAATTTGTTAAATAGTTGGGATTTAAAAGTACACGTAGACTTTTGTGACTGACTGTACGTAGTGCCGGTTAACAAAAGATATTCGTATTTGAAAGTAACAAATACTGATTATCTTTAAGCAATGACAAACGATGAGTAATTTTTTGTTGCTAAAATATATTAGGTAATATCAATATCTTGGAGACGTTTAATCTTTCTATAGATCTAAAGTAAGAATAGAGGTCTTTAACCTTGCAATATAAAGGTATAGCTATATTTCATGAAGTATTTAATAGCACACTTATAAGTTTTGACTTATAAAGATTACGAAACGAGAATGTTCGGCCAAAAGATGGATGAAAACATATACATATGTATATGTTATATGAACACGCTTTCGCAATGAAATATAATAATGAAAATTTCAGAGATAAACGAACTGAATAAAATAAAAAGCAGAAAAAATTGCATAAAAGAAATAAGACAACTTGATATCTAAATCCGTAATTTTGTGAACAAATTCATAACTGTTGTACTTTAATAATATTAACAGATTACGTTGTTTGGCTGTACTCATCTACTTATTAACCCTAAGACTGTTTGCACACACACTGGCAAAACTAGAGCCGGTTCCGGCTCCGATTGCCGATTGCTGTGTAGTCAAATGGAGCTCTTCATGCACAATCCGGCATAGCCGGGAGTCAGGACGGCCGTTTTCTCTGGCATGGTCAATACTTTCGTTGCCGGTGCCAGATCCGGGGACGGCAAAATGCTGATGTGTGTGCAAACTGTCTACACTGTAAGCCGGGGTCAAATTGATACTAACGTTTTTTTTATCCAAAACTATACACTTTTCGTTTTTCACTCCATGTAATTGAGAAACTAATATACTTAAAGAAAGTGTTGCTTAATTTTTTCTTTTCGTCCCCAAGTTAGAATGTTTGAAGAAGCTACCAAAATTATTTGAGAGTTTTCCAGACACTTTTACTCGCACAAAAACTCGTGGGGTCAATACGACCGTCGTTTATAATACGAGGTGAATAAAAAAACGTTCACAGTGAAAGGGTGAACAATATTTGTATAAACAATATTTTGTGTATGAAACCTGTATGATCAGTATATACAACTCCTTCTCAATATTATTATAACGTCTGATATTACATAAAGATGTTCACAAAATAGTTTAATAACTTGTTAAACATACGAGTGTAAATGCAAAATTTAGTGGCACAAATTTTATAATCCTATAAAAATGTATAATTCCTAAATACTTGATATTAATTAGAAAATTACTAATTATAATTGTTTTATTCTGAAATCAAAACATGTTTTACGAGAATAAAATATCATTTCGATTGGTAAATTTACAATTGATAAACGAATTCAGTCTAGTATCTGTGCACTTGTTTTCATCATTGTAACTAACACAGGTAGTTTTATCGATTAACCAAGCACGCGTAAACATACTCTTAGCCTCTTTATATCGCGGAAACCAGACATATTATGCAAATTGTAAACTAGCAATGTTTTCTATATTTAACTTCCATTCCTTGTCTCTTTTCATTTTATCTCTTATATAAATTTAGAAATAATTTCATTTTCTAATAGTGTATTATACTAAATCATGTTATATAATTTATAAATATTATTTCCGTTTGTTAAATACATTTGATTTACATAAACAAATTGAATGCCCTTATTTGAATACTGTTGTTACATATATATTAATCATGTAAGTTTTGCAAAAAAAATTCTGGAACTGGAGCTTCGAAAAGAATTAAGTTTAAAAATAATTCATATTTCTCCTGAATTAAATTTCTTTTTATTTTAATGTATTATATTATATTTTATCCAAAATAACTTTCAATAATTTGTTTGAGTAAGAAATCCAGTTATAAAACATTTTTGTATTGTAAAGAGATGCAACTCAATCGGAATCGAAGAGTTGCATTTTGTAAAGTTCTGACGCGTTTCCTTAACTGCAACTATACTCAAACTCGAGTCGTGCTGCCTCCAGTCTTGAAGGAGAGACAATGAGAAAGAAAGTGAAAGGGAACATCATTTAGCTACCTGGACTTTTCCACTGGACGATAATTCATTAGTCTGATCTACCAAAAATAATATTAGTGTAATTCCTACTTTATTGTAGTGTAAAGATTGTTAACGAATTCGTAAATTTTTTTTTATTAAAATAGGTCCAAACATGATATAAAACGAAGTGTTTTTAGGATTACTGATAGTCATATGGGAATCTACCATTGTAATAGTACAAATAATAATATGATTCAATTCGACACAAACCATTGATAGTAAAATCCTATTTAATTTTCAATAATACTAAAAATAGTCCGATTTATACCATGTTTCCTCTCATTTTAATCAGAAAATTCTGAAAACTTTATTGTCGGTGAGTCATATGATGTTTCATCTGTGTTAATTCTGTTACATAAAACCATGAACAGCAAATAATAAGCGCAAATAGCACAAAAATTAAATTCACTGTCCTATTCTGTAAGAGACATGGCGTTTGCAAACTTTTTATTAATAGTATACGGCTTCAAAAATCAGTACTGAGATATTTTTCAAATAATTTTAATACGGGGTAATACTCACAATGTTGATCATTACATATTCTCAAGATAAATGCACAATCTGCGATTGAGCGTCAGCTACACATCGAAATGTTTCTTAAATAATGGCACTACACGCTTTAATAATATGATCTTAGGTATCTTTAACTATCGTTGGTGGCTTACGATAAATTTAATTTTTTTAGATCTCGCTGCAGAAAGTAATCAAACTGTGTCAAGTCCCGAGAACGAACCAGGAACAGAACATGATTGCGGAAATTCGATACATAAAAAATATCTCATGATTGGCTTTTGAATTCATATACCATGATAATTATTTACTCAGCATTCAATACTCTTTCGAATTGTAGGGCAAAATGTTTACTCTACTTAAAATAATTGATAGCAATTTTTATACCTCAATTAAAAACAAACTCCTTATTATAGAGTACGACGTCTTTGATACCATCAACTTTTATTTGAGAAAGTTTATGAATAAATTAAAGTAGTCGACTTCAATGATTCACTTTGTATATTATATAATTCATCCTAAATGGGAATTCATAATATTGTGTCGTAATGGATAAAATATATTTAATACAGAAAACCAGATTTAAAACATTTTGTTCAATAAACATTATTTCATTCAAAAAATTTTACTTGGATAAATTTTGTTAACTGATATGTATTTTTTTCATTAATAAATTTTATTCTACATTTTCTTTATTATCCATTTGGAAATTTACTAGAAATGATAGACAATAACAAAATCTTACAAGTCAAAAAAGAGAGAATGCTGCACAATTTTAGGAATACATAGCACAAAGTTAAAAGTCTTCTATAATATATTTGTTACTTTATATGATTAATGGTAACAAATGAATTGTTATCTGTTAATTATATAAGAATGGTATGTACAATTCATACTACATAATGATAATAAATTATTCAATACATTATACAATGATACAATTAACAAAAGCACTAATAATGTATATTGAGAATATTTCATGAAGAATCAAACTCTAATTACTATAAACACATGTTACATTATAAAGCCATTAAATGTATGGAATAATTTGTCAAAAGCGGAATATTCAATTACTTTCCATGTTATCAAATGTGTAAATATTTAAGAAAAAATCTTTTCAAAAATCATATTGCATCTAGTACCTATTTCGATTTTTTCGAAATTGTGCTATAAGTTCATGCGGTTTTCTATTATTAAAAGAGTATTCTTTTTCTCCAAACAATATTCCCTTTGTTATGTCATCTTTAGAAATAATAAAATTAGAAATATCATTCTTGAAGCGCAAATCGTTTTCAAACTGTTCTCTGTGGAATGGGGCCTTTTCTAGAAATGGTATGTAAATACATATATTTCGAACAGCTTGAAATATGATACAACTTTCATTAAGCTCCAATAATAGTATTGGAAATGTTCGCATTTATCTACTTGCCAATCTATAATTTAAAATTTAAACATAATGGAACCCTAAACATAGCAAAGTAAGGAAGAATGCAAGCTTTACAGTAACGAATACAAAGCCAATGGTTTCCCTGCCTTTGAGTCATACGGAATAAAAACAGAATAAAGTTATTGGACAACTTGATACTCTAAAGATAAGTGACTTTTAGAAAAAACTATCTGCATCCATCATTCGATCTATGAAACTATTCAACCCGTGCAATGCAAGTTTTATTATTTCGATAATATCAAAAATATTTCAATATTTAATGAATAATCTATACTCTATAAGTAAAATATCATTTACATTAACTTACAAGAAAATGGTATATATTTTACATATATACATATTTCTGTACTTATTTTTGGGGGTAGAATTGAAACCAACTTTATTCGGAAGAATTGAATTTAACAAAGATTAAATTTAACTTTGTATACATATGCAAAAATTTCAATAACGTGGAAAGTAAAGCTAGTAAAAACATCATTCAACATTTTATTATGTATATGTTAATGATACAACACTTTGTTAAACAGATGTTTTTATGTACCAAAATCTGGGAGATTTACTAATAAGAAACACGTCATTCTTCAATTTTATCCGTTGTACCAACATTCGAAATTTTATCACACTCGACGTTTGACACGTCGCGGATATGTATTTACACGCCTTAAACGTAAGACTGATTTCTGTGTTACAGAGAAAAAAAATAAAGAAATTTATGATATACATCAAATTTTTTATTTACGATAGTCATACATAAAAGATTTAACGATACAATTTTAAAGAAATGTTACAGTTTGCTGGTCTATAATTTTATCTATTTTAACTACTATTCGGTTTTTTTAAAAGGAGAAGGTATAATTTCCAGAAAATATTTTAATGATTTTCCAAATAGTAACATTCTTAAATAAAATATAGCTCAATTTACAGCGCAGTTTTTCGAGTATATTGAATGCCGAAACAGTTTTCGTTTAGCATATGATCACGACACCAAGTTAATTCTACTAAGATTTTCAGAACTGACTTAAATTCACTTGAGTGGATATTGAAATACTTCGAAGAATAATGTAGTAATTTAATTTTTTAAAAAAATACTACTATCACAAATGATGAAAAATAGAAATTATACACCTAATGATTGATAATTAGAGAATGTATTATAATACTCCTATGAGCACAAAACAAGTATTACATTAATATGACTTAAAAGCAATAATCTAAAATTTTAATTGATCTTATCATTTTTATTTCAAATGTACATTCTTTTCAATCAGTTGCATTAAAATGGTGCATACTAATGATACAAACAATACAAAATTTATACTCGCAAGAATATGCAGGTTTAGAATATTTTTAAATTTAATGTTTAAAATCTTTTAGAAAAAAGCCATTTGGACGTCCAATAAACAAATATTTGGTTGGTCAAAAAGATTTATCGTATTTTAAAGAGATATGGATATGAAACTTTGTTAAACAATGTATTACTGACTTTGTTCAAAAACCTTTTGTCATTAGGCAGTTTCATCATTTAAGCCTTGGAGAATTTTCATCTTTTTTCAACTAAAAACTTCTCTAAGCGAGTTCTATTAGCTTTTAGATTTCCTATTAGCTTTAGATTTAGAATAGATTTTAGAAGGTGAACATTTTTCGATATTAATACATTCTATCATTCGCACTATTCTTTTTTAATTTGTACTGCATTTTTATGTTTGCAGTGGTAATGCAATATACTGTGTTGAAAACATATTTCACTTTCTTCTATTTCAAGAGTAGGTTAAGTATTATAGTTGTAATTGATCTTTATAACTCCTTTTTAAATGATACTTTGAAATGTCTGTGTTCTAATCTTACTTGGGTTTGCAAAGTTGTTGGCACATTAAATTATGTATCGCAATACTAACGCTAGATTGCAAAAACAGCGATAAAACTTTTTGGCCAATCTAATACAATGATAAAGTCACTTTATACTAATCAATAAATATCTTTCCACCAAAATATAAACAATGATCATACGTAAATATACTTAATTTTTGGGAAATATATAAAATTTACTATCACATAATGTATCGGTAAAAATAACAGATAAAAACTGTATTCTATCCTGAAACACGTTATTTTCGATAGCATTATAACTAATATTAACTAATATAACAATATGTAAAGCGTACAAGAATTTATTCCATTCCCCCTGAATACATTCCATCCGAATTATTATTATCTTGCTAAACCTAGAACGGTCGATAGCTCCGCAGTCGTTGTGACTCAAAGTCGAGCCGAGTCGAACCGAAAAGAGTCGAATCAAACCGAACTGAGCTGTGTAGTTCTGTAGCGCGTCAACACGTAAAAAGGGCGAGTGCGAAATGATAGATCATAGCAATGTACAGACTGTGCTTCATCGGTGAACTTTCTCCCATTCCGATGCTTTCCTCCTAATTATGTAAACTAACACAACGAAAGATCTTTCTAATAGTTCAAAACTGTTGAATTTCAAACGCTTTTTTTCAGAAGCAAGGAGGAATAAAGTATGGATAAATACCCTGTAAAATCGCTACTTTTACTAACCATAAACTACATAGCGTATAGAATGTTTGCACGATGCGTTTAACGTAAAAGTCGTATGATAAACCAAAGTATATTTAGCCGTTTTGTGCATTCGAAAATAATACCGACTATTCTAATAAATTATTTTAAAAAATGTATAATTATTATTTATTAACTATACTAACTACAACTATTTATTTGCTACACTACAATTAGTATTCATTAACTATTAAACAATAATATTTAAAACGTTACTTTTATTTTTAAGTATTAAGAGATAGGAAATCTAATTTTTAAACTGTCTGCAATAATAAACTGTAAAACTGAAGTATATATTTGGAAGATATTATCTCACTTATCAGTGCAATAGACACTTATAACATTTAATGGCTTACACAGAATAATCGTTCATTTTCCGGACTAACTAATCTACCTTTTATGTCTTTGAAAATAAAGTGTAATGCATTCATGTAACCACATATTAAAAAAATGTGCTTATACACATAGTCTATTCCTTCACTAATCATGAAAATCATATTTTCCCCATACATCTTCACTTTTGCGTTCCATGAAACATTGCTGTGTATTAATTTTCTATGTTTATACCGAATGTGGAAAAATACTTAAAGCAATATAAAGCATAACTCAATAATTGCATAGTTTCACAGTCATGTGCATAATATGGTTCGAGCTATAAGGTGAATCATATAAGATGAAAGCTGAGGTAGTAATGATAATATTTAATTCGTCAGTGAAACAACAAGCTACGGTAAATTCAACTAAATCATTTTATGTTGGAATTAGACATCGAAAGATAAATAAACAAAACCCTAGTAGTTCCACTATTGTTGCTTTGCCTTAAGTTGAACCCAGTAAAATAAAAATAAACATTTCCTGTTTTTTCCTTATCCTTCAAATGGTATCTGTACGTGAAATTAAATATGTACTGTAAAAACACCTGCACATAGAGTGGATCATCAAATAATGCAAGTATGAGTATCCAGCTACGAACATTTCCTTTCTATTTTAGTAGTAAGAACAAAATAAAAATGGAGAAAATAATTTTTCCTATTTCAGTCATACAACAAACAGAGGGTTGAAGTATATTTCCGCGTCACGAAAAAGAAAAATTCTATCTTTACTTTTAAAGGAAATAATATATGTATATATTTTGATATTTTTAATAACCCACGTGCATTCGAAGTATTTGTGGAGAAACTTAAAAGTAATCAAACATGAACAATAATGAAAGAAACACGAAACAGGAGACAATATCTGGATTTTAATTAATGTTTAATTTTCATAATTCTAAGAAAATAATGTAATGTATATAACCGACAAATTAATGAGATAAGATACTTCCTTGTACGTTAAATTTAAATATAATTTGTTGATAAGGTATCAATTTTTTCGTCTTTGTGCAAAGTGCAAATATATTTCTAAACGTATATGTTGTAAAAAATAAACCTTAATCGCTTTTAACAACTTTTTAGTTTAGCATTGCATATTTAAGATTAAAAGGGGAAATTGCTTTAATACTATGGATGATCTAAATAAAATATGTGTAACAAATGCTCAATAGATACACTACAAAGTGCAGTTTTAAATGTACAGCATATAATTTACTATGTATTTGTAGTATAAGTTCAACAGCAGAATGATACATCATGCAGTTCTTACGTAATGCTATGTGCTTTTCAAACATCCTTCAGAATATTTTTAATTTCCACGACAGATGAAAGTATGTAATTAAAAATTGAAAGCATATAATTTTTTTAAATTACATAAGAACTGTCAAAATATAAGCAATTACTGGTAAATATTATTATTAAAATAGCGAGAAACATGCTAAATATATTACAAATTGCACAAAGAAGATTATTTTAAAACAGAATTCAAACTATTGAAATTTCTGTGCTCGTAACTAGATTACTCATGACATGTATAATTTTAAAAATCTAAACTTCGGCATACGTATTTTTCAATCACGAATATTTTAAGAATATAAAAAAATATTAAAAAAAACTGTTCACTATCAAGTAGTCCACCCAAAGAATAAATTACATGAAGATAAAATTAAAAAATGGGAATGAATATAAATGTATGAGGTATAAAATTTTACTTGCGGCCTATTTGTGGTAATGATAATTTTACTCACGATAACCGATAATGAAATGAACGCAGTCGAACGAAAGAAAAATTTGTCTATTAATAGTGAAGTACAAAGTGTTTGAAATTAAAATCGAAAAATGGTATTTTGTGTGAATATAAAATTCCGAGAAATCATCGTCAAAATCGAAAAGTCGTATTTCTTATGAATACGGAATTGTAAAAAAAACTAATAAAAGTTGCAGTATCGTATTCGAGTAGAGAAAATTGCAAGAAATTGAAGTTGAAACAAAAGAATCGCGTATCACGGCAGTAGGAAATTGCAAGATAACGAAAAATCACTTTTTGCACGAGCAGAAAATTGCAAGAAACTGAAATCAAAGAACCAACTTGTGCACAAATCGAGAATCGCAACGTATTTAAGTTAAAATCAGAGGCCTACATTTCACGTAATCAAAAAATGTCAAAAAATTGAGACGAAAGAATAGTATTTTACATAAGTAGAGAATTGTAAAAAAAATCGAAGAATCACATTTTTTGTGGGTAAAAAATGATAAGAAATCGGAATTGGCATTGAAGAAACACATTTTAGGTGATTAGGAACTTATGAAATATCGAAATAGAACAATCATATTTTTCACAATTAGAAACTCGTAATAGAAAAACAAAACAAAAAACAGGAGATATCAAAAAATTAAAATCGAAAAACTGTATTTCGCATAGGTAGAAAATTACAAGAAATTGAAGAACGCGATTTATACATGTAAAAAGATTACCAAAAAATAAAGGCTATAATAAACTCGTCGCACTTTACTCCCATAAAAGTCTCGATATTCGCAAGTTTAGATGTTTTCAAAATTCTTTTCTATTCATTGGATAAAATGCATAAAATAATGTCACGTTTTTAACGATTGTAGTCATCATAGCAAAACTGTTCACAATAACCAATTTTATACATTCAACTCAATTAAAGAAGTGTGAAAAACATTTTCAATTTTCTTTATTCTTTTATTTTATACATTTTTATATGTTTTTGTTATATTTTAAATCTTAAAAACAAAAAATTTAGAAATTTATAAACAAAGGAAATCTATACGAAATAAAAAAGAAAAGAAAACCGAAAAAGAAACAAGTGAATTTAAAAACAAGTTCACAAAAGAAAATTAGCAAAGGAATCCTCGCTGAAGTGGAATGAAAACCGCGTTTATTACGGGGCGTGTACTTCAGCAAATTTAAGGCGTAGAGTATTTATTGAAATATCAATACCACAGCATCGAACTATTCTTTCCGATCAAAGTACTTTACAGATAACTGATAAGGTACTCGATTCTAGTATGGTTCACTTACATAACAGTGGGTGTGTACTCCAAATTAAATATCAACGTTCTAAGATGCGATTTTAAAGCTATGCGAAAATAAGTGTTTGAAAATTTTCAAACTCTATCGGCGAAGAATCACATGTACAGTATGATTAAGAGAAACCAATGTGCTAGGAAGTGGGTGTTTAACTTGAATCGTTTCAAAAATAGAGCTAAGCCTAAATGTCACTAACATTGAATAAAAAGAGTAGCGAGAGCATGGTAATAAAAAAAACCGATTGAAAACATTTTTGAGCACACAGATGTATGTGTGATAAACACAGGTTGGAGAAATGATGTTGCTTGAGTAAAAACGAATATGATGAAAGATCGAAATTATCGAAAAATGAACTAGTCTTGTGTTCTTATCACGTGATTAGAATGTTGTGAAACACTGAGTTTCGTTAATTAATTAAAACGTAATATACTCGTTTGCATGGATAGACTGCAAGGGAAACAAAGTGGTATATTGTAAAGGAACGAGACACGTCACCATCGGTTCAACAGTTACATTCGAGTTCGCCCGTTTTCCAGGCAGTAAACGTTTCACAGCACGGTTCATGAGAATCGCGAGAAAAAACAGGCGATCGTGTTATAATTTATCCACCCACGGCACGATAATTTTTTTGTTTTTGAACATGTAACAATTATATAACATACGTACGATTTTGTTCGTTAATTAATCACACGCTGCGTTGTTATCTCTTCAAGTTCATACGAAAAGTGGTCGCAATAAGATATCGCCTATTATTAGATTCACTATTTCAGGATCTTGAATACTCTCCAGCACGCTCACACTGCTCCGGACACCATTATAAAACGCGATTCTCGCGTACAAATAAAAGAAAGCTTTGCTAGCCGGTACGGGCAGAGCACACGGTTACGATATATCACTAAAGCACAAGTCCGTTGGAACAACACCTTTAAAATCGTTGGAGGGAAAAGGAACACGACACACAAGAGTCTAAATACGCACGCAGCCAGGTACAGCAATGTAGCACAGGAAAATAGCAGAAGTAACACTCAGTCGGTAACTTCGAGACACCATGAAGTATACGTAAACACATTATTTTTGATAATATTAGAACATAGCTCAAGTATACGCAAACAACGATGCGATACAAAATCTGCGAGAAACGGGAGAACGTATAATGCGACCGTAGGACTGAAAAACGCGAAACAAACTACAGCACGGATAAAACGAATCGATGAGCCGACCAACGAACGAACAACCGATTAGAACGCACTTCAAATGTTGCAGTCAAACGTTATACGATCGACGGGCACGGGTAGCACATATTATGGAATCGATCTCGGCTACGATACTATCAGAATGCACGGTTTCACTATTATACACTTCGTAACACCACAGTATAACTGTTTAGGTTTAGATACAGGAACAGAAATACTCTTTTCTATCTGTTTTCATTACTCGTCTTCCTGTTTATCCTATTCGTAGAATAAACAGTATAAATGCAAAGAGAAGGGATGGAAAAGGGGAGCAGGGGGGGGGGGGGGCAGAATGCACTTTATAATGTACTTTAACAGTATTCGTACATTAGTTCAAGCATATACAAGAGAATGAAAATCATATACATTTACGCATATTTTTCAAAGAAAAAAGGATAGAAGGGAAAGATAGTATATAGCGTGTGCGTATGTGTGTGTATCTATACGTTGTGTGTATGCATGTATGTATGCACGCGTCTATACAAAAGAAAAAGAATTCTACGAATATATGTATATATATATATATATATATGTATATATATAGATATGTATATATATATATATATATATATATATATCGACAATATTTTCCTATGCACCAACATTTCTTTTCCTTGATCACTGGCCTAACAGTTTGTTACACTCCTTAGAAGGAGTTTCACACAACCGGGAACGAATCGGTTAGTCTCACCACACACTTCTCTTCTCTTACCCGAACTAGTTCGTGATATATTCCAATGCAGCGGCCACGGTGATTAAAAAGCACTCGCGTCTTACATTCGCGCCCCAACGAAAAGGGTAGTCGAAATCGTACGGTCAGTCCAACGTTTTCAGGGCCGCCAGGTTAACGTCACGAAATCCACCGACACAACCATAGATCCAAACGGTGGACGGACGGACGTAAGGACGGACGGCTGGCTGGCAGCAAGCAAGGAGGAATCACAGAGAGGTTCGGGGGGAGGAACATTGAATGCGGCGGGGTGAGGGTAAAGTTTCTGGATACGGGGCAGGTGGGGTCGTAAGGGACCGGGGACGTATGAGTTGGAGTGGGGTGAAAACGAACGAGAACGAGTGAGCAACCGAACCGACCGACGACGTAGCGTCGCGGGGGACGGAGGTCTACGGTTCAGGACCGTTTTATCCTGGTCCCTATGGCGCCACAGCTTATCACACCGCCACCATTTTTTTTTCTCGCTTTTTTCACACATATTACTTTATCACTTGTTAAATTCTCAATTGTTTATGCAGTTACATACAATCTCTAACGTTACGAATAAATGGAAAATACAAAACGTTTATTTTCCATATTACTAATGCGTTGTTAAAGGGGAAATACATCTCCTTACTCACAATATTGAACTTATATTTATATAAGGAATAAAAATCACCAGAAAAATTAATGTAAAAATTCATATGTCTGAACAAAGATACACTATATGTGTATATAATATTTGTGTGCTTGTTTTAAAAATTGCATAACACGTTTGCATTTGTACAAATAAAAATAAAATATCATAGCTATTTTGGCGATACAAAATAAGCGTGCATGTGCAATTAATAACATTACAATATATAATTTAAGATACTAATACATTGTCATGTAACCTTTGGTATCAATAATAGTTTATCGGCCAACTTTTTTTCATAACAAAACATTAAATACTGTTTTATTTTTCTTTGTAACTGTACTATGCACTATATACAATCTGTGTTTTGGATCATTATCCTACTGAAAGGAAAAAACAAGTAGAATTTCTAATTTTCCTGTATCTATTTTAAAATTTTCTTCACGATACTTAAATGATATTTAAATATATGTTTTGCTTTAGTCATAGTATGTTTAACGAATTCTATATTTCTAATACAATGCACTCTTATGAACTACAACCTGATAACATAAATCTTCATCTGCCTTCGTGACATTTGCTTTTTGTATCGTATTCAAAGAAGTTGACTTTTATTCCATTGAAAATGATAATACTTTTAAAACAATTATATCTTTTAAAATTATATTTACGTGTTTTTATGTACATATTTACTTATGAATGATACAGCTTTTTCCGATCCATTATAGTATGATTTTTTTTCTACGTAATGTTCAATGATCAATATTAAATTTTTTTGTAATCAATTTTCAAATTGAAATGTTAATTTCCGTTCTTTTATTATAAGTTACTTTGCTATTAATTCTAAATTTACGTTTAAAAGGTAGTGAGTTATCTTTAGTTTTTTAGTAATTGCATACTTTAATTATTAAAGGTTTACTTAATTTGATAAATTCGTTATGTACAGGTACTCTTAATTCTGTGTCCATGAAAGATTTGCATTTGTTCATTTTCACCTCTATATGTTTGAGATATTTCCTTCTATTCACTTTTATAATTCATTAAAACACACAACTATTACATACATATATTGTATTTTTGTACAGGAATATGTATTTTTGCACTTATCTTTTCGAAAAGTTTACGTTGAATTTTGTGAGTAACTGTATATACATACATCCATATATCCTGAAAGATCGCGACTTAAAGGTGATAGCTTAGAAATGAAATTTGCTATATGCCATTTTGTGGAGATGAACGCGAGTAATATACTTTAAACATTGAAATATGTATATCATGGTTTATAATTTTCGATATATTTTAATCATTTACATGCACAATTTCAAAATGAAATTTTCTTAATTTTTTGCTGTAGCGTTTTCACTAATTTATACTTTCACTTGGAATTCGATAGTTTTTAAAGACTAGGTAAAAATATTTAAACCTATTTAAATAGTTTACTAGGAATGTAATGTACTAGAAAGTATATTAACAGATTTTAAAATGAATTACAATATAAACAAAGACGTAACTATTTCTGTAGTTGTGACTCCATAAATTTATATACATATATATACATATATTTAAAGTCGAATTTAATTATTATGAAATGATTTCATATAATGAAAAATTTAAAAGAAAAAATAAAATACTGCTACGATATACCTTTTACCAATAATCCTTTTAAACACTCATCTATTCCCTACCGTGTATGAAAAGGATAAAACAAAACAAATATTAAAACAACATATAACAAAATAAACAACAATTTTGATTTATTTTTAACTATTAACATACATACATATGTTTCATATTTATTGTATGCTTTATACATTCAGATAACCATAATAGATACAGTAATTTACAATACAAAGTTTTACATATCTTTAACGAATTTATGTTCTATTCTATAGGAGCAATACAACTATTCGTATCTTCTGAAATTCACGAATATACGTGCACGTAAACTGAATTGGTGTATACGGCACTGCGTCGAGCACAAGCAAACTCGTTGCCTTTGCGGCCGGGTAGAAGGGAAGAGAAGGGTTGGGAAGGGAAGAGCAGAAAAGTGAGGAGAAGAGGCGGAGGGGACGTGAATAGTACGGGTAGGGATGTTGGCCGTTGGGAAGGAGGATACATGGTTGATCCTGGCCGCGCGCATACTAAGGTACGAGAGAGACAGTGTGAACGCGTATACGTATGAAAAGGAACGAAATAGTGCAAGAGAGTCCGGCAACGATGCATTACTAGCATACGTATGGCAACGTTGCAAAAGGCTTCATGGACGCCAAGCAATCCACCAACACACGAGTATACGGAGAACGGCAGACCAGAGAAGGAAAGAATCCCGATTTACCGTGTTGAAGGAGATAGAAAGAAAAGGTGGGCGAGAGGGGCAAAGACTAAACACAAGAGAGAATGAGAGATCTACCGAGTCTTAAACAGGCTATGAAGTTTTCCACCAATCTCTTGAGATTTCAGAAAAACGTTTGACATATTCTAAATACATTCATGTATTTACGTCCACGTACGCTGGGGTGATGTAGTTTCGTTCACTTAATATCGCGCCACGCACATTGTAATGTGTATGCTGTTAATACATTACATCATTTATTGTACGTTTTAAGGAGTAAAGAGGAATCGTCATCACCTGCCGATACCGAATTTGAAACGCGTAATAATTTAATTTAAATATATTACAAAGAGATATATCTGCTGCTTTTAAGTCCACGTATTTTGTAAATATTGATTAACTACGAAAAGAGTTTCCAAACAACTTATATATGTATATAAACAAAAATAATAATATACGTTAACAGTTATATAATTTCAAATTCTTTGAATTGGAAAAATAAATTTCAATATCCTAAGAGGACCAAAATTTGAAGTATGTATACTGTTTGTAATATAGAAGTTTATAGTAGGGATTATATTTAACTGAAATATTATTTTAAAGTATGCGAATGAGCTCCATAGCAATATTTACAAATTTATGTAATGAGGAATTGGTCAACCGCATGATTTATCCTATGTAATCGTGAAATCACATTGTATGCTGCAAATGTTGAATTTGCTTTAAGATAGATAGAGTATATGGTATCTGTAAAATCAGACCCAGACACCGCAAACCCAACAGCGTAGATTCCACACAAATTGGTTTCTTTACCATTTTTTTCATTGTCGATGTTACAACCGATTTAATACTAAACTCTCATGTTTCCTTTTTATTTAGCTAATAGAAATATGCCGCGTCGCAATATTGAAAATATTGTCAATCGATATATTACGCTCCTTATATGGAGAAATAACAACAGAAGTGGAACTGTAAAACAATAACACTGATTACTCGATGGCGAAAGGGTGTGGCAACGCCATTGAGTCGTTACACGCAGGAATAGAGCAAGTAGTGGGATAATACGTGCGATTGCGTATATTTGTGTGCGCGCAGGCGTACACACATGTGTGTAAGTGAATAAGGAAGAAAGAAAGAAAGAAGGAAAGGAGGTAAGTTGGACAGAGAAAGAAACGATCGAAGTGCAAAAGAAATAGATAGAGTAAGAAGCGAGACGAACGAATAAAAAGAGAAACAAAAATGAAGAGAGAAAGAGAGAGAGAGAGAGAGAGAGAAGGAGGTAAAGTGGCGGAAACTCGTGGCGGAGGAGTGCGGATGGGGACAAGGATGAACCACCTTAAAGGGGATAGTATGAATCATAAGTAATCAATATTATACCTACGACCGATATAGAAACATTTTGGGCGACATTTAATTGCTGCAATATTTAAAAATACCTTCTTCACAAAATTTAATTTTCTTTCTGAACATCATTTACAAATATAACTTATTACTAAACATATACATATATTAACCTACAATTTTTTTAACGCTTTATTTAGAAATATGAGTACATAGTTTCCATTTGTTGTGAATTTTGAAAATGCAATGTAATGTTTATTATACTTTTTTAATCTATCATAAACCAGAAATGTTAATTCTAGTATAATTTTATAATTTGCGTGCTCACTTTAAATACAGAATTTGCATTTGTCGCGGTATGGTAAGATATTTATTATAATCGCAAAATGAAGTATTTAGTAAGGATTGTTGGTTAAGTGCACTAAAAGTATACAAACTATAATGCCACATACATATGCTAATCTGAAGTAACGAAAGCAAAATAAAATGTTATGAAGCAGTATAAATAAGATAAAATGTAAAATATAGCAATATTCGAGAAAATCATATTTATCAACATTCTTATAAGCAAATGGTATGAAACAGCATTTTTATATATTTTTTATAAAACATTAGTATGAAGTACAAGTATAGAGTTTATGACGATACAAGTAGTTATTCGTTTAAAACTTTATTATTTCAACATATACAATAATTACTTTCTAACTATATTATTAACACATTCGTAGTACGAAAAGTTAGATACGTGTTACATGTTTTCATATTTTCATTCCCGAAAATCAAACTTTAAGCACGAAACAGGTTCAACTATTTCGTTATAAGTAAAACTTTGTATCATATAATACGGATACTTCTAAACCGTTATGCAGTTTTCTTTATATTTTTGCTATATACACTGTGTCTCAATGATTCTGACACACTAACTCAAACGCATTGGGTCACAAAATGATTATGGCGACTTCTTACTCTATTATATATAATCCATGACGAAGGCAAATTTGCCTCTTCAAGAAGCAGATCTATTTAAATGTATATATAACCTATGACTTTTTGGGATTTTATGAAATGTTTGTTTAAATCCAAGGATCATGAGAATGATAAAAAACAATTAATAATAAAAAAAAAGAATAGCACACGACGAAACTTTCGATGTTAGAAATAATGTTACAGACTAGAAAATATTGCATTTTATACAGGTTGCTTCTTATTTTTTAAAAGAGGCAGAAATATAACTATTTGAGCAGTGATCTTATAATTTCCCTTAATATTACTGTAAACAATTAAAATGAAAGATACAAAATAACTATTTAAGAATTTCAACTTCATCAATTTCTTCATCGCTTACTAAGATAAGGATGTAGGGTTAAAAAAATTTACTTTCCTTTACAACTTACATTAATCGTATTTAATATAAATAACATAAAAATGTGCTTTTTACATTTTTTATTTTTTTAACAAATCCATATTATTCAGTTACATATCACTATCTATTGTTATTTACCATGATAATACACATTATCGTAAACAAACATTTATATAAAATCGTGGAAAGCCTTAGGTTATATTTACATCTAAACAAATCGTCCTCTTCAGTTATCAAATTTGCTTTTGTCATGGATTATATGTATTAGAGTAGGGAGTCGCCATAATAATTTTGTGACACTATGCATCTGGGTAGTGTATCAGAATCTTGAGATCCAATGCACATAGTTAATTGGTTTACGAGTTATTATCAAAGATAGAGTATTATAATTTTTAACAACGAAAAAAGTTTGAATTTTATATCGTGACATTAATATTCTACAATATTTGATGAAAGCTAATTATTCTAAAATTGAGTTGTATATTACTATATTATTTTTTAACTTTTTTTTTGATAGAGTATACTGTATATTTATATTTCACAATTCTTTACTTAGCTTGAAACATTAACATTGAAGTAAAATACAACTTAAGTACATTTACACTTATATTAAAAATTGTATGAAATGGCAATCATTTCTTATATTATTTTTAACACGTAATGACGCATATGTGCGTGTATGGAATGCAGCTGCAGATGCTTTTCACCATACTTACATCAATCATGCATTTCGTTTATTTATATCTATACCAACAACGTTTTACAGAAAAAAACTTAGAATATTTAGTCTGTATATACATTTATAATTGACATTTATACAAATTAGTATTTATAAATATTACAGTATTATCATAATATTATTTTTTATTTTTCTTCAAACCGTAGTGGTTGACTCGAATGTAATAAACCACATATCTCAGCAAATATATTAATGGCTGCTACATCTTTTGCCTCTTCAATTGTTTGTCCAAAACCTACAAATATTGTTTATTAATTATTCATTACAAAGTGCTTAAAATTGCTCTAAATATTTTAAATGTTTACCTGATCCCAAATATTCTTTGTTTGCATAAATTCCAATGTGATAGACAGATAAAATAGTGTTTTTTCCAGCTTGTCCAATAAGTCTTGCCTCTATAGGTACATTCTTTTCTTTAGAAACTATGTTATTTAACCTTTGATATGGATCAGTTGGACTCCATATCTCAGTTAGGTCTTTTTCCGCCAATCCTGCTATTAGAAAATCTCTGACAAAACGTTCTGCATGATCAGCATTGACACATTCAGCAAGTGCACCTACAAGTGCTACAAATGTATTTGCCAATGTTTCTTGAGATACTGGGAATTCCTAAATAAGATACAATAAAGCTATCAGTTTGTGATTTTGCATTGCACATATACCAGTTGTTGTATTTGTGTATAATGTATATACAAAAATTTTAATTTTGTTAAGATGGCTAAACTATATACAAACACTAGTTAAAATAATGTCCTTTGCTCCAATATACCGGGCTGCTTTGGCTAACATTTCTTGGGACATGAGATAATCATGGAATGCTCTAAAATACAAATATATTTCTAAATATATACAATATAATTACATTATTCAACCGATTACAAAAATGTAAAAAAATGTTGTTGAGTGCAACATAATATTATTAGTAGACTGTGGATTTTTATGCATTTATGGGAAATTTAAATGTGCAAAGAAATGCAAAATGCACACAATACGTAAAAATATACAAACAAAGCAAAGTATGGTAGAAATTACAATATTTGGAGGGTAAAACAATTCCCTGCTGATATCTTCTCTCTTTGTTTTGATTTTAAAAAATGAATTTGCATAAATATCCACAGTCCAGTTATCATTACAACTTATCCTCTTATAACATAAAAGATGTCTAATGATAATAATACCCAATTTCTAAAATTTATGTTAAAAATATAAAGACATTGAAAATATTTGATTCACATTATTACAATTTTTTTTATAATAGGTCATTTGTGATATAATTTTTACATACATGATACCATCTTCAGGAACACGTGGTAAATATTTGTTTAAATAATTTAGTATAGCCTGTGAAGTTATATCCTTTCCTTTTTTAATAAATTCTTCATTATCTTGTATATCAAGCATGGGATTTTTTATTCCCATTTTTTTTTGCTCTTTTATTTCTTCGATAATATATGATTTGTTTACAAATGCTTGATTCAGTTTTGCAATATCAAATTTTTCTGAAAGTCTTTGATTAAACGCATATAATTCTGCATCTCTATTCCACTCAATAAAATTGCTACGTTTTGGTTCTGGCTGAGGTGATAATCTCTTTTTTCTGCAGGTTATTTCTCGTTGTGTTGGAGATACCCATCGTTTAATGTACCTGCAGCCTATATTTGCAATTAAAATATTATGCACTTATTTTATATTACTTAAAATAGAAACTAAAATCTGTTTCGAAATATTTACCTTCATAATTTGTATAGTTTATACTTATAAGGGTTTTGAAACTCGACTGTAACCTATTCATGCTTTTATTTTATAAAGAAGTATATAAAATGTAAAGTTGGAAGTTTTTTCAAACTACTGTTTCTGCTTTAAAAAAATATTGTTCCGTTTCATACCGTAAATAAAATCTAATACATTCTAATTAATCAGTTGAATTTGTATCGCTTGCAGTACATCGGTAATAACAACAATTAATTTACAAGAAATGAAATGCACCAATATGCAGTGATATTTATAACCAACTGAAGATATACAAATTCTTAGATTTCAATTATTAGGCGTACCAATGAATAAATCATTTTTTATATTTGGTTCAATAGTTATTTTTCACAAAAGCAAATACTCCTCTGAGCTAATTCTTCGCCCTAGGAACGCCGAAAAGGGGGGTTTTATTATTTTAGACTTAGAAAAAATCATGTAAAAAAACGCGAAAAAAGCATTTATAATGTAAGAAGAGCACGGAATTAAAAGTTATACCTGTTTAAATGTAGTCAATTTTTGGGGTTATACCACTCGCCATGTTGGCTCCTGCTACGGCTCGACCAATGGGATCAGCCCATTGCGCTTCTAGTAATGCCATAGGTATGCTGCTTTTTCCGAGGTTGGTACCTATGCAGTCTGACTCAATGGTGAGTTGGTAGAGTTTGCGATAAATGGGGGCGCGTTCGATACTTTCCAAGGATAAAACGGAACCTTGGAGAATTTTCCTGTTCCTCATACGAATCGCGTTTTCAATTGTAACCGCGTTTTCAATTTGGTGTCTGCGCAATAAGTATTTGTATCCAAAGCCGCGTTTACATGATCGAAAGGGGGGGGGGGGGGGGGGGACGTAACATAACTATTTTTAAACAGGTATAACTTTTATATTTATAACATGCTCTCCTTACATTATAAATGCTTTTTTCGCGTTTTTACGTGATATTTTCGAAGTCCAAAATAAAGAAACACTCCTTTCCGGCGTTCCTAGGGCGAAAGATTAACCCTCCTCTGTCTTAAATTGTTGTTGTCCCTGTAATACTTCAATGCATTTTTCGGACAATCTGTAGATTCCTGCTTAATTATGAATTTTGTCTTAAACGCCCATATACTCGATACATTGTGCGGCGGTCAGATACATATTTCTATGGGTTGTATTAAGGCACAACTACCTAAGTTACATTTTCAAAAAATTTGAATTTACTCATTAATTGCGCTCACGAACATATTATCTATGTGTTTATCAAACAAAAATGAGTTTCTTATATCTTATATCTATTTCTCTAATATTTAGCACGTGTATTAAAAACTTTAAGTGGGAATTTCTCGAAAGTGAAAACATGTGACTTATGTCGTTTTGCCTTACAACTATAGTTTGAATCCAGCCCAATTCGAACTACATTGAGGTTTTGTTTTTAAACTAGTAATGTCTCATATGACGCTAAAATGGTAAGGGGGCCGGGTAGCCCCTGTATAATTTTATATGAGAATGAATGATCTGTTCCATGCTTTGTCAGTGATAGCAATAAAAAAGATGTTAAATTCAACTTGATTCAAATATCGCGCCGGGTTATATAACCAGTATGTTGAGATCAAATAAGAACGAATGTTTATAGAATCAGTGATGAAGGGAAATTTTAGGCAGGATTGGGCAAAATGTCGATACTTTGATATGACTTAGAATTCTAAATGCGAATCTATCTACATAATAGTATTAGATTCTTTCCAAGTCGTTTAAAAATTCAAGTTTATGAAACTTGGAACGATTAACATAACCTTAATATTGACTAAATTAAGCCATTTATAATACAATATTTGAACTAAATTTAAGCAGCAGGTGTATATAGTAGACAAATTTTATTGGCTTTACATAATGTTATGACCATCAGCAACTTTATCTATTTCTATTAGTTACAATTTTAAACGTTGTGTTATGCACCTTGAAGTGTATCATAAAAATTAAACAAAATGGATGAAGAAAATTAATGTTAATATTTGTTTTGTATGTTGTATAGTAACAAATGTAATACAATATTTAAACAACAGGTACATTTGGTTTGTTAATATAATTATTTATTATTTTATGTACAATATTTAAAATTGATATAGTTGTCTTACTTTATAGGTTACAACAATCTTGTTCCTTAAAAGAGTGTAAAATGTTTTATTATAATGTATTATAATGTGTCAAGGTACACAAATATCGATATAAGAGAATTTTTTTGAGGTTAAAAGTTATAAAAATAATCAATAAAATGCTTACTCATTTATTTATAACAAATTCAAATAAAGCTCTTATAATTAAATCATTGAAACAGTCCATATTAAGGATAAAAGTAAATCTAACAACAAAAACCAAGACATATTATGAAGTCTTGGGAGTACCTCCAACTGCTACGTATAATGAAATAAAATCAGCATATTATGATTTAACGTTGAAGTATCATCCTGATAAAAATAAAAATAAATCAGCAATAGAAAAGTTTCAGGAAATTTCAGATGCTTATGATGTACTTAGCAAGTATGATACACGCAGGAAATATGATAGAACACTTCTACTCGAATTTAATACTTTGCATCACCATGAGCAACAAACGAAAAAAACCAAATATTCAAAGAGCGATCATATATTTAGGCCACCATCAAAAACAATTTATAATTTTGATGAATGGTTACGTGCCCATTATTCAGAGACAATGAAAATGGAGACAAAAATGAAAATTGAGATTGAAGAAGCAAGAACAAAGCGAGAGTCTTTAAAGAGGGAGAATGTATCCAATTCATATTTTACCATTAAAGAATCTTCTACTAATATATTTTTCTTGTTGATAATTTTTTCCATGTTAGTTTATGTATGTATGCAGCACGTTCGTGTTACACGCCAAAATGCTAAAATTGATAAATAGTTACATGTTTAGATGAACTTTTCTTCATTTATTTGAAGAACTTATGATATATGCTGTTGTAGGCCAAAATTAGAATTATAAATATTCTTGTGCAAGACAAAGTGTTCAATTTATTTTATTAACCTTTATAATTGATTTTTTGTCAGTAAATAGCAGCCAAGAACAAGGTAATAAAAAGTAGGTTGAGTAAATTAAATACACATTTAACCATTTTTAATGTTTTACTGCATGATATTTATTTTATAACAATCTCAATTTTATTTCAATGTGGTTTAATTAAATTGTAAATCCTACATTAATTATTAATAAGGTACCTGTAAACATTTATAAAAAAATAGTTCTATTTTTATGAAACAAAAAAAAAAAATATTAAAGTTGTTTAACAGATACAATGATGTTTTATTACTTGTAAATTTTAAGAATGAATAACTATTTTCATGCTAGACTTCATGCTATATTTCCGTAAATATTAAATATTCTTATTTAAAAAATATGTAATCTTCAATTACTATAGCTCTTGTATGTATACTTGTACAATTATGATAATTAATTATGTAATGTTTTTGTAATTTTGCTAGCTTAATCATATATTGTAATATACTCTCAAGAGTAT
The DNA here is from genome assembly GCA_028830335.1 of Eucera pruinosa. Taxonomy (NCBI): domain Eukaryota; kingdom Metazoa; phylum Arthropoda; class Insecta; order Hymenoptera; family Apidae; genus Eucera; species Eucera pruinosa. The sequence continues at coordinate 18,800,449 of JAMYCR010000001.1, forward strand.
TTGATTGAATAAGGAATGTGGTCTACAAGTATCTGTAGAAGACAATATATGAATTCTATCATGACAAGATTTGCATACCACTGCTATATATTTTGATTTATTTACTATATTAAACGAAATGTATATTAATATATTACAGTCATGTTACAAAATTTGATACATTAGTTATTAACTATTGTGATACATATGAACTTTTAATCAAATGCTATACATTCTTTATGTTTCATCATATACATTATTCATAATATATTTTGTTCGCTTAGAATAATTATTAATTAAAAGTACATACGTATTTTTCATATATGTCACTGAAAATTCATTATTTAAAAATCCAACCACTTTGAATTTAATGTTTCATTTCGTTATACGTAACTTAATATGGTCTGTAATGTGGTAAACCAGACGGTACAGGCATTGGCATTGAAACAGGTCCGGTTGGATAAGGAATTGATGGTGCAATACCAGGGAAATTACTAGTAACTGGATAACCAGGACCACTACTAGTAAAATGTGATTTTCTGATTAATTCTCTTAATTTATCTACTTTAACTTTGCGTAGGTGCATCAATTTTCGTCGTGATAAAAATTGCTCTAAAAATTCGTCTACTTCCATATCTCCAGCCAAAAATTTCTCAGCTATGGTCTGTAATATTAAAAATATATATTATTTTTTAAGAAAATAATAAATTGTATTTGGTGGTCTCAATAAACTGCCAACCAAACAAATTAAAGTGAATTTCATTCCTCTAATCTTGATAATGATAAAAAAGAATTTGAATAAAAATCAATTTGTATCAATAGTATAAAAATTAGATTGTACCTCTGATTCTTCTTCAATCTCAGCTGCTGCAGTTTGAAGTAAATCTAATGCAGTCTCAACTGACATTTCTTCAGACTTCTCTTCTACAAACATTTTAAAAGAATAAAAATTGTTTATAATTGTTAATTAGTGATTATAGAGCGTGAGTCATCTAAGGCTGCAAGTTGTAATATTTTCGAAAACCATTGGTTATATCAAAAAAAGCTTCAAACAATGAGTCAAATTTGTCTATATTATTTTATGTATTATCATTGATGACTGTCTCTTTGTAGAGAAAAATACTGTATGTAATTAAAAACAAACATGGCTACAATTGCTTATATGAATATTTTACTTAATACATTTTACTTAAAATATCTCCTAATGTAACGATTTTATGATATAAACATATTAATACATTTTTATATAAAACGACGAGCTGAGATGATTGGTATGATTCCATTTAAAAAAAACAAATTTGACTTTCATGTCATCTATACATGCACTTACAAAAATACTACCTAGTAACACCATATAATGACTCCTTCAAAACCATCCTAGCTTTGTCTGAAGCCTTTTTCAATGTAATCAATAGATTTAAAAATATTTCAACTTCCAGCCTTTAAAGGACTCAGCCTGTACAGTATTCCAATTACATTTATAATAATAATAAATATCTTAAGTTTTTGATTTTATATAATAGGACAGATGCACCAGTAAATGAACACACACCAATGAATGGACGTTAAATATACAAACTGGTAAAATAAGTTATTAAAAGGAATAAATGTTTAAATTTTGACTTGTACTAATTCCTTGCTTCATATTAAACAGCTTCCAGTAAGTGTTAAATGTTTGTTACAAGGTAAATCATTAACATTTTAATATTCGATATAATGTAATGGAAATATACAAGTAATTAATATAAAACTTAATTTCACATAAAGATTAATATATTCAACTTCTTATTTTAAGCTGCTATCACAGACAAATAGAAAAATATTATGTTTTATTACTGTTCATTCATTGGTGAAATCAATATTTTTGGCTTTTTAATTTAATTAACTGTACTTCTTGTTTCTTTCAAATTCTTTTATATGTCTTATGTGAAATTCAACCTAAAGGTTAAACAATTTCCTTAAGTGTTCATTTATTGCTGCACCTACCCCATTTTAAAATAATAAAATCTAATAAATACAAAAACATACTTATCTCATCCAATTTTTCTTTCACACTCATGCATATTCTACTTCCCTTCTCACTGAGTTCCCTTAAGGTCTGTTTACCTTCTTGCATTTCTGGTTGTTTTGACAAATTAAATTCTGCTAGAGATCTATTACTAGCCATTAACAGTTCCTTTTCCGTTTCTAAATGCTTAAACTAATATGAAAAAAAGGTATTTTAATTACACACAATTGCGAATGTAAATAGGAATAGGTTACAAGAATGAAATATTATAGGAAAAGTAAACATTACCTGTTTCACATCTTTTACAATATTTTCGAACTTTACATCATTATTCAATAATTCTTTAAGTTCATCGTTTGTCAAGTGTGACAGCAGACCTAGTGCTGCGGGTATGTCAGGTTCTTGATTTGGCTTAAACATTATTTCAGATTAATCAGTTACACGAGGTTACAATTATGTTCATAAATAAAATTTATTTTTAAAACAAAATTTTTGTTATTACTTATTTACGATATATAGAATTAACATTTTACAATGCACTATATACTATGAAAAATTAGTATAAAAATATGTTCACTGATTTTTTAACAAAAGGAAAGGATCTTACTAATTCCATTAGTTTTAAATCGATTATTTTTAGACGCAATTCTATACTTCTGCAATCACATCAATTTTACAAAAATATAGATTTCTCTTGGCAGCACAATCTATAACTACGTATTTTTCTCTTACAATTATCATAGATCAATAAAAAACAGATACACAACTCGCTGTAAAAGTAGTTCATGTAAGCTCTATTTATGCGACCGGATAGCATTTATACAGATTTCAAAAGAATTGTCAAATTCATTTTTAATGTTACATCTTTACTATAAATTTTCAGAATTACTAATTTGCAACAATTTCAAAATAGATAGAAAAAAATTCATATCTACTATCGTACGAATACTATGTCGTTGTGTTGTTATTAGTAATAATACCTAACAACATGATTTAAGTATACTTTCGCTTCAGGTTAAACAATTATTAAGATATTTTTACATAAAATGGTAGATTTTGATGCATAGATTACAAAAATCGCAATTTTAACGTTAGGAATACACGGAATCGAAAGTTATAATTGTTTAAAACTACGATTTGTACTAGTTATTTCAGCCGTCAGAATGATTTTTCTCACTGTTCGTCCAATCAAAAGAGTAATTGCATGCTAGTAATATCATAGTAATCGCATGATGATCATTTAGAAGGGGTGCAATCGAAGTCAAAATTTAAAATTACAACTCATGTGAAACAACATGATTATCAGAAAATAAAAATGTAAAAAATTAAAATTACGCATATATTTCTTATACAAACGACGATGTCCAACATTTTAATCGCGACAATCGCCATGTGGTTCTAATATTGTTCAGATGTGATTGTTCAACATTGTTTAAAGTAGAATAGACAACCGCGTTTTTAAAACGATGGAGATTATAACTAAATATTACGATAATAAATTGTTTTTTCGACGTAATTGATCTTTAAAATCCAAATCTAAAATAATGTGTATATATACCGGCGGATAAAAAGGCGCCTTGAAGATTTCTGAGATATGGCCTTAATTTTATATTTATATTAAAGAGGGTCACATGTGAAATAAAAGCAGTTATTCTTCGAAAATTAAACAAATATTACAACAAATATCTAATTTAAATCAAAGTAATACAATTTTACTTGGAGTAAATAAGACATTATCATCCTTGGTAATGAAGCGACCTGCTAAAGGTCGCGTATTCAAAGTGTGAGAGAGAGGGAGAATGGAATGTAGCGGGAAAAAGAAGTTTTTAGTTTTGGTTTTGTACTGTTTTGTACCGGGTCTGGTCTGCAGGTGGACTCGTCAATATGTCTATTTCGCAGAAGCTACCTCAGACTTGAGACTTGGGACAGGCGGATCTTCGCCTCTGCAGTTACTCTTGGTTACTCTATGGTATAGCTATCAAAAAGAATATGTCATGGGTGACTGAGGTTTATTTTACTAAAATAGAAATTGTACCTTTGTCATGTTCAGCAAGTACGGAAACTTATTGAAACTGTATCATATTAAAATTATTCATTTCAGAGTAATACTTTGCGGTGTAATTATCTGGCTCTAGTAAATATGTGAATATAATTCGAGTTATTCTACATCACATTATTTACTGATGAAGCCAGATTAACTAGAGGTCATATGTTTAATTTTCACAACAATCATTCTAAGGCTATCAGAAACCCATAATATGTTGCTGTAGAATCAAGGCATCAATAATGTCAGTTTAATATAAACATATATGGGCAAGAATAATTGAGAGCTCTTTTGATTTTACCCTTTTTTCTTGATGAGAAATTAATGGATACCAATTATGTTAATTTCTTGAATAAATGTTTACAAGAGATATTAAAAGGAATTGCATACTATATTAGAGTTTGCACACAGTTGATGCATGATGGTATTCGACATATATTTTAGCTGAGTAACTAAGCAATTTTTAAATAAAAACTGTTTAAGTTAATGGCTATTATTGCATATAGTTTATTTGTTAGCAACATTTGAATTGTTAGATTTTTATTTGTAGGGTCATTTGATGCTGAACTATTATGTTATTGAAGACTTGTTAAAACTGTTATAGAATGACAAGATATCTATAGACTTGCCTTGAAATACAAGGTGGACATTTTGAATATCTTCTGCAAAGGTAATTAAATAACAAAACACAAAACTTATGTAACACTTTGTATAATTATAAAATTATATCTTACAGTTGCATCACTAAATATATGTTCTTTCTTATATGATAATTAAGTTTGAGTAACACTAACATAGATAAGTATTATTACATATACAGATTATAGAATTTAACAGTGTAATACTTTTTTTAATTTCTACAAAAACATTGCAGTTTACCCATTGGTTTCAAATTATAATTCTCATTGTATTATTTCATTAAAGAAACAAACATAGTTTAATTACATTTCATGTTTTTATTCAAACAATTTCTTGGAATACATAAATTTGTAAAAAAAGAAATAAGTATAGCTACAATAATGCATATAAAATATTTAAGTTCGTTTAAAAAACGATGTCAGAAAACTTCTGTAATATTCTTCCTAATATTTTTCTAATATTTTAATACATAACTGTAACATGTGGACTACATTGTTCATAAGAATACAGATTTTCTTACAATAAGATAATTATAAACTATGGAATAATTAAATGGCATGTAGGAATGAATAAAATATGTTTTTTCATTTAAAAAGAAACATGTATCTGTTTATTAACATGTAAGGACGTATATCATTGTATATTTATGAATATTTTTGGTAAATAAATGGCTAAACGAAATAAATTTGAATTTCATATTTTAATAATTTTGACATCACTCGCATATTTAATGCCGATATTAAGTACTTTATTGAAATGTTAAATTTAAGATTTCGTCAATATAAGAATGTATATTACTGATATTTTTATTCAATTTATATATATTTTATTTAATAATCATTTTGCACTATTAATTTAGAGGCTTTTTCCTACACGCCTATTATGTGCTCTATTTCTTAAAATTTGATATGATATTAATCTTTGGAATTATTTAATATTATTGTCATGCTACCAAACTGTGTGTTGTAGTCAAAGCTCTTTAAAAATGTATTGTTACGTAACAGTCATTAAAAAGTGCAATATTATTAAATCCTCTAAAAACTGATAAGCTTGTAATGTTACTGTTTGAACACATTTACATATAATATGTAAATATTTAATAATTTTTACAATTCTAATATCAATAAAGTATGTCAACAAAATTTAGATATATTGAAAAAATAAATTTTGATACATCCAATAATAATGAATACAACACATGTTTAACGCCTGATAAAAAATATGTATAACAATATATATTATTATTTCGTTTCAAATTTATGTAAGTTGTTACATGCATAAATTGGAAACAATAAAAAAATATTTTCTTTTCATTTGAGAAGTATGATAGCACAAAATAGAATATTAAAATAAAACTATACTTAATATTAATCTTTTTTCTGGAACTTCATAAAATAGAATTTACAATGTTCAATAATATTTGAATAGTTATGAGAAAAATTTGTACATTTCACAAAATCGTAAGTAAGAACATAATAGTGATATTAGTAAAGTACATTATAAGTAGCATTGAAGTATAATATCTATAACATACTACTAATATTGTTCTATTGTTGTTACGGAAAATTTGATCGTTTACTAGATATTGAAACATAGTAATAAATGAAAACCTTTTCAAGTAGGTACAACAAAGATAAGAGCTTTAAACAAATACTGATATCATTTTGTTTGTTTTACTTATCGATCCTGGTCGATATAGTTACTTAAATTTTTTTATCTTATTTTAAGTAAACTTTCAATATATCGGACGAGTTTCACTCCTTATAGCAAAATAAAAGATTAATGTATCAAAGAAAAAAAAAGATGTAACATACGTATCAATCTTAATTTCTAGTTTTAAATAAATCAAAGTAATTTATTTGAAGTTAAATAAATTTTTTTTTCTCTGTTTAATATACGTATATGCGTAATAAAGTGTAAAATCATAGTTTAATACCAATACTTCCTTTGAAAGTAAAAAAAGAACTTGATGTAAATAACAATTTCAAGTTTGTCTAAAATATGGACTTATTATCTTAGATTAATATGATAATTACAGCACAATTTTAATATTATTCTATACTTTTTAACTGAAAAAATAAACAACATTTTTTCAATAACGTAAGGTATCTAGATTTTGAGACTACATTGTTCAGTAGTCATCATAGTAACTTAAATAAACACTTAACAAACTATATGTTTATGCATAACAGAGATGATAAAATTTATCGCGTTAACGATAATAAATTTTCTAAAAAGCAAACATAAAATCATTCAAATAATTACTTACGTAATTATAGGAATATACTAAGTGTATATAAATTATCTGTTAGAATCGGAAAAATAGCACTTTAGCTTTTCAAGTGTGAAACTCGACCATATTAATCTTAAATTATGTGAGCGATATAAAACGATTACATAGACTCTATAACATTATTGTATCGTTTTTTTCATTATCACAGATTGTTTTGGTGGTAGGCCTACTTTCAATATTAATTTTCAGAAGCCTACAATGGACTAGTAAATTTTAGTAGACTCTAATTGAATTTCCTTCTAAATATACAAACCAACATCACGTCTCTAATGTTGGAAAAAGTCTCGTCAGCACAAAATAAGCTACATCATAGTTACTCCAATATGTTGTATGTGCTGCTAATGTGTATAAATAATTTCTTCCCAAACTTGCTCGAAGTACATAATCCAATCGTTGTGTTAATTCTAATACAAGAAAATATTAAATTGTATTTTTCATTATATTATTTTCAATAATATTAACTGAATTAAATATTGTATTTTCACCTTGGCCTGGTTGGATAGGTGTAGAAACACCTTCTTTAACATTCCACCCAGCTCGAACTAAACCCCAAAGACTCCACCCTTTGTCTGGTGTACGATTAGATATATCTACTGCATTTTCATCTCTCTCATCAGTATCTGTTACTAAATATTTTAATTTATACATATAGTAAAAGAAACAAAAGGAAACTATAATTTTCAAGACATATAGATTATTTGATGTACCCGTAGGAGAAAAACTTTGATCAGCACTGCTCATTGTTGGAGGTGACTGTTCCATTTGTTGACCATCAACTCCTCCATATGGTGGAATAAGAACAGGTTCAATTTTGCTATACCCTCTCTCTAGAAGTGGCTCCATTCTATAAGCTACAGGATCAGACCAGTGAAATATATTGTAAAATCTTTTGCATAAACCTTGAGGCATCACATCTGTTCTGTTGGATGGAGAAGGTGTACGTAATGCAAGAAATACTGATAATGGAGAACCCAAACAAAATAAATTTTCAATCTGTAATGATGAAAATATTTAATCTAAAAATTTTTTTAATGCTATAGTATGTGCAATTATTATTATTGTATATAAATGTTATAAATAAATATTTCGTATCATAGTTTGAAACTACACACACTGGGTAATAACACTTACTGAGAATTGTAATCGTTGCTTTAAAACTTCTTGTGTTTCTGGAGACGGAGGTCTTGTATCTGGACCCATCCAACCTGTGACAATGTCATAAACAATTACACATCCCAAAGAATGCGCTAAAATCGAAACTTTTCCTTTCCAACCAGGATGGCGACTGGCAAACATAAAGTATAATCTATTTAATTCTTTCTGTAAGCCAGCTCTTACTTCCCCTCCATAAAGAGGACTCGTGTAGTAGAGAATATCCATTGCTGATGTATTTAATAAGTGTCGTATGCTTACTACACTAAATGGTGTAATAGCTTCTACTATCCCTAAAATAGTTTTTACAGAAAGTGAAATATAAATTACGCCAATTAGCTGCATGCTAAACATGAGAAACAAGTTATATAAATCATTCAACCATTTCTTACCCCCATCAAGTTTTAACGACGATCTCCATTCAACAGGAAAAAATTCTACTCTATAATTTGAATTGGGAAAATATTTTTGTTTCAACCAATCTACACAATCTCTAAACCTATTCAAATATTAAGTATAATAGATTAATATATATTATATTACAAATACACTTGCATTGCATAAAATAAATTATGGTTATTAATTATATTTTCTACATACAATGTTGTATTACGAATAATTTTTCCAGTATCTCTTTTTTGACCAATCCCATGAACTACAAATATTATATGGTCAATGTCATGAGGCTTGTCTTCCATTACTGCAGCAATTTTATATCCTCTTTTTAACTGATAGCCAGTTGCTATAATGTATATTATAAACAATTCAATACAAATTTTTAATAATAGTAACCATAAAGGTATTTTTAAAATATTTACTTTTTGCAAAACCTAATTTTGATGTAACACTACGCATTAATTTACTATGCCTATATTCACTGTACAAAACCACATCATTTATACTGTGCCAATCAACATGGAATTCAGGAAAATGTTCTGTGTGTAATACTGAAATAAAAAGACTTGGTTTTCAATTATATCATGATAGAAAAGAAGATAACATATGAAATTAAAATAAAGATTATACTTTTGTAGGAATGGGAAGGTGTATCACATATTGAAGTTGGTTGTTTAGAAGATTGCTTTTGAAAAAGATTAAGATGGACTTCTTCTAGAACTTTAGAATGTTCTGCTTCCAATGGTAACCAACTACCATCATAATACCAAGTACCTCTCATAATTTCCCATTCCTCACCTATAAATAAAATTAAAATTAATAATAATATTCACTTATAATTTAATAAAATTGCTCATACCTATACACACACTTATAGTGTATATTATTTATGTACACCTATACATTTAATAAATTACAGACCTTCGCAATTTAAGAGTAAGACAATAAAAAGAAAAAATTAGCATAGTTTTCTACATATAAAATATCCGGAAAGAATTAAACATATATTATAACAGCAAAGCATATAGCTATATTGATCGTGAGATTCTATGGTGTTCTGATTATATTAATCATGATCAAATGGATTTGACTGCAATAAACTCAAGGGCAGATCAATCTTTATGGCAGACATAATAATTCATATTGAAAAAAAGTAAAAATGCTACTTAAGTTAAATTGAAGGATTGTGTGCATCAAACAAATGTGTAACTCATTTTATACATAAAAAAAAATAGTAGAAAATAGTAAAATATAAGAGTTCATTAGTTTAAAAGTTTACATGGTTTTACTTATATGATTTCCTATGTGACTTTTACTTTCATTATTTTCAATTATATTCAAACAACAAAATCATGATATTGAAATAAAACAAAATATGTACCTGGACAATATATAGAAACACATTTCATCTTATCTAATTCCACATCGTACATTCCTCCTCTAACTACAATTTTTTCAACATAAGGTGGATTGCTAGTTGTGTCATCTTTTTTACTAAGTAAATTTTGATAATTCTTCCAAGAATTCTCAATCCTTAAGCTATCATATCCACAGAATTCTACCCATCTTTTATCTACACCATCTCTGTAAAACCACCGTATTTGTTCTGCATTCAAAGGTTCTGCATATGTTAATGTATTTGTTACATTTTCTGTTTCTTCCTTGGAATTTGATTCTGTGGTTGTTTCCGTAACTCCTTCAAATATTTAAATTTAACATTAAGATACAATAAATTTAACATAAAATCTAATTTCTAAACCTTTAAAGAAGCATACTAAAAAAGTATTTCATTTATTTTTTTAATTAAAAAATAACTTGTTATGGTATACGTGTAAAATAAAATTTCTAAATTACAAATAATGATAATAAACAATATAAGAGATTGAATCATAATTATGTGTGGTTATTTAAAAAACTGCAAGACAAAAAATATGATTAAATTATACAAATTAATCACAAAGATACTAACTAAATAGCAGTGAATAACATTTTATAGAAATATTTATTTATTTTAACGAATCATCAATAATATTTAGAAAGTATTTTAAAATCCGCAGTTATTTAATCGATCTTTATAATATATCAATTAAATGTTATAAATGTTTTATTTGTAGTTATTTTGCGCAATTTTTGTAAGTTCTACCTATCGACTTTGAATATCGACTGAATATCCATATACACGTTGTAAGTATTTTAAGAATACAGATTGTTTTCTATTGACGAAAGATATTTAAAATAATATATTATTCTAGAAGTTCGCCGAATTTACATACTAAACGATATTCAAATTATTTCTACGAACGATCTTAAGAAATGTTGATAATTGTACCTTCATAACTTTCAAATTCTAGGGGTGTTTCGCTGAAAGGATCAACTTCAGTCTTACTGTCTGACATCCTATAACTCAAGCAATTATCACAGGATACTTCTTAAATCGTGTGATTCACAAAAATCTATGTTATTTTATGTCATGTATATGCTTCGTAACATATGACGCATAAGTATATGAATTTCTGTCAAATTTAACGTTAAACACTATCGAACACTTGTCATTGATGAAAACAATTACAGCACAGCATCCATCTGTCAGTAGCAAATATTACGAATTTGTTTGTTATTGTTTATGAATTTATAATTTAGATGACGTTCTTATGGGTTAAAACGTAAGGACGTATTATTCACGATTGAATGCACTGTCGAGAACTAATTGACGAACTGGCAGTCGTTCTCTGCAGTAGTTGAACGTTATCTAAAAACAGTGACTCTTCCTTTAACGAACTAACACAACTCGTTCACCCCTCGTTATCTTACATAACTTGACTCTTATTCCCGTATCTCGACAAAACGGCCGATTTAGTGGTAGACAGCTGATGCACAAACGCAATGCGTAAAACAGTATGCGATATGTACAATTTACGGACTTTTATATTACTATGTGCAATTCCGTATAGATATATATGTATATATATATATATATATATATGCGTAAGAACATATATATATTGATGACTGATTGAACACGCGCTATTACTAAGGCTTATGAATCATTTAAAAATAATTTTTAGAAAACACAATACATTCAAACATTCCTTGATACAATGGAAAAGTTATATTGTTCGGTACGTACATATATAAGAATTTATATATACGTTTATATATAATAATATATATATATATGTATATCAGCGTAAATTTAATATTTATGATTGCAGAATATTTTGCAAGAATTACACACATTTTCGTGTATTATACTTATGCAAATGAATTTTTATTTAAAAATTTAGTCGATGTCATTTTTTGATAAACCTTTTCAGTTACAATAATCTGTTAGTACATAAGTGGAAATGGAAAAAGCGTAATTTGAAAACAGCTGTTCATTATTTTACGTACAATATGTAGTCATTTTATTATCAGTTCAGTTGGTAATAAGTATATAATTTTGACTCTTCTATTTTAAACTCGTATCGTTAATTTCGTTCGAATTAATACCTTATAAGGTTTGAGGAAGCAGACGCGTTTTAATGTAATATATTTTTAGGTATTATTCTTTATCATTACATTTATTCATGTTAGTAAAAATCCTAGTATATATCAATTTAATAAAATTATTAATATTCTTAAAATATTATTTCTACTTACCTATATTTTTTATATTGTTGGTATTTTTATTGTTTAGATATTAAAAATAAATTTTTAACATAATAATACAATTTTACAGTAATAAATTTTTTTATTAAACGAAATGAAAGAAATTTATGTAAGATTATACATTACTTATCCATGTATTCTGTGATCATTTCATAGAAACCAATTCAATGATATATTAAACAAAATGTTGTCTATTTAGGCAAGTATTGAATATTTATGAGATTCTTTTTCCTTTCTGAATAGTAATATAAGCCTATTTTACATGATTTATAACCATCTATGATACAATGTTAATTGATATCAATGAAGTATACAAACTTGCATAATGTACCAAGGAACATATGTTTTATTAAACTAGTATTCATATTTAAATGAGAATTATACAAGCTTACAATGCACAACTATTTTTGCATTATAAATGTATGATTGTGAGAAACAAGAAATCAAGTTACAATTCAAAGTAATATTAAGGGAGCTTATTCTACAATAGGAATATAATGATATAATTTTTCTTTAGATTATGTATTTATTATTACAAACGGTAATATAGATCTTTACTTACAGTTAATTTGTCTTATACATAAAAGCATATATCTATTTTTATTCATTAATTACTCGCTATGTCCCGCTGCTCTGCGTAGTAATACATATATTTTTTCTTTGATCCAATCTTTGTTATAAGGGGCATATGTATTTGTAGATTTTTGATAAACAAGACATGATAAATCTGTGAGTTGATCAACAAAATCAAATAACTGACTGATATCATATGTTATGGTTGGTGTGTTAGGGTTTCGTCTTTTTAAATGTTCCTCATAAATCTTGCATACACCTATATTAAACAAACAAATTGTTATAACATTCATCCTTTTATAATCTGAGTTGAACTACTTTGACATGAGAAATTTTTATGGCGTGATACCTAAATATAAACTGTCTTTACCTTCCATACATTCGTTAACACTTTCGTAATCAGAATATGTTCTTGTTTCAGGTCTATTGCCTGGTTGAACAAGCAATATTGTGTGAGACTGTAATAAAATGTAAATATATAATATCCTGTTTAATTTACTGTATATAGTAAAAAATATAGTTACATTTATAAATAAGATATGAAACAATCTTTTGTCTGTAAATATTTGTTGGTTATATTTTGAAGATATGCTTATAATGAAGAATTTAGAAAACAGGTCAATTTAAAAAATGTTAATCTGTAACAAAGTTATTGTAATATGTTAAATATAAATCCTGTTTTTTTGCTGCAATGTGTATACATATTTATTTTGTTATAAAAATATTCTAACATCTATGATCGAGATAAATAGTACAATAATTTGAAATTTGTGGACAAATGTGTTGCTAATTATTAATATATACAAAATAACAATGAAAATGTTTAATTACACTACCAAATGTAAGTTTTAAACAAATAAATATGAAATGTCTATCACAACTTAGAAGTACTCAAAACAAAAGTCGATTACCATTTCTGCTCCTAAATTAAGAACAATCCACTAGGATAGTGGAGTTCTACCTTATTTTGTAACTTTTATTGCTTTATTCGCAGTAATACAGCGTAATAAATGAATAATACCCCTTAAAAAACCACTGTCAAGATTTACGCTCCAGAGTTTTCGATGATACTACTCGATGCGCTTGGAATTGGAACATACCGAATTGTTCCTTCGTTCCGTGGTTCAAATTACGTTCCATATGTTTAATATTCACATATGTATTTTCAAATACAAATTGAAAAATTAATATTTAATTTTTAATCAAATAGATCGCTATAAATAATTGTGACATTTTTATGTCGTAATAATATAATTTAAGTATTTAATAATTATACTTATTAATAATATGACTTTATAATAAATACAATAGGAATATAACGATTGTAAACATTTTCATTATTCCGCATAAGAGAATACTATTCAATTTACTAATTAATTTTATTATTTTTTATTTAATGTTTAGTAGTGTTTAATAGTGATTTAACAAGAAGGAGATATATTTGACATTTTCTTAATTTATACTTTCATTAATTTTAATTTATTACATAATCAATATTATTTAATTATCATTTGTTATAATTACTGCTGTATGTTATAAAAAGAGTTCATAATGCTAATGTTAAAAAGCTGGAATTGTAATATAACGACATTCTTTTGGAAAACATTCCTCAGTCACTGTTTTTATGAAATATGTTGTTACGTAACCCATTCTTGTCACGTAAACGCGGCTTTAAACACTAATAGTTATTGCGCAGACGCCAAATACTAAATAGTTGTAATTAGGCGGGTTTTTGAAAACACGATTACAATTGTACTTGCGATTCGTATGAGGAACAGGAAATTCTCCAAGGTTCCGTTATATCCTTGAAAAGTATTGATCGTGGTAGTTCGCAAAGGCGGTCTGCTTCTTATCTCCCACAGCAAAGCCAAAATGTAAATCCTTAACGATTGCGTAGACTCTTCGCCGCTAAATTTCCTTGTTTTCTTCGCTCATGTATATCCTACGCTGAACGTGATTTCTTTTCACCGTGGCTCAGCGCTACCACCACCATCTACTAACGAAGAATCGGGGGTAGAGTAAGAGTGGGAGAAGAAAGCGTCAACCTACGGGGTGGAAATCGGCCCACGAGAAGACTCAGGACTGGATGGAAGATCCTGGAGAGGGAATTGCAAAATCTCAAAGAGAAGGGAGTAACCAGCAGCTCGAAGAGATATATAATAATCGACGCATTACACACCCAACCCTCCTTTTATTATATTATTATTACAGCCTACAACTGGTTGACCTCACATCTTTTAAACTCCAGTTTTACTAAGCAAAATAAAACTCCAGTTTTACAAAGCATCAAGTATTTATTTATTTTTCGCGCTCCTTGAGCAAGTGCTTTAGCACTCTATGGGCACCGAACCCAAAATCTCTAAATTCCACAGTCGCAAAACGTAACATATATTAACTGGTGACAGCGGTGGGATTGAAATTGGGATTGAGATTGAAATTGAAATTGAAATTGAAATTGTGATTGGATTGTGATTCGAATTGTGATTGTGCGAAAAGACAATTAATTGGAGTGATAAACTGTGGACAAAAGTGACATTGCCGGCTCGTGAGTGCTCGAATTGCACAATAAACTCTAAAATTTCCTTGGACTCTTAAAGACTTTAAATCTCGACTGAAGTAACCACTATTGACAATAAGTGCATCCTCCCTCTCTTGGGTTTTCGCACAGTTTCCCCAAGAGCGCGGGTGAATACCAGGGACGGGTGATTCTGTGCGGCCGTGTAAGCCAAATCCCCGGAATCACGTGCACATGCAGTGATCACGAATATTTCGCTGAGACATCAGAGGCCCATCAGTCGGCGCAGCCAACGTCGAAGACGAGCCACTGGAACACCGGAGGACCACCATCCACCACGATCGAGGACAACGACCTGGACGCTGTAGAACCACCCCGCGCTGAATTGGCGGGACGGACACATCGGACGCAGCAGCCGAAAACCCTAGAAAAACACACACTGCGTAAACATCCAAAGACAATCGATTAAACTTCGTTACTCGTAAGTCAACACAGCAATACTATTGTAAAACGAGTCAACGCGCACAAATTGATAGTAAATAATCATGCTGCTATTCGCGTATTAGTTTAAAAGATCCAAAAAGGGTTGCAAAAGTGGTTTGCGTAGTTATAAAATTTCACCGTAGAAAATCTCCGGCTTGTCTTCTCAACACAGATAAAGTTTATAGTCTTACCGGAATAGGTTCAGGATCGATAGGTACGTTGGGCGAAATCTCAATAGTAATACACGACGTTCCTATTAAATTCCAAGTCGTAGGTGATAGTTTTTCTATTAGAGAGATTAAAATCTCAGGTATCTCGTTCCTACAACGACAAGAAATTACAATGAAATTCAAGGGAGATTTATTAGTTGTCGTAGAATTCGGAAAAGGAAAATTTCTTTCCTATACCTTTTCTTCGTACGATCCGCCTCCCCGAACCAAGACGTTGATTTCAATCCCAACTGCATGTAGTAACAGGGAAGGGTATGTCAATGCGAATGCGGATGCACTCTCGCGAAATCCAGTAGATTCAAATCTTAGCCTTCACCCTCAACAAAGTCGCATACAATTCTCTGGTATTCCTTACTCAAGCCCCCAGGATCCATCGAGGGTGCTCGTACAGCCCCAGGGATCGATTCCCGGCTCCCCTCTGACCGTGTGCGTTTACATTCTGTGCGAACTATCACACGGACCGTCATTGAAAATTATGGGTCGTCGTTTGATTCCGAATTTTTTCCCACAATTCATCGAGACAAGTGGAGTCGCCTAACAGGTGCATATATACGCAGCTTCTTTGAACGCTGATGATCTTGGAAGGAAAGAGGTGCTGTGCGGATGAACATAGAGAGACGAGTGTAACTGTATCGGGATTGCTCATTTTCCCCGTCGTCTCGAGTCTCTCTGCCCGCGCGACCTTGTCCAAGCCACGTTCGTTCGAATCCTGTGTCTTATCAACCCGTATCCGATTTGAGTACGAGGACGATCGGATGGAAAACGTTTCTGTACCCGAGGTGCAAGAGCGTCCGCGTAAGTCACGCTATAAGAAGTCGAACGAAAACGCTACATGGAAAGAGTGCGTAGAGGTGGACGATTAAAAAGATTTCCTTTGGCGAAGACGAAAGCGATAATGAATTCTTATATCTACAAATTGAAGTAGAAGTGGCAACTGCGTTCATAGCGCGCGAGAAAGCAGTTGCCGATAGCACAAACGAAACCGCAGATAGTATCGTAAGAGCGCTCCGAACCGACAAGGGACGACAACGATTTTCAGCGATAGGGCATGCAATCGAGGTAGCCTCGCTGTGGCAACGATCTCCAGCGATAGCGCATGCAATCGAGCTAGCCTTGCTGGGACAACGATCTGGGCCTAGAAACTTATTGTTTAATATGCCCAGCGACGTGGGAAAAGATTCGGATGCCACAACGAATGTATCTGCGGATTCGATTTTGAATAACGTAAATGAAATTAATGAGGAAATAGACATCTCTAACAAAGTTAACATCCGTACCAATATCGTGGATAAGAACGAAGCGACTCTCCCCTCATATCCCAATATCCGTTACAGCAAAGATCCCCATTTTCGTCGAAGCGATAATCTCTCACATTTCATGCCATTGGATTGCAATCTAATAACAGAAGAAACTAAGAGTTTAATGGATCAAAATATATTTACAATTGAACAAATCCAGCAATACCAAGTTAATATTGGAGATGCAATAGCCTTCCAATTTAATAATCATTTTGTGTTTCTTCTATTCTTCAAACATAGTCTCTCCAGCGACTTTGAACCCCACCAAACCGACTCTTCTGTTAAGTCATTAAAAGTTCTTCTTGACTCCCAAGGGTTGGAAACCGTTAGCATTTCGAAAGACTTGAACACCCTGAATGCCACTGAATGGGACTTTGTAGAATATCTTCTTAGAGAAAATTTTAACGACCCAAAATACAGTATTACAATCTGTACTTGTGAAATGGTAGTACCAGCAGTAACGGAACGTCACCGAATACTTCAGGAAAATCATGATTCAGTAGTAGGAGGTCATCGGGGCACCTACAAAATGCTGGAATTAATAAAGAATAATTATATTTGGCCTGGTTTGGGGAAGGATATTGCAAATTACGTAATGTCCTATCCCCTCTGCCAAAGGAATAAAGCTTACTCGGGAAGAACGAGACAGCCTATGAGCATCACAGACACCCCCACCCGTGCTTTTGAAAAAATCCCAATAGACATAGTAGATCCTCTTCCTGTAACAGAGAAAGGGAACAAGTATCTTCTCACTATACAAGACAATCTGAAAAAATATTCTGATGCAATTCCCATACCTAACATGGAGGCAGCAACTGTAGCTCTTGCTTTAGCTGACCAATTTATCAGCAGATTTGGTTGCCCAGAAGCTATTCACACAGACCAGGGTAGAAATTTTGTAAGCCAAACAATGAAGTGGTCCTGTAAGATCTTCAAAATTCAACAAATTAAGTCAACTGCTTTTCACCCTCAATCCTTAGGTTCGTTAGAAAGAGCTCACCGAGTATTTGTCGATTATCTCAAGCATTTTTGTATGATAACGAATTGGGATGAAGGGATTAAGTTTGGAATGTTTGCTTATAACACATCCGTACATGAAGCCACAGGTTTCACACCTGATGGGCTAATGTTTGGCATTAAGGCAACTTTTCCTTCAGAATTCTCTAGACGACAAATACCACGTACTTTCATTCAATACCTAGACGAACTATTCACTAAAATAACAACTACGCAAGCCACTGCAGCACAAAACCTCGAAAAAGCAAAATGGAAAAGTAAAGCCTTTTCCGACAAAAACCTAAATCCACGGAAATTTAAAACGAACGATAACGTATATTTGTTAAAAGAACCCAAAACGTCAACGTTCGACTCGGATTGGGTAGGCCCCTACAGAATTAACCGGATGATTACGAATATAACCGCCGAACTGGACTTAGGAAAAAATAGATTTAAAATCGTTCACGCGAATAAACTTAACTTAGCATGCATTAGATTAGATGGCGAAGATACGGGGAACTAAAACTAATTGTTTCGAAAAATCTCTACGAGGTATTAAATCTTTATCTTTGCTATTATCATCAGAAGACTCACTTCTTTGCGGCTTGGCAATTAAAACTCGAGTATACATCGTTATATCGCGCACATTCCACACGTATATCCTCCTCAACGTCGACATTGTATTTATATTTCTGTTATGAATCTACTTGAATTGAGTGTTGTGGAAGAAACTATTCACTGTCGATTTTGTTTTAAGTAAAGGAGTAACATCTTCTAACATAATCTTACAATAACTTAAGTTTCGAATGCGAAAAAAATCTGTATCGTAGAACCATCTTTTTTTTATACAGGGGCGGGGATGTTACGTACCCACCTCTTATCATGTAAACGCGGCTTTAAACACTAATAGCTATAGCGCAAAACCCGTGTTTGCTAGGTATTTAAGATAGAAGAACTATTCATTCGCGAGTATGTGCCGTGATGTCAATCTCAGTGTTTTGGGTTACGTCATATTGAATTACATTACTGGAATAATTTATCAGTCTCTTTAAATGCATAAATCTCTTCGATCCGCATAAGAGGAACAGAAAACTGGGTTAATCAATTGCTCTAGGCTCGCCGAAAAGGGGAGGGGGTGTTATTGTGAACTTGGAAAATATCACATAATAAACGCGAAAAAATCATTTTCAAGGGAAGGAGTTTCGACATCGTCGTGACTTCAGTTTGACTTCGTATTGTTATCGCTTTTCCGTCGTTTCGACATTGTTTTGACTTCAGTTTGCCTTTGATAAAGCTTTTCCTTCGCTTTTCCTTCAAATCGTTTTGATTTGGTTTCGACATCGTTTCGAATTCACGATCTGGGTTGTCGCGTTCTGTGACAAACTGATGAACGAGCGCTCTGGGCTGAATTTTAGACGAGTTGCAGTCGAGCGTTCTGTGGTGTCTTATAGCCACGCGGCGCCTATTTTAATCGCGGGCAGTCGAGCGCGAGACGCGGGCAGTCGAGCGCGAGACGCGGGCAGTCGAGCGCGAGACGCGGGCAGTCGAGCGCGAGACGCGGGCAGTCGAGCGCGAGACGCGGGCAGTCGAGCGCGAGACGCGGGCAGTCGAGCGCGAGACGCGGGCAGTCGAGCGCGAGACGCGGGCGGTCGAGCGCGAGAGGCGGGCAGTGGATCGCGAGACGCGGGCAGCGGAGCGCTAGACGCGGGCAGCCAAGCACTAGACGCGGGCGGTCGAGCGCGAGACGCGGGCAGTCGAGCGCGAGACGCGGGCAGTCGAGCGCGAGACGCGGGCAGTCGAGCGCGAGACGCGGGCAGTCGAGCGCGAGACGCGGGCAGTCGAGCGCGAGACGCGGGCAGTCGAGCGCGAGACGCGGGCAGTCGAGCGCGAGACGCGGGCAGTCGAGCGCGAGACGCGGGCAGTCGAGCGCGAGACGCGGGCAGTCGAGCGCGAGACGCGGGCAGTCGAGCGCGAGACGCGGGCAGTCGAGCGCGAGACGCGGGCAGTCGAGCGCGAGACGCGGGCAGTCGAGCGCGAGACGCGGGCAGTCGAGCGCGAGACGCGGGCAGTCGAGCGCGAGACGCGGGCAGTCGAGCGCGAGACGCGGGCAGTCGAGCGCGAGACGCGGGCAGTCGAGCGCGAGACGCGGGCAGTCGAGCGCGAGACGCGGGCAGTCGAGCGCGAGACGCGGGCAGTCGAGCGCGAGACGCGGGCAGTCGAGCGCGAGACGCGGGCAGTCGAGCGCGAGACGCGGGCAGTCGAGCGCGAGACGCGGGCAGTCGAGCGCGAGACGCGGGCAGTCGAGCGCGAGACGCGGGCAGTCGAGCGCGAGACGCGGGCAGTCGAGCGCGAGACGCGGGCAGTCGAGCGCGAGACGCGGGCAGTCGAGCGCGAGACGCGGGCAGTCGAGCGCGAGACGCGGGCAGTCGAGCGCGAGACGCGGGCAGTCGAGCGCGAGACGCGGGCAGTCGAGCGGGAGAGGCGGGCAGTCGAGCGCGAGACGCGGGCAGTCGAGCGCGAGACGCGGGCAGTCGAGCGCGAGACGCGGGCAGTCGAGCGCGAGACGCGGGCAGTCGAGCGCGAGACGCGGGCAGTCGAGCGCGAGACGCGGGCAGTCGAGCGCGAGACGCGGGCAGTCGAGCGCGAGACGCGGGCAGTCGAGCGCGAGACGCGGGCAGTCGAGCGCGAGACGCGGGCAGTCGAGCGCGAGACGCGGGCAGTCGAGCGCGAGACGCGGGCAGTCGAGCGCGAGACGCGGGCAGTCGCGCGCGAGACGCGGGCAGTCGAGCGCGAGACGCGGGCAGTCGAGCGCGAGACGCGGGCAGTCGCGCGCGAGACGCGGGAAGTAGAGGGCGACACGCGGGCAGTCGTGGGCGACACGCGAGCAGTCGAGCGCGAGACGCGGGCAGTCGAGCGCGAGACGCGGGCAGTCGAGCGCGAGACGCGGGCAGTCGAGCGCGAGACGCGGGCAGTCGAGCGCGAGACGCGGGCAGTCGAGCGCGAGACGCGGGCAGTCGAGCGCGAGACGCGGGCAGTCGAGCGCGAGACGCGGGCAGTCGAGCGCGAGACGCGGGCAGTCGAGCGCGAGACGCGGGCAGTCGAGCGCGAGACGCGGGCAGTCGAGCGCGAGACGCGGGCAGTCGAGCGCGAGACGCGGGCAGTCGAGCGCGAGACGCGGGCAGTCGAGCGCGAGACGCGCGGAGGCGAGCGCGAGACGCGGGCAGTCGAGCGCGAGACGCGGGCCGTCGAGCGCGAGACGCGGGCAGTCGAGCGCGAGACGCGGGCAGTCGAGCGCGAGACGCGGGCAGTCGAGCGCGAGACGCGGGCAGTCGAGCGCGAGACGCGGGCAGTCGAGCGCGAGACGCGGGCAGTCGAGCGGGAGGCGCGGGCAGTCGAGCGCGAGACGCGGGCAGTCGAGCGCGAGACGCGGGCAGTCGAGCGCGAGACGCGGGCAGTCGAGCGCGAGACGCGGGCAGTCGAGCGCGAGACGCGGGCAGTCGAGCGCGAGACGCGGGCAGTCGAGCGCGAGACGCGGGCAGTCGAGCGCGAGACGCGGGCAGTCGAGCGCGAGACGCGGGCAGTCGAGCGCGAGACGCGGGCAGTCGAGCGCGAGACGCGGGCAGTCGAGCGCGAGACGCGGGCAGTCGAGCGCGAGACGCGGGCAGTCGAGCGCGAGACGCGGGCAGTCGAGCGCGAGACGCGGGCAGTCGAGCGCGAGACGCGGGCAGGCGAGCGCGGGACGCGGGCAGGCGAGCGCGAGACGCGGGCAGTCGAGCGCGAGACGCGGGCAGTCGAGCGCGAGACGCGGGCAGTCGAGCGCGAGACGCGGGCAGTCGAGCGCGAGACGCGGGCAGTCGAGCGCGAGACGCGGGCAGTCGAGCGCGAGACGCGGGCAGTCGAGCGCGAGACGCGGGGAGTCGGGCGCGAGACGCGGGGAGTCGAGCGAGTGACGCGGGCAGTCGAGC
Organism: Eucera pruinosa; assembly: GCA_028830335.1. NCBI lineage: Eukaryota > Metazoa > Arthropoda > Insecta > Hymenoptera > Apidae > Eucera > Eucera pruinosa. The sequence goes on from JAMYCR010000001.1 coordinate 18,822,668, forward strand.
GCGAGACGCGGGCAGTCGAGCGCGAGACGCGGGCAGTCGAGCGCGAGACGCGGGCAGTCGAGCGCGAGACGCGGGCAGTCGAGCGCGAGACGCGGGCAGTCGAGCGCGAGACGCGGGCAGTCGAGCGCGAGACGCGGGCAGTCGAGCGCGAGACGCGGGCAGTCGAGCGCGAGACGCGGGCAGTCGAGCGCGAGACGCGGGCCGTCGAGCGCGAGACGCGGGCAGTCGAGCGCGGGACGCGGGCCGTCGAGCGCGAGACGCGGGCAGTCGAGCGCGAGACGCGTGCAGTAGAGCGCGAGACGCGGCCAGCCGACCGCGACACGCGGGCAGACGAGCGCGAGTCGAGGGCAGTCGAGCGCGAGACGCGGGCAGTCGAGCGCGAGACGCGGGCAGTCGAGCGCGAGACGCGGGCAGTCGAGCGCGAGACGCGGGCAGACGAGCGCCAGACACGGCCAGTCGAGCGCCAGCCGCGGCCAGACGAACGCGAGACGCGGGCAGTCGAGCGCGAGACGCGGGCAGTCGAGCGCGAGACGCGGGCAGTCGAGCGCGAGACGCGGGCAGTCGAGCGCGAGACGCGGGCAGTCGAGCGCGAGACGCGGGCAGTCGAGCGCGGGACGCGGGCGGGCGGGGGCGGGGCGCGGGCCGTCGGGCGCGGGGCGCGGGCAGTCGAGCGCGGGACGCGGGCAGTCGAGCGCGAGACGCGGGCAGTCGAGCGCGAGACGCGGGCAGTCGAGCGCGAGACGCGGGCAGTCGAGCGCGAGACGCGGGCAGTCGAGCGCGAGACGCGGGCGGTCGAGGGCGCGTCGCGGGCAGTCGAGCGCGAGACGCGGGCAGTCGAGCGCGAGACGCGGGCAGTCGAGCGCGAGACGCGGGCAGTCGAGCGCGAGACGCGGGCAGTCGAGCGCGAGACGCGGGCAGTCGAGCGCGAGACGCGGGCAGTCGAGCGCGAGACGCGGGCAGTCGAGCGCGAGACGCGGGCAGTCGAGCGCGAGACGCGGGCAGTCGAGCGCGAGACGCGGGCAGTCGAGCGCGAGACGCGGGCAGTCGAGCGCGAGACGCGGGCAGTCGAGCGCGAGACGCGGGCAGTCGAGCGCGAGACGCGGGCAGTCGAGCGCGAGACGCGGGCAGTCGAGCGCGAGACGCGGGCAGTCGAGCGCGAGACGCGGGCAGTCGAGCGCGAGACGCGGGCAGTCGAGCGCGAGACGCGGGCAGTCGAGCGCGAGACGCGGGCCGCCGAGCGCGAGACGCGGGCAGTCGAGCGCGAGACGCGGGCAGTCGAGCGCGAGACGCGGGCAGTCGAGCGCGAGACGCGGGCAGTCGAGCGCGAGGCGCGGGCAGTCGGGCGCGAGACGCGGGCAGTCGAGCGCGAGACGCGGGCAGTCGAGCGCGAGACGCGGGCAGTCGAGCGCGAGACGCGGGCAGTCGAGCGCGAGACGCGGGCAGTCGAGCGCGAGACGCGGGCAGTCGAGCGCGAGACGCGGGCAGTCGAGCGCGAGACGCGGGCAGTCGAGCGCGAGACGCGGGCAGTCGAGCGCGAGACGCGGGCAGTCGAGCGCGAGACGCGGGGAGTCGAGCGCGAGACGCGGGCAGTCGAGCGCGAGACGCGGGGAGGCGAGCGCGAGACGGGGGGAGTGGGGCGCGAGAGGCGGGCAGTGGGGCGCGAGACGCGGGCAGTGGAGCGCGAGACGCGGGCAGTCGAGCGCGAGACGCGGGCAGTCGAGCGCGAGACGCGGGCAGTCGAGCGCGAGACGCGGGCAGTCGAGCGCGAGACGCGGGCAGTCGAGCGCGAGACGCGGGCAGTCGAGCGCGAGACGCGGGCAGTCGAGCGCGAGACGCGGGCAGTCGAGCGCGAGACGCGGGCAGTCGAGCGCGAGACGCGAGCAGTCGAGCGCGAGACGCTGGTAGTCAAGCAGAAGACGCCGGAAGTCGAGCGCGAGGCGCGGGCAGTCGAGCGCGAGACGCGGGCAGTCGAGCGCGAGACGCGGGCAGTCGAGCGCGAGACGCGGGCAGTCGAGCGCGAGACGCGGGCAGTCGAGCGCGAGACGCGGGCAGTCGAGCGCGAGACGCGGGCAGTCGAGCGCGAGACGCGGGCAGTCGAGCGCGAGACGCGGGCAGTCGAGCGCGAGACGCGGGCAGTCGAGCGCGAGACGCGGGCAGTCGAGCGCGAGACGCGGGCAGTCGAGCGCGAGACGCGGGCAGTCGAGCGCGAGACGCGGGCAGTCGAGCGCGAGACGCGGGCAGTCGAGCGCGAGACGCGGGCAGTCGAGCGCGAGACGCGGGCAGTCGAGCGCGAGACGCCAGCCGTCTGGCCCGCAACGCGCACATTCGAGCGCGAGACGCGGGCAGTCTAGCGCGAGACGCGGGCAGTCGAGCGCGAGACGCGGGCAGTCGAGCGCGAGACGCGGGCAGTCGAGCGCGAGACGCGGGCAGTCGAGCGCGAGACGCGGGCAGTCGAGCGCGAGACGCGGGCAGTCGAGCGCGAGACGCGGGCAGTCGAGCGCGAGACGCGGGCAGTCGAGCGCGAGACGCGGGCAGTCGAGCGCGAGACGCGGGCAGTCGAGCGCGAGACGCGGGCAGTCGAGCGCGAGACGCGGGCAGTCGAGCGCGAGACGCGGGCAGTCGAGCGCGAGACGCGGGCAGTCGAGCGCGAGACGCGGGCAGTCGAGCGCTAGACGCGGGCAGTCGAGCGCGAGACGCGGGCAGTCGAGCGCGTGACGCGGGCAGTCGAGCGCGAGACGCGGGCAGTCGAGCGCGAGACGCGGGCAGTCGAGCGCGAGACGCGGGCAGTCGAGCGCGAGACGCGGGCAGTCGAGCGCGAGACGCGGGCAGTCGAGCGCGAGACGCGGGCAGTCGAGCGCGAGACGCGGGCAGTCGAGCGCGAGACGCGGGCAGTCGAGCGCGAAACGCGGGCAGTCGAGCGCGAGACGCGGGCAGTCGAGCGCGAGACGCGGGCAGTCGAGCGCGAGACGCGGGCAGGCGAGCGCGAGACGCGGGCGGTCGAGCGCGAGACGCGGGCAGGCGAGTGGGAGAGGCGGGCAGTGTAGCGCGCGTCGCGGGCAGTCGAGCGCGAGACGCGGGCAGTCGAGCGCGAGACGCGGGCAGTCGAGCGCGAGACGCGGGCAGTCGAGCGCGAGACGCGGGCAGTCGAGCGCGAGACGCGGGCAGTCGAGCGCGAGACGCGGGCAGTCGAGCGCGAGACGCGGGCAGTCGAGCGCGAGACGCGGGCAGTCGAGCGCGAGACGCGGGCAGTCGAGCGCGAGACGCGGGCAGTCGAGCGCGAGACGCGGGCAGTCGAGCGCGAGACGCGGGCAGTCGAGCGCGAGACGCGGGCAGTCGAGCGCGAGACGCGGGCAGTCGAGCGCGAGACGCGGGCAGTCGAGCGCGAGACGCGGGCAGTCGAGCGCGAGACGCGGGCAGTCGAGCGCGAGACGCGGGCAGTCGAGCGCGAGACGCGGGCAGTCGAGCGCGAGACGCGGGCAGGCGAGCGCGAGACGCGGGCAGGCGAGCGCGACACGCGGGCAGTCGAGCGCGAGACGCGGGCAGCCGAGCGCGAGACGCGGGCAGTCGAGCGCGAGACGCGGGCAGTCGAGCGCGAGACGCGGGCAGTCGAGCGCGAGACGCGGGCAGTCGAGCGCGAGACGCGGGCAGTCGAGCGCGAGACGCGGGCAGTCGAGCGCGAGACGCGGGCAGTCGAGCGCGAGACGCGGGCAGTCGAGCGCGAGACGCGGGCAGTCGAGCACGGGACGCGGGCAGTCGTGCGCGAGATGCGGGCATTCGAGCGCGAGACGCGGGCAGTCGAGCGCGAGACGCGGGCAGTCGAGCGCGAGACGCGGGCAGTCGAGCGCGAGACGCGGGCAGTCGAGCGCGAGACGCGGGCAGTCGAGCGCGAGACGCGGGCAGTCGAGCGCGAGACGCGGGCAGTCGAGCGCGAGACGCGGGCAGTCGAGCGCGAGCCGCGGGCAGTCGAGCGCGAGACGCGGGCAGGCGCGCGCGAGACCCGGGCAGTCGAGCGCGAGACGCGGGCAGTCGAGCGCGAGACGCGGGCAGTCGAGCGCGAGACGCGGGCAGTCGAGCGCGAGACGCGGGCAGTCGAGCGCGAGACGCGGGCAGTCGAGCGCGAGACGCGGGCAGTCGAACGCGCGACGCGGGCAGCCGAGCGCGCGACGCGCGCAGTCGAGGGCGCGCCGCGCGCAGTCGAGCGCGAGACGCGGGCAGTCGAGCGCGAGACGCGGGCAGTCGAGCGCGAGACGCGGGCAGTCGAGCGCGAGACGCGGGCAGTCGAGCGCGAGACGCGGGCAGTCGAGCGCGAGACGCGGGCAGTCGAGCGCGAGACGCGGGCAGTCGAGCGCGAGACGCGGGCAGTCGAGCGCGAGACGCGGGCAGTCGAGCGCGAGACGCGGGCAGTCGAGCGCGAGACGCGGGCAGTCGAGCGCGAGACGCGGGCAGTCGAGCGCGAGACGCGGGCAGTCGAGCGCGAGACGCGGGCAGTCGAGCGCGAGACGCGGGCAGTCGAGCGCGAGACGCGGGCAGTCGAGCGCGAGACGCGGGCAGTCGAGCGCGAGACGCGGGCAGTCGAGCGCGAGACGCGGGCAGTCGAGCGCGAGACGCGGGCAGTCGAGCGCGAGACGCGGGCAGTCGAGCGCGAGACGCGGGCAGTCGAGCGCGAGACGCGGGCAGTCGAGCGCGAGACGCGGGCAGTCGAGCGCGAGACGCGGGCAGTCGAGCGCGAGACGCGGGCAGTCGAGCGCGAGACGCGGGCAGTCGAGCGCGAGACGCGGGCAGTCGAGCGCGAGACGCGGGCAGTCGAGCGCGAGACGCGGGCAGTCGAGCGCGAGACGCGGGCAGTCGAGCGCGAGACGCGGGCAGTCGAGCGCGAGACGCGGGCAGTCGAGCGCGAGACGCGGGCAGTCGAGCGCGAGACGCGGGCAGTCGAGCGCGAGACGCGGGCAGTCGAGCGCGAGACGCGGGCAGTCGAGCGCGAGACGCGGGCAGTCGAGCGCGAGACGCGGGCAGTCGAGCGCGAGACGCGGGCAGTCGAGCGCGAGACGCGGGCAGTCGAGCGCGAGACGCGGGCAGTCGAGCGCGAGACGCGGGCAGTCGAGCGCGAGACGCGGGCAGTGAACTGCTCAAAGTCTGAATGGTTCAAAAGTACTATGTCGAAACGATGACAAAGCGATGTCAAATCGAATTCAAGGCGATGCCAAAACAATGTCGAAATGACGTCAAAACGATGTCAAAACGATGCTCAAAAGTTGTCAAAACGATGTTGAAGCAATGACAGTTGTAACAGTAGTGGTAGTGGTAGTGGTAGCAGTGGTAGTAATGGTAACGGTAGGAATGGTAGCGGTAGTGTAGATAGCGATAGTAGCAATAGTGCTGGCGGTAGTGGTAGTCGTAGTGCTGGTGGTAGTGGTAGTGGTAGTGTTAGCGGTAGTTGTAGTGGTAGTGGTGGTACTAGTAATAGTAGTAGTAATATAAGAAATATGGAGGACTGTTAACCACCTTCCGCAATAGCTGTAGTTTTTGGTATCGTCACTATTATTCTCAAATGTAGCGATTTACTGTTTTCGCATTCACTCGAGCATATTCCGCGGCACTCCCAATTAAATAAAATGCAAACATTTTCAAGTAAGTCACCTGTAAAATAGAATACATCGCGCTATCATAATTTATCGACGAAATGATTTTATTTCATATAACTTGAAGGTTTCTGTACCGGAGGTGCACGAGCGTCCGTGCAAGTCACGCTATAAGAAGTCGAACGAAAACGCTACATGGAAAGAGTGCGTAGAGCTGGACGAATAAAAAGATTCCCTTCGGCGAAGACGAATGCGGTGATGAATTCTTATATCTACAATTGAAATAGAAGTGGCAACTACGTTGTTGGCGCGCGAGAAAGCAGTTGCCGATAGCACAAACGAAGCCGCGGATAGTATCGTAAAAGCGCTCCGAACCAACGAGGGACAACAACGATCTACAGCAACAGGGCATGCACTCGAGCTAGCCTCGCTGGGGCTACGATCTGGGCCTAGAATCTTATTGTTTAATATGCCCAGCGACGTGGGAAAAGATCCGGATGCCACAACGAATGTATCTGTGGATTCGAATTTGAGTAACGTAAATGAAATTAACCGGGAAATAGACATCTCCAACAAAGTTAGCATCCTTACTGATATCGTGGATAAAAACGAAGCGACTCTCTCCTCATATCCCAATATCCGTTACAGCAAAGACCCCCCTTCTTCTTCGAGACGATAATCTTGCACATTTCATGCCACTGCAATGTAATCTAATAACGGAAGTAACTAGGAGTTTAATGGATCAAAATATATTTACAATTGAACAAATCCAACAATACCAAGTTAATATTGGCAATACAATGGTGTTCCAAGTTAATAATCATTTTGTATTTCTTCTATTCTTCAAACATAGTCACTCTAGCGACTTTGAATCCCATCAAACCAACTCTTCTATTAAGTCATTAAAGGTTCTTCTTGACTCCCAAGGGTTGGAAACCATTAGCATTTCGAAAGACTTGAACACCTTCAATGTCACTGAATGGGACTTTGTAGAAAATCTTCTTAGAGAAAATTTTAACGACCCAAAATACAGAATTACAATATGTACTTGTGAAAAGGTAGTACCAGCGGTAACGGAACGTCATCGAATCCTTCAGGAAAGTCATGATTCAGTAGTAGGAGGTCATCGGGGCACCTACAAAATGCTGGAATTAATAAAGAACAATTATGTTTGACCTGGGATGGGGAAGGATATTGCAAACTACGCAAGGTCCTGTCCCCTCTGCCAAAGTTATAAAGCTTACTCGGGAAGAATGAAACAACCTATGAGCATCACAGATACCCCCATTCGTGCTTTTGAAAAATCGAAATAGACATAGTAGTCCTCCTTCTGTAACAGAGAAAGGGAACACAAAGTATCTTCTCACTATAGAAGACAATCTGACGAAATATTCTGATGTAATTCCCATTACATAACATGGAGACATCAACTGTAGCTCTTGCTTTAGCCGAGCAATTTTTCAGCAGATTTGGTTGCCCAAAAGCTATTGACATGGACCGGGGTAGAAATTTCGTAAGCCAAACAATGGAGTGCTTCTGTAAGATTTTCAAAATTCAACAAATTAAGTCAACTACTTTTCACCCTCAATCCTTAGGTTCGTTAGAAAGAGCTCACCGAGTTTTTGTTGATTATCTCAAGTATTTTTGTACGAAAACGAATTGGGATGAATGGATTAAGTTTGGAATGTTTGCTTATAACCCATCCGTATATGAAGCCATAGGTTTCACACCTCATGAGCTAGTGTTTGGGATTAAGGCTACTCCTCCTTCAGAATTCTCTAGACAACAAATAACACGTACTTTCATTCAATACCTAGACGAACTATTCACTAAAATAACCACTACGCAAGCCACTGCAGCACAAAATCTCGAAAAAGCAAAATGGAAAAGTAAAGCCTTTTACGACAAAAACCTAAATCCACGGAAATTTGAAACGAACAATAACGTATATTTGTTAAAATAAACCCAAATCGTCAAAGTTCGACTCGGATTGGGTAGGCCCCTACATAATTAACCGAATGATTACGAATATAACCGCCGTACTGGACTTAGGAAAAAATAGATTTAAAATCGTCCACACAAATAAACTTAAGTTAGCATGCATTGGATTAGATGGCCGGGGAACTAAATCTAATTGTTTCATTCATTTGTATGGCAGCCTACAACTGGTTGCCCGCACATCTTTTAAACTCCAGTTTTACAAAGGAAAATAATACAGTTTTACAAAGCATCAAGTATTTATTTATTTTTCGCGCTCCTCGAATAAGTGCTTTAGCACTCTATAGGCACGGAACCCAAAATCCGTAAATTCTACAGTCGCAAAACGTAACAATTTATTTAGTTTATTTCAATTTCTGGTATTTTGAATCTCATAAAATCTGTTCGCACTGGTGATTTTGGTAACAGTTTACAACGAAGCGATTGCGACATTGCGTTGGCTTAGATGAGATACAGAATAGATCCATGATTCACTATATTTTTTATTTTGCCTCACTGTTTGTGGAGAACTTTATCATTTTAGCATTGACTAAGTATAGGACAGACTATCCATTCCATACAGAATCATCAGGGGGCCACCTGGCCGCAGAGTAACTACAGTGGCAAATCTTACTTTCGGCACCTTTGATGTTCGTGTCCTCGTTTTTCCGCACACCATACAGACAGCGTTGCCACATTTCTGGCTGGATGTACCTTTATCTCTTTCTATTGATTATAGGGTAGACAAGGATGGAAAGGCATTGGAGAAACAGCGAAAAGCGCGGCAATATTTGAACATAATATTTGAATAAGTAATTTTTTTCTAGTACTTTTTTCCTAAACAACATTATAAATAATAATTCGATAAAAAATAGAAGACAGCTACTATATATAATTTTATGTACTTTATTTTTGCTGGGAATGACTTCCATTGTATTGTATATATAATTAAATCTTAAAAACTGAAAAGAATTGTTATGTTTGTACTTTTATAAATATTAACGTAAAACAATATACGATTATAATATTATCCTATATTTATTTAAAGTATACCAGTATTACAGTAGTTACAGTATTTTATATTTTATATTAAAATAGACATAGTACTTGATAGCGATTGTAGCTTCAAGGAGTAAACCATGTATTTTTTACTTATTGTTAGTTTCCAAAAAACAGCATCGTTTACAGCCAAATGCAACAAAACCACATGGCGATTAGTTCACATTCATCCGTCCATACATATATATACATTTAACGTTACTAATAAATATACAAGTAATAATAATATAAATAATAATAATAATTAGACAATACTCAAACGCATGCACAGTATTTTGTGGTTTTCTTCATAGTGCACACCATAAGTGACGCATGCGCAGAAAAAAAATGAAGACAAAGTGAGCGGAGCTTCGCCTCTGTAGTTACTCTCAGTTACTCTGTGCCCTTACACTGTTACCATTGTTGCGTCACTCTCGACGTTGCTGATTTAACACGGAATACGATTTTAACATTAGTAACGGTTAGAATTGAAACTAAATTTAGCCATGCAATTGCAAGAGAAATATGGATTATTTGAATATCCATGTTGCACTCGTTGCAGGAACAGTTGGTCCTGTACCTCGTGTACGTTGGAACATCTCCTATAACAAAATTTCTCGGCTTACCAATTTCGATACTCCATGACTTAAATTCAAGGGGAATGTTCCAAGAATATTATGCTACAGCCTTTTGCAACTTGCTCGTGCACTTCATTTGTTATAAACAAATATATCGCGCCATGGTAGATTACTCGGACAGTATCTGAAGAAAAATATTTATTTCTTAGCTCCTAGACGTCCGCTTTCAATGCCCCTTGTCTTAAGTTAAGGGGGAAGGTCCCAGCAATGTTATCCTTTTATCAATTTGGCGATACACATTGCGGTTAATTTGTTATAAACAAATCTTTGCTATTTTTGGCAGCTACTTAAAAACTATACTTGAGAAGGCTTGTAAAGATTTGTTTACAACAAATTAACCGCAATGTGTATCGGTAAATGTACAAAAAAATGTTACTTTTTCGATGTCAAATAAATTGGCGCATCTTACAGATACTTTTGAAAGTCCAAGAAAAATAGGAACAATTATAATAATGTAATTTAATTGCTTCATCAGTGGCAAGTGTGCGTACATTTTTGGAGCGTCGAATTTTTAATTTTTGTATATTTTTTTATAAACAAATGAAAGAGATATTGCCACTTTTTGAAAACCCTAATAATTTTTACTGATAAATAAATGATAATGGCTATAAAATGACAATAAGAGAGAAACTAGTATTAGAGGGATGGAAACAGCTGGATAAAAAATAACACCACAGTCTTTTGCAAATCGATTCGATGTGTATTAAATATTCATAACACTGTTTGGTACAATGACTGACAAAAATTGACGGCGTGCACGAAACACGCATGCACGTGAAACGACATCTTCTGCGCGGCAACTATTGCCACAGAAACGCGCGATTTATCGTGGAAGTCCGAAGTAAAAAAGCGGCGAAACGGCATTATCTTTACTTTTTCGTCTTTTAAATACATTTCATAAATCACGATTCTACCTAGAGAATCCTTGTTATATTTTTCTGGATGCTAAAGTCATCGTAGTATGTATAACTATCCTGAACTATCCGTGTGTATCTGTATGTATTTGTTTCTTGTGGCGTACAAAAAATATTGTACATATACAAAAAGAAAAATCTGGGATGGAAAAAGAATAGACGAGTACAGCAGAATAATGAAACATGGATGAAGCTCGGCGAAAATTAACAGAGTTTTTTGCGCTTCGAAAGAAGAGGAACAGTTTGCTTCTATCCTGTTCTCGGTGAAACGCGTACACTTGACAACGGCATTTTACCAAAATGGCAATAACTACCGTGCATTGGTTATTGTTTTCTTGATGGACTATGTTTTTCTACATCGTTTTACGTTCTTATATAAAATATACTATTGTGGCCAAAAAATCATACAAAGCGTTCCATGATCGAAGAGGAACGCGACGAGATTTAACTCTCGCTTAACATGCAAAATGTTAATTACATTTATTACAGGTTAATATCTCCGAAAAAGTATTTTACCATTAATATGATTTTTTAAATAATGCATCCTTTAAACTACTTTCTTTAATGGGTAAGTCTTAGGTCAAAACTTAAAAGATAAATAAAAAATATTCAGTTTATTGTAACGATAGAAATTAATTTTACATTTTATACTAATTATTTCTACAGTTAAAATTTCAGTTGTTAAATTTCAAATTTTTGGTATAACTTCAACCTTTGGTATAAGTCCCCCTGTCGCAAGTAAGAATGTTCTCTTCGTGTATTATACCTGTCCGTAAAATGCAACAAATTGCAAATTTATATATTTTTTTTTCATCCTCAGAGATATTAATCCGTAATAATCTTAATTACACATCTTATATAAACACTGGTCTTAAATCCTACATTCACCGCGAGGCAAACGAACCAAGGCACTAAGAATCTGTTTTGCGTGTTTTTTTCAGCGAGAACGACAAGATTCGCGTGAACGATAATCAAAAATAATAGAAACTGATGATTATATTCTCGCGATCCACGCAACACGCATCACCAAGCGGATTACTCTTCGAATAGAAATTGCTGTTCGAGAAATGCTCGAATGAGGGTAGAAATTAGCGTTCTTATTTTTTCGAAATCCACAGTGCAATCCTCGGAATCAAACGAATGAACTCAGGCCTAATCAATGAACGATCGATGATGACTCTTACAGTTTAATTCCAAAAATGCGAGAAATGGATTTTTACAAACCTTATTTAGTCTTTGTACTATTTCTTGAGAAGATCGATTTTACTATTGTTAGCAAAAATTGCAGTTTATTGTCTCATGTGAAATGTTCATCTAAAAAGGATTAGTTTTCAAAAATTGATTTTGTATGTTTGAAAATTGTAAGACATTTGGAACGCTGAGTATACAAATACTATAAACCCTTCGCATCCTTCAATAAATTATTCATTTTGTATATGGTGTTGACTTCTTTCGTCGGTAAAAATAAGTCTTTCGGTTAATTTAGATTCGACCTTCTCGACGTCAAATTGAAGATCCAATTAGTGTTATAACTTTCGTACGCTGACACAACACGCGTCAACGTCGGTATCTCTCATTAAACTTCTTACAGACTAGCAAGTGTGCACATCGCGATATTATCACACCTACGTGCCATTTTGTCTCTTATTCTTAATTAGTAACCACTTTTGTACGTATTCTTTCGTCTCTTTTTGTGCAATGTGCACTAGGAACAGATCGGTGGTTTCCATCGGTGCTGCGTCGACCAATCTTTTATTTTTGTCCAATCAGGCTTTATTTTCTATACGGTGTAATTATTTCTTTAATAATACGTAATTCAATTTATAAGTATAAAAAAGGTGGAGACATTTTTATTCCAGTAAATAAAGTTCCAAAATGAAATTTGGGTCGATAAAATTCCTTTAAATATATTATTATCAACAAGAAAATTTAATTTTCGCGTATTGTCAATATTAAATTAAAATTTTCATTTACATGGTATGGTATAAAAGCGGATCGATCGACGATCGACTTCGGAAACCTCTTATCTTACAGATCGCTCTCTTGTCGCGGTAAATTTGAACGAACGAACGCACGTTAAAGCCAAAAAAAATATGAAACAAAACGTGAACGGTCCTTGTTCGTAGATAAAAACGATGCTTAAGTATAATTTACGTGTCTATACCCGTACGTAACGTGTACGTAAGCTACTAAAAACAAAAAAAAGATGAGAAAACCGTCCCGCAGTTGTGTGAAGTCGATGATGGAAAAGCTTCGTCGTGCGCGCGGCCGACGCAACGCGAATAAATAATAAGAGAGATAGAGAGATGTAAGAAGGGGAGTAGGGAAAGGGCGCTTCTATCCACGTCCTTGATGATACTCGTCTCAGCAATTCGCACGGATCCCGCGCGTCGTGGGATCCACGATCTCGTGGATCCGGGTACTCCGAGCCACGTTGTGCCATTGACTTTGCTCGGTTAATCGCTCGAACGTATGGCGATGCGCGGTAAAAGTCACTAACATCGCACGAAACCAACTTTTCCTTCAAATACTTAATATTAATTATCAATAATAATTAATAGCCAAGTAATGGGATTTTTAAATAAATTTTAAAAAATATTTAGAAGTCTATAACTTAAATTTGAAATTTTTTATGGCGTAAGAAATATAAAAAATTAACTTCTTTATGAAGATTTATGAAGATCGGTATGATAAAATTGCGTTAAATTGAAACCAGAAATTTTTAAATCTCATTTTAGGTAACGGTTCAAGATTATAGATCACTATATCAGTAATATCATCTTTCATGAAATGAAATCCTGTCATATGTAACAGGAATATTTGTTATGAAACGAAAAGTTTAAAATAAGGCTGAAAAAGTTGAAAAGTAACGTACGACATTAATGATTTTTACCGTACACTTGGCGCACGGTTTTGTACGGCGCGACGTCAGTAGCGACGACTCTGACGTAGGTCGGCGAAGATCGATGGTGCTCTCTATTACATTCAGCCACAATCTATGTGATACACTTATTATGTTGGTTACACAAGTTGTAGGGGAAAATGAAGTAGTAGTGGCGAGTTTACGTTTTCTGCAAAGGGAGCTCATGTGTACCTATACTTTAGACGTATATTCTCTTCAATTTCATGATTGTTTAAGAGTAATGATTAAACATGAACAGTTGAAAGTAACCGTTTCTCCATATTGTACATGATGATATGATAATAATAACAATACAATAAATATAATAATTTTTTATATGATATTATTGTCTCGATAATTGAACACGAAAGTGAAACACATACACTAGTCGTAATGTTATTCATTTTTGCTCAATTACAGCATAACTTACTTCTTTAATGTTTGAACTTGCAAATTATAGATATTATTAAAAATTCTGGATATAAGAATACCACTTCTCTATATATATATCATATTTTTGTGAGAACAAAAATTTCATAGTTTGGAAATATGAAAGTGTAAAATTTAAGAATTTAAAAATACTAAAGTTTGCAAATTCGAGAGTTCAGAAATTACAGATTTCTTTAGCGATTCTTAATAAAGAAAAAATATTTTCTTTAGAAAACTTAAAAGTACAAAAAAAAAATAAATACTTATAAACAACACGTGTATGTGTATTCAACAATTATTTCCATTGCACACATAAACTCCTTTCACTATCCGAGCACCGCGGTACCGTCCGCGATTAGAGACAGAAGAAACAGCAAGAATAACGAATATGAAAGAAAGAATAAGATGAATAAATTCAGGGTCGATCGTGTGGACCCGGTTGGCGTCTTCGTCGTCGTTACAGTCGTCGTGCTTATCGATGTGGAGAGAAATATAAAGAAGGAGCGAGACGAAGCTAGAAGTTCGGAGCTCGCGTGGCCGCGTGGCCTTATGCTGGACGGCCCAGCGGCGGCGGCATCACCCTCCTGATGATGGTCGTCGTCGTCCCTCTGGTCCGACGAGTTCGCTCGACGAGAGCGCGGAAGGTGTCCAATAACACGCCGGCATCTATGGTACGCGCTGAGCGATTATTCCGTCGCACCGCAGCTCCTTCGAACCCGGCGCTTCATTTGTTCTCTTCGAGGATCTCCTGGATGCTCACGTATGTGCCAGTCAAAAAGCCCAGCACACCGAATGAGATAATAGCCAGGTTCTTCCAGAGCTTCCAATAACACGCACCTAATCCGTTCTCTTGTTCCCATACGGTGACTAATTCGATTACAGAAGGGAACATCAGTCCTAATGTCGATAGGCACACAGCACCTACTAAAGAGATAAAGGGGCCCAGGTTTGGGATAGCGATCGCCACGCCGACGGTGAAGATTACCATGACGATACGGATCGAGTATTCGGCAAAAAGTTTCTTTGAGCCGAAATACTGTTTCACGTTCTTCCAAATAATCTCCATTGGGACGTAGAATTGAAGACCGTAAGTGAGGAAGATCGCTATGGCGATCATTACTTTAGCGGATTGTGCTAGAATTTCGCTCTGTTCTGGATTCAGAGTAATGGAGGCTTTCGTGTCCTCTCCGTATCGCCAGTAACCAAAGAAACCGACAGTGCTGTACAACAAAACTACGAAGAACATGCCAGTATTTAGGACACCTGGACAACCGATGAAGTGGGTTGGAGTTTTCATATTATTCTCTAGGGGCATCACCTGCGGAAAAGATTTCGGTGGTTAGAGAATGTTTTAGAACTTTTAAATTTGCTTAAATTTAATATACATGTCTACTTGTACAAAACTGCTTTGAGTAAGCCTTGAAAAAATTCTTTAACCCCGTTGTCCTTATTTGGAGTTTCATATGTATATTTTCTCAATTTACAGTGGAGCGATGAACGACTATATGACACTTTACGAATATAAGTGTTTGTATGGTACATATGCGAATTTCAAATATATTGAATATTAATAAGAAACATTTAGATGTATAATACAAAATAAAACATAAGTCTTCATATCGGAACATAATATAAACCCGAAGAGGACAGCAGGGGTAACTCAAGAAGGATTAAAGTCTCCGTTTAATCAATTTAAAAATGCCTTTAAAATGTCGGAAAAATAGTTACAAATTTCGAAATTTGATAAAGTTCTCACATAACAATCTTAATGTCTTGACGTAATGTTTAAATAAGAATAATTTTCCACGTGTCCAGTAGTCAGCTTATTTTGATTTTTTGCACGTAATGATAATAATTATCATTCACTTTATTTCAAACCATTGTATAATGCGTTAATTTATTTCATTTTAAATTTAGTAACATTTCAAACACATCCTGACATATGAAACTCGTCATCGTTATATTTTAAATTAAATGAAATTTATAACACTTCAACACCCTTATTTAAAATCAAGGAATTAAAGAATATTCTTAAATAGCATTGTCAGTTGTGCTATGTGGATTTGTTACATCATTGAATGAAATTTCACAATTGAGACAATGATAATTGTATTGAATGAAACAATGTATACAATTTGAAAGAAACGGGTACATATAGCGAAAGCTGAATGTTGCAAGATCTACTGTTACGCTTCTTTTCTGTTGCTGTAGGTAATCGAATTACGTATGACGATAAGTTCAATAAAAGGATTCTTATGTAATATCTTGGCGTCTATTACGTCAAATTTTTACGTATAGTTATTGCACTGAAGCGACAAGCGTTCTCTGAAATAATATTGTCGTCCCCATAGATTCTATTGATTTTATTATATATATCATTGATCATAATTCGTGTTATAAGTGGAATAAAATTCTGTGGCTTAAAATAAATCTAAATAATAAATAACTATTTGCTGTGCAAAATTTTATTTTTCGTAAAAATTACTTGAAGAATTAATCTTCCAGTTTCTACAGCTAAAATTTCGATCAGATATTGACAATTTTGTAGGCTCAAAATATTTATTATATTATTTACTACTTATTATAATCTGAATAACAAGTGGACTTCGATATTATAAAACAAATGGCAAATTGAACATAAAATAAGTGTGATCAATATGTTATTAAATGATCTAATACTATAACATTTTTGAGAGAAAATATTGCAATGCCTGATGATGGATGCTTAAGAATTGCGCAATATTGAAGTTGGAATTTTTCATTACGATCATTCATCGGAATTTTCAATCCGATGTCTAACATGACTCTCTCGTATAACCGCTTATCGCATGATCGAAATACTAAACGCAATCGACCGCTATGTTCATGACAGATCGTGCAGCGAATGGAATATAAACGACATGCTCGACTTCTATAAAACGGATGAACGAACTACGCAACAGGAGATAAAAGCTTGTACTGTTAGTGGAAAAGATATAAGGCGAGTTTTTAAGATATAAAAGTCTGAGAAAATGTTCATAATTCATTCATGAAACATTCAAATACAAGTACTTTCTAAAATAAAGGCTTTACAGTTGGCTACGTTACTTCAATTGAAGATAATGTTACAATGTTGCAATATATGTATAATTATCAGATTGCAGATTTATATGCATTTATTGGAAATTTAAATGTGCAAGTCTTCAGACACCCTTCAAAATTTAAATATTTAAAAAAATAAAGTTGTTTTGAATTTTAGTATCATTTTATGGTCATTCAGTTGACTGACTCTATGTGCAAAAATGTGCAAGATATTAAAATATTAAAATTAATTTTATTATATTTCATATTATATATGTGATACGAATTATAGTAAAGAGTTATCCGAAAGCTATAAGCAGGATTTTATTTGACACATGGTCCAGTTTACGCCTCGCCTTATATAAGTACTTTGCCTTATCAATGACTAAATTCCAAGCAATTATACTTACTACACCGATGCCTTCAAGGGCGAAGATTGCCGTGCCAAAGAACAGTGGCAACTGAGACCAGCTCGAAAAGTTCGGCACGTCTTTGATGCTGGGTAGATCACTGAAAATGTAGTAGAACGTGATTCCCATTCCAGTGGCGATCAACACGTTCGCAAGCATGGAGAACGGCGCCAAATACTTCAGATTCCTCACAAGAGAGAATACGATCAAAAGTGGTAACAGCGCCGCCATAAAGTACCGCACATCCCGGTCGGTCTCTGTATAATAATCCACCACCCCTTTGATGTTCGTAGAAATGAAAACAATATACACACAGCAACATCCTATCAGGTCGATCACTAGGAACGAATTTATCGTCGCTCTGAAAAAATACGAGAAATGCTTTCTTATTTGTGTGTCGTTTGGATGTTAGCGATAACATAACGAAACGTTTCTAATCATTATACTATGTTATGTTCTTTCTTATGTAATTATTCTTATCGAATTATCGCTTTTAATAAAATTCAATTTAGTACAGATTATAAACTGGGAATTGTGCTTACTATTTAATAAATTTATTAATAAAACATCAAAAGAATTTTCTTCTTATGCTTTAGCGACTTAATTGTTTCCAGATTTGGAGAAAACGTAATAATTGTTTTAAGACTTTTAAGCGAGGCTGTAATTTCTTTATTTTAAACCTTATAACTAGACTGTGGATTTTTATTTGCTTTTATGAGAAATTTAAATGTGCAAAAAGACTCAAAATCCATTTAATATATAAAAAGATACACGATATTCAAAATAAAGTAAAACTTATTGCATTTTGAGGGCGAAACAATCCTCCATTTAAGTCTTATTTCTTTAATTTTGTTAACCAACAAAAATTAATAATTTGCAATAACTATTAATAGATATGGATTTTATATATAAAGAATAAAAACTTACTTCGCTAGACGAGCGTACTTCTGCACAGGCTCAGGACCGACCAGAAACGCCGCTTCTGCGACATCAGCAAACCCAAGACTTGGCGTTTGGGTCCGCCTACATAAATTATGGGCGCATTTCACCAAAATGTGAACACAGTAGGTACACACAGCTCCTATGAAGAAGGTAGCGAATAGACCAAACAGCAGACCAGCATTACGGAAGGCCATAGGCATGGCTAGAATGCCAGTTCCCAAGCTTCCTTTCAGAAGATGTATCAAGGTGTCCATATCCGATGTTGGATGGGCCAACTTCCTATGCTCGAACGGATTGTAAAGGGCTGCTTCCTCATCGTTCGGTCGTTCCACGAGCGGTAACGTCGAGCCGTTCGTGACAGTAATCGGTACATCATTTTTCTCGCACTTGTATCTGCAAAACCGACGTCGTTAGTATTCGATCTCATTAACAGATTTCCGTTATAAAAAGGGATATTTAATATCATGGTTCTGAGAGCGCGAGTAGAAGTGTCTTGCGTAGGGGATTATGACTACGTATACGGTACGACCGTGTTTTTCTTGATGCACCGATTATGCGAATGTTTCTGGTTTCTGTATCGATCGCACGGAAAAAATACGTTCATGAGGGAAGAGTAGAAAGTGACGTGTGTGAGAGACTTTCTGTTCTCGTGCAACGCATGCACGCTACGCACAAGGATCACGGGTCAGTGGGGAACAGAGAGGATCGAAGTGTTTGTAAATCAGCTTTGGAATAGGTCCGTAAAATTACTAGATGCGATAAAGCTTACGGAATGATGTAGTCAGACAGTTAATTCATCGTTGTAGCTTTTTTGTTTTAATAATAATCGAAGCTATGAATTTCAAAACGATACAAGTCCATCGATCAATACTTCTATCTTCATACGCGAATGTTATCCTTATAATGTGTTGTTTCTAAACCTTTAATTATCACAACTGTTACTAAGAGTATCCAAATTTATCTAATTATGTATCACTTCTCTCTTCTAATGTTACTATAACAAAGCCAGAAATCCGTTCATATCTATTTAATGTTTCAAAATACACGCTAAATGTCATATTGTTTGACACCAGCCATTATTTAATAGCGCCTAATATTTTGGATGCATGAATCGTACGGAAGTAGGCGAGTTCATAGTCTAACGTGTTGAAATTTCATAATAAAAACATTGAATCTCACACTTGGATTGGGTAACTTGTTCACAGCTAAAATTTGTCTAGAGTTAAAGCCAAAAGAGTATTTATAACTTATCAATGGCCACATTTGTCACTTATAAAAAGCTGACACCAACAGAAATTCATTTCTCTTTAAAATCTACTTTGATTCTGACATAACTTTTCCAATGCAATTTTTTACTTTTTTTTGTTTGAGGGTAGAACGATTACAATCTCCGTATTTGGTCCTCTTAAGTATGTTTTCTTCATACTTCAAAAACTATCATTGAAAACTAATTTGCTATCATTAGCTATTAATTTACATATGAAAAAATATTCATTCATGTTTCTTTAAACTTTTTAAGTTATATAAGTTACACATATTTGTAATAACACTCTTGATAGAAAGTTGTGTTCTCCTTATACTGTCTTTTCGATATTACATTATTTTGACCCGAACAATCTTTCTAATTACTTAATTATCTATTAGTATCTATTTGAATTTATTTAAAAAAGAAAAATAACAGAATTAATAAATTGGTCCTGTTTAAATATAAAAGGAATAATTTTTATAAAACTGAACAATCATTGATGGAAAGCTACAGTTATAAAATAGGAGTCCGACTACGCCATTGGCCGCTCGCTTATACATTAAACATTACACTGAACTGATGATAACACGATAAAGACATGAATTCGTGGGCGCGAGATCTACGCGTTTTAATCAGGCAAAAGCTGGACTCTCGAAACAGGCATTAATTCTAGAGTAGAGGAAATGGAGCTAGCAGTGAGTGAACCGCTCGATGACACTCGACTTTAATGCGAGATCTCACGGCTGGAATAGTTTTTGCACTAGATGGTCTCAAGTAGTATCGATCAATTACTTTTCCTTCACGCTGTGCATTTAAATGTGGCTACAAGCGTGATTTTATTACGTTCAGTTCTAAAGACGCCAGTGAGTAATGTCGTATAATGAATAGAAATACCAATACTTAAAGTAAATACTTCAAATTTTAACTTTCTGAAGTAGTTACTCTGAAGTTTTCTTATGCCAACATTTCGTCTTCATATTAGTAAAATTATTTTAAATTTTTGCTTTTTTTAAATTAGCGATTGTAATTTAATTTTGATAATATTTAATAAAATTGCCAATGAAACTATTTCTGTGTTAACCACTCAAAGGATTATATAGAATCACCAATAGTATAAATATTTGTTATTTTCAAATTAGAAGTAATTATTATTCAAAAGACACTCGGATCCATTATCATGAATTTATGTTAATTAAAAACGACATTACTCTTGAGCTTCTTCATCGAATTATTCCATTCACGCATTCCATGGAATGCCAATTTAATCAATTAAACTTTCTAATTGTAAGTGAAAGAAGTCCAGAAGTGGAAACTTTTCCATTGCTTAATAAAATACTTCGTCACTGGAGAACCATTTAATTGGATCAATTTGTTACGTGCATTTCTATAGGCAAACGGTTCCTTCGATTTCCTCCCTGTCGCCCAACTTTCCGCCCGTACGTACGTGCCGAGGGAACAATCGAGGAAATCGATCGAAAGAATCGCGAAACAGCTCGATCAAATCTCTCTAAAACGTCTTTTTATGTCAATTCTCTTTTGCTTCTGATTCGATGATCATATAGATATGCGACGGTCCTCTTTTCGTGTCATTTTGTGCGTCTGATTCGTCGGTTTATGCTACACGTTCGAGGAAAAAGTGCATGGCGTAACGTGTTTCACGAGGCGACTTTTGGCAAGGTCCCTTTCACGCAACAGAATTAGAATTTCCGGTAACAACAATTTTTGGCAAAATTCTTCACGAATTTCATGGACTAGCGATCATTTCAACGCTAGCCTTGATTTACTGTTCCAAGATGGCGGAGTATTGTCCTTGAAATGAACATTGAATTTATTGGTCGATCGTTTTGATCGTTTATGGGGCAATAAATTGATCAGTTTCTCCGTTTTTATTATTTCTCTCTCTCTTTCTCTCTCTCTCTCTCTCTATATATATATATATATATATTCTTAATATATATATATATTAAGAAGTTTATGATGCGATGAATGGAAGGAAATATATATTACGTAAGCCAAATATGAGGAATAATTGATTGTATTGAGAATAATAGCTTCTAAAAGTAGTCAGAAAATAAGTGACACTAATATGTAATATGTGTAGCTTAGACAGACGCATGTATTTATTGTAGCAAATTTTAAAATTGTAATAGAGTACAGTATTTAACATTTTTTAAGGCGGAAGATAATTGCTGTTAATAATTTGTACGGCTTAAATAAAAGCATGTGGTGCATCATAGTAAAAATTAAAATTGTAATGGAATGCAACATTAAATATTTGATGAGGCAGGAAATAATTGGTACCGCGTAACAATTTTCACGGCTTAGACAAAAGCATGTGCTGTGTTATAGTGAAATTAAAATAATGTTAATAGATTGTAATTTTGCGAAACGAAAAATAACGAACTGATTTGTGCATTTTATAACTAGTAGCCTGTATTGCATTACAGTGACATCTAAAATTGTAATATAATAGAATTTAATATTGAATATTTTGTCAGATACAGTTCAATGATGAAAACCATTTTTTTCATAAATATTCTTTTGCTCGTTGGTATATATATCGATTTTATACCGCTAGTAAAATGGTACACGTGAAGTCTCAGCGGAATAGTAGACGCGAACCTTGAATATTTTGGATTTCAGGAAATGCTTGCAAAATTCGTGCCAAACGGATGTTATTTTCACCCTTAAATTTCTAGTTAAATGTCAACTTTTGACATTTTTGCTGTTGTCGGTGAACAGTTGTCTAATGCTTTTAGAATTTTCTCCATGCGTTCATTATTTACGAGCAATGAAAGTGTTAATAATTCTATTTTATATTTAAACGTACAATATATTTAATGTCTGACTTGTAATTTATTACTTGAACATTTGGCAAAACCAAATAGGTAAATTATTCAAAAAGACAAATCTATTTCAGTAAAATTTCTCATTTAATATTTAACTTATTTTACCTTTGTTTTGTTACAATTCATGCTCGTGAGAACGATGAAATAATGGATATATTCATACGATATTCATATTTTATTTATTGCTTTCTACATTTTGCAAAGAACTTGTAATGAATTTGCATGAAAATTTGTATCCACAATTAGTTTCCTTGTTCGATAAAAAAGGCCATAAATCTTTTAAGTTAAATTAACATTGCAAGTCTACAAGTGTATTAAGTTACAGAAATGTAAGTGTCTAAAAGAACATTTTAAGTGGAAGGAAAGCTAATATATCAAACGGTCGCAAATTGTACTCTTCTTTGTTTTTCTTTAACCCTTTGCTCTATAATGGTGGGTTACACTCGTGGTACAAATTATGGCACAGATTCCGCAAAAACTCACAGTATTGAGGATAAAATTTAACCTAAACCCTAATTTTGGCTTTGTATTATATGATTAGAAGTTATTAAACAAATATTCTCTATAATATTCAAATAATTTGTACGTAACGTGATATGAATTTAATGATCAGCTAATGCTAGCATACGTAGGTAATAAAATAATCATAGAACAAGGATTTAACTATCTCATGAACCACCTTATAAATTCGCCATGTTATGAACTACCTCCGCCATGTTCTCAAACAGTCGAAACCAACTATTTCCACGCATAGCCGTGCACTTTTCTCCAGTCTTAATAACGTACTCTGTAAAACCAACAGAACTTCAATCATGAACGATCTCAAACACGAGTACACATAGGTAGTTTCGACTATAATTACCGCCGGAAAAAACGAATGAATACATTGTTAAACGAGATGGACAATCGGACGTTCAAGCGTTATCATTGTAAAGTTTCAACGTTTTTAACGTTTTCCGATTTCGACGTGGCGTTACTCGACAGGATCACGTATGTATATATATATATATTTTGTGTGTATGTCGGTGTATAACGACGAATCGCAAAAAAATCGCAAAAAGGTAGTTGTGTAGGCATATAGGTACCCATTGAGGTGCGGTAGTTTCTCTCCTTAGTCGTGCGAAGCTTTCTTAGTCGAGAAAGCTCCGAAATAGAATAGTAGTAGTAGTAGTAGTAGTAGAGTAGTAGTAGGTCTGTGTGTGTCACGTTACACGTGACAAGAGTTCACGCGCCGCGATCAGGCTTAGAGGCAGCTGCAACCACCGCACTGCATCACTGCGACGCCCAGCGCCACGACGCAGTACGACGACTAACAAGCCTTCTTTGCTTTCTGACATTTTGCACTTCTCGCCGAGCGTGTTTTTTTTTTTTTTTAATTATATTTATTATTATTATCTTTCGGTACTGTTTTAAATTTGTTCCGTCTTTTTTACGCACGTCAAACGATCATCTATTAATTTTCAATGCCAATTCGTTCGTCGAGGTCGTATTTTTGTTACTTTCTTTCGTTTCGTTATTTTTTTTAACAAGGTCGCACGACGCGACGTCCAGAAAAGTTCGTATCTCTCTCTTTTGATTTTCTTTCGTTTCTTTTTAGTTTTTATTTTCGGTTCGCTTTCGTAATTTTTTTAAAATTGTACACCGTCGGTTGTGTCCGCGTCACAGTTGCGTCCGGTTGCTCGGCACGTAACTTCGTTCACGTTTTTTTTCTTTTTTTTTAAATTTATTCTGTACTTCCTATTTTAATTTCTGTGTTTCGTTAATTTTTGTTTGTTTTTAGTTTTTCGTTTGACAAAATTTTGTCCCGTTGCTCCATCGAGCGGCGTCAGTCAGTAATACGTCAATTGCAAAAATCAAAACCGTCCAAATAAACTGTTCTGAACCCGCGATCGTCCATCAGAGAGACCGTGCCGTTTCTTTCTCTTAAACGGTACCGTGTATAATACTTTCTGTTTTATTTAATTTTATTTTTTTATATTTTATTTTTCGTCACTTTCACGTTATTCGCAGAGCACTTTCATAGAGCCCGAATCTATGCCCGCAGTTTATACGCAAGTCTGGAATCATATAAATGCACATATTATATAGTAAAGACAGATTTCATCTTTATTATAATCCTTCAGAGGAACATAGTTTGCTTGCACACCGCATGGCCTCAATTACGAAGCATTTTCAGCTAATGACGAAGAAACCGCAGCGAGGATTCTCTCCTTTCTGCACCTTATCTTTACTTATTCCCTATCCCTATCCCTTTTTCATGTCGCGAATCCTATTTACTTCTCTTTTATTTCGTTGTCCTCCAATTTTTAATAATTGAGAAAATGTATTACGTAAACCGTGTAAATATGGGATTAGTCATGCAAAGTGTTAGTTCTATTCTTCAGACAAGTTTGATGTATTTAGTATGATGTATATTGAGTTTTAACAGAACCGTAAACTCATGGTTTAATTTTATTATCAAGAAATTTATATCATTTAAATATCTTTTTTCTTTGCCCAAATTTTATTTACGATGACAACATTGTGGATTACCAATAATTTTCATGGTACCGGATACTCTAAATATAAAAAAGATCATTTTTTCCCGTAACAAGCATAGTATAAAAAAGAGTATCAGAGCTTGCAGCTTTTCCAATGTAAAACGCCCTAACCTTTCTCAGGGATCGACCTTGTTAACCAATTATTTCTAGCACGAAATTGTCGAAGAGTTACGTGTGCAACAATTAAAACGGCAGGTTATCCAACAGGTGTTTCATAGAAAACGACGTTGGACAGAAAGATTAACTGCGATCGCATATTCAATTAAACGATAATTAAGTTTATCTAACTGCACATATTGCGAGAAAAAGAGGGGAATAATCGTAACTAATTTCAAGAACGATAATTATTAATTTTTACGCGTTGCACAACGTTTTGTCGTCCTTTTAAGGCGATCGTTCTTGTCGATATCGATTGATTACTTTCAGTGAACAAATATCAACTAAATATTAAATGAAACTTACGTAATCAAACGTGACGCAAAAAAAGGTTAACGCGATGCAAAACCAGAAACGATACGTGCGACTTACTTATTTAAAGAGAAAAAAGTATAAAGTGCCAAAGATAGCAGAAAAAAACAAATACTTTTGGAAGGTGCAGTAAGGAGAAGTTCCATCCTGTGCGCAAAGGGTCCAAAGATTTCGTCGTCTTGCCGCCAAATCGACGATCGATAGAATCGCTCATTTGTGTGGAAAATCGGCCCCTTTCGTGCATAATTAACGTATATTGTATCCTCTCATTTTTCCGATTCCTTTTTCCATTGCTCTACTATGTATTCCTACACTCGATCATGCGAAGACGAGAATGACGATCGTTACGAATATTACAGAGTCGAGTAAACGGTGACTAAGATGGCAAAAATTAATATTTATCTCTTTGTTGACGTTACAATATTTTCTGCGAAATGTTTTTTATTCTCAGTTTTATTTCAGTTTTTGCATACTGGTCAATATTTCTATTGGTGTAAGCGTATATTTAAACGATATCTGTATGTTCGTTTCCTGTTTTTTTCTTGTTGTTCGTATCATACATGCGTTTTCTTGTAGTTAAGTTACTTTGATATAGCGCTAATAATAGCTAGATACGTATCTCTTGTTACTCTGTTCGAACTTGGAGTTTTCAGTAGATTAGAAATTTGTTACCTACGTAAAATTATAATAATAAGATAAGTTGGTACATCGCCTTTTTTTCTTATGTAACTTGAATTTTTTATTCAATCGATCATTATGTAACAAAACACAACTAATTGCTACTATATCATTTGGAATTATATGTGTCCCAAAAGTAATTTGTTTTTAAAATCAACTTACTCAACCCGTTTATAAAAAAAAATCTCAAAAAAACGTTCAGTCGTTTAACTTCAAATATGAAATAATTATTATTATTTAAAAGCATGAATGACGATATTTTTCATTGTGCGCTGCCACGACTCTTTTAATACAATTGTATTGTAGCAACATTAACTCTTTCTAACTTTGGAATTTAAATTTTAAAATTTGTAATCCTAGTCAAATGCATATTTGTCTTTACTTTTAAACTAACATCTATTTCAAAGTTATTCTTTTATGCTATGCAATATAATTTCAATTTCGCTCAAGCTAGTTTTTTAAAACGCGTTACGCCAGCACTTGATTAAAATAGTAATTATGTACAGTAAATTATACTTATCAGTTTTAAAATTCTTTGTGCATAACCCATTTCTTCCCCACATCGTAAAACGCTATTTACTCTTACTGTTTTCTCATTTACATTTCCAATTATTTCTTTTTTTAATGGTTACAGTGTTCTTTTAGACAACCATGGAAGGCCTTTTGTTGGATTTACATTCACATGAAATATACAGTATAGAATATTTGACTTGAAACAAGTCACTCAATTATTTTCTATATTATGCATTTATATGAAAATTTCGAAGAAGTGATTTTGGAATAAAAATATTCCTTGCAGTGTATTCAAATCTTATGCGAAATCTTATGCAAGCAAAAAAAAAATAATTTAATGATCTGTTAAAGATGGAACGTGATTTATATTCCACATGATATATTAGTTCAACTTTATTCCAAAAGTATCAATTTATGAATCGAAATTTCTACAAATCTTTTAAATATTAAACAATATTATTATATTATTATATTATATTCTCCAATGATTACACATATGTGTCAATAGATATTTCAGATGAGAAATGAAATGTTAAAAACCACATCGTTACAACACAGACACAGAGAGTAATGTTTTAACTCAAAATCAAGTTTCCATT
Source organism: Eucera pruinosa (assembly GCA_028830335.1). Lineage (NCBI taxonomy): Eukaryota > Metazoa > Arthropoda > Insecta > Hymenoptera > Apidae > Eucera > Eucera pruinosa. The sequence goes on from JAMYCR010000001.1 coordinate 18,849,450, forward strand.
CAAGCGATGCTTCTCCACATATAACATTATAATATTATTTTGACAAATGTACAAATCTTGTTCTTTTGTTGTGGATTGTAAATGGGTTACGGAAAAAAATGATACAAGAAAAATTCTAAACATATGAGTGCACGGCAAACACACTAAAGACGGAAGCGCGTTTCTGCACAAACAGCGATAACAAAAGTCGTCGTGATTTAGCGGTCAATCGTCAAGCATCCTACGCTACGAATTCTACGTCAGCAATCACAGGCGGTATGCATGAATTAATTAATCGTGTGAAACTATTCATATTATGGAATATAATATTAAATAAACATATATATTATAAGAATTATATATATATATGTATATGTATATAATAAAATGGTAACAGAGCACAGAGAATGAGAGAATACACATATATACGATATAATGCACAATATATGATCCTCGGGTTGTCACTCACGTTTGCTTGAGCACGGAGCATTTGAGTTTGGCAAGAAAGCAATGGTGATGATTGGTCGTGGTAGCAGATAGTGAATTGCTCGACTATCGTTGAACCGTTCGTTCGCGTCGGTTTCGTAAACCAAGTTTTCTCACTTACTTGACAAGAACCATGTCTGACAGTTCTGTTTTCACACCGTGCTTCTTTGGGTCGTATTCCGCTATCATTGGGCGCATTGGTGTTCTCTGTAACAAAAGAAAAAATACAGTTAAATTTATTCAAGTATATTTGCTATTTATACTATCGCTGGTGATTACAAAAGTGGTTTAAGTCAAAAGTCTAAAGTTTAAAAAAAGGGGGGGAATTTATCACTTATTTTGTGTTACATTAAACCTTTCAGTCTTGCTGGCGCTCAAAAAATTTACATCTAGCTTGTGATGTTGATTAACGGTAATTATTCAAAACTATTTGCGTTTTGAAATATTTGCGATTTTTTTGTCACCCAAATAATATGAGAGAACTGTAAGAAAAATGTGGATTGAACGCAATGCAATTCAATCTCCTTACGATTTATTCATACTCCTCGAATAAAATTCGCTATTGCAAAAGGGTTAATTTATATTACAATGATACAGGAGCATTTTGTTTCCTTTTATTTTTAACTTAAACCACTTTTATAATCATCCCGACACTCTTAATAATATAATTTCTGGATATTAACTTTTTTCATGCACGAGATATTCATCGTTCAGAATTTCTTCCACAAAGTTTTGTCACAAACGAGTATAAATTTTCTAATTCGTTCATTCATAATTTGACTGACGATGAGATTAAATTTTATTTCATTTTTTAGTTTTCAATGTGTTACGAAATTTTACGAATTAACAAGTAGGTTGACATGATTCTCGCTAGGTTTGCGGTACAAATGAGACGTGGTATATCATGCTTGCCGAAACAGAAAACACACAGCAGTGGAAATTACCTGCACTTTTACGTAACCGGAAGATTATTTTACTACGTCGTTGGTTCGATAACAATGGATTCGCGATTAGACCGTAATTACCATATCGACAAAACGAAAAGCTGCCACGTTTCCACAGCAATATTGTTTCTATATGCGCATAATGTGCTGCCGTTTTGCACGCAGTTAATAGGAGAACCAAGACGGAATCAAAATTAACGATAGTGGTGCATAAAAAAAATAATTAGTTTCTTGATTTCTTGACACGAAGAGGCAATTTTAAAGTTTCGACATTGGAATTAGAAACAAAGGACATTTTTGTACGCATTATTCTTAATTACTGACTTTTATAAATAGAAAGCTAATAAACTACCATTTTCTGTTAAGGATGTAGAAACGATTATTATTCACCATAAACAACGACTTCTTTCATGATAAACGTTACAGCTCGCTTCTACCTTTTCTAACAATATTTCAATTTTCTATTTTAGTCGATTAACTGGGTCATTTCTCGATTATAAACATCTCCCACTTGTGTGTACTTAAAAATAAGTCGAAATCTAGTAACTAGATTTGTGCACTACAAAGGCCATCAAAAACGCGCAAATATTCTAAAAATCTACTTCCATCAATAAAGAGTAAAACAATATTCATATATGTAAAGTCAGAGACAAAACAATAAAACATGATTCGAATATTAACCCTTAAAAACTACCAATGAAATTAATAAAAAAACGAAGGAAAATAGAAGTTTGTATTACTATTTCAAACTAAAGTAAAATTATAAAATTATTATTTTCAATGTGCTCCTGGCGACTTACATAAATAGCCGAAAAATTATTATTATCAATTTTTAAGATTTTAAATAATATTGAAGTAAGATTCCATTGAGATAAAAGTTCACCTCTGATAACTTTTAAGGGTTAAAATATTAATTTTTAGTTAGTAGTAATTAAACAACTATTATGAAAAGTAATATTGATAATTACTGTTCTTCTAATAATATAACTTAATTACTAAACTCTAACACATTGTTTTCAAATACTCTTCAAAGACTATCTAAAGAAGTTGCATACACTTTCTAAATATTATCAAAAACAGTACTAAACACTCTCTAAATATGTACCACGAAACTAAATACAATCAAATCCATCACTAAAGTCAATCACGAAAAAACAACAGAACTTACGTAATCTTTACTACAACTTTATCGATAATGCTCGTCGTCACTCTGTAGAAGGGTCGACGATCGATGGTTTACCGAGATAAACGTTTGTCTTGTACCTTGATGTTACGAGATAAGGGGGGCAATTTGCAAACATGTCCCTTGAAGTTGTACAACCGGGTACAATACTAAGAACTTTGTTGCAACCGCATAAATAATTGTTGATCACGGTTTTTAACATTGAAATCTACAGGCAAGGTTGTTCGAATAAGATAGTGTTGGCAATTTGTTACATCTTAAGATTAATAATGTAGCGTTCTTGATTACGCTGTTCGATGAAACTGCATGGTTGATATCCTGTTGCATATACAGGTGTAAGCAACTGGTTTTTGAATGCCTTGTTTAACCCATTTACTGTTAATTTCATACGGCATATGAGCATAAATAATAATAAATTAAAACAACTAAGAAAGGCATCAACTAATAAATTTGTTGAGAAATCTTAAATTTCTTAGCAATAAATGCTGTCATTTCATAATCTGTTGACCATTGATGTATCAAAAATGTAAGTTACATGAGTTAGTAAATACACATATTTATAAAGAAATACGACGGTAACGCGGGAATCGATACTACAATTATTTTAAAATTTGTGTACTTTTGAAACACAAATGAATCGCTATTTTTTATAATCGAGTAAATATAATTTTTAATTTTGTACAATACTAGAAATATTAAATTTTGCATCAGAATTAAAATGATGGAATGGAAACAATTTTATTGAATAGAGAGCGATACTTGTTTCGGAGAAGCTGGGAGTAAATCAGTAGAAAAGAAAAGCAAAGTCAGACAAAACCTAAGGAGAATATCTGTGGTTATAAGGCAACGCGAAGTAAGTAATATTTTCAAGAGGTTTCATTTTTGAGTTTATGAATTAATGAAGCTCTAAAACATAGAATATTTTTAGCTCTATTGTTTATTGCATTCGTTAATTAAATCAATATGAAGTATTATCCAAAATCATAGACACATACGCCTATATCTCTTTTAAGATAGGAATAGAGGCAGATCATAAATTCGTGATTGTTAAGTCGGAGTGTGGAACCGTGCAGTTTACGTTATTGAATCTTTGCTTAAAGATGTAATTATGTATATAAAATATTTGATTATTTTAGTCCCAGTCCTAGTACAAATACTTTTTTTATAGCTGCTGTATGCCTATACATATGTTGCTACAGTTACCAAAACAAACACTCAATTCATATATGTTTAGACTAATGTCCATTAAAAAGGGAGCACGATGAATAGATTCATTGACATTTTGGGACATCATTGAAGAGCCAACAACTCGGTAGCACTAGCGTGGTTTAGAATAGATCCAACTTTACATAAACGGTGCAATATATCGTCTCGTATGTCAAGTAGTTGCAAACGAGTATATATTTCTCTAACATTTACTGGCGCCTGAGCACCGCCAGACATCGACATATACTTCGTGGTCTGCTTCTACAACCTGTTCGACCTGTCAATGGTGCTCTTTCGTAACAGTCTCGTGAACGAACAAAGCTTCTGTTGCTCGATTTTTATTGATCGCCATGTCACCCACGGCAGCGTATCGTTTAACAACACCGTATCTTCATGTTCTTGATTCTAGAAATTCGAGTTTCAATCGTGAACAATTTCCAATTAACACCGCAGCCAACTTTTTATCTATTTGTCTGTCAATTCTGTTTTCCTTGGCTGGGAAGTTTGTAGTCTAAGGGAAGTTTATTTAAAAATTGAGTATATTTGGTGGCAGTAGCAAATACCAGGGTGAAACTAGTACAATAATGTTGATATTCACACAATTTCGTTTGTACTCATTATCGAATTTTATGCGACAAATAGACTCCTAACTTCAGAGGATAAGAATAATTCTCTGTTTATTTAAAGTTCACCCTTTGTTATAAAAAAATTTAATAATTTTTCATCACTTCTTTCAGAATTTTCAATAGTTCTCCTTAGCAATCTTTCTATATAGAATAATGTCGAGGATCACAATCAGAAAAGATAGTTTTAACCGTTTAACGCACTTTTATTATTAACATCTTGCATTTCTGTTGCATCTCCTTATTTTTTCCCTATTTTGATCGTACACCATTAAAATCGGAGAAAATATGATATATTATCCTCAAATTTTTAATTTATGCTATATCAAATTTGCTCACTTTGGTCTGCAAGTTGCAGAAAAAATTAAGCGTTAAAGGGTTAATATTCGGAAGTCGTGCAAGAGGTGCACTTATACAAATTCATATCGTGTATGTGCAAACATTTATGAATATTTTTAATAGAGTGTAACAATTCTAAAATTTGTTTGCTTTGGAATGTTCTTTCCCGCCTTTGAAATTTTCTACAGATAGCTTTTACTTTAGACTTAACCGTCTCCCGATAAGCATAATTTTTCATATTTCATGGGTAAGCTGGTTTGTTTACATGTATATCTAGTTCCTTTACTGATCTTGACTTTAGAAAACTCTGCAAAAATTCTAGAGTACTTATTGAAGACTTTACTACGTTATACAATCAGTTTTTAAGTCAACTGTTTAAAAACTTTCTCGAGGAAAGTAAAAATTCAGAGAGAGAAATTTACGAGTGAAACTTCACGCAGATCATAAATAACCCAGAAGGCAGGATTAAGCTTAATTATAAAAAAAAAAAATTAATTGCGCTCTTCTACTTAGTTTCACATTTTTACTCAAGTAGTAAAAGCTTGCACATTCACAGTTTTGGCATAGGTGCATCATGCGTTTGATCAATAGAAGTAATCACTGAAATAAGTGATTCAATCGACGTTTACATATACATTTACGTAAACATTTTACTGGACTGTAACATATATTCGTCCCGCTTTCTTATGTTAATTCTTGAACTCCCAAAAATTTTACAGGAGAGAAATCCTTCGGCTACCAAAAAAATCGAAGGAGATCATCGATGAAAATCATACATGGATAATCGATTAAAGTCACTTCTGAATTTACAGATACACATGATTTTAGAAACGATAGAGAAATGTGATGAATACACAGTGGCTGCCATAAGTTTCCGGCTGAAGCATAATTCCATTTCAGTTGAAACTATACATTAATAAAATTCTTTATGTAAACGATTTAATAAGATAATGTTTAAAATACTATAATATGTAATATATTTATGTCGCGAGTCTTTATTCTTAAGTATTTCTGATCTACTTAATATAATAATATGTGTATTATACCCTGGCTGGAAATTTTTAGCAGCCCCTGTATGTTACAACCCAATATATTAATACAGTAACAAGTGGTGAAGATTGAATCTTATATTCAAATTAATCACCCATATTCCAATAGTACGATACAAGAACAACAAACCACGTTTGAATTAGGACGATCACTCGTATTCACCCTGATGTGAGGTCGATCATTGGCCACCCTGGACAGGGAGCTCATCTCGACGTCGTGGACGCTGTCTGTGTTCCCCATTGTTTGGCTTCTGGTCAACGTGCGCGTCTAACATTCCTTCTCAACTGCTATTTCACCTTTTTCTTTCCTCAGCACGCTTTCTTTCTACCCCCGAAACACTTCTACTCGAGCATAGGTGCCAGTCGTGCGCCACGTGCTTTATTTATATTCCATTGGTGCCAAACACCGGTGGTGTTCACATCACAGCGCCGCGTCTCGAATGCGATCCGGTTTGTCCCAGTTTGCTGGCAACCGCAGTGTTATTTATCGAAACAGGATCACGAGGAGCCACTTGAAAACACCTTCGAGCACGTGGATCGAAATCTCCGGGCAAATCCACGTGATCACCAAGAATCACTCAAACACTGATTTTTATCACCTTTGCACGAATCGATGAAATTAATTCTTATTTCGTCCACGAGATTAATCTTTGTTTGGTTGATGAGATTGTAAAAATATTACAACGTTATGTCGCTTTTGCAGCGAGAGTAAAGAGACCACGAATGGGGAGGTCTATGTTGAGATCTCCCCACTAGAAGACAGGTCCAAGATCAGAACACGGAACGACGAATCCGGGTAGAAAATCGGGAGCAGCACGAGTCGGTTTTTCGTCGAACGCCTCCGGCACGATTCCTCCGGGTAAACTATGCTTGTGCTGGTCTTCTCTAGCGGCTCTATCTACGGCACAGCGAGCACCACGGCGCAGAAAACCGCGGATCGCTGCCAAATCTTTCGGCAATGTCCCGAGGACGCTCTCTTTATATACCAAACGACTACGAAAATAGGAAGAGCAAATAGACGTGGACGTCTCACGTGAGCAGTCTGTCTTACTCTTTCTTTCTGCCCTCGACTCTGTCTGACCGCTAACCAAGCTTAATAGAAGCTCTGTTTGAACTATGCGACAGATGGACGCGTTCGCGTCACCTGCGTCTACTTTGACCACAGAATTAGAGAATACTCTAATTGCTTCGTTTTCAAAGTAACGTGTAATTCCTGTTTTCATGGTGATTTTCGAGGCTTTTTTTAATCTTGCCTGACGATTGTTTTTGTAAAGGAAAAATGTTTCTCGTATTGTGGAAGGCACGAAAGAAGATCAAGTAGTGGTATGGTTGCAAGTAGTGAAGTCGTAATATTTACCCGTTGAGGACTAACGTTGCATTAATGCAATATTTTACTTGTGGTTTCATCAAACTTTATAAAATGGTAAAATCTAGATGAAAGAAGGAATAGTGACTGAAAGATTATTACGCAAAATGTTAAAATACCCCTCATAGCCACAGTGTTAAAAAAAGGAAATTCAATGATGTAAAGTGACTGAACTTCATTAAACTCTGTGGGCAGCTTTGTGGTTTGTTTGCGTGTTGAAGTAACACAAAAAGCGTGAAACATCATGAATTGCTCTTTCGATTTTTTGGAAACTATGTAGCATACAGATGCCACCTTGTTATTTTCTAAATTCCATCAAAACACGCATAAAAGAATCTACGTATATTTCAATTTTAAAAAAAATTCAACATGTTAGATGTACGTTTTGTTATTTGATCACAAGATCTTTCATAGAATTAACATTAATTGAAGGAATACAAATGCTTCTCTGACTCATTCCACCTGCAACCGTAGTTACGATAAAATTCATGCCAACTGCATTCAACTAGTGGAACGACAGGTCAGTTTCAGCTAGAACCAATTCATGAATGTCTGTTTCATGATTTGCGCCGGCTTAAAATTGGCAGAGCCACCCGTTAATTTGTTATCGCACTTATGCGTCAAAAACTTTTCTTCCGTGTCGCATATGTTACTATAGTCTGGTCACTTTTATTTTCAACAGAGAGCGACATAATATACATCCTAAAAATAAAATCGTAATAGCAAAAGCGTGTTAAGATCTCTTTTGCCTCGAGAGCCGTGTGTATCCTGCACGCCGAACGCTTTTACGAATTCCGATTGAGTGAGACGAAATAGAAAAAATACATTATGCTTCACAAAGGTCGTGGACAGTTATGCAATAGTGTTAAAGACAGACAAAAGCTATTTGGCAAGGAACGTGTTAATAAGTTTATCCAAGATTTTTTGTATATTAGATATATGTAGTTGTTATACGCGAGTATATAGTTTGACGGCAAAGTTCAATAAATGTTACCCGTAATTAGTTGTTAATACTATTAGTGGAAGACATAAATTGATGTTGATGTTTAAAGTGTTAATTGGATGCAATTTTTTTTCTTGGCAAGAAATGTATGTAGATTAACGATCTCAACAATTTCAGATAAAACAGTTTACTTTTAATTTATGATGCATCTGTGATGTTTTATAATTTATGTAACATAAATAAATAAAATTACATTCTGAATACTTTTAGAAGTAATTGTATTCATATAATCGTGTAATCAACATTCAATTTTGTGAAACGTCTTCTCTAATTTTATATTTTATGAACTTTCATTCTATTTTGATTACTCTAAAATACGCCCTAAAATATATTAATGTTAAAAAGTTAAAATATGTATGTAGACTTCTGTGATCGACTGTATTATACTATTAAGTAAGAATCATTTTTGTAGTGCTTAAATACATCCTACATAGTGTTTCTAACGAGATTTCAACTTCAAAGAAATATACAAAGAAACTCGTGAATAATGTGTCCAATTATTGTCATGTTAATTTTCTCCTAGAATGATAGTATCACCCTTTGGTCAGGCACTCTGTCACTTAGTTCGTTTAACTGTAAATGGTACCAATCTTCCTGTTCCACAAATTGAACAATTGCAAACGGCACTCTGCAAATGCTTTCAATGTTATCCATGACCGAGAGTAGCACTACTCTTCATAGAATCTGTCGTTTTATTCACTTAAGCATAAGTAACGCCAATTTTTCTATGATTGTGAATAACGAAACTACATAAACTTTCATTTCTTATGCATAACACCTCTTATTTAAGATAAGATATACTGCATGATGTTATCAATATTTATAAATCAATCTACAGTCAGTTGCAGAAGTTTACATACACCTCTAAATTTCAAATACTTAAAACAATACAAAAAATTGGATCATCTTAAGAGCATTAGTTTCGTCATTATTTACAATTGCACACATTGTTAAAAGATGGTGACATCTTTTTCATTTTTTTACAACAAAACATACATAAACTGAAAATTCGATTTCACGAAAATTCACATACGCCTGTTAAAGTATACAAAACTGATCGTTATAACTACATTTATACTTTATTAGGCCTCCCGAATGCATTCGTACCGTTTTATAATTTGTGTAGCATAAATAAGATTGCATTGGAGACACCTTTAGTAGTAATTTTATTCATGGAATCAATGATGCTCCTTTTATGAAATGCCTCCTAAGAATTTTATTCGTTTGTAATTTTATATTTTCTAAGTGTTCAGCCTACTTTTTATTATTTTAAAATATGTCCTAAAATATGTTAATATTCGAAATTTAATATGTATATGTAGGCTTCTGTGACTGATTGTATATAAATTTTCTTAGTTAAATTTAAGTAGTTTTACTAAAAAAAAAAAAAAAAACTGACAGCATAAATTATTACCAATATGGAAGGAATTCCTACAAGTTTTTAAAAATCAAAGACATTGGATTTACTTAAATATATTTTTGGCTAAACCAGTTGGAAGCAATTGCAAGTGAGTGCCATTTTGCTTCGCGTTACAGAAAGCAGCTACGCTTCGAAGCTATGGAATTATTTTCATCGAGAGTTCAGAACGTCACGGTTTCAAGATACATATTCCGAGGAGCTTGTAGCGAGGTGCTCGAAAATAGAATTTTCACCGCGATTATATCCTGCGCCGACTGTTACACGTCACTCTTTGCCGTTTCATTTCAGTTTTCTCGAAATACAGTATCGTACAAAAGTTAGGGACCATCTGATCTTGTAACTGCAATTAACCATTTCCGCTCCATTGGCGCTTCTTTGAAGACACACATAAATTTTCTCACAGGTCAAGATTTAAAATTTTTATTTATTTCCGCCAGTTGAATTCTCATATCTTTCAAAGCAAATCAAACTAAAGACAATTACTTCCATTTCCGAAATACATAATACTTTGAATCCTCATAAGAGCAATAAAAACGTGTTAGAATTGCCGCTAAATCATACTATTAGAAAAGTTTTGACGTGTAAAGGGTTAACCATTTTTATGTGTAAAACCAGTAGAATTTTAATATATTAAGTTGATGCACATAAAATAACGTTTCCTACATTTTGGAAACACAAGTAGTAAAACTTAATTAACATCTTTGTATAAGTAATGTAATTTAAAAATTTTCCAACAGAAAATTTTTTAAAGCCAACTAAATAATTCCACCTCAATTGTCTGTGTTATGTTTTAAAAATAGTATTTATATAATTACCCAGTAAATTAACACGATGATAATTAAATCTTGTACTGTTTATTTTGGAATGTTGCAAACGGTGTCAAAAGCTTGTGTTATTTCCGGAGCTCGTTCATTATTGGGTTGGAACTTGTAAATATACGTATATAATAACGATTCTATGAAAATCGGTTGTAGCTTTCACACCTCTGAGACTCATGGGTTGGATTACGTCGTGCAGCCTCGTGAACCGTTGGCACGCATTGCACGGTTATTTTAGTCGTGGCGCCAAAACGAAAGCCACGCGACATGCAAACATTTGTCATTTTGGTACCACGATACTTTTTTCTCATTCAGAATCTTTCCTAAATTTCACTTCCATTTTAACAAATTCTAATTATTCGATACCTTTTTATATGTACACATATGTATAATAAAATTGAAAAAGTGATTTCAACAGTTGGATTATAAATATTTCCAGAGTTTCATGAGCACTAGGTTCATCGGAAATAATGTTTACATAAATTTATACACTTCTTTCCAACAATTAATTAGTTTCATTATGATATAATTATAAAAGTCACCAATTTCAGGATTCTCTGATATTTCTCCTAATTTACTGTCCAGTGAAAAATGATAAGTCTTAAATTTTGCAAATTAATGTTGAATTATTCTTCTACTTATATAATCGCCTTCAAATCTCAGTTTCAATGGCTTACCTATTTACGAAAATTATACTTTTATAAAGAACTGCAGAAATATTCTGATTGTTCGTGATGTGAAACACTGAAGTTTTCATAATTTCAATATAACATAAACGTATCTACATTGCAACATATTTCTTTTTCTTGAATGTGATTTATTACAATTAACCACTTTACAAAATTAAGAGTCTTTCTATTCATCCCCTAATCTTGAACTTTGGAAAAATATTTCGTATGCACCAACCTAATACTAATAATTTACATTCTTTATATTCTTAGCACATACATACTTTATCGATCCTAAATTCTACCCAACAACGTATTTCTTCGGTCAACATTTGAATCGACCACTTTATTCACCTATTACCTACAGTTTACATATCAAACAGTCATTAAACCAATCAAACACAATCTCCTCGGTGAAATGGTAGCATAATTAAATCACAGCCTAATTAAAACCTCTATTAAACCCCTTCTCTGTTCGCTCAGTTGACGGAAGCATAGCCGGCAGATTAAGATAATGTATTTTAATGACTTCATAAGAACGCACGCTGTGTCGTTCAGCCCATTACTGCCGCACAGGAAGCCGAAGATCGTTCCAGTGAACTATGCACTGACGGGAAGCATCGAAATGTTGATCCAGCAGGGTGTTGCTGGCTTAATGATCATTCGCGGAGAAACAGAAGGGAAAAAAGAGTCAGTTAAACAGAGAAGTGAGATATCAAAAGAGGGGCCTCATGCGGCCAAGGCCTTGAAAGCTAATCAGCCATGGTCATTCCGTTGTTAACGTTAGAATATGCACGGACAAACACGTCCCTAGAAGTTAACATAACATGGCAGAATGCAAACGTTGAATACGGCAAGTATGCATTGCTATCGCACAATTCTACGAATTACCGCCACAATACAGCAAAGAATTACACGCTTCCGCATCGACTTCCACCAACCAAGAAAGCATTTCTAATTGTACCGCTCAAATGTTTGGAGTTTTTAATGGAAAAATGTGAATAAAAGTTTAGACTTTTATAAAATGGCTGAAAAAAGTATTCATACACCATAGACTTCTGAATACTTTTGGCAATAACTTTTCCTATGCAATGATAAATTATATAGTATACTCGATATCTGCGTCACAAATTTTAAAAAACTGTCTTATTAAATATTCCTCTAATAATTTTGTAATAATGGCCAGATGTGTTTTAGAACTTGCTTTGCATTCTTTTATACTTCATGACTGAACCATGGTATGTAATTGTACACAAATAGAACAAAGGCATGCCTATACAATGAAAGAATATATTATTTTTTATTTTGTTTGATTTCACGAATCATAAATGTTAGATGTGATTCCAAACTTTTGAGTCGTAGTGTACTTGAACGACCAGAGAACAATGGAAAAGTTTACTTTCCGGCGTGACTGAGTACATTGTTTCTTGGTTTTCTTCCTACGTTTGCAAATCATATGATTTTTTTCTTTCGTTTTTAAGTCAGCAATTCTTCTATAGTTTAAAGTTTTAAAACATCTTCGGAAAAATCTGCAAAAGTTTCGGTAAAGTTTTGAAATATACACCTTTTACTTTACCTTAATACTTTTGATTTTGTGGTGCATCATTTAACATAATTTTGTGTAACATAATATGAGATAACCGTCTTAGGGAAGGGTTACATGATCGATGGTGTGATTTACGTTGTGAATATATTTTTTGGCATTACTAGAATATTTATAAAAATGTCATTTTCGAAAAGATTTCAATAAATATAACTTCTTACAGATTGAGAATTTTTAATCAAACTGCAAATTATGCGAATCAATATAGTTTTGTCATTGTCACATAAGTCATTTGTCGAATGTTTTATAATTTTAAAATGGCAAAAACAAAGTTTCATTGAAAAGTGACATTCATTATGCAACAACCAACTAATTCTAGTAGAAGTAATTTTCTGATGACATAAGAGAATATTTTTCTACGTAGTTTCCAAGTAAATACGTAGAAATTAAAGTGAAGTTGAACTTCTAAATTTATTTAGTCCACTAAACTTAACTCAATCAACCACTTCTACTTAGCCCAATAAACCAGAACAAGAAAATTATAAATTATATTAAATAGAACTTAAACATTTATCCACATGTGTATTTTCTTCAATCTAAATCAGCTAATATAAGAGATAACAATTACTCTTATTAAAAATACGAGGACAATTTTTCCATAATAATTGTATGTGTATGATAAAGTATTTCTGTATTTCTAAATAATTTCCTTATTCGAATCATAACTCCCTCAAACGTGACAAGAAGTCTATGAATGCTTGTGGTTGCGTCTACCAAGAAACTGCTGTATCAGCTTAGAAATCAGATATGATGTATGCAATTGCGCTACCAATGCCAAGCATCGTGTCTAGCTAACGTTTATTTGACAACCGTAAGCGTTAAACAAGTTCCTGATTAACCGTGTAACGCCGTCTTTATAACTCAGCCAAAGCATTTGCAGTGAAAGGGAGGCAATTGAGAGGCTTGATTTATACATATACTGTAACACCGTAGTCACGATCCAATCATAATAATTCTTCCGTATTATTATTCGCCATTTCATACCCATTCCATACAATCTACATCAACATGTCTGCACTAAGTCGATCTAATATTTAACTCGAATATAACTAAGCTATAATCATATCGCTATTAGACTATCAAAGTCGATCGAGTCTGTAACTAATAACCGACTACAATCTATCTACCATTAGAAAAAGAGTTAGAGATTGGCGACAGGCTGATAATTGTCCGTCATGAACAAGGAACGAAATGTCTCGATTACCGTACGAAATGCCAACCGAGAAATGATTGCATTTAGAGGTCTTTCTACTCTAGAGAACCAAAAAGTACATTTGCTTTATTTATAATAATGTGTAGAATACGGTTGTAAAATTGAAAACAAAAATAAAGAAATGGAAGATAAATAGAGAGTAATTGAATATTTTATATATTTTTGTACATTCTGTGTATTCTATACTTTTTTGTAAATATAATTTTCCGATACATGCATAAGGAATTACACTTTTGAAATTTTTCAAAAAATTCGATTCATAATTTTAAAGAACTTAAGTAATCCGAATTTTTCTGAAAAGTAAAACACGAACAAAACCTAATGATGTCACTATTATAAGGTCTGCTACCTTATTTTTGCGATATGTTACACATAATTTGACTTCATTTTACTTTAACCGGAAAACCGCACGAACTTTTTCCGGTGCTTAATAGAGAAACCACTCAACCTTTTTAGTTGTGTGACTGAGATCTATCTAAGATCCATCCTTGATATTACATATGGAGTCTAAAAATGTCAGTCTTTTAAAGCAATAAATGATTAGTACCGAATGTTAAACAGATATGAATTTAGAAACGTTGTTATGATTAATAAAAATAGCGATATTGATATTAAAAGTAAGTGTTATCCATAAATCCAGGAATTCGCCGATCTCCCAAAATTGTGTACTTAACCATTTGCTCTCTAAGTTTTGAAAACAGCCGAGTGCAAAGGGTTAACAGTAAAACAGTTAAGCGATCTTTCATTCGCAATTAGAAGCTTAACATGGCTCATGGGTAAAAGAAACGGCCCACTTTTGCATCGATTAATACGAAGCATCATCTTCGTCGAATATTGAGATCAGATGTCAACTAGTGAGTCGTTCCTCCGGAGCGCGTCCGAATATAAATTGAGCAAAGAATCTCGAATGATTAGACAAGATCGTAACAATAGCCTGTTGCTATCTTTTCATTCGTTTTATTGGGCGATATGGTACACGTGGTCAAAGATTACTGCTATTTCTTATTGAGCTTTCGAGTGCTACGAAGTGGGAAGGATTCGAAGCAAATCTGCTAGCTGAATCAACGTACTTCAATTGCGAATTCGAGTTCACTGCTTGTACACATATATGCTGGTGCATGCGTGCGGTGCGGTCCTTTTAATGCGAGAATCAACTGCGGTTAGCGCAATAACAAATTAACAAATCTGAGAGTAACGTCACATCCTCATCTCGAACCCGACAATGCGTAACACGCGCGCACGAGATTACAGGTCACGCGTGGGACGATAGTACACGCTCTTGCTCCTTCTGCCCCTGAATTACTGGTTACATTACACGGATACAGGATGAATCGCTGCCGTTGATGCTACTTCTGCTCCATAACATCATTGACCTTCTTGATTTAGTTGCGTGCTTTGGCCAGACGCGAGTCCTGGTCTGACGCCGGCTTCACGCATGCGGGAATTACATATAAATACGCATATGTAATACTAATGTTGGAATATGTGTGTATCAGTAGGACATTCAAATAAGCGCTGTGTCAAAATGAAAAGTTAGACTGATTTTTTTCTACAGAATACTATTTAGACCAGAGCTTCTTAATTCTTTCATTACTAAAGGTGACTATAGTCGCCCATTGCTAATCATTTCGTTTACAGGGGGAGTTCGCCTATTACCGGACAATAATCATATATTTGAAATCCCAAACCGTTAATAATCAGTAATATCATAAAAATTGAAATACATTAAAGAACGGAGGAAAAAATTGAAAAAGAAGATTAAGAAGATAAGTGGACTATGAAAAATAAATGAAACTGAAGCACTGATACAGGAAGAACATAAACGACAAGACGGTTTCCATTGTTTGCTTAGGAACTTACGATGAAGATTGGATTCAATGTTCAAATTGCAAAGAATGGACTTATAATGCGTATGTTAGTAATTAGGAGTGTTCAGATGATTATACATGTGAGCATTGCAAATTATTTTGCGGTTCTTCTAAATCATGTCACAAATCTTTGTTGCGTCCGGTAAAGTTTAATGTTAATTTAAGATCATATCGTGATAGTGTTGCTCATTTCGTTCCTTTAAATATTCTGTTATCTTGCATATTGTAAATTAGAAGGTTATAGAATATAATATATATGTGTAGAAATTATGTTCCGCGATTAGTCGTAAGAAATAAGAATCGCAAAAACTAGTAGCGTAACTTCGGAACTATTATAAGAGAAATGCTTTGATTGATTCGATTATACAGATAAATTATTGCGTGCAACGATAATGACGAAAAAAATGAAATTGGCCTTGTTTCTTCTTAAGTAGGTTTTAATAAATTCGAATCGAGAATTGAAACCTTTTTTAACAAGCACTTTAATTGGATCGATTGTTCCGTGCATTTAAAAGGGGCAATGGAAAATCATTTCTTTTATAGAATTTAAGGAGCACAATTAAGAGTGGAAAAATTCGATTCGGAGCATCTGATATTGATGATCATTAAAAAGATTCGTACTCTTCCTCTTTCTTCTAACTTTAGTTTAACCAGCTAAATTGAAGATAAAAAGGTAATGAATATATTAATAAATGGACCGATTGCGACCTTATGGGAACGTTTTAATTTAGATCAATTGTGGTGATTATGTTATTAATCTGCATGTGATTGTAATTGGCAGAATGATATTTATTCATTTTTTTAGCTGTAGGAGAGAAACTAATGAATGTTTTTAAGAAACGATAACAATAGCAATGGAAATCATATGTTTTAATTTTAGACAGTTAAAATGAATAGAAGTCCTTGGATTTGTTGAGTTGTCTTACATAAAAAATGTATTCAGTTTTAGAGATAAAAATAGTAATTTTAATATATATAGGCGTCGTATTTTAAGCATATCGCAATGTTAACGTAAACAAGGGAAAAAACCTATACCTCATACATAATACGATATTTAAAAGCTTTCATTGTAGATTTTTTATGATCTCTGTTGAATTAATTTTTCGTTAGTCAGTACACGTGTATCGCTGTTTGAACCTTGAACAATTATAATGTACTTTGTAACATAATCTTGCATTTTTTATGAAACTATTGCACAACTACATGTCATTATGAAACACATGTATGGATAGTACTAGATTTACTTAATGTAAGATTCATGTCAGTACCTACATATACAAGTAGATGAATAATGAAAAAAATTTAATAAGAAATTCCATATTTGTACATTATAAAGTATTTATGATAAAATTTACATTCTTATATAACACGGAAGTGATGAAATTTTCCTAAGAAATGACATTTTGGAGACATTTAGGTAACTACAAAACTTCCCGATGTTACGAATTATTATGGCAAAACCTAGAGAATTCATGATTAAAATATTATCACGACGCGTTGATCAAGTTGAATCGTGACATTTACTTTTATCTTTCGTAGTATCAAACATTTATCTAATCTCAAGTAAACAGCACATGTGTACTCATGCAACTTCTATAAATTTTCCGTCACTTTTACGTAGGTTTAATTAGAAATTCGAATTTTTAATAAAAGTCACCACATTGAAAATTTCATTGAAGAATTTAAGAGGTTTTATCAATTTTTCAACATGGTTGAAATGTATATATTTTTTTACTATATGCATAAAAAGAATAGTATCTAATTAGAATAGTGATAATGCTGTTTGTGCAATTATACCAAAGTGCAATAAAATGACTGATATCTCAAGAATCCAGATATGATTATCAGTGCTACTGGAAATACAAGAAAAAATACTCTGTGTCCCAATTCATTACAAGTTATCAGCTTTTCCTACAAATCTAAGTTTAATTATGAAATAATCAATCCTAGTGCTCTATTCCATATATATTCTATTATACATATAAATAGTATGCAAGACATCTGCCTAAAAACAATAAATGCACAATAAATGTTACGCGCGTAATTTGAATTATATTAAAAAATGAGTTTCCTACAATGAATATTTTTATTCCAAAGTATTTTTTCAAAATTTTAAATTAGTTACAAAAATGTATAATGTAGAAAACCCGTTACTCTTTAGCTTTTTTAACCCTTCTTCGAACTTTCAAATTTAGTTCACAATTTAGTTTCCTCTTTAATTTTATCACCATGCTAACAACTGCAGACTAAATGCGGTGCAGTATTCAAAACTTGAGAAGATAATACAAAATTAAGTGAATTTTCAAATAATCATATTAACACCCACCGGAACGTGCTGAATTTGAATTTGTGCAAGAAGAGATAAAACTTATAACTAAATTGCGAATTTTTATGCATTTATAGGAAATTTAAATATGTAAAAATATACAAAATGCAAGTGGTATTAAATTAGTAAAAAAATACAGAAGATATTCAAAATAAACTACAAATTATAATATTTAGGGGGTGAAATGAACAACCCCCACTTGAATTTCTTTTTTTTATCTTTATTTGTAAAAATTTGAATTTGCATATAGATTTGCAGTCTACTTATAACTGCACAATGTGTATTACACAATGCTTTATACAATGTAATCCTCCCTTGCATTTGAATGCATACATGCCGTCACGGTTAGCTACGTCAAATGTGCCGATTATATCAGATAACGGTACGTCTATATGGATTTCCATCGAAGCAAGAATATCGCGTGCATTTCCCTTCAAATGTGCCTAGAATGGCGTAATCATAAACATTGTCTGATATACAATTCCACTTTTTTATCTTCGCCAAAAAATGCTCGAAATGAACAGTATTGGAACTAGCATCAATCTTATCGTTTTTATGCAACGACCAGCTATGCATGTAATATCCCGTTGAAACAAAGTAGTATACCTCGATTAATGCGATTATTACACGTGAGATTAAAATTGTACACATCGGCTCTGTTTAATGAAAATTGAATAGAAAATTTATTAACCTCCTAACGCACAAGCCCGTGAATGTCACAAGTAAATTATATCTAGCCTGTGTCTTTTGTACTACTTTCATTTAAAATTTGCGTTTTTGTTCTACTTTGCATTTCACTTTGAAAATGTCAGTATTATCAATTTATAAATTTACACAATGGAATTTGGTCATGTTTGATCGGTAAACTAAGGAAAAATTTGAACATTGTGGGGTTAAAGAGTTGTCAAAGATCTAATGTCTGGCATTTTAGAAACGCATGTTTTTCTACACATACTCGAAGGGATTTGAACATGAGTTGCAGAATATTTCTTCCTAGAAGGAATTTTACTTTTTCATTATTTTTGCAAGATTGTATCCTGGAATGTTACAGCGTGAGTACGTGTATTAGAAAATATACACCAGTTCTACAGTTTTTCTACGTGATTAGCGGGATTAGTATGATTCATGGAATATTTGGTTTTTAGTAAAAAGAATTTTTGTCTATCTCTAGAAGATTTTACAACAAAATGTTAGAGTGGAATATATCATAGAACCAATGCACATGTTTCAACCTTTTTTGACCGAAGAGTGCAATAAATCAATTTATGTCACGTTTAAAAGAATAAATAAGGCAATCCATGAAACGTTTCACTAACCCGAGTTTAAATAATAAATCATAAAATTAATTAGACAAATTGTTAATATTATGCTTAATCCTCTCGCAATTTAGCACGATAGAGACTCAGCCATCCTGTCGAATATGGCATTATAAATTTCATATTTTAAGTTGTATTATACAAAATATAATTATTAAACGCACGAATAAGTGAAAATACGTATCTTTTTGTATTCGGCAATTAAAATACAAAAAATGTTGCAATAGAGAAAATAGACATTCCTTATACCATTCTTCTTCTACTCTTCGTTATTTTATTACACTGCGAAAGAGTTAAACTTATGGTCAATACAAAATACTAAGCTCGGGCACAAAGGGATAAGAATTAAGGTGAAAGAACCACTGCTGTAGTGATCCATTTTTAAATTTAATAGACTTCAGTAGTACGTCCACGGATATGCAGTTCCACAAAGGCAACAATAAAGTTAATGCAGCGGCCAGAGTTTCGGTTGGTAGGCGCTATCAATGATATTTACGAAGCCACCCTATACATAAATCGCCCGTGAACCCAAGGATAGAACCGAATGGTCTCGAGACGCGTTCGCGTGACTTCCACTTCTAGGAGACCAGTGAACCCAACGATCGAACGCTCTATCGTTGGGTGACGGCAATGTTCAAACCCAACGCGACGCACGCGTATCGCGACGCTCTCGCATGTGAACTCGGAGTTATCGTCGCGTTCGCCACTGAATCGCGTGCACGGCGAGCGCCCAAGAACGCGTCCGTAAACTGGTTAGCATTGACCCTTTTAATTTGATTACAACGTCAGATAAATCCGGCAGAGGCGATCTGTTTCTACAATTGCAACATGCTCGGGATATAGTGGCGTTAGCATGTAATCGCGAAGATAATTGGTTGATCGAGTTATAAGTAAACTGCGGATATTCATGCAATTATGGAAAATTTAAGTTTGTAAAAAAGTACAGAACACATACCTTGTGTTACATTGATTTTTATCACAAAAATATGGAAACTTTCTACTGTGTTTTTCTTTTCAATTACACCACTTTCATAATCATTGGCACATTTCTGTAGATTTAATTTTTAATTTTATTTTCTGTATTTATTCTTCCACAATTATATTTCTATACAACACTGATATTAGGGGTGTGCAAGAACTCGATAATGTCGAGAATCTAATCGGATTGGGACGCGAAAGTATCTGAGCTTCGGAAATACCTGGATTTTCGACAAAACTGAGATCTCCGAAGATTTCAGGATTTTCTCGAGACTTTCGGGATGCTTGGGAACTATAAAATTATAAAAGAATGTAGTATGGAACAAAAACAGTAACCAATTATATGATATATACACTTCCTTTGAAATGTTACAACAGTTCAAATACAAACAATTCCTTGTTACTAAAATTTAAGGTTCTTGTATTATGATATACTTTCGGGAACCCGACTCGATCTCTATATAAATTCTTGACCCGACATTTTTGGATTCTTGCACATCTCGGACTAATAGATATAAATACTGGACGGAGAGCATCATAACGTATGAACAATAAAATTATAAATTATGTGGATTGTGGATGATTCATAGCAAGTTACGTAGTTCGAGGGTCATCAGTGACCCATTATAATGTTTACATTATAGATCGCAGGGAAGCAGTGACCACCTACGGCGGCCTCTTCGTTTCCTGTCGTGTGGGTGTACACACACCCATACCAGACATTTAGCTTTTTACTCAATGGATCATGTATAAACTGTAACTCCAACGCGTGAATGAAACCAGTGGTTGCTAATGATTCACAGCGGGTTAAATTACCCACTTTAATTTTTTCTCTCCTTTCTTATACTGATACACCACAAATGTCCACAATCATTTTTTAATAAAGTTGTCTCATGTCTTCTTACTGTGGACTACTTATAGTATGATCAGCTTCATAAAACGAGTTGAATATTAAGATGAAATTGGGCATGCGAAAGGTTCGTATATCTATTGATTTTATAAACAATATAATACAAGCTTTTCAATAAAAAAAAAAAAAAACATCAGAAATAATCGCCTTTCACCTATTTTATCCAACTATCACTCTACTCAATCATCCAATCGTAACTGTATTATACGTCTTTCTTAGCACTGTTGAAGTACAATATATCACTGTTGAAATATTCTATTCTATCCACGAAGTCTTAAGTACTCGTTCCACTATATTCATAATGTGATGCGTGTTCTGCATGTCGCGTCTCGTATAGAAGTCCACGAACTCGAAGCGTGTTCGCGTGACTTCTGCTACTTCGAGACCGGTGAACTCGCCCCGGCCGACAATCGAACGCAACACGCTTCTCTTTCCTTCTTAAAGCTCCGCGGTCATATTCCACCCTTCGTGAACAAGCGTGGGTGTACCGGTACTGTTATGTTAATATATCTCGGCGGTTTGCAAAACCGGCGAAACGCAATTGTTTCGACCAGTGTTGCCCAACTTTTCTTAGGGATACACCCCTGGATTAGTTGGAAAAATAAAATCATCCCTTATATTACTAACATAAATATGTGATTCGATAAATTATTACAAATGGATTGATCATTTCATAAATGGCCGAACAAGTGTTACCAGTATGCAACATTGTAGTAACAAAGAAGTGAAATTGTGCAAAGCTAGGTCAGACAGGGAAGTAAAGAATACTTTACTGCTGACGTACAAAAGCTAATAGAGCAATCAGACAACTGCCTAATTGGAAAAAAGCCGTTGTCTCTTTACTCATTACATGTCCTTCGTATTTAGCATTTGAAAAATGTAAAGTATTATGTAACCATGAAATGCGAAATAATAAAGGACTTACAATCAAACTTCACATAACATTCTACTCTTATTTTCACTTGCAGATTATGCTCGTGAAGTTTGTGATTTCCGGGAAAAATTGGAAACATCCTATATAGCATAACATGGAACGATTACACAACTCTAATTCGATACAGCACTGTTTCGGTATATCAGCATTTCTGACAACCAAGGACAACATACTTTGATTGATGGATTAAGCCCATTATTATATGTATACAAATGGATCTACTTCTGACGTACGAGTCCAGAAAGACTCTAAACGTCATGACTAATTCATATAGAATAACAGGTAACCTTGCATATTTTATGTTGCTAATATACAAGATCGCTATTACTTCCTTCTTACAAAGGAATATATCTAAGAGTTAATCATATTGGCTACGTAAAGTAGCCAAAAATATTCAACCCGTATTTTTTTATCTACCATCGTCCATGTTGAAGGAATAGAAACTGACCCCAAATTAGGGGTGGTAAAGCATGTTTGGCCAAATATCTTGTAAACTATTGAAAATAGACCAATAGCAGTCATGGATTAATTTTGTATTTTTTAATCACAAATCTGACTGTATATACAGATTTGCAAACAAACCATTCGTTTAATCCTTTGTACTCCAAAAGTTTTTTAATAGTCAAAATAACCGATAATTTCAACACAATCTTTCGAAAAGGAGAAACGTTATCTTTTTTGTACTTGCTTTGTTTTGAAAGAAAAAAAAAATTGACTTTTTTTAGTTAATTCCTTCGGTCAAACATTTACATATTTTCCTCTATCTTTGAATATAGCATGAATATCACCAAATACAAAACATGGATAAATTTTTTATTTTCGCGATAACAAAAAAGTTAATAAATTTGAAATTTTATGCTGAACTAGCTAAGTATTCACAATTTCTGTCTTTGCATGGAAGCGTCGAAATTTTCCGTTTAATAATGAAACGTGTACTTCAGCGTCCACTGATTTCCACGTACTTTAATAGAATTATATACCTAGATGTAGGCTAGGCACGCAAACGATTAGATGAATCATCTGGCGCCGTAAAAGATTTATATAGGCACACCGGTTATGTAACTATAGCACGCACATAAGATTATTGATGTGATAAATGTTTATCTTGCCTTAGATAACCCATGAAGTACTAAACAGGAATTAAAACCTTTTCTATGTATTTCTCTTCTATTTTAAATAACCGATATCAAAAATAGGTAACTTACACCAAATACCGAATATAGCATACTTTATTTCACTTATGCCAAAACTATGCAAACTTTCACTTACTGAATAAAAGAAACAGTAGAAAAGTACAATAAAAGAATATTGTATAATTAACCCTTCATCGGCTATCATTTCTTTTATTAACACGATCACTTATTTGGATCATTTCAGTTTATCAAAGCTTTTTCTCATTTTCTATGCTTTTAAAAGATTTACAACAATTTTAGAATATCGCCTAACAATTTTCATTCGTAAATATTACACTTTTTTCTTTAACGAAGTAGGATGTAGACTACAGAATACACATATTCCATAGATCTAGACTGTCAACAAAGGATTAAATTTATTTTTATGTCTAGAATTTCATGGTTTCATTTTGCATCCCGTTTTGAATTTCCATGATTTGCCGAATTGCATTTGCGGCTTTAGTATAAGTGAGATGATATAATAATATATGTTAACTTCAATACTGAAGTTGCTTTACATGAGAAATTATTTTGCAAAAAATTATAAGACTTTATGTTATGTGTATTTTATTAAACCTAATGAGTATAAAGTTTCCGAAGTCCAAAGTTTATTTATACATTGGAAAAGTATTGAGGACTTCCAAACCTTTGAATTTTCAAGCGTTTCAATTATCGAGCATTTAAATTTCAATGCCTTTGAATTAGTAGGAATGTCCGTCGATTTTTGAAATCGTCAAAATAATTATGAGACGGCAAAATATTTGAATTTAAAATTGCTAATAAAAATGAGTAAATCTAAAAACACCAAGGACGCATCTAATTAATTATTCAAGAAAAAATATTGAAATAAAAGCTTAAACACTAAGTGAAATAGATCATGGCCGTTTTATAAAATGCACCGGAAGTGAATGTATTTAACGTGTCCTCCATCAAGTGAGACCTCATTACAATTACAAACTAACTTCTTTTTTAATACGCGATTATACGTATGCTGAGATACTAAAGTGAAATGCTGAGTGGATCACCGATGACTCATTATGTACAAGCGGAAGGCAAACTTTCTTTTTAATGAACCTTTATCCACCGCTAATATGTATAACGCGAAGCAAGCGAGAATAGAGATGGAACATTGGTACCATTCTTTATTAAAATAAAGACCTGTTAACCTGTGTTTTTAAAAATCTTATTATGCATTTTCTCATACTGCTAAATGCATTACAAGAAAAAGTCCAAGTAGGAAATACACGTACAGAAAAATTAAATCATTTCAGTTTCTAAGAAACGACCGCAGCTCTTTAGAGTCATCTTGGAGGAGAAAAGACGATTCATAGAAGTCTTAAATGACTATATACAAGAATTGCTGAATAGACCAGAAGATAAAACAGACTTGACATTATCGCAGATGTGCTTTTTATTGCTGGAATTGTCAAGAAACAGACGAGTTTTGTAGTTTGTAATTAACCACAATTATCATCAGTATCAACAGGAAGCGATAAACATTGTGAAAAATCATGAAACTACTTTTTCTTATAGGAAGCGCCACCATTATTTTTCCACTGCTTCTTTTTCCACTTGCAGCAACTTCTTAACTGAACTTAACTGATCTATTGGTACTTTCCGGTTCACAACTTTTTTCTATTTAAACAAATAAAATTCTGTGTAAAACAAACAACAACTAAAGATTTGAATTATATCGGAGGTCGAATTTATTACAAGAAACATTAGTTCGAAACATCTTCTTCGAACTACTCTTGCAAAAATTCAATCGAAGTCATGGACGCAATAAATAACCATTGAACCAGATACTTCGAGTAAACTAAGTACACGTGTACTTGACCGACTTTCAAAAGTAAAGAGAATTCCTCAACTTCGTCTTAATGTTTGTCGATCTAACCTATATAATCTAATGTGATTCGCGATCCTCAAACCGCTATTAAAAAGCAAATGGAAAACACATTCGAAGCTGAACGAAAGAAAAATGAATAGCACATAACATGTAAGGTTCAGAATTTCGAATAGACGATTGTACTTCGCTGTTTTTCAAGGTTCTTGTTCTTATAAACTGAATCAATAGAAGTTCAACACAGAATGGGTACGTAAAATAATAGTGAGTACGATAATAGTGAATACCCTCTCTCAAATGCGGGTCAGAATATATTCGACGGCATGCTCTTATTAAGCAGAAGGAAACTCGATGTTAATTTATGTAATTTGATATTTCAATTTATACAAAGCACTTTCATTAAAATATTAATAGTAAAAAGAATCTATGTGAATCACTATTCTAACTATAAGACAATTAGTATAATTAGCTATCAAGTAAAAATTAACTAGGTTGTTACATAATCAATTTCGCTAAATGCTTCAGAACTGACAATACCAGTTTTTAATTCAAAACCATTTCTACTACACAATTATTCAGATTGCTGAACAATTTTTTCCTTATAATGCTAACACGAAAATGGCCGTCGTTTGCGCAGAGTTCACCTAATGCATCCCAATTTCTTTTCTCTTCAGCCACTTCACTTCACAATTCAACTATCAAATCTAACGTAGTTTGTTTAAAATACTTTTCTTTATTAAAACAATAAATAACGAGTTACTTCGCAAAGCAGTTCTTATTGATTCACCCTGTATAAAAGAATAAAGCCCGAACAGAAGTAACCCAGGTTGTAGCTCGCGTTAGTAAAAATACAGCTTACAGACGAAGGGTTAATATGCAAAATGTAAAAGCAAACACAAAAGTTATACATTTAAAGCAATCGAAAAGGTAAAAATGAAAATGGTAATGGGGCTTACGGACCCCAAATCCGGGTGACAGAAAATAGCATTGAATAAGTGGTCTATCCTGTACCTCGTTTGTGGTACAATTACCCTCTATCATGCTTTATAACCGGAACCCACGGCAGTGGCTCCATTAATTAATCCATTCAATAAGCCATTTACGCAAATTACATATTCCGTAAATGTTCCTCTGCTAGACTCATGTACACGCAAGCACAGGTCAATCACCGTCGAATTCCTCCACCAGGAAGGTCTTCGATGCAAGGACGTTCCGCTGGTAGCCTCTCGGAACCAGGAGCGGACAGAAAAGCAACGCACAGCATTTACCCAGCATAGTAGTTAAGTTCGCGGAAGGGAGACGCGGAAAACACGTGGCAGTCAATCCATTACCGCCTCGAAACTCGCTAAAAAAAGTCATAATCAAGCGGTTTCGAAGCGGATACGAAAAGAGCGGCAATGGAAAGGATCATGAGCAAACGTAGAGGTTAGGAAGGCGGAATAGCAATGAAGGGGTACCAAGAAATAGAGAGGGAAGCAACAGAGGAGGGAGGAAGGAAGGAAGAAGGGGAAAAAGGCAAGAAAGAACGCGAAAGCAAGTATGGAGGGAGAGGAAAGGTGTTCGACAAGGAAATTTCCATGACGTAGCGTGCACACACTGTGGTCGCCATGACTTCCAGGCACGCGTCATTGTCGGTCAGCAATTGACCGAAACTTGTTCGGTTTCGACGATCGAGTTCTGCAAACCACTCCTGCAAACTAGTTTCGGTTACGAAACAAAAGGGTCGAAGGCCCGACGACCGCCTCCGTTCATCCCTCCTTCTTCCAATCTTTTTACCTTTTTTCTCTCTTCTTTTTTAAGATTGCAAGTTAGAACGGCTATGAAGGGAGAAGGATGAGGTGAGTTCATGTGAATAATGAGGGAACTCGGGTAGACACAACGTGAAAAGGGCCCGCTGAAAGGCTCTTTTGCACGAGCACCGGTTTCTCCGAAATCATGTTGCCGGAGAAATCTTGCTTCCCGCCCAGCCCCTTTATTCTGTCCTCGGGCGATCCGTTGTTACATGGGAAATGTAACCGGCGGATTCTTTTCTGCTTAGTGGCGAAATCTGTCCCCCATTCGTCTCTTTGTGTATCCTGAGTCCGCTCAATAGCGACTACACGTAGTTTTGTGTACCATCGATTTTTAGATTGAAAGACTTATTTTTCTTGGCTTTTGTAATAAAAAAATGTATTTTCTAAATATGGATTTTACATCGCATTTGCTATCAGGTCATGAATAGATTGCATTTTTACATAAATTCATATAAGGTGTTGAGGGTAGTAAGGGCGAATTTAACACTTTCAAAAGTATTTTTTATTTTATCAAATTGATTTATGGTACTTAACGCGCATTCCTGTTGGTCTGTGTTATGGATTTCGTTCTTCTTTCCTGTATAAATATTAAGTCTTTATAGAAAAATAATTTCAATATGCAAAATAAATGAAAAGGGGTTTTACTCAAAACATGTGTTTGTTGAATTCGCACTTACTACCCTCAACACTGCATATGTTTAAAGACATACACAAAGAAGTGGAACTTAAATAGAGATTAGTTTCATTTTCTGAATCTAATAATGTGTACTTTACTTTGGGTATTTCATATAATTTTGTCTATTATATTCGTCCTACAGATTTTCCCACAGTTAAATTTCCCACAAATGCTTAAAAATACGCAGTCTAGTCATTAACGACGAAATTAGCTTGTATTTTTCTTATACTGACAAGAAGATACTAATTGGATCTTATAGCAGAGGCTAGCATCCTTTAAGCAATTTAGGATGTTTTTTATGTGGTTCTGTGATGATGCTAGAGTCGTGTCTGAACAGCTTGAAATCTTTGAGCTTGGAATTTTCCGCATTCGTACAACAGATGGTTGATTGCTATTTCGTTATTGCGAAGACTGTAGTGCGGTGGTTTTGCTTTCTTTGTTAGGTGCTTTCGAATGGCTAATTCTATGTTTGGTCATGATCATCTTTACCTTCCTACTCATCTTGTTTCTCTACTTTGTATTGTGCTTTTGTTGGAAATAGTCTTTGTTAAAGGAGTTGGAGACTCGAGAGTGGATTCTTTGAGGAATATTTTTAATGATAAATCTCGAAGTCAATAAAACTGTTATTAACTAAATGCAACAGTATTGTCAATTTTAAATAATAAAAACATATAAGTATTGGATTCTTTTCACCTTTTAGATATCAATTAAGTAAAGGACATTTATAAATACTCTGTAATTTTCCGTCTACTAAACTGAATTTACCAAAATAAAATTACTTGTGCATGACGCAGGTTAAGTGTTTGTTATGATGACGCCTACTTTAGGTTGATTGATTAGACAAAGGCAATGAGAGTAAGTTGACAAAAATGTGAATAATGCGATTAAAACTGATAAAAAACTATTCTGAGAAATTATCAAACGAATGATAATTATCGGGTGACTTAATTCTCATTTCCAAAAATAATTTATACGTTAAATTAATACATTATGTTGGAATTTTACTCTTGTTGGGAAGAGTTGGAATTTCCTTCTAGGTTTGCATGCGTAAAACTTTCTATTTGCCAAAAATGTGTCAACTTGACGTAAGGACGTTCGCTACGCAATTCATTACCGATTACTTTCTAATTTAAAATGTATCAAAGCCTTGCAAATACTTATAAGGAAAATGAAGGTTCTAAATTAATTTCAATATCACAAGTTTCAATCATTCAAATTTATGTTAAAAAGATCTTACGATATTGGATGATTTACATACAAACAATTACAAAAGTCAATACAAATTTCTTTCACGGAAAACTGATAAATGAAAGAGAAATGATGAAAGAGATTTCAAAGAACAACTGTTGATGTTCGTGTGATAACCAAGATAATCTAAGGCCCATTGTATAAATTATGTAATTGGCGGAATTATTTGATATCATTCAATTGCTTAAGAAGCTAAAAAGGATTGCGAGACTCCTGTGAACAGCTGAACAACTGAGAAACGTTTCTAAAAATTTCCACCATGTAAAAAACTTAGAGGTAAAAGAACCTATTGTAAAAATATAAGTCTATCACTTCCTAATGAAGCCCTAAATTAGAAAATATTTGTCCTTATAATTATTAGGTATACCAATGAATAATTTACTTCTGTTAAATTCAGCAGCTATTTTTAATGAAGTCAAATATCTACCTTATTTTAAATTATAATTGCTCTCGTTCTACATATAATGCTTTATGTTATTTTTGTGGGACTCTATAGACTTCTGCTTGAAGGAAAATTTGATCCGTTGATAAAGCAAATTGATCAACTCATTTAAAAATAGTGGATTACTTATTGATACATGTAATAAATGAATTATCCATAAGCTTTATTCAGGGAGACAAATGAAATCTGTGAAGTAAGTAAGATAAACGACCGATGAATCTTTGTCTGTTAATGCATTATTTGGTTTGTGAAAGCTACCAGAAGAAAAACACTTACAAAACCGATAAAAATTAGATACCAAAGAGGAGAAACCAAATATATTTACGAAAATGTCCCCAAACTCCAATAAAATACTACCTTTCCTGATGCACAAAGCTGAAGTGATTTAATAAAATCTGACCAACCCTAACTCAAATCCTCATCGAAGTCTTAACCAAACACTTTACTCGGCATACCTTCTAGTTAGGATATGTTAATAACTGAACTCGCTGTAACTTATCGATCAAAGCGATTAGTCGTTGAAACAAGAAGTCAACGTTCGGTAACCGAGTCGCGTGAAAAACTATGCGTTCGTCGATAATCGATCGGGGTCAGACTAGAAACTAGGAGTCACCGAAGACAACGAGGAAGGTCTCATTCCTTTAGCACGATACAAGTTAAGGTGAATTTGCACAGTTCACTTTGATCGAATAAATTTTGTACGGTTTCTGTCACTATTAACAAAACATATAATGTTTCATATAATAAGATAAGCAATGATTTCGAAAATCTGTCCAAACAAATTAATCGTCACGCCGCGACCAACGAATAGAAATTGAAATTACCTTACTTCCCCATAAAAATATCTAAGGATTATATCTACATATAGCGCACAACGACATTGTTCCCGGGTAATAAATTAATTCATTTCGCAATATTCGTCAATTTTAATCGATACTGTGCACCGATTCCTTTTTGCATAATTACAGATTTGGATAGGTCACGCTTAACAAGAAGAAATCAGTCCACTAAAAAAAAACTGACAAAAATGATTTTATAGTTTGAATTTTATGTTTAATATAGAGAAGAACTTTTCTATTTTTATTAACAAGATTAAGGGAATGAATTCGGAATAAAGCATAGTTTCACCCTCTCAATAAAATAGTATGTATTTTACTTTAGAAATTTTGTATAATCTTGATTTTTTGTATTCTTTTCTAATTTTGGCATATTTAAATTTCCTATAAATACATAAAAATCCGCAGTCTACTAATTATACTCCTATTACAAATTTTTAATGCTTAGCGAACAGCTTTCTTCCTGCACAACGCAATGCAATTTTAGCGATGCCAGTCATGTGGCACCAGTTGAATCGACATAATGTATTTCTATGTGCAACAAAAGTAACCCCAGTCAGGTGGCGCCAATAGTGTTCGCATGTGGGAATGTACCTTAACGGTATCAATCTACCTATACCACTCATTACCCAAAATCGTCTCGTTTGACAGACGTAATTCGAGTATAGCAAGATACCGTAACAGGGCTCCGACCTGTTGGTAGTAACGATAGTCGGGCAAGGTCGTTCGCCGGAAATATCTGTCACGATCGACTTCTGCCTGCGAAAACGATCCTCCGAAAAACTCGTCTGCCCCTTGAAAAATGCTAAACGAGATTCTCTTCTCCGCCTCTACGTCAGTGAATCCCGACTACGACTTACAATCGAAACGAGTTCTCTTTGATATTATTCTTATTTGAGAAACAAGTAAACTGGTTTTTGAACCGGGGACAATGGCTAGCAGGATGGAAAGAAATAATGTTGCAAGAAAATAGATTAGATTTGGGAAGAACTAGCCGTGAATTTGATCATTCATTGTGGAAAGATTTACCGCGGAACAGAATTTTAGTGCCAGTTTTTTCTAAGCTTTCTTTGGAGTTTTGTTTATCTGAATAATAACAGATACGATTAAAAATAGGAGAGGTTTCTTTTGTTCAGAAAAAATGTGGATTTTTTTGTAAAAAAGTAAATTTATATCAGCTGTAATTGGTGCTATTGTAATTTACCAAAAATTGATTTTTCTTCGATTACGACTAGCTTTTGAATAATTTATGATTTAAAGAAAACTTTTACGTAAGGATTTTCACTTGAATATAACTAATTAAAAGCTACCTTTAATATAGTTAAATCTAAGTGGTACTTAAATGCAAACATACGGTAGTATATGAACATTTTTTGCAGCCGCTGTATATAAGTCTAACGCTATTTGTGATTAAACCTACTTTGTTTAACGTAACTTCAACTCGTAGAAAGTGATCTTTAAAACATGACCTTGCAGAGATATAGAAACCGCTGTTTAAAACTTATCATTACCTGATTTTAAAATGGATTTAATAGTCGACTGTTTGAAGAAAAAAAATATCGAGACCAAAATTAAGAATTTACATTTGCAGAGAGAATTGTTTGAAGATATTAAATTTATGTATTTAGAACGATACCATGTTGCTTCGCAAAGCATTTTTTTACAAAATCTTCAAATAGAGGTTCCTTATTTTTCAAGCTTCAAAGCAAGATAAACCTTAAGCAAATATTTTAGACATAAATTAAAAAATAGCATCCAATTATAATTTATTAATTCAACAAACCGGACTGTAAAATCTTATAATGCTATTGCAATTTTTTACTATTCTTAAAAAATCAAAGCCTCTATGAAGATTATCACAGATTACGTTTCATTAAAACAGATGGCATTGGTTTTTTATTCTCAACGATTCCAATTATAAGTTTTATCGTAAACACAAATTATCGAAGGAACGTTTATTAAGTTCTGAAATCAGTCGACTAATTAACAGTCGTACTGTATATCGCAAAAAATACAAACTAGAAGTCCTTGTAAAAAAATTCTGATTTTAAATTTAATTCTGAAATTTATATTTTTATTAATAAGATTAAAAAGGCGAAACTAAAATAGAAGGTTGCTTCATCATTTAAATATTCTAATTTCTACTGTATTTTGAATATCTTGTACATGTTTGCAAGTTTCATGCATTATGTGCATTTGTGAATATTTCCATAAATATGTAAAAATTCGCAGACTAATAATAATAATAAAAAATTAAGTATTAAATTAAAATTTAAGTCAAACCAAGTTATATATTAAAAAAATTATATAATCATTATAAAAAAATATTAAATATTATATCAGCCACAGAACGTAAAAGTCTGATCTAGAAATGAGTTCGGTGGCTCACACGATTGCTCTCGGAGCACGGCATCCCGAGATCAAGATAAACACTAAATTTCGCGACGGTATTCAGACACTCGTGCAGCAAAAATGTAGAACGACGCGACAGGAACATGCTGAATTCGCAAGATTAGAAAGTAAACACAGTGACGGGGAATTGGCTCCGATTCGTTGCGACTTTTTATCGCTCAATTCATGATAACGCGCGTTGCAATCTTTCATGAGTGTTTCGTATATCTTTACATACTTATCTCAGATACCCTTGCTTATATTTTTTATTGCGCAAAAGTGCTCTTCATTGAATCTTATCTTTGATTCGAGTGGATTCAACGAAGAAAATTTTGTTGACGTTTCTAACGATGCAAGATAACACAAAGTTCGGAGTAATTTAAGGAACGGGTTAAACCTAGTATCGAAAATATTAATCAAAAATAAGAATTCCTAATCGCAGAAATAATCCAATCAAATTCAATGTTGCATAATGCTTTCACTTTGTTTTTTATTTCTCTTTCATTGTGTACTTTCTTGACTAATCGATAAATTTCTTTAGAAAACAATCTGTTCTTTGATTTTAAAGAACATTATACTGATTGTTGATATCCACAGAAAAAAAAGTGTTTATCTATGTACTACGAATTTTTAAAGTACCATAGTCGTCCCCTGAGTAATCATCCCTTATCACACGACAGAACAGGACATGGCACGATACCGCGATAAAAAGTGATAATAGATAAACGACAATTTTATCGTAACAGTTTCCAACATCCCTATCGCAGCATTACTAAAAAAATGGCCGTTAAACTCTTTTTTCCTTTAAGTTCACTATCTCAAGCAGATCTTAACGAAAAATTCTAAAGATATATTGCACATGGAAAAGTACTGGGACAATTAATTATACCATTCTTGCAAAGAAATTTGCGATACATACAGTAGCAAGCATGTAATTAGGGAAACGCTCTTATATTCAAGTAATTATACAACTATAAATTAAGATCTTATTCGCTTCTGTAATATGCCATTTCAAAGCACTTATTTCATAGATTAAAAAGCTACAAATATTATTGTCATTCGTTACCCATAAATGTAAATAAAATTAAATTTTGCGTAATACTTTACCCTATTTATATACTTGTCATTGCACATATTTTTATTCTTCGAGTTTGTAGAAATCGGTAAATAGGCGAAGCATAAAAAATAAATGCAGACATTCAATTACAGTGAATTAAAAAGAAAAAAAGGATGTAAACTAGTGCGTATTCCCATTCCTCCTACGCAAAGTTTCCTTCACGCTCGATGACTACAAATGAATTTCTTTTAGGCCACCGTTATAAGCTAATTCCACGATACGAACTTAAAGAATTTTAAAGAATCACCAAGAGTGTATCTCATTACCTCGAAAGTTCAAACATAATTGGCCCATTTCCGTTCTAACCATTTGCTCTCCATTTTTACCGATGACGAATTAATCTATTTTAACACCATGGTTGCAAAACTCGGTCAAAAGCCCGGAAATTATTATACAACCAAATACATCTCTTTAGGGAGACCAAATCGAGGGGAATATCCGAACTTTTCGTTACGTAACGGAAATAGTTTCGTCTTTTAATAATTCCTGTTGCCTTAGATAATGTATACTTTACGAATAATTTCATGATTGGGTAATACAAAACGTCCATAAAGCACGTATCCAAAAAAAAATGTGCGAGTTTGCAAAACGGCGCGTGCAGGTATTGCGCGACGACGATGACAATAACGTGCGTCGAAAAGGCATTTTTTCATAGTGGCTTTCGCGTCCCGACCTCCTTTTATCAATTCCTCGTGACACTTAATTCAGGTTGAAATGACTGGTTGCTGAGTCAACGTTTCATATGTTCCATAATAGTGGCATTTGATGCTCGAATTCGCGGATACCAGTGACGCGGAGGAAAAAAGAAAACCACGTGGCGATTGCATGCTCGTTTCCAGAGGAAATGTGCATATGCAAATTCGACGCAAGCTTATGGAATATGATATCGTATGCAGAATACATGTTCATCGTGCGCACCGACTTTTCTTCAAATTCATTTGAATTCGACCGTAGTTACTCAAAAGTTTCCAAGAAATTATTATTAGGATATCGCAAAGAATATTTATTGTACAGTTTCAGTTGTTGTTTCTAATTACTAGACTGCGGATTTTTATGCATTTATGAAAAAAGATGCAAAATGCATTTATTGTATAAAGCTATGCTAGAGAAGCAAAACGAAATACAAGTTACAATGCTTAGAGCGTGAAATAGATTTTTATTACAAAAGCTCTAGTTGTTTAATTGCGCTCCAAAAAATATGAATTTGCATAAAAATTCGCAGTCTAGTAATTAACTTTAAATTTGTCTATTGAAACCAAACGTTACCGTTATTATGGTATATTTTTCAGTTATGCCGGTGCATGAAGATGGTCTAGTTTGAAAACGAAGCAAAAAAACTTCCATATTATTATAATATAAATTAATGTCATACAGAATAAGTGAGAAATTCAATTTTTTTAGATTCTTTACTTGTACCGTTTTTATAATCATTGACACACTTGTTTGTATTTCCATATTAATGACGATTTTTAATTCTGCGATCTTTTTGATACATCCTAACAGTAATCAATTCTTTTTAACTTTAATACACTGAATTAATTGCAAAATTTAGCGCAAGACTTACTGCTTTTTACACCGTAATTCACAATTTCGTAACTTTCTCAGAGTAACTAATATTACACACTACTGATAGCAAGATGTTCATCTCTGGAACTGCGCACTGTGACTGCACTCTCGGTACGTAAATATTTGATTTCTTAATTGCTTGCATGATTTGCATAGACCTCGTGCATAGTCTTTACGTCTGTTTACGCGAATACTTGTTTGAATGATCTGTGTTACGCTAACAGATCCGAATAATCATTTTACAAATATTTCTCCATTAAAGATTTGATATATTATGTAGTAGATCAACTTGCTAATATAACGTAATGGAAGATATGTAAATTTCCACAGAAAAAACGGCATTTCCATTTCGGTCACGCTAATTTCGATTTCCTTCTCGCGATGTCTCACATCTATTTATACGCACGCTGCGGTCAAGCACACTTCCGCCGGGATTTAATTAATTCTCACGCGATCTGATGACCGCTCCTATTGACAATATAACCGTTAATCCATCGATAAATCTGTTTCGTTAACGTTTTGCTACAAATTTTTAATGTGTCGTTACGCAACTAATCGCTACCTATTGCTTGAGCGACGACAATCGCTCTGCCATTACATTCGCAAATCATGTTCTAAAATTATCGATCAATGATCCCTTAAAAAGTTATAACGAAAGCAAGAACAGACCAAAGATAAAAACAACGGAGAAGACAGCATAAAATTATGAGAAACACTTTCGCATTCCTGAAAAACACTGATCTATTCTACAAAATTTATATAACCAATCTGCAAGTCGCTAATGTCGACGCGACGTTAAACAATGATGAAGAATGAGAAGAAGAAAATATATTAAAGACTTACCTGAAATTTGCCCCCGTGAACCGGCGCTCCTTGGTTCTGCATCTTGTGCGACATCCTCGTTAAAACTCACGATCGACCGTGTATCAAAGAGAGCCTTTGGCAAGCTGTGCGTTTATTCTCGCGCTCTAACGAGCTAGTTTCTCGGTCGATCGTAAACGACCGGCCGTCGAAGTCGCTGCTTCGTCTCTCTACTCCGTCCTGGATCGTCCAATTCACTTTTAGCGATCTCAACGGAACCGTCGTAGTGGTACACCCACACGCGTGCAGCAGACTACCGGCACACACACACTAATGGTGGGTGGTGTTTAGAAAATCGGTATATATCCTAGGGTGAACTGCGTTTACCACACAAGCCTTGTGTCCGGTGTGAATCGACGAACCGTGTTACTTTGTTACTTTCGACAATTGCGAATTGTATCTGTCAACGGACGTGCTCGCACTGATCCTCCTCCTTTCTTTACCGACTTTCTTCTACGCTTTCTCCTTGTCTCTCGGCCACTCTTGGGGGATGTGGCTAGGCTAAAGGGATCGCCAAGGGTGGGAGACAGAAATGAATAGACTAAGCTTCCACGAGGAGGGGGTAGTATAGGAAATACACAGTAGTAGGGGTAGGGAAACTTTGGATGCCGATGTTGCTGTGTGTTTGTTGAATATCAACACCACTCGGAGTCAACAGAAACACGCTGCTACGACGTGGAGGACCGTGTCGTTTCTGCACAAGCGTGCATGGAAACGAAGTATTGGAGGATCGGTCGAGTGTCTAAAGCTGGAGAAGCGTCGCGAGCGTCGAAAAGACTCGGCTAGAATGACGATCCACGACGTGGGAGGCCGTTGAGCGCGCGGTTCCGTCGCCTCTTTCTCCCACTCTTCTTCACGGCAATACCTCCTCCGTCCCTTTCCTCGTCACCGATACACACGTATGTATACCGATTCTTATGAGCGCACACGTATGAGTTTACACAAGCAAAAGCACGAACCACTGAACGACCTAACGGCTAAGCTCCTCTTGGTGACTTTACCCCCACCATTATGCACCACAACCTCGAACCCCCACTGCACCCTCCTGATCACGGTCAACGTTCACTTCTCTGGGTTCTCGGACGATGTTCGCCACCTCTACCGACAACATCAACCACCACCACCATTGGCAGGGTCGGCGTCGTTGCCACCACTTCCATCGTCCTTTTCGACGTCGCCGTAGTCTTCTTGTTCTTCTCCTGTAGTCTGGCTTTCTCTTTCCTTCGTTCCTTCGTCACATAATGCATACAACCAAACGATTCTCCCTCCTTATTCCTTCATACTCTCCCCCTCTTACATGTGACGGTCGTTTTTACCTCTTTTTCTTTCACCCGTCTCCTTTTTCGCCCGCGAAACCCATTCGCCACTCCCATCGCACATGCCAAATCCATTTACGTCGAACGCGTTTCTGCATCATTATCCACCTATCAGGCTTTATAATCGTCTCTTGCATCGGTCGATGCAAACCCGACCGTCAAAGGATCAAGGTTAACGATACGGACGTCGACAGATCGCGCCGCATCCGGCGCTGTAACGCGCTTCCTACGAATTTCCGACTCGCGCCCACACTTTTTCTACTTTGCTATTGCAATTTTTTATCTTGGAGTATTTCGTCCGGATTCAATCGGCGTTCGTCGAATGGAAAAGTTTAAGAGCGCTGAAGGAAGGGTTTTTCTAATTTGACGGTCAAAGAATCGATTGTTTTTTATTGCATTTTCTTGCACTTTGGAGCTTTAAAACTTTCCATGCCCACTGGTGAAGCGAATCGTTTTCTCTGATGAAATTTTATCGGTTGTATATTATTGATATATCAAAGATGAAACCATAGCGCGGCGCTGCCCCTCCAGGGCCAAATGATGTTCTCTCGTCTCTCGTCTTTTCAGTGCCTGTTCTTCTTTTTGTGTCTGACCAATCACTGTGGAGATAATCGTTCTCCTGTGGCTACGTCGGTTATGTAGTTCCGCGACTACATTGGCAAAAGAAATATTAAACCTTTAATTTCCATAAAATTTGAATTTCTTTTTATTTAGTCTGTGATATAAACAAATTGAAAATTTATAAAATCTATCATACCTTAACGAACAATTTAATGTCTATTTTAACATTTCACTTTTTAAAACAGCCTGTAAAAACTTTGGTTCGATTTTTCTGCGTTTATATCATTATGTAAGACTTATACAATATTCTATATAATATTTGGCAATACTTTCTTGAGTTTTTATATAAATTTGAAATCCTGTGCTTTAAAAATGGAACTATTTTGTAATAAACATTTGCAAATATTTTTAGATAGATATATCAATAGAAATAAAAACTAACCAAATTTATCCGTATTAAATCACAATTAGGATTATGAAATTGAAAGGTTAATAAAATGTTGATAAAATATTAAGATGAATTCATAAAATTTCCAGATTTATAAAAGTTTAAAGGACGCTGCATGTGGGTTGAAATTGCATGAAAAACTTTAAACGTGTTCTTCCCGCAACAATATTTTTCTTACTGCTTGCTAACCAATCGATTTACTTAAAACTTGATAGACATCTTCAATAGATGTCTCTTTAGTATCTGAATTTAACACTATGTTGATATTTGCAGAATTCAATTTTTGCAAGCTGAAATACAAGCTACCTTTTTAACGTAAATCGAATGTTCTTCCAAAATTGTAATTTTTCTATTTTTCGATATTTTTAATCTATTAGGTACATTTAAGCAGATTTAGATTCTTCTCGGTCTTTTGATTTAGACAAATGAAATTGTTAGATTTTTTATAAGTATGCAAACAGATTTTTTTATTACTATAACCTTACAGAGGATTGTTGCGTGAACAAATTTGTATATATTATTGAAACTTTGATAAATAAAATTGCAAACTTTCAAATGAGTTTTAGCGAAATAAAATTCCTGAAAATAGTCTAACTACTTAATTGGCAAACTAACAAGCTTAAAGGCGGATTTACACGATTCATTTTGGTTAAACAATGTATGCATATATGTGTACTTTAAATGAAATTGAAAGCAAAGTGAACAATATAAATTACCATTCAATCATAATGTTTAAATAGAAGAAAGTTTGCATAATTTTTACTTAGGTCAACACTGTAATTCACTCTGCATTATTCATTCATTTGGAATAATTGTAAACACGCATTTCGAACACTGGAAGATTTTATTTCAACATGGTTGCGTACAATTTGCTGTGCCGCCGTTTTTAAGCAAACCAGTGTGCTCACCCAGTTTCATTGAAATGTCTAAACAATTACTATTTCAATTTTATTGTTTCAATTTTGTTCAATCAACCACGTTGTGTAATCAAAGTGAACCGTGTGAATTTGCCTTGTGGAATCGATTGCAACGTAAAATCGGTGGTTCTCTGAATCTGGAATGGAATCAAACGGACAGCGGGCTATGCAAATCGATCTGTTTGCTTTCCCCCTTGTATTTAAAAGAGGGGAACGGTGTAGAATATCGACAGCACATTTAAATTGCCAAGTTCATGTTCGTGTATAAGTACATTTGCCAATATTTTCTTTTTTAAGGTTGTTTTAGAATCCCTTCTTGATTAATTGATACTGATTAATTAAAAATAAATTAGGTGGAAAAAGGGAGATATTTTGCGCAAAAAGTGAGAAAATGAATGAGTATACTTTTTCGTGGAAAAACTGTAGATTTAGAAGCCACGCTTTATTACAAATACATTTTTTTATTAGGACTAATGATTACCATTTATTATTACATGATTTCCTGATGGATACTAGGAACAGATTATATAGTGGATACTTTTTCGTATGAAGTAAACAATTTAGAATTCTGAGAATAAAATGATTATATTAATTAACATTTTTCTTCGATGTTCTTATTATAATGTTAGACACCACGTTAGTTATTCGGACAATAGAGACAAGACTTATCTTGATCGAGAGTTTATTCCCCAAGTTGCCCGAATTACCGCAAACCCACAATTTCCGAAATATTAGCAAAAATATTTTCTTCTTCTGCCTATACAGAATAATGAATATGTTTTATATTATTGTGTTATACAATATATAACATTGAATAGCTTCATAGATTTTTTTGATAACAAATTTTGATATTTCTCGGAAGTAAACTCTACCAAATAGTCTTTTTGTTCTTCTGTCGTATTAAATTCCTCATCATCAATAAAATTTTCATTGTTAATAACTAGAATAAATTACAGTATGATATTGCTATTAGGATACCTATCCTAGTTATGGTTTAACCATTTTCCCATTATCTTATCGATACTTTGTCCGACCAAGTCCAAATTAAGGAGTACAAACATACATTGCGTTTATCCGAATAAAGGGTTTCGTTGCTTTACAAAAATTCATAAGATATAGCGTCCCTTCAATCTCGCAATGTACAAAACTAACGTTGATACTGTCGCAAACTTTACGAAGATTCCGATCAACCCAATACATACATTGTGTATGGATCCGAATACACAGATGCAGCCGATGCGATAGCTGCTTAGCTCGCCACTCGAGACGAACAATGTACCACAAAAAGTCGCTCGTCTGCATCATGCCATATAGTTTATACTGACCATCGATCTCTTAATCTCTGTATCAGTTTTTATTTCAAAGAAAGGCCACACGCACTTTGGCGACCAAAATGACAATGACAGGAACCAAATAACTGACTCTTGGCTTGGTTCTTTGAGTAAGCAATCATGACTTGAGTCGTAATATATTTTTATTAACTCTTCAGGGGCGATGTCAACACATGGTACGCACTTTGATGTTGTTCCGAGTGTTTGAAATTATTACATAAAGTCATTGTACAGATTCTTATGCAACCGAACTTTGTATTTGACTTGATTTATAGGATTTTTATTAACCGTTCAGAGACGATGTCCATACATACTACGTACTTTGATGTTGTTCCGTGTGTTCGAAATTATTGCATAAATTTATTGTATAGATTCTTATGCAACCGAACCTTGCATTCGACTTGATTTATAAGAGTTTTAAGGGTTAGGGAGTCCCTGAAGGGGACTGCGAGTTTTCAATATTTCGCACCACCGCCATTATAACCCTTGAGGCATAAGTTTTTGATTAAGATAAACCCCTTTTTCCTCCCCATTATCCCAATAACTAAATTGGAGCCTAAAACTAATACTTTTCTGTAATAGTTGCAATAACATTTTTACATGTAAAAAGCAATATAGAAATGTTGTTTCATATAGAAAAATTGATCGAATAACATATAACTAAATTGGAGCCTAAAACTAATACTTTTCTGTAATAGTTGCAATAACATTTTTACATGTAAAAAGCAATATAGAAATGTTGTTTCATATAGAAAAATTGATCGAATAACATATAAAGATTCCTTTCTTTTAGTAAGCAGTAAGCCAAACTAAATAAAAACACGTGTAATATCAGGGAATAATTATAGTTTTAACAATTAAAGTCGTAAAGTGTACCTTCCTCTTATTTTTCTTACGCGGTAAAAAATGTTTAATACAAAATTCAGAAAACTACAAAGAGAACGATCACATTTTAATATTTTAGCATTGGCAAATGTACATATTAAGTGTAATACGTTATAATTGTCAATGTTAGAATTGTATTTGTTTCTCGCTTTATACTAATGGTAAACATATTTTGATACAAAATTATCAAAAACATTTTAAAACTACATTTTAATATTTTAGTTTGTAAATATATATAATATTACAATTACATATAGTGTACAAATAAAATGACTATGACAGTTATAGTGTATAATGTAGAATCCATTGGAAATAAAAAAAATGCTATAAATAAAATTGACTTTAGACCTACATATGTTATACCCCGCCTTTTGCAATTCAATAGTCGCCAGAACTGTCCTTTTGTGCTCTTGAAATCATACAGTTCGCTTCTCGAGACAAATCGTCCGTGGTAAGAAGAAAAAAAAACTTGGAAATCGTGCAAGATACATTAAATGCGCAGAAGCGAATAATATTGATTTCGAAATTTCTAAGTAAGTATAATTTATTTCATTCCACTCGCAATAACCAGAGGGGAAAACTATGTAAGTACATATTTCCTTGGCTGACACCGATCTGAATCAAGCATTGCGTTCATTCATGGTTTTCTATCTTCAAACTGTAACGTAGATGATATTTAGAAACTTATATGACATCTATAGATTAATACTTTCAAATACGCAAACCAAAGGACGTCTGGATACTGGCATGAAAAATAATTAAACCTGGTGTTTGTTTTTTATGTCCCGTATTTTACATTTTCAGCAATAATGAAATTTAAGATTTTTCAATCAATACGTGAGCACAGTTTAACAAATTTGATGTGCGAATGCGTAGAAATTTCTTATCACACCTATTAAAAAATACGTTTAATTAATTACGCCGCAATAGACAATACTCTGACATATGGACATTATCGTGTACATCTTGTTGTTTCATGACAATGCATCAATTTAGAGTGGCACTCGGCTAATTAAATGTCAACTTCGAAGTATTTAGGTGCAGATCAAGCGCAGTTTTTACGTATCAATAGAATAGATAAAAAGAAATTACAATAAAACGGCGATTATACGAAACGTCAATTATTCGAGTTTCGTTTATCCGAACGACCGATTATCGGAATAGAGAAAATAATTAACATATATATACATTTAAATCACGTATCTAACAATGTTTATATTTTGAGGCAAGTACCCTATCTGCTCCTGAAGAGACATTACCAAAAGAATTTATTGCGAGATTTGCTATTCGCTGATGACAACGATGTGGGCATTTACAGTTTTATAAAAACTTGATTTAAAAGATGGCTTTGATTTATATGTTGGCTTAATGCATGGAAAAAATTAACACGTACTACCCTTAATACACAAATGAAGATATAATGGAATATAGTACTTGTTCATGTAGTATCCCAACACACAGCTGTAAGTACGTTGGGTATTCCATTTCAATGGTCAAAACAATACAAAAAAGTAGATACTGCATAAATGTTTATAATAGAGAGAATGCGCAACTTGACAGTGTCTAAAAACGTTTAATTAATTTTATATTGTATTTCTCTTGTCAAATATGGATTCGTTTACGTAAAAGTTATCAACATTTAAACCTTGCACAATCAAAATTTTTGCTCAATTTATGGCATAATCAAGAATCTGGTTCTTTCAGATTGATTGTCCGAAAAACTGATTATCGGTATTAGATTTATCCTTCGATTAATTGAGATAATCGACGTTCTACTGTTATGTTACGATATGAAATTTCGAAAAATAACCCGATTGTGAATTTGAACAAAATTTATGATTGTCCTTGTTGAGTATGAATCCTTGTTGGTTTTCAAATTTCTTTCGGAAGTTTATTTTCATACGTTCATAAAACATATTTATACTTAAAATTGAATTACTGAAAAAAAATTCAAACAACCGAAGTATCATAAAATTCTCTCAGAATCTACTTTACGAGGCAAAACATTTCCTTGTAGCGGACATCCTGTCACACATTTGGAAACTCGCCCATGGAGATCTTTAGTGAATTGAAACATGATTTGATTCTTCATTCTTCAAAAAGTAGCCCTTATAATTTTATAGAGATTCATAGAAGCAAACCCATTTCAACTCGAATAAGATAAAGTATGGTCAAAATTCCCCCATGCTGGATAGAAGATGATTCCGTTTAACGAACACGTATTCTCATCAAGATAGATGAATCACTTAATTTCGCATATTTTCCGCTTCCCGTTTCATTGACTTTACGGAGATAACTACGTATACACGTGTCTACTGTCAAGATTAGACAACTTTATGACCTCATCGTTATTTGTTTCGAGCCTATTCCAATGCGCTTGGATCAAGGTTAATATCATTGTCGACACCTCGTCGGCGAAATATGTGCAGATTAAACTGATGCGTCTTAACCATTTTTTTCATTTTTTACGTATCCTTTCATTGTATTTGTCATTTAAATATTGACGTGTCTGTATCTTCTTGGAATACACGTAATATCGTTTTTACGCGTAATAAG
This sequence comes from Eucera pruinosa, assembly GCA_028830335.1. Taxonomy (NCBI): domain Eukaryota; kingdom Metazoa; phylum Arthropoda; class Insecta; order Hymenoptera; family Apidae; genus Eucera; species Eucera pruinosa. The sequence continues at coordinate 18,893,641 of JAMYCR010000001.1, forward strand.
CAGCTTTCGTTAACAATATCGATAAACGTCTCATAAAGAATGATGATGTATAGCTTCTCGTTCGCAATGCAATATGGATTGTAACTGGTGAAAAATATTCTTCTAATTTTAACAAAGAATTATTTATACCATATGGAAATATTGTTTCTATTTTTCTAAATGTAGCGTGTACTGTTTTTTTATCAAAAATTGAATGTGATTATGGCCTTAAGTAATGGAAATATTGTACATAGATATAAGACATGAGCAATAAAGAATGAACTCTTTTATCTTTACTGTATCGTTTTCAAGCTGACTGTGGCGTAAAAAAGAATTTTAAGCTGCTTTTCGTATATTCCTTCGTAATAAAAATAAAGAAAATATCGATCGAAGTTTGATTAATTTGTCACATTATTAACAACGTCTTGTTCTTGAACTTTACATTTCTTAGGCTAATTTTAATTTCTTAATGTACCATATGTTATACAATACACAATTTCTACTTTCCGATTAAAACAAGTCAGACAAAAAGTCTAAAGAACGATTCCTAATTAAATCGGCTCATAATAGCTTCAGATGTTCTTGTATAATAATCTCGATCGCGTTTCCGTTTCTTTGCACGATGGCCACGTTTCTCGCGACGGAATCCTAGAGAAACGACATCACTTAACTGATGTTAGTCAAATAAAGAATTAAAATCGAAACCAGTCGGACGACGAGCTCCTTAATTACTCCTGTTCGGATCGAGCTGCTTAGCAAAACCTTCGGTTAACGTTCGCGTAATCATCCGTATGTTCGTGTATTCCAAATAATAACCGTAACAAACACAGATTAAAGTGGCTAACCATTCTTCGAACATAATTTTAGTCCCACAGTTTAGCCTTTTTTAATTCCATCAGCAGATTGATAAGTGCAGATTAAATTACTTTGTGGCATGTAAAAATTTTACAAGATATAATAGAAGATTACATACATTTTCAAATAATTATACCAACAAACATTAAAGCCAGCTTAATTTAATTCCTTGACGACCAACTCGTGTGAAGCATAAGTTTTTCGTATTTTACCATGTTAGGTCTTGCGTTGCTTTTTATTCATTTTAAATATTTGGAACTCCAATATTTTTCATAGTTTAAGCAAAGTTATTATTCTATCTTATCTTGCGCTTTGTGGGATAAATCATTTATGTATCCTAACAGAAGGTTTTACAAATTTAAAACACAATTTTTCGTATGTTCACAAATGAAGACTACAGAAGAGAAACTTCTAGGTACCGTATTGAACGAACAAAAACTTGTAACACTTTAAGCAAAATGCATATGCAACCTAAAAACCAAATAACAAAACAATTTTATCTGAACAGATTGATTTAAAACGTTTTAAACATTAAAATTGCTCTCCGGTAAAATTTGGAGTATATGACTTATCAAATTAGTCCCCTGTTGCCTTCGAATGCTAATTAGGATAATTAAGCTAAGAGGGACAACTATGTTCGTTTTACAACCTCGGTTGTTAAGGAATTAAAGCTGTGCAAGATTGTTCCATACTTCGAACAGTTAAGAATTCTGTAATTAGAGACAGAAGAATCGATCATCAACATTGTCGTTATTGCCGATTTGTTTGATTGTTACAATTCGGTATTGATCCACTTAGCCGATTTGGGATCGGGGTCAACGGCATCATTGACTTCTCGTTTCGAGCGAATCGCCACAAACGTCTCTTTCACCTTTGACAATTGCAGGAACAGCTGTTGGCGTGTTTCAGACCAATCGACACATTAACATTCTTGAGCATTTTCAAATGCCAATGATAAGAAACGCGTATAAATTATGATGCCAATCAATTTGTTTCTTCCTTTTTCTTGACTTGCTTTCTTCTAGATTGTCAGTAATCACGAGTTTAATTTGCATACGATTTTTTGGAATTTTTTAAACGTCAATTTTTGATAGCTTCGGAGTGTACAGTTTGATATCAAACATTTTAAGTCGCTATATCATGTCGATATTCTCCAATAAAGCATTTTTCATTCAGGTTGTACACTACGTGCATATTTATCAAAACTGATAGAAGCATGCTTCTATTTGAAAAGTTCTTTATTCCCAGGATTTTTCAAGTTTAAATTTTAAATCAGACAATCTTTCCATTTTTTATCCCAATATCTACTATCTTACTTTTTATTCTTTCGCGTACGATGGTATCATTTTTATGTTTTTTTGGTCTTATGTAACTATTTTTATTTTTTTAGTGAATATAAATATTTCTTAAAAAAGACTAATAATAAATTTTTTTGTTAGTAAAAGTGTAAGATACATGAAATAAAGAAGAAAAAAGAAGAAATCAAATTGATTTATTCTTTTTTTGCAATAGTATTCAACCGATTTCAAAACTTCAGAAGATGAATGAGGGTTAACTAAAAGCCAATAGTAATTCTCCAACGATTAGTCACCAAATGCACTCAACTAAAAACTGCTAATAAAACCATTAATTTTCCAAAAAATTTAGTGGCCCTCAAAGCTCTTTGGAGATAAGGCTTAACGAGCTTGTTTCTGGGAAAAGAAAAGGAATCACCCTCCCAAGATAATGGAGGAAAAGCATTAGGGTAAAGTAGATAGAGGGGTTAGAAGGCTTGTGACAGCTGTAGCTACCATCTGCAACACGGTAGAATATTTCTATTCCAGAGAGTGAATCCGAATTCATTGAATAGAAATAGCAACAACCCGAACACTTTGATATGTTAATTCGACGTGATCCCATTTTGAAGCAGTATAAAGTTGTCAGAATTTGAATTCGAATTACGATTATACTGTGCTATATCAAAAATATACACGGTGTTCATCAAGTAACAGTATGTCCACAATTTCTGAACCACTTAAGAGTAATGTAACAAACAACATGTTGATTATATATATTATTATATGTGTATGTATATATACATATATATTATATTATATGTATTTAATTAGTCTTTAGCGATCAATAAGTTACAGCAAATGATATATCCAAAATATCTTTTTTTTATTAAAAAATCACGATGTTCTACTCTCTTTAAATAGAACCTATACATATATAGGAGCTCAAAACAATTTCAATGGTGATAATAACATCATTATTCAAATTGTATTAAAAGGTTTAGAAATCATGGATACTGTTACGGTGAACACCCCGTATGTATTAAGGGTTGCTCTTTACAAGCGTCAAATAGCCGTTGCTCAATGAAATCTTTCGCAAGTAAAAGCTTTTTTGTATCAGGCAATAACAAATCCGATACGTGTTATGTATTCTTAGCGTGTTAAAAGGAAAGATGTGACTCTTACTCTTGTAGTGCCGCGCCCCGTCATATGTGTATGCAAAAATTGCAAGCAATTGACGCGATATTATCGTCCTCTTATGCGTAACAATTACTCGCCATTTATGTACGTACCAGCACTCCACGGCGTGACATTTCGTCTTAAGATTGCAAAACATTAACACGCTTTATGCCTGCCGTAGTCAAAATCAGCAGACTGCTGACGTACAACCTTATTCTGCTGTATCAAAAGTAACGACCAATTATGTTAACGACGCTGTTGTAGAGTTAAATGTATGATATTTGCTTTGCAATGATTTACTAGAATTAAAGAGGATTTGCTCATTTCCTTTTTTACGTTAACCCCTTGGTGTCATGGCTACTGACCATACATTTATACGCAATAATATAAACACGAAAGATACGAATCATATCAGCGAATACCGTCTTTCATCTGCTGTCTCACGGAATCGATTAAATCAAAGTAATAACGCTGATTCCGTATCGATCAAACACATTACAGTCGGATTACCCTTACATCGCCAACAACCATTTCATCGACACCGAATTGCGCCAACAGTATTTACTCAGAATTATGTATTTTTTCTTCGCTACATGTTATCATCGACGATGTATCGTTATCTCCAGATTCATTGTGTTGTATAAAAGAATAGCGATGCAAATGATAATGTAAAACGTAAGCTATTATTACATATTCACAGTGTTACTTTATTAATCGACAGATAGGTATCGATAGGTAGAAATTGTCGGCAAAACTAGGTGTCGATGAAAACATTGTCAGTAAAATGACTGTCGATGAGTAAATATTGTCGGCGACATTCGGTGTAAATGAAATCGTGTCGGTGAAATGATTGTCCGTAAGGTAAGAACATTACCTGCGTTTGAAAATTTATTTGCATATTAACTTGTGTATTGCAATTCAAGCGCCATGTTGTAGAAAAACAACAGGACTTTTTGGCCAACCTAATATGTGTATAATCAAAGCTTATAAACCTACTGTTAGACGAAACACACTGTATACATTGTGCTTGTGAAGCATATTGTTTGCAACGCATATTTTCGTATAGCATATATTTACAAAGGATCGCGCGACAGCCAGATACGAAACTGAGTACTGGTCGCATAGCGAAGCTTTGTCACGGCAATACGATATCACGCTTAAGATTTGAACTTAGCGACGCTGATATCGCAGGTAACATGAAACTTGCCTCCGTTTCGCAACGTGTCAATACGGAAGAAAACTTTCCACTACACATACGTATGTATAAGACCGTTCGACAAGATTTCTAGGAGCTTCGTACTTACATACTTGATTTCCTTTGCTATAGTATTCAATTAAAGCATGAATCTGATTGTTTCCAATTGTGTTGTTTTTGTTTCTACTTGTACGGTATACCGATGTATTATAGAATTTGGTCATTGAACTTTGGACAACGTGCATATTTAGTGATGCGTAAACTGCGGATTTTCATATAGAAAATTTTATATAAATTTCATATAGAAGACATTCAAAGTAAAACACAAATGATTGTACATTTTTAGGGTGAAGCAATCCTCCATTCAGCTTCCATTCCTCTACTAAAATATGAATTTGTATAAAAATATGTACGTAGTAATATCTAAAGCAGTGGTCAAACACGTGGCCCGCGGACAAGACCCTAGAATACGACCCTCAACCCGATACTTGAAACAAATTTTATTGTAATATTTAATACTAACAGCTAGAATGAATATATTTGCCAATGTAGTATTATTCAATTTTTGTAAGTACATTAAAGAAGAAATAAAATGTAGCTATACTAATTTCGAATGGCTAAAATTTTTGTTGGGACACCTATTGATGTCTGAGGTCCACAAACTCCCCAAAAATGTATTTAGTGGCCTGTGTTCATATGAGTTTAGCACCACTGATCTAAAAGATCTACTGGTTCAAAAATTATGGGCATTTAACCCATTTGCATCCTGAGGCGCATTAATCCGCGTACGATGATTAATATTACTGATATTTATGATGTACCACTATGTATCGATCATTTCAAGGATTATTATACTAATCAATAAACGTAATGACATCCACTCGAAGTTTATTTACTCTATATATGTACACATATAATTCAGTTTTAATTATTACACGTAATTTCTAAGTAAAACCGAAAGTCTCTGATTTATAAAATTGGTCATGTATTTAGTGCTATGGTGGAAATAGGTTAAAGTTTAGTATTCTTATTAGAAACTTTGTATTCTTGAAAATAATCAAATGCTTACTTGTACCAATTACTATATCGGGCAGTAGAAGATATTCAAGCTATGTTTATAATTCCAACCTAAATATTCCTGATTGCAAATCAGGAAATTTCAATGTGTGTAATCAGGAACGTAAATTATCAATACTCAATGATAATTTTGTTTACGTTATTACAGTAATTGAACAGATTCTTTTCGTAGCTTTTAAAAATTTATTTGTACATCGTCCAATAGTTTGGTGTTTCTGGTGAAAGTATGCATCCTAGTTTTCATCAACTGCAACGCATTGATTTCAAGAGCAAAAACTCGATATCGTACGTACACATATAAGATAATACGAGACGAGGAACTTTCCATGTAACATTTAATATTTACCTTTTGGAATATCTTTGCCTTGTTTTGGACAAATTTTATTGCACAAATTTGCATCGTAACGATAGACGTACAAGCGATTTCTAATCATCAACAGCGTCAAGCATTACCAGACATTTCATTTATAAATTGCGGCATGATAATTGCTTGAAACGTAGCAAAAACTCTGCCAGCTTCGAAGCATTTCTCACGGTTTCTAAGATGCTTCGATTTCACTTCCGATCTTATGTTCCAATTGAATTTAGGCGGTAGAATATTATACTCAAACGATAAACTTCACTGTGAACGATATTCGTGTCCTTCATGTTCTTAGAACTCTTTGATTGTGGCAAGTATTTTTTTAAATAATATATATGAACTTTTCATAGAATTTAAATATCTATCAATTATTGGCAATAATTTACGTAAAGTAGACCGAGGCGAATCGGATCAAAATAAGAATTCAGTTTATACTTGTTCGATTGCCAAAGAAACGAACATTTTAATCATTCATATTATTAGGTGCACAAATTAATTGTAATGGATTTCATAAGGTTTAATATTTACTTACAACAAATCAAATACAGTTTCTGCATACTGTCAAAGTAATGATTCTCATATTCAATCTCATGATTTTTCTTCCATCGATGACACCGTAAACAACACTACAGTCCTTTTATCGTTTACTGATGAATTGTCGGACGATCGACGTCGAATATATTGAAGACACATACAAAAATCGGACAGGATTTAGCGGAGAAGTTTCAGGGCGCCATTCTGTCGCAATCGATGCTTGCTGGGCCCGTACATGTAGGTCACAATAAGATAGATGGACGACGATGACGCAGATACATGCAAAAAGTTTGCGAAAGTTTCAAGACGGTATTGGTCCTTCGCCCACGCGGATCTCTCGAATCCGACGCGCGTGTCTATCTAGGCCAGATTCAGCTGAATTGCACTGGCAGGGATGAAAACTACCCCCGTGCAGCCAAATCACCCTTGAGCCTTGAACTTTGTTTTCAACGGAGCTAACTGTGCCATCGTGTCATTTGTCGATGATACTGTTTGTGTTACATCCCTTGAATTATTTCCGGAATGGTGAACGAAACTACGTAATCCAAGTGCATTTGGGCGATCCATCGTATATAATGGTGTGCTATTTACGTGTAGAGTATTTTCTCCTAATTTATTTCTTTCAGCATCCTTACACCAAATAGCTTTAGGATTTAGTGTCTTCAAATATTACATAGGTGTTGGGTGTAAACTTTACATACATATATGTAGTGATAGGATTTGTAGTGAATGGATATCGTGTATCAAGCGATAAATTCGAATCACTTCAAACATGAATCGAAGCCCAAAAATCTTGAGAATCTTGAGAGTCTTGATTGTCCTGGAAGTCTTGAAAGTCTTGATTGTCTTGGAAGTCTTGATCGTCTTAGAAATTTAGTCCAAATCAATGAGAACCCTTTTCACCAACATTCATAATTCGTAATATACACTCCAAGCTATTAGGTGTACTAATAAGTAATCCACTATTTTTAAATGGTTTGATGAATATACCTTATCAAAACAAGGTTTCACCTGAATAGGAATTTATAGCTTACTCCAAAATGTAGTAAATAACACCAATGTTTAAGATCAGGTGAGTATTTAATTCTGTTAAAAATAAATGCTGAATTAAACAAATAAAGGTGTATTATTCATTGGTACATCTAATATGCTAATAACTCCAACTTTTCAAAGTTTCTTTAATTTGTTGTGTCAATAGTATTGCTTGCATCAAAGTAATAAAAATGTTTTTAAGAATGCGTTTATATATCGTACATAATCGTAAAATCTTTTTGTTTTATTTAACTTCAGAAAGTCTATGTTGCTTAAATATTTACTTTCTTGCTAGTACTGGAATGTGAAATCTATTTTTATGCGGCTAAAGGTGTAAATCAGTGTGCGTATTTCTGAATGAACTTCAATTCTAAAACTCCGGGAACACTTCCCTTTACTCCGTTCAAGGGACAAAAATTCATTCGAACACTTTCTTCGACTTAAAAGCTATCGCCAAAACCAATAAGAAAAAAAATGCCGTAAAAAAATTTGTATCATTATTTAATATTGGATAAAGGTTATGAAATTATCGTTTGTAGCGACTGATAGGCTATAAATATCTAAAAAATTAGGCTTACCAATTCTCATTATTATTTTTAATAATATGAACATAAAATTCTCCTGATGTAAAATTTCATCCCTAATAGTCTTTACAGATTGGAAGATACTTTCACGTGAAATTTTGTGTTCAAAATCATTCTTTGAAATACACTACCGCTCGCTTACTCGAACGACAAAGATTTTATATTATACTCTGATTGATCGAAAATTATCCCATTATATTATCATCATAGATGACTCCCTATTAGAATGTTTAACACTATCTTTATTACAAGGTGATCAAAATTGTAAGTATCTACAATTTAGGTTGTTAAAGCAACACCTAACAATTTTTGAAATTGTTCGAATAATTGTAAACGATAGTAGGTACATGAAACAATCTGTATATAGTTCGAATTCCTTTCTTTTCGATCTATATATTTATATTACATACTTCGTACGCAGTTTGTACTTTCTGCACATACACATCTCGTAACATATTGTATTACTGTCGGTCATAAAAATGATTCTTAACAATTTAACTTTTTATCATGATTTATTGTATCCATTAACAAATGGTAGAGATTGATTGATGATCAAGCAATGATTCGTTGATTTATCACTATATGATATATATATATAGTATAGTCTACCAAAGATATCGTATACTAATCACCAAATTTAGAGATGGATGAACTTACACCCAACATTATTACATTGCGATAAAAATATAGATTTGTCATCGTTTGAATCATAATCGGACTTATGAGACACTTTTCTTTATCCTTTCTGCGTTAAATGTTTTCGGCACGTCTGATAAGACTACTGATTTTATCTTTGTTTAATGGGAAATCAAACATTTCCAAAAATCGATTTTCCCTGGTACTCTCTAGAAAACAGTAATTGCTAATCAGCTTCATGCAAACTAACACAATTAAGTTATTCCATAAATTTCCTATATAACCTTTCTAGAACATTTTCATATCTCGTGTACACATGATTTTTACTACCGAGAGATATAATGTGACTACAAAATGTTGAGAAATTGTTGCATAATTCTACAATTGAACAACACATGATTAAAACATTTCAACGTTATCTCCGAGAAAATACCGCGGTTACTTGGCATTTGATGAGCTAACAATTCATGGTAATTGGTCATTAAACTCCATTCATTATCATCACAGGAATAAAAATATGTACGAACGCTTTAGTACTTATCTTGGAAAAGAAGTATGTAAATATACCGCAGACTTGACAAAAATAAACACCAGAAGTCTTTTTATACGTAATTACATAATAAGCAATAATATTAATATGTATAAAATGTTATTACTGGATTGTAGACCCTTATGCAAACTAATATTTTTGTAAACGTAATTAAATGAATGAAACCTGGATAAAGATTAATTAGTCTAAACATTCTAATGTGTACTTTACTATGGATATTTGTTTTATATTGTTGCATATTGAACATTCTATACACTTTATACACTTTTACACATTAACACGTTTCATGCCGCGCGGATCGGATGAGCCCCCACTCTCGTTCGAGCCATTTAAAATTTTCGCTATTAACCCTTTGAATGCCAAAGACGTACATATACGCTCTAAATGCCTATCGATATCTACGAAAGGCGTATATACACATATACGCCAAGTAATTTTTGCATAATATAACGAACATTGATTTCCTAATTCATCATTATATAGAAACACTTGAACTTTTACTTTAATAGCAATATAAAAGAGAAAAAACGCTAATTGAAACACCCTTTAATCTCGACTGATTTTTTAATTCCTTTATCTTCTTATTTTGTAAGTATATTGGAATGCAGTAACGCGTTATTGTATCGCACGAGAAAAAAATCGATTCGTAATTATAACAGAAGCTACTTTAGCGTTTTTCTACGATCGCCACATTATCTTTGTAGAATATCAGAATATACGTCACAGCACGTGCTTATATTGCAATCATAAACGTGACTTCGCGTCACAGATATGTAAGTACATCTGTACGAAATTCAACCTTGTGTTCTACTACTTGCATGGTTCTTTTATTTTAACGCGCAGATTCTATACCGAAACCTTTTTCGCAGTTACATGCTAATAGGATCCTTCTCAAACCATTTATGTAGTATCAAAGAAGTTTTGTTCACATAAAACAAAATTAAGTAATATAATACTATAAAATTATTACGTACATCTTTCATGAAAATATTTAAAAAATCGCACCTACGCATTAAAATTAAATATTTTCTGAGTCGATCAAAACGCTTCTTCAACGTATAGAAAATATTGTATAATCGTATATCTTTAAGAGAATCTTTTAACCCTAGAAAGACCAGGGATAAAAGCTACTAAAAGTATGTTACTTCTCTGGTATGGAATGCATAAAAAAAAGTCATTTGCTAGTATTTATGTCTTTCAATTTATTTAACTGACACAGAAGGAGTGCTTTTGATTCAGTATCTGATTTAGTAGGTATTCCATAAACTTTTTGATTTTCTGACTGGTGGCTCGGTCTTTCTAGAGTTACTGTGTATATTCTATACTATATTAACATATTGTACTATTTTTATATAAATAAAATATCTCTTAAGTGTATTTTGTAAATTTCAGCATTTATAAAGTATTATAAATAAGAGATACCTAAATAGTAAATTTGAAAAAGGAAAAATTGTTTAAATAAAACGAAACTATTTTCAAGTAACCATTTATTGTCATGTAACTAGAAATTATTAACCATTATTGAAAGTTACACAAGTGCTGAGTTTCTTATCTGAAGATTTAATATAATAACCTGCATAAATGCTTAGTTTTTCGTATATATACATTTTTCCATGTAGATAAAAATTACTGGCTGCTACATCCAGTAATACGCTGATCATAAAAATTCTCATCACGAGACTGGGTATGTTTATGCATTTATACGAAATTTGAGTGTCTTAAAAAATATAGACTGCTCATAATATGCGATAATATCAAAAATATTACACATAAAATACACGTCATAATACTCAGGGGTTGAAACAACCCCCGACTTATTTAGATCCCATTTTCTTAATTTTATTTGTAGAAATATAGATTTACATATAGATCCGTAGTCTATAGATTACATACACTGAGTACAAATGTACGTTTTATTAGTTTTACACATTAATCTTCCCAGTTTACATTTAATTTATGTAAAAAATTTCCTACGCCTTACAATGTAAATGCATTCTTACACGTTAAGACGTTCACGTTTGTACGCGATAAAACTGCACAAAAAGTAAATAGACGTTCTGCGAAAGGTGAAGTTTGCACTTTCCGGTACTTCACCGGATAAGAACTGGTATCGACGCATTCCTTCACCACTTGTACCAACAACTTCCGTTATCGGTACACTTTTTCTATTCTATTTGATTACGTTTGCTTATAAATTTTCCATAATTTATAAAAATCTATCGTAAGTTTGTGTTTAAGTACAGTCAGTCACGAAAGTCTACATACACATTTTAAATGTTAAATATTTATTTAAAAATATAAATAGTTGATTTGAAATAAAAATCGACGCTTACAAATCATTGATATTTCTCCGTAACACCTTTCAAGGCTCGGTGAAACGCCGGTGTCTATTTACCATATGTAATTCGAACATTAATTTTACATTTAACCGTGCGGAAACATGTTATCCCGTACCTGGCAGATACTAATAATGTCATTTATATTTGCAATAACGAAATGCAGTCTAACGTTTTATTGCGAAAAAAAGGTAAAATTGCGTTAATATTCTCTTTAGTTGAAACATATAGTTGCTATTCTATTAACACTAGAACTACCGACAGTTAAACTATACTTATTTGTACCGAAGAAATATATAACGTAATGAAAATAAATCTTTATTGGTTCTCCTAATAGAAAATCGTGGCAGATTTGCAAAAATGTATCCACGGATATTTATAAAATTTGTTTAAAATATAGCCAATGGAGTCATTCCGACCACTTCGGTAGTTCTAATATTAAGTCGTGTAAAATGAAATGTCGGATTTTTCAAAAAAGAACGGTGACTTTTTTGAATTCAAATAAACATTTGATTTATCAAAATACATACCATCTGATTGTATCCCTTTTTACTAACACGATTCCCCTTTTAAGGTGAGGAAATTTCAACAAAAAGATTCCCCTTTCAAAGAAGTTATATACGTTGAAAGACACAAACTACATCAAGGTTTCTTCGACCAGAATCTTATAAGTTAGGAAATGTTTTATTTCGCATCTAATGTTCCAAACTACGAAAAAAAAGGTGATCTGATGAATATGGGAAATTCGCCAAAATTTCGTAGCATCAAAACATTCAGCTTTTTTTCGAGCCACCTTTCTATGGTATAACTTATTAACGGTACCATCACTAAACGTACTCTTCATATTGTGAGTAATATAAATCGCACTATGACTCAGTTTAATCTCACAACAAAAAATAATTCTTATTTTTCTTTTGGCCACCACCGTTATATAAAATTCCTCCATGACTTTTGAAGACTCGTACAAAAATATAGGTGGTCTCAAAACTACCCAGCCATTCGATGTAATTTAAAAAACTTTATGAATTTATTGTTCATTTACATTGCAATATATATTTAAAAATAGTACTTTAAAATCTTATTAAAATAACCCTCCCATCAATCTCGAAAATAGACTTCGAATTATTCTTTTCCTTATCGGTATATAATATTAAATAAAAATTACTGAAGGCCTAAAATGGCCAAATACTTTCGTGACCAAAAAGATACTTCAATTTTTAGCAGAACAGCGTCTCTCCTAAAGACGCGAATTTTTTGGGAAAAAATTCGGATATTCGACATCCGGATTACGAATAATTCATGACGTTATTATTCGAATAATCCCAGCACTAATCAGAATGTGTAAATTGTTAGTTACCCACATGTTACGTGGCTACCGGAAATATAAGTTATAACAACATCCGCAATTCTTTCGCTACTTTCGCACCTCCGTAAAAAAAATCGTGCTATAAAAGTGGAATATTCCTAGCTGACAAGCGGTTCTTTCATGCAGTTAATCATATCAAAGAGAAGTGCGTGTCCGGAGTTAGTCGAACGGCGTACATTTCTAATACAAAGGCGTGGAAGCCTTGCAAACGCTATGGCAAACGTCCAACCGGGCCCCTTAGGCCTTCTTATCTCGGGAGGGGACCCGGCCACGCGAGGCCCCTCGACCCCCGGGTACATACCCTGTCAAAAGTATGCAATGTTTCTAACGTAGGTCGGGCACTGTGTTCTATTCTTGAGACGTCGCGACGGCGCGACGTTGCGAGCTTAAAATTCCTAACGTTCTTTCCACTGAGATGAACGTTTCTGCGTCAGAGAAAAGTCGAAAGCACGTTCTTTCCTTTTACGTCATTTCACGGCCGTTTTGCGGTTTCGTTATATCGCCATTTCCCTTTGCATTCTGTTCGCGTAAGAGATCTCACATTTTAATTGCAGAATAATTTTCTGTTACGCATACGTACAGTATTACTACCTTTAGTTAAAGTTGATCGTATTGTGACCAAAAAAAGTATCGCATTTAAAATTAAGGCCACTTGAAGTTCTTAAGCTATGATAAAGTAGCTTCTGCATATTCATGCAGATGGAATTTATCTCCGACCGTATCATGCAGATCTTATTCCAATAATAAACACAATGTATCATCACAGCTGTGTTTATGTTTCTATTCTTACAATCACAACCGATTTGCAATGAAATTAATGTATAGATCCACGTTCATATGATAGGTTTAACAGTATAACTACCGACGACCAAAGAAATAAAAATAGTAGACATTTGCAAACCCCATGTGATCAAAGTACAATAAATCTCCATTTACATATGTATATTAAGTTGGCCAAGAACTGTCGGAACTCCACTTTTTATGCCTCTAATAAAATTATTTAATTGCAAGAAAATCGAAAAATCTGAAAGCTTGCAGAACTCGTTTAGACGAGTTCTTCACTGAAGAAAATGAATATTCTTCAGGGATGAAATGATAAAACTAATAAGATAAAAGATTGTCCAAACAACCCGGTAATACATTGCTTAACAAAGTTTTGTTTCTATGCATTCTTAAAATAGGATACAACTTTTCGACCATTCTATAAAGTACAAAATTAGCCACTCACAAAAATATTCTAAAAAATACACCGTTGCAAATTTATATAATTTTTATGGTAAATTTATAACCAGTCATTTTGACTGGCTTGGTAGCCCTAATGTTAACTAAATTATTTTATCTAATTTGTTATCTTCGAATCGTCTTACTTTCTGTTTATATACTTAACCACTGTTGCTAAAAATTCTACGAATGGAAATATTGTACGCTGATAATGATACTCCTGAGTCAGAGGCACAGGAAATCTTGTCTGTAGTACAAGCTTTATTGAGAGAAGGACACCAATGAACGGTGATTGCGTGTTTAAATAATTTCATTGATTGTTACTGGAATAGATAACGTATACTTGTTTTACTACGTAACTGCGTATTTATTAACTTTGATCGTAATTTAATGGAGTCAATAAACATTTATAACTTTGAGAATAAAATTGTATTCATTATTCACACTGGAAGTTAATCGCAGCAAATATATCACTCTATTGACAGTCAATGCTTAATATAACTTTAGTAAAATAGTCATATAATACTGTCATAGTGTTTCGCTATGTAAGTTAGAAGACGAAGTAGGTAATGGGAACTATGTAAATAAAATATTTAATTCATACAAATTACATATATTACAGAATAAAAATTTATGAAGTCGATAAATAACTGTAATAATCATCTATAATTTTGTTATTTGTTGAATAAAAAAAAGCGTAATGGGAATTATAATCAGATGTAACTACGACTTAAAAGGGATGTACTTAAATTATTAGGTGACCCGGAAAACTACAAGTCCAACGAATCAACTAATCGATTAAAAAGGTAAGAACGGCCTTCGGTTTAGTCTCCTGGCGGACGCAATCTGGTTTTTAGGCGCGGCCACGAAGCGTCTACAAGACGGTAGCAACCGACTCTTTCAGTGGAAATTTCCATTGCAGTTGGCATGCTGTGTAGTGTGACTGTACAGTCTACCATAAAAGCAACGACTTTACTGTATTATTCACTACAAATATTACGAAAAATCGCTCGTTACGTTACAATAAAGTCGTAAAGAATGTAACCTTATATAATTAATCATTTATATTAACAGCAGTATTTAAAAAACAGCCACTTCCTTTAACTTTTTGCTTTTTACGCGAAAATATTTTTGCGATTACTTAATATTAAATATGCTAACATAAATATTAACATACAGAGTCTATGCAGCAAAAAGCTAGGAATTATTATGAATAAAAATCGTACTGTAATTTGAAAGGTTTATTACTTGTTGTGTATCTTAACACCATTTTAAAATGTGTAAATGGGTTGAAGTACTGAATGAATATAATTTAAAAGCTATAATTGCATAAAATATTTCTATTTAATTTTATTGTGGTTAAAATATACAAATAAATGGCACCGTTCAACATCCACGTGGCGAGTCACGTGGTGCCATAACATCACTGAAAATTTGCGTGGAATGCTTAATAAACTACTCTTTCTACTATATCAGTCTTGATTATCTCATTCTTCACATCTCTATACGCAATCATATATATACATATATATATATATATACTCCTGTTTTTCCACTTCTTTTTTCTATTATAGATTTCCTCGTAATTGTACGCAACAGTAAGAACCACGCACGTGTATATTACAACATATTTACGCATACGTGCAAAATTCCATTGGAACTGTCGTGCGAAATTCTTAGGAAAGATACCGTGCATTTGCAACATAAGCACTAAATATGAACATCGCAGATAGAAGGCCAATTTTAGGCTTGCAAAATAGACCTCAAATCATATATCAATGAAAGAGTGCACAATTCAAAATCGGTTAGTGGAATTGATAATTTCTTTTTTATCTTACGAGCACGAAGCAGTAAAGCTGAAGTAATAATTTTAGTTTTGACCTCAATACTGTACTATTCATTTATTTTTACGTCGTAAATAGAAGAGATTATTAATAGCTCATTTTAAAGATCAAAATCTGGGAATAGAACTCTATTTCCATATTATTTAAAACTGTTTAGTACTATATTTCATGACACCATTGATTACTTTATTAACAACTATACTTACACGCTTTAATTTATTGACTGATAAAAGAAAATGTATACTCGAAAAAGTTTATTTATATTATTCGCATTTTAAATAGTTATAAACAAGAAATCGTGTTAGTACTATACTATATCGATAACTAATTTAATTATAACTATTATTTATTCAATACATTTATGTAAAAAATATGTAAGTATACTCTATATTATTTAAAATATACTTTGTAATTAGTTTAATTTTACTATTATTTTATGTTTTCGTTTATATGTCGGTAAATATGTGAATCTTGTAAATTAGTTGATTAAAGAATAATATAAAATCCAGCTAATATTTAAGAAATAAATTACAATTAAGTTTTTTCACAGAATAAGTATGGTTGAAAAATATAGGGGAATAAAGGAACTTCCCTAGCAAACTTTAAATATCATGTCTTGGTTTGATCGTCTATTATGCACTATGCAACAACCAATCAGCTGATAGAACGTTTACATGTACAGAAATTTAACCGAAGATTGTCGCAAAAATTAATTTAAACTTACAATAAATAGTAATTACTCGATATTTCGTTACAATTTATAACATTATATGTTTCGATAGTATTGTTACTTTTGTTTGTCGCAGGAAAAATGCAAAATAGCACACCGACAGTGCTGACAATTGTTTTCTGAACGCAACCCGAGACTACGGTTCGAGATTTACAAACTTTGAACTCTTAACAAGGAAGTGTTGGTCGTCCTTTCTGTCTTTCTTATTTCGCACGTAAATGTAAATGATATTTAAAGAATTTAGCTTACAGCTGACTCAGCGAATTAGTGATTGTACTGTTGTACGTTACTCATGTGAACGCTTCTTATCCTAAGGTAATTGCGATACGAAACACGATCGATCCACAGAGTGTCATAAAAATAGTGAAACAAGAACTGTGTATTCGATAGTTGCACGCATTATTCGAGAAAAGCGATATTCACGTTGATCGGTCTGTTCGAATAAAATTTTCGAATCCATTTCTACGTTTGATCAACGACAAACTAGATTCTAGTTAATAAAATCAAATCAACCTAGCACGTATCATCTGCCACGCAGCTGTACGCAACACGATGCAGCGATATGATGTCCCTGCTTTTGTCATATTATTGTTTTCACGATGGAATACCTGTATTAACGAATCATAGAAAGAAGAGGATTCGTTTGCTAACTCGTGTACGATGGTTTACACATGCAAGTGTCAAAACCGATCTCACCATGTAGTTTTACAAACAGCTGGAGATGCTTTGGCATATTCGAAATGCTAGACAGTTTGGTGGCATCCAATGTTTTTAATTGGACAACTGTGTTTCTTTGATAGAAATTTTATAAAACCTAACAACGGCGTTAAAATGTCCACGTTAAAATTAAGTATGCAAGATAAAAAGGACTTGGACAAGTTCACTAAATTTTTGGCATTGAAAGCTGCTCAAATTATAGTGCAGTCGAGGTCAGGTGAAAAGGTCAGCACAAAGTGTAAGCCAAATTCATCTGGAACAGATTGGGTAAGCACTTCTATTTATGGTAACTTTAAATATATATATATATATATTTTATATATATATATATACATATGTTATAAATAATTTATGTATTTGTTTATATCTCATTCAAAATCTCTTTCATCAATCAATTTATATTTTGCTTATTTAATGCAGCTGAAGTTACAAGTTATTGAATTTTATATTATATAAGTACAAAATTCAATACAAAACAATATAACTGCTTAGACATTTCTTTTATCTTAATATCTAGAGTAAATGTGAATATTTCGATAATTTTTCAAAAAAGACATATTTTAACAGAAAAAATAAGATCTTCATGCGGATAAATTCACAATTTGTATTGTATCATTCTTTAATTTAGATATGTACCTATACTCTTTCAAATTATAGGATCTCTGAAAGTATAAATTTTGTTAAAAACAAATAATAATGAACATATGTACAGGTTTTTTAATAAAGAGATGATTGATGCAGGGTGAGTTAATAAGAGCTGTTATTTGACATAACTTGTCTTAATAAAAAGGGACTAAATAAAAATTGAAGTATATTTATTCAATGAACTCTACCAAATACAATATACTTTGTATAAAACATCTTTTTATAAAAACAGTGAATAATGAAGTATTCCAGATAGCAGTTCTTATTGACTCACCCAGTACATCTAAAAATTAATTTAGTGCGGTTACTATATTGATAACAGAAATATAAGCACCTTTCGATTAGGTGTTTAGAACTGCCATTACTGATATTTTATTGTAACTAAAGTTTCCAATAATTTTCAAAAATCAAATTACAATGAACAAATGAAAAATGAGATTATTGTTACTTATCTCTTATTAACTGTCAATAATAAACATTTAAAATATCCTTTAATTTATTTTCATGCAGTTATATACCTTAACATATTAATTTTATAAGTTATAGCAGTAATTGGTATCTCAACAATAATGTCCACACTTACTCTATATGAAAACTTGAAAACATATGATACAAACTATAGATTATCACTGAAATTTAATATTTAATTTAGAGATAATAGCTACTTTTATTCTAGTGAATTAATCAAAATGTTTTTAGTTTTCTACATATGTATCCTTTTGTTGTACAGTTCAACTTAGCTATCCATGATTTACCAGAAGTTTTGGCTGAAGCCAAGAGGGCACTGTGTGGAGAAATAGTAAATTCAACCATACCTCTTTGCATTGAAATTTCATTAAGAACCGTTGAAGGTGATACAATGGTTTTAGAAACATGGAGTCTGGGTGTCTTGCCAGAGCATAGCGACCCTACTGTGAGAGTAACATACACAGTGTATAACAGAATGGGTATTTTACTCAAATCATTGTTATCTGTATCAAGAATTACTCCAGCTTACAAATTGAGTAGGAGACAAGGTCCAGATTCCTACGTTATTTGTTATAGAATTTATATGGGAGAACCTCAGCTTCATACATTAGGTATAAAATATAATGTAGAATATTATATATACAGGATGAGTCAATAAGAGCTGTTATCTAAAATAATTCGTCTTAGGGAAAAGGTGTTCCTTAATATCTTGGAAAATTGAAGGTATTAAAAAATCAAGATATGCTGATTCAACATGCCCCATAAAATACAATACAGTGTAGTTCATATAAAATATTTTTTTTATCAAAACAATAAATAACAGATTATTTCAGATAGCAGCTCTTATTGACTCACCCTGTATAATATAGAATATTAGAAATAGAGTATATTACATAGAATAGTATACAGGGTGATCCTAGTAACTGGGATGAGCTATAACTCTGTTCCTATTGAAGATAAACCATGTAGAAGAAAATGTTGCACTGTTTAACAGACTTTAACATACTAATGGAACATTTTGTTCACAGGTGCTCTAGTGAAGTTGTAAAATGCAATTTTTTTTAAATGGAACACAACGATTTTTTTTTTAAGCTGATTCCTTGCATTATTTTACATGAATCAGAGTTGCCTCAATTACTAGAGCCACCCTGAATAACTGATTTTATGTAAAAGACTGATTTATCTTTTCATAAATTTTAAAATTCATAATTTCACCCTTTGATTTTGTAAAATATTTTAATCGTATTTAATTGTTTATAGGTGATAATTATAAACATGTTAGGGTAGGTCAGTTATGCACACCAGTGGGGACAATACATTTATCAGTATCATATAGAACAAAAATGACTATATCTCCTACTCATACTGGTCGTGATTCAATCATGTTAAAAAGTGATCATTTTCATTCTGACTTAAGCCCTCGTCATGCAAGATATCAAGAAAGGTAACTTACTTAAATGATATGGACCATTCATTTCGAAAGTGGTATAAGTCCAGTTTTAGAAAAAATTGAGAAAACTTTTTACCATAGTTGAATTTCTCACAAATGCGTACAAATCTGCAATCTAATGATCAGCCTACAGTCATGATAATACAGTATAAATAGCATAGAATGACTAATTATATAGTTAATGTACCTGATATGATTAATATAGACTAATATATTATTGTTGAATAGGGTTTACACAGCCATATCTTTCTTAAAGACGTAACTATGTAAATCTAACTGACATTCGGATATCCGTATTTTTTGGGACAAAATTTGGATATTCGATGTCCACATTACGAATAATCCGTGACGTCATTATTCGGATATTCAATTATCCGGATAGTCATAGCATTATTTCAAAATAAATGGTCCAATTTCTAACGTTTTTACAATTTATCTTAAACGAAATATGTATGTATAATTTTTGTATCCATATTTTAGCGAAGAAACGTCAAAATCGCTCAGTGATACTATCAAAGTCGGAGCGTTTGTAGTCAATAAACCTGTTACTGTTAACGAAGAGGACTTTGTTATACCGGATGTACCTTTTAGTTCTCTACTAACGCCTCGACAAACTTCACCACCCCCAGTCTCGTCGACTGAGACTACAAACACTAAGACTGCAACAACAACAACTACTACTACGGATAGTAGTAATGGAAACAATGAAAGACTTACAAATGATAACACAATGTCAAAATGCAACTCTCAAAATGGATCAAGAAGAAGTAGTTGCTCAATGACCAGTGCCAACGACGATTTTATTATGGTAGATTTGGTAATTAACGTTCCTATCTTGTTAGCATACCAAGAACGTTTGATTTGTCTAAACACTTGAAATATTGCACTTGCAGAAAACTCCTTTTGCTGTAACAAACACGAATAGCGATTTGGGAGCATTTTATCGTGAGTGTCAAAGTGCACCTCAGCTTCAAGCTTTTATGGAGGAAAGAACATTGGCCGAACAAGTGGGAGACCTTACTAAGCAGTTGGAAACGTTTGAAACGAATATGCGGCGGTATGAGGATATTCTGTCGTCATTATGTCAAACAGAAAATAATAACTAATATCAGAATCAGACAATGCAATGTTAGGTGCTTCAACAAGAAATGTTAATATATACAACCAGTATATAGCGTCTCGTCATAGATTTATTCGATTTTCATTACACTCATCACGATATCTCGGCAAGAGCATTTGAATAAACTTATAAGCCAAATGTTATCTCTGCTTGTGATCACTTATAAGTAAATTCGATTTAACAGTTTAATACACAAGGTTTATCTGTAAACTATACAAATAAAAATAGTTCAACTGTATTGCTAATATACAGGCATTTGGCTTTATTACATGTGGCTTATCGATATATATTTTTGTATAATTTTTTCGACTAGTTATTTTTGCCATATTATGAGTAACTAAAAATTTTTCATTTCAAATTATTTTAGCTTATTTTGTTTCCATACTATTACCTTACGACTTTCACTCGCATAAACTAGATTCTAAAATTTGTTATGAATCGAATATATACTATTTGTTGAACAACTTATTAATAATATGCGAATTGATGAGCAATGTCAACGATAGTTAATATATTTTGAAACTTTAATTAATTTATTGCTTGTACATAGTGTAAATTGTACTTTAGTGTTATAATATTAATTGATTATGAAAGGATTATATAACTTTTTCATGTTTTATTATTCCAACCACTTAATAAATCAGGCTGTGCTGGCAATTTAAGTAAAACTTAGATGCTACACGCAATCCCTAATTATGATTATTTAATCGGTCACTATTAATTATAAGACACTGTCTGTAGAGTAATAAAAGATTTTATAGTAATTGGAAAATGGAACTATTTTTATATAAATGTTTTTCTCAAAAACTTCTAATATCATTATATCTAATGTACAATTTTAGCAATTCCTTATGAAAACTTTTATATAGTGCAATTTTTCATTACAGATATTGCTATTATTATAATGATAATATTTATGTTCAAAGTTTTACAATGTTCACTTTAATAGAATGCAAATTCTTTTTTAATTAATTTGACATCCTGTTTAAGTCGTCATAATCTATTAAGTAAAAAGTTTTGTAATAAAATTGCAGTAACAGTTATTTCCATTGAATACATTAGTATTTTTTATTAAGTATAAATTGGTTTTAATATTTATTAAGCTGATTGAAAGAATCAATAAAAGAAACAACGTTCAATTCGTTTGATATTGCAACGTAATTTGCTTTGTAGGTACGCCTAAATTGCCCCAAAAAAATGGGTTGTAAAAGCGCTACCGAATGAGTATTATGTTTTGGAGTGAGAGAAATAAATGAAACATGGCGGACTCAGCTGGGAATTGGTGTCTTATCGAAAGTGATCCTGGTGTTTTTACGGAGTTAATAAAAGAATTTGGTAAAATTTTATTGATTTTATACAAATTTATTATCAACTATCTTAGTTGGGTAAAAAATAATTAAAATATAATTACATTAAAAAGGACTTGTACTTGACAGTTGATTTGAATGGGAATTTTTTTAGTCTACGTATATAAAACGCGTCTGATACAATTTCTTTTGATTGAAGGTGTTCAAGGTGCTCAGGTGGAAGAGTTATGGAGTTTGGATGATGAACAATTTGATAATTTAAAGTGAGTATTTGCTTTGTATGACATAACCTATTTGATATTGTATTCAAACTATCGATCAAATTTGTTCTTTCTTTAGTGAACAAATTAAATTGTAGTATAATTTATTATATCTTTAAGATAAAAATGTGAAACATTTTTTGTACAAATATAAAAGTTTAACTTTAAATTCAAAATTATACATTTTTTTTATTGAAAATAAATGAATTTACAGTAATCAATTTTCTTTCTTTATCATTTTTTTATTACATGTTAATGATAATAATTTTATTATTTATTAGGCCTATACATGGCTTGATATTTTTATTCAAGTGGGTGCAAGATGATGAACCTTCTGGAAATATTGTTTTAGATAATAGATTGGATAAAATATTTTTTGCCAAGCAGGTATTTTTGTAATATTTATTAAAATTGTTATAATAATAAAAGGTAAAAAATAAAAATGTAAAAAATGATTTTTAGGTCATTAATAATGCATGTGCAACACAAGCAATATTAAGTGTATTATTGAACTGTAAACATTCTGATATATCACTGGGACCAAATTTGGAAGAATTTAAAAACTTCTGTCAAAGTTTTGATGCTAACATGAGAGGACTTGCCCTTAGCAACTCTGATGTGATAAGAGAAGTACATAATTCTTTTTCAAGGTATTTAATGCATATATATTGGTAATATTATATATAAATTTTGCATATTATTTAAAACAAACCTTTATTACAGACAAACAATATTTGAATATGATTCTAAGCAAGCATCTAAAGATGATGATGTTTTTCATTTTGTGAGTTATGTTCCTATTGATGGACGATTATATGAGTTAGATGGATTAAAAGATGGACCAATGGATTTAGGTCCTTGTCCACATGGGGATCAATGGGTTCAAGCAGCAAAACCCATAATACAAAAGAGAATAAATAAGTAAATATTTGGCACTTCTATTTTTTATGATCATTTGTTTCATGTAGTAATTACTAGGGATGTGCGGGTACTCGAGATTCTAAAATTGGATCTGGAAGACATGTGTTGAGGTATTTCATTAACTTTTCCTGATTCTGCATTATCTGCCTCAAGTATTTTTCTCGAGTCAAGATATACTGAAATATATTGAAATACGTACCACTACCATTTTTTTAAATGGTTTGGAGGCAGTTACCATGCATATCATGATAATTTCGATTTTATGATATATTTCTGTCACAAAGTACAATCCTTAAAGGCCTATGTAAAACTAGTAGACGTTGCAGGATATATCATATGTCGAGTTTCAACGCGTATCAATGTCTTGTATCAGTTGCAGAGGCTCTAATTTTTAAAATGTTTCGAGATTTATGAACATTCCCTGATCCGAATTTAGCACTTTGGATACTCGAAAGTTTTGGATTCCGATAGGAACCCGAAAAAAATACCCGACTCGACCTCATCTCGAAATATCGGGTACCCACCCGTCTCTAATAATTACACAATCGATGTTTGTAGGTACAATGAAGGTGAAATACACTTTAATTTAATGGCAATAGTAACGGATCGAAAAATACTTTATGAACGCCAGAAAGCGAATGTTTGTGATCCTGCAGAATTAGAACATTTACAGACGCTAATAGAGAAGGAAATTCGAAAATCTAAAAGATATCAGATTGAAAATATTAGAAGAAAACATAACTATTTACCATTGATAATGGAGTTGCTCAAAATGCTTGCTAAAGAAGGGAAACTAGTACCTCTGTATCAAAGGGCAAAGGAAAAGGCATTGGAAAAGGAGTCAAAGAAAAATAAAGTTTAATTCTTAATTTTCTAAACTACATAAGAAAAACACTGGAATGTATGTTTCATGTATAAACATTATCAAATAAATTATAACTGTCTTTTTTTAAAAGTAAATACCATGCATTTATTTGTTACTATAAATTTAAAAAACTAAATTATCGGTTTATAATATTAAAAGTATATGACTTAAATTACACAAGGGGATATCCAATGTATTGAAGTCATTTTTTAATTACTGTTTTAATTCAGAGTAATATCGTTCATTTATCACACACTGATATCATCGTCCTTATCTATAAGTTTCATCTTCCCGTTATCGTAAGAAAGCCTAGGAAGGAATTTGTCTGAAGAATCATTCCTTATATCTAGTATTTTTTCATTGTATAAGTATTCCATGATATCTGAAAAGTATGAAATTAAAATTATTCTTACAGAGTGAAACTCTGATTACTTGCAATTTATTTAATTTAGAAACGTACCAAGGAAGTTTCTTGTGTATATTCTATTGATAGCATCTTGTACAAGATAGAAAAATGTTTTACACAAAAAGATAGTAGTAATTCCTTCAAAATATTTTGCAACATTTGACCAAACTATTTCTCGAGAATTTTCGAATCCTTTTCCATAAACGCTATAATATAATTTTTTATTGCATTATTAATTATTGTAGTTTCAAAGAATAATTACTATTTGTTGAAAGAAATAATTGAGTTTATCTCATATATATGTTAAGTGCTAGTAACTTACTATTCAATCAATTTTATTTTGATATCGTTTAAATAAATACGTTCTGGACAAAATAATTGCATATGCAATTGCTGCAACCAGAACGTCTTCAATACATTATAGTTCATATGTAGCTTTCTTCCTAATTTTTGCCAAACTGCTTTTGGGAAGATAGCATCTTTTAGATCTTTTACTTCCTCGCATAATGTTATATCCATCAAAGTTTTTACAAATTTTTCGATTAAAGGTAGTGTCCATATAACACAAGACGATGCTATAAAAGAAATTGTTTTTATTGCTAAAATTCTGAAGCTTGTAATTTTATATTAAAGAAACTCACGTTTATCGTCATCTTCTTGTATTTTTTTAAGTCGTTGATAACGTAACCAAACTGAATGTCTCGAACGACCTAACATTTCACTCAATTCAAGAAATTTTGTATGCTTTTTTTCTTTGCCTTTTTCATTGTTCATGTAAGACCAAATTTTTTTATCTTCCTTAGCTGTATATCTATGAAAATGACTAGTAAATATGTAGTAGGATTTTTAATTGTAAGACGCAATTAAATAAATGATATTTGAATGTCTGGTATATTACCTTTGGATCTTTTTTTTACGATTTCCATACAAATATCTAAATCGATAGTAAATACTTTGTAATGTTCGCCATGGTAATCCATTTGCTAAAAACTGAGAAAATTTTTGTCTTTCTTCCATGGTTCTCATGTAAAATTTCTTACCGTTTTTCGTTTTAAGGAATGGTTCTACAAATTTAGGATTCCAATTATGAACCTGTGTATAGATAAGAATCAGTAAAATGTAGGGGTGTGCAAGATCCCGACCGGAACGGAATTCCGAATTTTTTGGGATCCTGCACATCTTTAGTGAAAAGCATATATATTATGATATTAATTTGACATACTTGACAAAACATTTTCCAATTAGCCATGATAATTTTATCTTCACTAGGTGCGAATGGACCAGTTTTTATTGGTCCATGTTTTAAGAATTCTTTCTTTTCTTTTTTTGTTAATGATTTTGATCCTGCTGTATGCTCAATTTTATGTTGTGCCGGTACATCATGCTTTAATTCTATTTGTAAATTATATAATCTCTAAAATAGTGATGAGATGGTAAAATTGCCGTAGTATACAAAGTATGAAATATCTTAATATATTGGGTTGTTCGGAAAATTCATAGCACTTTTAATAATATTTACTACTATTGTGTAATAGATGAAATGAAAGATTATTTTTTACAAGATTTAGTTATGTTATAGCATTTTTAATCTGAACAAATACTGTTCCTATTTGGGCCACTTAAAATCCAATAATTAATAGACAATACATAGTTAAAAGCAAAAGTACACTTCAAACAGTGTACATTTTGTGGGCAATGGAATTATGAAACTTTGTAATATTCATACAATTATCAAAGAATAAATATTACACACAAAATTATTTACTAAAATGTTAATGTACACATATTCATTTTCAGTGTTTCTAAAATATCTCTACGAATTTTCTGAACGGCCTAATAAATATTTACTAGCGGTGTCGAAAATTTCGGGATCGGGACGGGTTCCCGAAAGTTTCGGGATTCCTGATGAATATGATATTCTCGAATGTATTACTTTTCCCGAATATTCGATTACGATTTCGAGACTCGCTTTAATGAGATCTACCTCAGCTTCGAATTTTCGATTTTTTACGACTTTTCGAAAACTACATTATAAAACTTATTTATTAATCTATTTCTACTTGATGAGTTTATTAATATCTATAATATTATTAATAAACTGTTATAAGCTTATAAAACTTGATAGATAGAGGGGAAAGTAGCAACTGGGTTGTCGAAATTTTTGGGACCCGACCCGACGATGTCTTCCTGACCCAGACTGATTATCGGATTTCCGCACATCTTTAATATTTACCTTCAGTTCACTTTTAGATAAACCATACGTTTCATTTTTTGTTGAATCTAGGTCAATATCTAACTCCCCTAGAATATCTTTTATGAGATCATAATCACTATCTTCCTCAATTAAATTATATTTTTCAGATTTCTTAGTGTTACCTTTGGTATTTACTTTACTATTAGATAGTCTTTTTCGTTGTGCTTTTAGGCTAGGTTCAGTATTTTGAATTATCTCTTGATTATCTATAGTTTCAGGAATTGTATTAACTCTATCACCATCAGGAATAGAAAGAGGATCAATTTCCGAACTAACATCTGGATCTTCGGACATTTCTATGCTTTGTTCATTGTACACAATGTTATTATCCGTTGAACAAAAAAACTCTGGAGTTATTTTGCAATATTCAAAGTCCATCACAGAAGACAAGTCATGCAACATATCAATACGTTCCATATCATTTAAATCATAATCTAATTCTGACTTAATTACATCAGATAATTGTTCATAGGCATTAACGTTCATGCTAAGTTTCCTTTTTTTATAATTGTTAGGTGTACCATTATCGTAAACATGTTGTACATTGTTTTCACACTTTATAGGTGTCTCTTGCAAAACTTTGATATTATTCGAAAGCAACTCTGTTAAATTTGTACTTACATTACTAGGACTAAAAACTTGCGGACTATTTGTATTTTCTGTTTTAATGTTTTCTATAGTTTCTAAATGTCCAAATGTAACATTTCTCTTAGGAGTTGCACATAAATCTTCTATTTTACGAATACTGATTCTTGATTTTTTACTGTTAGTTGTTTGTTT
Source organism: Eucera pruinosa (assembly GCA_028830335.1). Taxonomy (NCBI): domain Eukaryota; kingdom Metazoa; phylum Arthropoda; class Insecta; order Hymenoptera; family Apidae; genus Eucera; species Eucera pruinosa. Next base: position 18,921,587 of record JAMYCR010000001.1, read on the forward strand.
ATTACTATTACTGCCAATTATAGGACTTCCTGAAGTTTTAATCAAACTTAAATCTACAGAATTAGTTTCCTTGTTTGGACTGTTATTATTATTAACAATAGAAAATGCTCCTTTAGTATTAACTTCTTTGTCCAATTGTTTTGTAATGTCATCTATTCTTTGCGAATATTTACTATTTCTTAATAATTTATTTTTTGATACATCATGTACTTGTATTTTTCTTTTTTTTGAATGCTTTTCATCCCTATTGAAAATATCCATAGTGATTTCTGAAAAACAATTTCTTAAGAAAAAAAATATTCTATTTATCTTTCTACATTAACATTAAGTTTAAGTATATTAAGTATAAATAAAAGGTACCAATAATAATGTTTAAAGTTACTTATGTTTTTAATACAGTACTAAAACGATGTTAGAATATTATACTAAATATTAATATTATTCTAAAATCGTTTCTTAATTCACTTATCTCTATCGTTTAATTGTTAATTAATATTTTACTAAGAAAACACATAGCCTACATTACGTTCTATATCTAACAAAATAAGCACAAATTAAAGCTGATACAATACTAAAATTGTATAATAAATACAATTTGAGTATTTTAAAAAGATTCTTATTTCATTCTTAATATTTTCATGCTCACGCATCGAAGTATCACATCACAGAATTAACACTCTCAAGACGGGATAGCGCATCTATAGGTGCCAATGAGGGAACTGTACCACGGAAACTATTGCCGCGAGCCATGATTGGTCAGAGTCGAAAGAAAGAGATAGACTGTGACAGAGTAAAGGATGGAGACACTGCTAAGTTCGTGTCACGAGAAATCGGAATGGGGTCCAATGACGCTTGCACCCCAAGATTTGAAATATTCTCAAAAAATATATATTTTCAATTAGTTATTCACAGAAGGTATTTAAATTATGTAAATAAAACAAATGAGTAACTAATACCGCATGTATCAATAGGAAATGAAATAAAAAGTAAATGAATACGATGTTAATAAAGAATATATTATTGAATAAATAATATTATATTCCTTCATTATTATTTCTTGTGTATATATATATTACAAACTTCTTGTATGTATGGTATTCATAATCTCATTTATTCAGTTTCTATTCTTTATTTATATTATATTAATTTAGTAACTATTTCTCTCCGTATCGGTGTATAATGAATATAATATTTTTTTCATTTTGTATTGATATATGCGGTATCGAGTACGTATATGTTTTAACAACATAATTTAACTACCTTCAGTGTATAACTAATTGAGAATATATACTTGTTCGAGAATATTTCAAATCATGGGGTGCAAGCATCATTGGAATAAACTTCGATTTCTCGTGACCCAGCATTAACATAGCAGAATCGTTTTGAGTTCGTATTAATACCGTTTTGACTACGTTTCGACATCGCTTTGACTTCGTTTCGACTTCACTTTCTGGCTTGTCGCGTTCTGTGACGGACTGATGAACGAGCGTTCTGGTGTGCCTTTTAGACGAGCTGCCGCTGAGCGTTCTGTGGTGTCTTATAGCCACGCGGCGCCTATTAATCGCGGGCAGTCGAGCGCGAGACGCGGGCAGTCGAGCGCGAGACGCGGGCAGTCGAGCGCGAGACGCGGGCAGTCGAGCGCGAGACGCGGGCAGTCGAGCGCGAGACGCGGGCAGTCGAGCGCGAGACGCGGGCAGTCGAGCGCGAGACGCGGGCAGTCGAGCGCGAGACGCGGGCAGTCGAGCGCGAGACGCGGGCAGTCGAGCGCGAGACGCGGGCAGTCGAGCGCGAGACGCGGGCAGTCGAGCGCGAGACGCGGGCAGTCGAGCGCGAGACGCGGGCAGTCGAGCGCGAGAAGCGGGGAGCGGCGCGCGAGCCGCGGGGAGTCGAGCGCGAGACGCGGGCAGTCGAGCGCGAGACGCGGGCAGTCGAGCGCGAGACGCGGGCAGTCGAGCGCGAGACGCGGGCAGTCGAGCGCGAGACGCGGGCAGTCGAGCGCGAGACGCGGGCAGTCGAGCGCGAGACGCGGGCAGTCGAGCGCGAGACGCGGGCAGTCGAGCGCGAGACGCGGGCAGTCGAGCGCGAGACGCGGGCAGTCGAGCGCGAGACGCGGGCAGTCGCGCGCGAGACGCGGGCAGTCGAGCGCGAGACGCGGGCAGTCGAGCGCGAGACGCGGGCAGTCGAGCGCGAGACGCGGGCAGTCGAGCGCGAGACGCGGGCAGTCGAGCGCGAGACGCGGGCAGTCGAGCGCGAGACGCGGGCAGTCGAGCGCGAGACGCGGGCAGTCGAGCGCGTGACGCGGGCAGTCGAGCGCGAGACGCGGGCAGTCGAGCGCGAGACGCGGGCAGTCGAGCGCGAGACGCGGGCAGTCGAGCGCGAGACGCGGGCAGTCGAGCGCGAGACGCGGGCAGTCGAGCGCGAGACGCGGGCAGTCGAGCGCGCGACGCGGGCAGCCGAGCGCGCGACGCGGGCAGCCGAGCGCGAGACGCGGGCAGTCGAGCGCGAGACGCGGGCAGTCGAGCGCGAGACGCGGGCAGTCGAGCGCGAGACGCGGGCAGTCGAGCGCGAGACGCGGGCAGTCGAGCGCGAGACCCGGGCAGTCGAGCGCGAGACGCGGGCAGTCGAGCGCGAGACGCGGGCAGTCGAGCGCGAGACGCGGGCAGTCGAGCGCGAGACGCGGGCAGTCGAGCGCGAGACGCGGGCAGTCGAGCGCGAGACGCGGGCAGTCGAGCGCGAGACGCGGGCAGTCGAGCGCGAGACGCGGGCAGTCGAGCGCGAGACGCGGGCAGTCGAGCGCGAGACGCGGGCAGTCGAGCGCGAGACGCGGGCAGTCGAGCGCGAGACGCGGGCAGTCGAGCGCGAGACGCGGGCAGTCGAGCGCGAGACGCGGGCAGTCGAGCGCGAGACGCGGGCAGTCGAGCGCGAGACGCGGGCAGTCGAGCGCGAGACGCGGGCAGTCGAGCGCGAGACGCGGGCAGTCGAGCGCGAGACGCGGGCAGTCGAGCGCGAGACGCGGGCACTCGAGCGCGAGACGCGGGCAGTCGAGCGCGAGACGCGGGCAGTCGAGCGCGAGACGCGGGCAGTCGAGCGCGAGACGCGGGCAGTCGAGCGCGAGACGCGGGCAGTCGAGCGCGAGACGCGGGCAGTCGAGCGCGAGACGCGGGCAGTCGAGCGCGAGACGCGGGCAGTCGAGCGCGAGACGCGGGCAGTCGAGCGCGAGACGCGGGCAGTCGAGCGCGAGACGCGGGCAGTCGAGCGCGAGACGCGGGCAGTCGAGCGCGAGACGCGGGCAGTCGAGCGCGAGACGCGGGCAGTCGAGCGCGAGACGCGGGCAGTCGAGCGCGAGACGCGGGCAGTCGAGCGCGAGACGCGGGCAGTCGAGCGCGAGCCGCGGGCAGTCGGGCGCGAGGCGCGGGCGGTCGAGCGCGAGGGGGGGCCAGGCGAGCGCGAGACGGGGCCAGTCGAGCGCGAGACGCGGGCAGTCGAGCGCGAGACGCGGGCAGTCGAGCGCGAGACGCGGGCAGTCGAGCGCGAGACGCGGGCAGTCGAGCGCGAGACGCGGGCAGTCGAGCGCGAGACGCGGGCAGTCGAGCGCGAGACGCGGGCAGTCGAGCGCGAGACGCGGGCAGTCGAGCGCGAGACGCGGGCAGTCGAGCGCGAGACGCGGGCAGTCGAGCGCGAGACGCGGGCAGTCGAGCGCGAGACGCGGGCAGTCGAGCGCGAGACGCGGGCAGTCGAGCGCGAGACGCGGGCAGTCGAGCGCGAGACGCGGGCAGTCGAGCGCGAGACGCGGGCAGTCGAGCGCGAGACGCGGGCAGTCGAGCGCGAGACGCGGGCAGTCGAGCGCGAGACGCGGGCAGTCGAGCGCGAGACGCGGGCAGTCGAGCGCGAGACGCGGGCAGTCGAGCGCGAGACGCGGGCAGTCGAGCGCGAGACGCGGGCAGTCGAGCGCGAGACGCGGGCAGTCGAGCGCGAGACGCGGGCAGTCGAGCGCGAGACGCGGGCAGTCGAGCGCGGGACGCGGGCAGTCGAGCGCGAGACGCGGGCAGTCGAGCGCGAGACGCGGGCAGTCGAGCGCGAGACGCGGGCAGTCGAGCGCGAGACGCGGGCAGTCGAGCGCGAGACGCGGGCAGTCGAGCGCGAGACGCGGGCCGTCGAGCGCGAGACGCGGGCCGTCGGGCGCGAGACGCGGGCGGGCGGGCGCGAGACGCGGGCAGTCGAGCGCGAGACGCGGGCAGTCGAGCGCGAGACGCGGGCAGTCGAGCGCGAGACGCGGGCAGTCGAGCGCGAGACGCGGGCAGTCGAGCGCGAGACGCGGGCAGTCGAGCGCGAGACGCGGGCAGTCGAGCGCGAGACGCGGGCAGTCGAGCGCGAGACGCGGGCAGTCGAGCGCGAGACGCGGGCAGTCGAGCGCGAGACGCGGGCAGTCGAGCGCGAGACGCGGGCAGTCGAGCGCGAGACGCGGGCAGTCGAGCGCGAGACGCGGGCAGTCGAGCGCGAGACGCGGGCAGTCGAGCGCGAGACGCGGGCAGTCGAGCGCGAGACGCGGGCAGTCGAGCGCGAGACGCGGGCAGTCGAGCGCGAGACGCGGGCAGTCGAGCGCGAGACGCGGGCAGTCGAGCGCGAGACGCGGGCAGTCGAGCGCGAGACGCGGGCAGTCGAGCGCGAGACGCGGGCAGTCGAGCGCGAGACGCGGGCAGTCGAGCGCGAGACGCGGGCAGTCGAGCGCGAGACGCGGGCAGTCGAGCGCGAGACGCGGGCAGTCGAGCGCGAGACGCGGGCAGTCGAGCGCGAGACGCGGGCAGTCGAGCGCGAGACGCGGGCAGTCGAGCGCGAGACGCGGGCAGTCGAGCGCGAGACGCGGGCAGTCGAGCGCGAGACGCGGGCAGTCGAGCGCGAGACGCGGGCAGTCGAGCGCGAGACGCGGGCAGTCGAGCGCGAGACGCGGGCAGTCGAGCGCGAGACGCGGGCAGTCGCGCGCGAGACGCGGGCAGTCGAGCGCGAGACGCGGGCAGTCGAGCGCGAGACGCGGGCAGTCGAGCGCGGGACGCGGGCGGTCGAGGGCGGGGCGCGGGCAGTCGAGCGCGAGGCGCGGGCAGTCGAGGGCGAGGCGGGGGCAGTCGGGCGCGAGACGCGGGCAGTCGAGCGCGAGACGCGGGCAGTCGAGCGCGAGACGCGGGCAGTCGAGCGCGAGACGCGGGCAGTCGAGCGCGAGACGCGGGCAGTCGAGCGCGAGACGCGGGCAGTCGAGCGCGAGACGCGGGCAGTCGAGCGCGAGACGCGGGCAGTCGAGCGCGAGACGCGGGCAGTCGAGCGCGAGACGCGGGCAGTCGAGCGCGAGACGCGGGCAGTCGAGCGCGAGACGCGGGCAGTCGAGCGCGAGACGCGGGCAGTCGAGCGCGAGACGCGGGCAGTCGAGCGCGAGACGCGGGCAGTCGAGCGCGAGACGCGGGCAGTCGAGCGCGAGACGCGGGCAGTCGAGCGCGAGACGCGGGCAGTCGAGCGCGAGACCGCGGGCAGTCGAGCGCGAGACGCGGGCAGTCGAGCGCGAGACGCGGGCAGTCGAGCGCGAGACGCGGGCAGTCGAGCGCGAGACGCGGGCAGTCGAGCGCGAGACGCGGGCAGTCGAGCGCGAGACGCGGGCAGTCGAGCGCGAGACGCGGGCAGTCGAGCGCGAGACGCGGGCAGTCGAGCGCGAGACGCGGGCAGTCGAGCGCGAGACGCGGGCAGTCGAGCGCGAGACGCGGGCAGTCGAGCGCGAGACGCGGGCAGTCGAGCGCGAGACGCGGGCAGTCGAGCGCGAGACGCGGGCAGTCGAGCGCGAGACGCGGGCAGTCGAGCGCGAGACGCGGGCAGTCGAGCGCGAGACGCGGGCAGTCGAGCGCGAGACGCGGGCAGTCGAGCGCGAGACGCGGGCAGTCGAGCGCGAGACGCGGGCAGTCGAGCGCGAGACGCGGGCAGTCGAGCGCGAGACGCGGGCAGTCGAGCGCGAGACGCGGGCAGTCGAGCGCGAGACGCGGGCAGTCGAGCGCGAGACGCGGGCAGTCGAGCGCGAGACGCGGGCAGTCGAGCGCGAGACGCGGGCAGTCGAGCGCGAGACGCGGGCAGTCGAGCGCGAGACGCGGGCAGTCGAGCGCGAGACGCGGGCAGTCGAGCGCGAGACGCGGGCAGTCGAGCGCGAGACGCGGGCAGTCGAGCGCGAGACGCGGGCAGTCGAGCGCGAGACGCGGGCAGTCGAGCGCGAGGACGCGGGCAGTCGAGCGCGAGACGCGGGCAGTCGAGCGCGAGACGCGGGCAGTCGAGCGCGAGACGCGGGCAGTCGAGCGCGAGACGCGGGCAGTCGAGCGCGGGCCGCGGGCAGTCGAGCGCGAGACGCGGGCAGTCGAGCGCGAGACGCGGGCAGTCGAGCGCGAGACGCGGGCAGTCGAGCGCGAGACGCGGGCAGTCGAGCGCGAGACGCGGGCAGTCGAGCGCGAGACGCGGGCAGTCGAGCGCGAGACGCGGGCAGTCGAGCGCGAGACGCGGGCAGTCGAGCGCGAGACGCGGGCAGTCGAGCGCGAGACGCGGGCAGTCGAGCGCGAGACGCGGGCAGTCGAGCGCGAGACGCGGGCAGTCGAGCGCGAGACGCGGGCAGTCGAGCGCGAGACCCGGGCAGGCGGGCGCGAGAAGCGGGCAGTGGAGCGCGGGACGCGGGCAGTCGAGCGCGAGACGCGGGCAGTCGAGCGCGAGACGCGGGCAGTCGAGCGCGAGACGCGGGCAGTCGAGCGCGAGACGCGGGCAGTCGAGCGCGAGACGCGGGCAGTCGAGCGCGAGACGCGGGCAGTCGAGCGGGAGACGCGGGAAGTCGAGCGCGAGACGCGGGCAGTCGAGCGCGAGACGCGGGCAGTCGAGCGCGAGACGCGGGCAGTCGAGCGCGAGACGCGGGCAGTCGAGCGCGAGACGCGGGCAGTCGAGCGCGAGACGCGGGCAGTCGAGCGCGAGACGCGGGCAGTCGAGCGCGAGACGCGGGCAGTCGAGCGCGAGACGCGGGCAGTCGAGCGCGAGACGCGGGCAGTCGAGCGCGAGACGCGGGCAGTCGAGCGCGAGACGCGGGCAGTCGAGCGCGAGACGCGGGCAGTCGAGCGCGAGACGCGGGCAGTCGAGCGCGAGACGCGGGCAGTCGAGCGCGAGACGCGGGCAGTCGAGCGCGAGACGCGGGCAGTCGAGCGCGAGACGCGGGCAGTCGAGCGCGAGACGCGGGCAGTCGAGCGCGAGACGCGGGCAGTCGAGCGCGAGACGCGGGCAGTCGAGCGCGAGACGCGGGCAGTCGAGCGCGAGACGCGGGCAGTCGAGCGCGAGACGCGGGCAGTCGAGCGCGAGACGCGGGCAGTCGAGCGCGAGACGCGGGCAGTCGAGCGCGAGACGCGGGCAGTCGAGCGCGAGACGCGGGCAGTCGAGCGCGAGACGCGGGCAGTCGAGCGCGAGACGCGGGCAGTCGAGCGCGAGACGCGGGCAGTCGAGCGCGAGACGCGGGCAGTCGAGCGCGAGACGCGGGCAGTCGAGCGCGAGACGCGGGCAGTCGAGCGCGAGACGCGGGCAGTCGAGCGCGAGACGCGGGCAGTCGAGCGCGAGACGCGGGCAGTCGAGCGCGAGACGCGGGCAGTCGGGCGCGAGACGCGGGCAGTCGGGCGCGAGACGCGGGCAGTCGAGCGCGAGACGCGGGCAGTCGAGCGCGAGACGCGGGCAGTCGAGCGCGAGACGCGGGCAGTCGAGCGCGAGACGCGGGCAGTCGAGCGCGAGACGCGGGCAGTCGAGCGCGAGACGCGGGCAGTCGAGCGCGAGACGCGGGCAGTCGAGCGCGAGACGCGGGCAGTCGAGCGCGAGACGCGGGCAGTCGAGCGCGAGACGCGGGCAGTCGAGCGCGAGACGCGGGCAGTCGAGCGCGAGACGCGGGCAGTCGAGCGCGAGACGCGGGCAGTCGAGCGCGAGACGCGGGCAGTCGAGCGCGAGACGCGGGCAGTCGAGCGCGAGACGCGGGCAGTCGAGCGCGAGACGCGGGCAGTCGAGCGCGAGACGCGGGCAGTCGAGCGCGAGACGCGGGCAGTCGAGCGCGAGACGCGGGCAGTCGAGCGCGAGACGCGGGCAGTCGAGCGCGAGACGCGGGCAGTCGAGCGCGAGACGCGGGCAGTCGAGCGCGAGACGCGGGCAGTCGAGCGCGAGACGCGGGCAGTCGAGCGCGAGACGCGGGCAGTCGAGCGCGAGACGCGGGCAGTCGAGCGCGAGACGCGGGCAGTCGAGCGCGAGACGCGGGCAGTCGAGCGCGAGACGCGGGCAGTCGAGCGCGAGACGCGGGCAGTCGAGCGCGAGACGCGGGCAGTCGAGCGCGAGACGCGGGCAGTCGAGCGCGAGACGCGGGCAGTCGAGCGCGAGACGCGGGCAGTCGAGCGCGAGACGCGGGCAGTCGAGCGCGAGACGCGGGCAGTCGAGCGCGAGACGCGGGCAGTCGAGCGCGAGACGCGGGCAGTCGAGCGCGAGACGCGGGCAGTCGAGGGCGAGCCGCGGGCAGTCGAGCGCGAGACGCGGGCAGTCGAGGGCGAGACGCGGGCAGTCGAGCGCGAGACGCGGGCAGTCGAGCGCGAGACGCGGGCAGTCGAGCGCGAGACGCGGGCAGTCGAGCGCGAGACGCGGGCAGTCGAGCGCGAGACGCGGGCAGTCGAGCGCGAGACGCGGGCAGTCGGGCGCGAGACGCGGGCAGTCGAGCGCGAGACGCGGGCAGTCGGGCGCGAGGCGCGGGGAGTCGGGCGCGAGACGCGGGCAGTCGAGCGCGAGACGCGGGCAGTCGAGCGCGAGACGCGGGCAGTCGAGCGCGAGACGCGGGCAGTCGAGCGCGAGACGCGGGCAGACGAGCGCGAGACGCGGGCAGTCGAGCGCGAGACGCGGGCAGTCGAGCGCGAGACGCGGGCAGTCGAGCGCGAGACGCGGGCAGTCGAGCGCGAGACGCGGGCAGTCGAGCGCGAGACGCGGGCAGTCGAGCGCGAGACGCGGGCAGTCGAGCGCGAGACGCGGGCAGTCGAGCGCGAGACGCGGGCAGTCGAGCGCGAGACGCGGGCAGTCGAGCGCGAGACGCGGGCAGTCGAGCGCGAGACGCGGGCAGTCGAGCGCGAGACGCGGGCAGTCGAGCGCGAGACGCGGGCAGTCGAGCGCGAGACGCGGGCAGTCGAGCGCGAGACGCGGGCAGTCGAGCGCGAGGCGCGGGCAGTCGGGCGCGAGACGCGGGCAGGCGAGCGCGAGACGCGGGCAGTCGAGCGCGAGACGCGGGCAGTCGAGCGCGAGACGCGGGCAGTCGAGCGCGAGACGCGGGCAGTCGAGCGCGAGACGCGGGCAGTCGAGCGCGAGACGCGGGCAGTCGAGCGCGAGACGCGGGCAGTCGAGCGCGAGACGCGGGCGGTTGAGCGCGAGACGCGGGCAGTCGAGCGCGAGACGCGGGCAGTCGAGCGCGAGACGCGGGCAGTCGAGCGCGAGACGCGGGCAGTCGAGCGCGAGACGCGGGCAGTCGAGCGCGAGACGCGGGCAGTCGAGCGCGAGACGCGGGCAGTCGAGCGCGAGACGCGGGCAGTCGAGCGCGAGACGCGGGCAGTCGAGCGCGAGACGCGGGCAGTCGAGCGCGAGACGCGGGCAGTCGAGCGCGAGACGCGGGCAGTCGAGCGCGAGACGCGGGCAGTCGAGCGCGAGACGCGGGCAGTCGAGCGCGAGACGCGGGCAGTCGAGCGCGAGACGCGGGCAGTCGAGCGCGAGACGCGGGCAGTCGAGCGCGAGACGCGGGCAGTCGAGCGCGAGACGCGGGCAGTCGAGCGCGAGGCGGGGCCCGTCGAGCGCGAGACGCGGCCAGCCGGGCGCGAGACGCGGGCAGTCGAGCGCGAGACGCGGGCAGTCGAGCGCGAGACGCGGGCAGTCGAGCGCGAGACGCGGGCCGTCGCGCGCGAGACGCGGGCAGTCGAGCGCGAGACGCGGGCAGTCGAGCGCGAGACGCGGGCAGTCGAGCGCGAGACGCGGGCAATCGAGCGCGAGACGCGGGCAGTCGAGCGCGAGACGCGGGCAGTCGAGCGCGAGACGCGGGCAGTCGAGCGCGAGACGCGGGCAGTCGAGCGCGAGACGCGGGCAGTCGAGCGCGAGACGCGGGCAGTCGAGCGCGAGACGCGGGCAGTCGAGCGCGAGACGCGGGCAGTCGAGCGCGAGACGCGGGCAGTCGAGCGCGAGACGCGGGCAGTCGAGCGCCAGACGCGGGCAGTCGAGCGCGGGACGCGGGCGGTCGCGCGCGGGACGCGGGCAGTCGAGCGCGGCACGCGGGCCGTCGAGCGCGAGACGCGGGCAGTCGAGCGCGAGACGCGGGCAGTCGAGCGCGAGACGCGGGCAGTCGAGCGCGAGACGCGGGCAGTCGAGCGCGAGACGCGGGCAGTCGAGCGCGAGACGCGGGCAGTCGAGCGCGAGACGCGGGCAGTCGAGCGCGAGACGCGGGCAGTCGAGCGCGAGACGCGGGCAGTCGGGCGCGAGACGCGGGCGGTCGAGCGCGAGACGCGGGCAGTCGAGCGCGAGACGCGGGCAGTCGAGCGCGAGACGCGGGCAGTCGAGCGCGAGACGCGGGCAGTCGAGCGCGAGACGCGGCGAGCCGCGGGCGAGACGCGGGCAGTCGAGCGCGAGACGCGGGCAGTCGAGCGCGAGACGCGGGCAGTCGACCGCGAGACGCGGGCAGTCGAGCGCGAGACGCGGGCAGTCGAGCGCGAGACGCGGGCAGTCGAGCGCGAGACGCGGGCAGTCGAGCGCGAGACGCGGGCAGTCGAGCGCGAGACGCGGGCAGTCGAGCGCGAGACGCGGGCAGTCGAGCGCGAGACGCGGGCAGTCGAGCGCGAGACGCGGGCAGTCGAGCGCGAGACGCGGGCAGTCGAGCGCGAGACGCGGGCAGTCGAGCGCGAGACGCGGGCAGTCGAGCGCGAGACGCGGGCAGTCGAGCGCGAGACGCGGGCAGACGAGCGCGCGGCGCGGGCAGAGGAGCGCGCGCCGCGGGCAGCGGAGCGCGCGACGCGGGCAGTGGAGCGCGAGACGCGGGCGGTGGAGCGCGAGACGCGGGCAGTCGAGCGCGAGACGCGGGCAGTCGAGCGCGAGACGCGGGCAGTCGAGCGCGAGACGCGGGCAGTCGAGCGCGAGACGCGGGCAGTCGAGCGCGAGACGCGGGCAGTCGAGCGCGAGACGCGGGCAGTCGAGCGCGAGACGCGGGCAGTCGAGCGCGAGACGCGGGCAGTCGAGCGCGAGACGCGGGCAGTCGAGCGCGAGACGCGGGCAGTCGAGCGCGAGACGCGGGCGGTCGCGGGCGAGACGCGGGCAGTCGAGCGCGAGACGCGGGCAGTCGAGCGCGAGACGCGGGCAGTCGAGCGCGAGACGCGGGCAGTCGAGCGCGAGACGCGGGCAGTCGAGCGCGAGACGCGGGCAGTCGAGCGCGAGACGCGGGCAGTCGAGCGCGAGACGCGGGCAGTCGGGCGCGAGACGCGGGCGGTCGAGCGCGAGACGCGGGCAGTCGAGCGCGAGACGCGGGCAGTCGAGCGCGAGACGCGGGCAGTCGAGCGCGAGACGCGGGCAGTCGAGCGCGAGACGCGGGCAGTCGAGCGCGAGGCGCGGGCGGTCGAGCGCGAGACGCGGGCAGTCGAGCGCGAGACGCGGGCAGTCGAGCGCGAGACGCGGGCAGTCGAGCGCGAGACGCGGGCAGTCGAGCGCGAGACGCGGGCAGTCGAGCGCGAGACGCGGGCAGTCGAGCGCGAGACGCGGGCAGTCGAGCGCGAGACGCGGGCAGTCGAGCGCGAGACGCGGGCAGTCGAGCGCGAGACGCGGGCAGTCGAGCGCGAGACGCGGGCAGTCGGGCGCGCGACGCGGGGGGTCGGGGGGGAGACGCGGGCGGTCGCGGGCGCGTCGCGGGCAGTCGAGCGCGAGACGCGGGCAGTCGAGCGCGAGACGCGGGCGGTCGAGCGCGAGACGCGGGCAGTCGAGCGCGAGACGCGGGCAGTCGAGCGCGAGACGCGGGCAGTCGAGCGCGAGACGCGGGCAGTCGAGCGCGAGACGCGGGCAGTCGAGCGCGAGACGCGGGCAGTCGAGCGCGAGACGCGGGCAGTCGAGCGCGAGACGCGGGCAGTCGAGCGCGAGACGCGGGCAGTCGAGCGCGAGACGCGGGCAGTCGAGCGCGAGACGCGGGCAGTCGAGCGCGAGACGCGGGCAGTCGAGCGCGAGACGCGGGCAGTCGAGCGCGAGACGCGGGCAGTCGAGCGCGAGACGCGGGCAGTCGAGCGCGAGACGCGGGCAGTCGAGCGCGAGACGCGGGCAGTCGAGCGCGAGACGCGGGCAGTCGAGCGCGAGACGCGGGCAGGCGAGCGCGAGACGCGGGCAGTCGAGCGGGAGACGCGGGCAGTCGAGCGCGAGACGCGGGCAGTCGAGCGCGAGACGCGGGCAGTCGAGCGCGAGACGCGGGCAGTCGAGCGCGAGACGCGGGCAGTCGAGCGCGAGACGCGGGCGGTCTAGCGCGAGACGCGGGCGGTTGAGGGCGAGACGCGGGCGGTTGAGGGCGAGACGCGGGCAGTCGAGCGCGAGACGCGGGCAGTCGAGCGCGAGACGCGGGCAGTCGAGCGCGAGACGCGGGCAGTCGAGCGCGAGACGCGGGCAGTCGAGCGCGAGACGCGGGCAGTCGAGCGCGAGACGCGGGCAGTCGAGCGCGAGACGCGGGCAGTCGAGCGCGAGACGCGGGCAGTCGAGCGCGAGACGCGGGCAGTCGAGCGCGAGACGCGGGCAGTCGAGCGCGAGACGCGGGCAGTCGAGCGCGAGACGCGGGCAGTCGAGCGCGAGACGCGGGCAGTCGAGCGCGAGACGCGGGCAGTCGAGCGCGAGACGCGGGCAGTCGAGCGCGAGACGCGGGCAGTCGAGCGCGAGACGCGGGCAGTCGAGCGCGAGACGCGGGCAGTCGAGCGCGAGACGCGGGCAGTCGAGCGCGAGACGCGGGCAGTCGAGCCCGAGACGCGGGCAGTCGAGCGCGAGACGCGGGCAGTCGGGCGCGAGACGCGGGCAGTCGAGCGCGAGACGCGGGCAGTCGAGCGCGAGACGCGGGCAGTCGAGCGCGAGACGCGGGCAGTCGAGCGCGAGACGCGGGCAGTCGAGCGCGAGACGCGGGCAGTCGAGCGCGAGACGCGGGCAGTCGAGCGCGAGACGCGGGCAGTCGAGCGCGAGACGCGGGCAGTCGAGCGCGAGACGCGGGCAGTCGAGCGCGAGACGCGGGCAGTCGAGCGCGGGACGCGGGCAGTCGAGCGCGAGACGCGGGCAGTCGAGCGCGAGACGCGGGCAGTCGAGCGCGAGACGCGGGGAGTCGAGCGCGAGACGCGGGCAGTCGAGCGCGAGACGCGGGCAGTCGAGCGCGAGACGCGGGCAGTCGAGCGCGAGACGCGGGCAGTCGAGCGCGAGACGCGGGCAGTCGAGCGCGAGACGCGGGCAGTCGAGCGCGAGACGCGGGCAGTCGAGCGCGAGACGCGGGCAGTCGAGCGCGAGACGCGGGCGGTCGAGCTCGAGACGGGGGCAGTCGAGCGTGAGACTCGTGCAGTCGAGCGCGAGACGCGGGCAGTCGAGCGCGAGACGCGGGCAGTCGAGCGCGAGACGCGGGCAGTCGAGCGCGAGACGCGGGCAGTCGAGCGCGAGACGCGGGCAGTCGAGCGCGAGACGCGGGCAGTCGAGCGCGAGACGCGGGCAGTCGAGCGCGAGACGCGGGCAGTCGAGCGCGAGACGCGGGCAGTCGAGCGCGAGACGCGGGCAGTCGAGCGCGAGACGCGGGCAGTCGAGCGCGAGACGCGGGCAGTCGAGCGCGAGACGCGGGCAGTCGAGCGCGAGACGCGGGCAGTCGAGCGCGAGACGCGGGCAGTCGAGCGCGAGACGCGGGCAGTCGAGCGCGAGACGCGGGCAGTCGAGCGCGAGACGCGGGCAGTCGAGCGCGAGACGCGGGCAGTCGAGCGCGAGACGCGGGCAGTCGAGCGCGAGACGCGGGCAGTCGAGCGCGAGACGCGGGCAGTCGAGCGCGAGACGCGGGCAGTCGAGCGCGAGACGCGGGCAGTCGAGCGCGAGACGCGGGCAGTCGAGCGCGAGACGCGGGCAGTCGAGCGCGAGACGCGGGCAGTCGAGCGCGAGACGCGGGCAGTCGAGCGCGAGACGCGGGCAGTCGAGCGCGAGACGCGGGCAGTCGAGCGCGAGACGCGGGCAGTCGAGCGCGAGACGCGGGCAGTCGAGCGCGAGACGCGGGCAGTCGAGCGCGAGACGCGGGCAGTCGAGCGCGAGACGCGGGCAGTCGAGCGCGAGACGCGGGCAGTCGAGCGCGAGACGCGGGCCGTCGAGCGCGAGACGCGGGCAGTCGAGCGGGAGACGCGGGCAGTCGAGCGCGAGACGCGGGCAGTCGAGCGCGAGACGCGGGCAGTCGAGCGCGAGACGCGGGCAGTCGAGCGCGAGACGCGGGCAGTCGAGCGCGAGACGCGGGCAGTCGAGCGCGAGACGCGGGCGCGCGAGCGCGAGACGCGGGCAGTCGAGCGCGAGACGCGGGCAGTCGAGCGCGAGACGCGGGCAGTCGAGCGCGAGACGCGGGCAGTCGAGCGCGAGACGCGGGCAGTCGAGCGCGAGACGCGGGCAGTCGAGCGCGAGACGCGGGCAGTCGAGCGCGAGACGCGGGCAGTCGAGCGCGAGACGCGGGCGACTCAGGGACTGAATGGCTCAAAGACTGAGTGGCTCAAAAAGTATGAAGTGCTGAAGGTTTGAGAGGCACAAAAGACTGAATGGTTCAAAAGTACTATGTCAAAACGATGTCAAAACAATGTCATAACGGTGACTAAGCGAAGTCAAGACAAAATCAAATCTCAAAGTCTTAATAGTTGAAAAATTCTGATGTGTCCAAAGTCTGAATGGCTCAAAAAGACAGAATGGTTCAAAAGTACTATGTCAAAGCGATGTCAATACCATGGCAAAGCGAGGGCAAAACGTCGACAAAGCCATGCCAAAACGATGGTAAAACGATGGAGAAACGATGTTAAAAAGATGTCAAAACGATGTCAAGACGATGTCAAAACGATGTCAAAATAATGTCAAAACGAAGTGAAAATGATGTCAAAACGATGTCAAATCGAATTCAAGGCGATGTCAAAACAATGTCAAAATGACGTCAAAACGTAGCCAAAACGATGTCAAAACGATGTTGAAGCAATGTCAGTAGTAGCAGTAGTGGTAGTGGTAGTAGTGGTAGCGGTAGTAATGGTAGCGGTAGGAATGGTAGCGGTAGGAATGGTAGCGGTAGTATAGATAACGATAGTTGCAATAGTGCTGGCGGTAGTGATAATGGTAGTGCTGGTGGTGGTGGTGGTGGTAGTGGTACTGGTGGTAGTGGTAGCGGTAGTTGTAGTGGTAGTGATGGTAGTAGCAGTAGTAGTAGTAATATAAGAAATATGCAGGACTGTTAACCACCTTCCGCAATAGCTGTAGTTTTTGGTATCATCATTGTTATTCTCAAATGTAGCGATTTACTGTTTTCGCATTCATTCGAGCATATTCCGCGGCACTCCGAATTAAATAAAATGCAAAAAATTTTCAAGTGAGTCACCTGTAAAACAGAATACGTCGCGCTATCATAATTTATTTACGAAATAATGTTATTTCATATAATTTTAAGGTTTCTGTACCGGAGGTGCACGAGCGTCCGTGGTAGTCACGATATAAGATGACGACCGAAAACGCTACATGGAAAGAGTGCGTAGAGCTGGGCGAATAAAAAGATTCCCTTTGGCGAAGACGAAAGCGATGATGAATTCTTATATCTACAAATTGAAGTAGAAATGGCAACTGCGTTGATGGCGCGCGAGAAAGCATTTGCCGATAGCACAAACGAAGCCGCGGATAGTATCGTAAAAGCGATCCGAACCAACGAGGGACAACAACGATCTCCAGCGATAGGGCATGCACTCGAGCTAGCCTCGCTGGGGCTACGATCTGGGTCTAGAAACTTATTGTTTAATATGCACAGCGACGTTGTCTGCGGATTCGATTTTGAGTAACGTAAATGAAATTAACGAGGAAATAGACATCTCCAAGAAAGTTAGCATCCTTACCGATATGGTGGATAAAAACGAAGTAACTCTCCCCTCATATCCCAATATCCGTTACAACAAAGACCTGCTTCATCTTCGAAACGGTAATCTTGCACATTTCATGCCATTGCAATGTAATCTAATAACGGAAGTAACTAGGAGTTTAATGGATCAAAATATATTTACAATTGAACAAATCCAGCAATACCAAGTTCATATTGGCGATACAATGGTGTTCCAAGTTAATAATCATTTTGTATTTCTTCTATTCTTCAAACATAGTCACTCCAGCGACTTTGAACCCCATCAAACCGACTCTTCTATTAAGTCATTAAAGGTTCTTCTTGACTCCCAAGGGTTGGAAACCATTAGCATTTCGAAAGACTTGATTACCCTCAATGCCACTGAATGGGCCTTTGTAGAAAATCTTCTTAGGGAAAATTTTAACGTCCCATAATACAGAATTACAATATGTACTTGTGAAAAAGTAGTACCAGTGGTAACGGAATGTCATCGAATCCTTCAGGAAAGTCATGATTCAGTAGTAGGAGGTCATTGGGGCACCTACATAATGCTGGAATTAATAAAGAATAATTATGTTTGGCCTGGGATGGGGAAGGATATTGCAAACTATGCAAGGTCCTGTCCCCTCTGCCAAAGGAATAAAGCTTACTCGGGAAGAACGAAACAACCTATGAGCATCACAGATACCCCCACCCGTGCTTTTGAAAAAATCCAAATAGACATAGTAGGTCCTTTTCCTGTAACAGAGAAAGGGAACAAGTATCTTCTCACTATACAAGACAATCTGGCAAAATATTCTGATGCAATTCCCATACCTAACATGGAGGCAACAACTGTAGCTCTTGCTTTAGCCAAGCAATTTGTCAGCAGATTTGGTTACCCAAAAGCTATTCACATGGACCAGGGTAGAAATTTTGTAAGCCAAACAATGGAGTGCTTCTGTAAGATCTTCAAAATTCAAAAAATTAAGTCAACTGCTTTTCTCCCACAATCCTTAGATTTGTTAGAAAGAGCTCACCGAGTTTTTGTCGATTATCTCAAGCATTTTTGTACGAAAACTAATTGGGATGAATGGATTAGGTTTGGGATGTTGGCTTATAACACATCCGTATATGAAGCCATGGGTTTCACATCTCATGAGCTAGTGTTTGGGATTAAGGCTACTCTTCCTTCAGAATTCTGTAGACAACAAATAACACGTACTTTCATTCAATACCTAGACGTACTATTCACTAAAATAACCACTACGTAAGCCACTGCAGCACAAAATCTCGAAAAAGCAAAATGCAAAAGTAAAGCCTTTTACGACAAAAACCTAAATCTACGGAAATTTAAAATGAACGATAACGTATATTTGTTAAAAGAACCCAAATCGTCAAAGTTCGACTCGGATTGGGTAGGCCCCTACAGAATTAACCGAATGATTACGAATATAACCGCCGAACTGGACTTAGGAAACAATAGATTTAAAATCGTCCACGCGAATAAACTTAAGTTAGCATGCATTAGATTAGATGGCGAAGATACGGGGAACTAAAACTAATTGTTTCGAAAAATCTCTACGAGATATCAAATCTTTATCGTTGCTATTATTATTAGAAGGCTCACCTCCTTGTGGCTTAGCAATTAAAACTTGAGAATATCGTTATATCGCGCACATTCCACTGCATATCCTCTTCTACGTCGATAGTGTATTTAGATGTGTGTTATGAATTCACTTGAACTGAGTGTTATGAAAGAAACTGTTCATTGACGATTTTGTTTTAAGCAAAGAAGTAACATCTTGTAACATAATCTTACCATAATTTGAGTTTCGGATGCGAAAAAAAAATCTGTTTCGTAGAACCATCTTTTTTTTTTATACCGGGGCGGGGGTGTTATGTACCCCCCTCTTATCATGTAAACGCGGCTTTAAACACTAATAGCTATTGCGCAGACGCTAAATACTAGATAGTTGTAATTAGGCGGGTTTTTGAAAACGCGATTACAATTGTACCTGTGATTCGTATGAGGAACAGGAAATTCTCCAATGTTCGGTTATATCCTTGAAAAGTATTGATCGTTGTAGTTCGCATAAGCGTTCGCAGAAAGCCGTCTGCTTCGTATTTCCCGCAGACAAAGCCAAAACGTAAATCCTTAGCGATTGCGTACCTCCTTGGGCGCTAAATTTCATTTTCTTCGCTCACGTGTCCCTACGTCGAACGTGATCCCTTCCACCGTGGCTCAACGCTACCACCACCATCTACTAACGAAGGATCGGAGAAGAGTAGGAGTGGGAGAAGAAAGCGCCAACCAACGGGGTGGAAATCGGCCCACAAGAAGACCCAGGACTGGCTGGAAGATCCTGGAGAGGGAATTCCAAAATCTCAAAGAGAAGGGAGTAACCAGCAGCTCGAAGAGGTATATAATAATCGACGCATTACACACTCAACACCTGTTATTATATTATTTCAAAGGCCTACAACTGGTTGACCTAAGATTTTTTAAGTTCCAGTTTACGAAGAAAAATAAAACTAAGAGTTTTACAAAGCATCAAGTATTTATTTATTTTTCGCGCTCCTCGAGCAAGTGCTTTAGCACTCTATGGGCATCGAACCCAAAATCCCTAAATTCCATAGTCGCAAAACGTAACACGAAAACCAAGGCTGACTCAGTTATTTTGGACACAGCGGTTCTGATATTGCTTATCTGCGTTGAGTCATTAGGTTGGTCATCGAACAAAACACTAAATAATTAAACTTTCGCTGTGAAATGAATTATACGCAAAGATTTCTATCTCTAAACGCAACTATTCGCTTGCTACTATTTGCAATATAATTAATAATTGTCGCATATTATCATATGTTACGATCATTCATTCTCAAAGAATTCTCATTCTTTCGAAAACGATACCGAGCTAAGAACTACGCATTAACGTGTAACACTTATATTTTAGTTTAGATTTTACATTAGACTTTATTTTACTTGCTTCAATCTTAGATTACATCTTACAGCTAACAGTTTCCAAGAGTGACTGATTTAGATTTCCAAATGTAGGTTACACGTACCTTTGATTGAGTTACTATTTTGCACGCTGTACGTTTCTACTTTAATATGGTCGTTTGTCCCGATTTGATGCTTAGAAGCGGGGAAATTAATTTTTTTCTTTAACTGCAATTATTCATTGTCTACAGGGTTAGTTAGTTTTACCTTTTCGCAGCTAGATGGCGAAGCGGAAAATTTTATCGGATAATACCGTGCAATGATACAAAAACTCATAAGGTGATTTGCCGACTGCTGCATCTCGACTGTAGTTGTACTTAGTTTCAATTCCGATCACCAGTGGTATTGTATTCTTATTCTGTGCTGAATCGGTATCATTGAAAGTGATACTAAAATGGTTATAATGCACAAAGTCGCGTAATATAAAAGGTATATCGTGTGACACATTTATCCTATACCTTGTATATTACGATGCGCAATGCTTGACATAATGATGTAGTTAACAGGTAACGATACTTATGAAATTGCGCTAGCCAGGGTTACTTATGCCTCCGTTGGTCGAAGAAGGATCGATGCCTGAAGACAAATTATAATAGAACCTATTAAAATTATTAAGGTGACGTGTGCATGATTAGATTTGATTATGCTCAGCCACGTGCCACTAGTCGTTGCGTGTGTCGGTATTATAAATTCTCCTCGCAACGACTCTTGACACAAGTAATCACTACATACTTAGGTACTGCTCTTTGAACCTACTCTAAGGTCAATAGGCCCATGCATTTTAAACATGGACATTGCTTTCCATGCTCTAATTAGACTCTGTATTACATCTTTACACCTTATTTCGTGGATGTTTTCAGCGATATATTTTGCTTTTATTATAGAACTTTTTAGACTGACTGCGATTGATAATTATTTAATTTAAATGTTCCGATTATTTGATATAATTATCCTTATTCTCCTTCTACCGTTTTTTTTTAATAATACCATGAACGTGTGATTACACGAATTATGGAAATTCACACAATTATTGTTAAAGTTTTGACAAGTTTTACGAATTCTACGGTTTACTTCATCCCATGGGTTTATATTTTTTGGTTCGTATATATTTATTCAAAATATAAAGCTAAGAAGTCGAAATTATACTGGTATCTGAATATTCTTATGATTGAAATATTACGTATCATTTTAATACATTTTTAGTATCCATTTCTTCCTACTATAAAATATTAGTAAGGAAATCTCCATGACTTCTCTCCCCGACGTAATTATACCATCTGTTCAACCATACCGTGCATACGTGTCGAACGTGCATAGAAATCGTGAAGATCGTTCTTGGAAAAATCGATGTCTGTGCAAAGTAAGCTCGACACGTGACCCTACTTTTACAGTTGACCCCATTCCGTGGTTCAAGCCAGCTCGCTGTTGGAAGGACCCAGTTTCTTGTTCCTTTAGGTCCTCGAGCGAAGCACCCCTGGACCGAATTAGAAGGGAAAGGAACGAAGCTCGAAGCTACGTGTCGAGATAGTTGGAGAAAAATGACCGGTTATTGGTGTTAGATACTCAGCTCGATACAGGGGCTACCTTAAGGGCGGACATCGACGTCTGGCCAGCGTATTCTGGTCAGTCGAAAGGGTTTGAGCGTGAGAGCTTTTCGCCGAGCACCGTAATTACCCCCAGCGGTCAGTGTCGACGGGAAAGCGAGGCTTCAACCCCCCTGGTTCGGTGTACCAGGATCCTGCATTCCCTGTCGTTGCATTAAGCGGAACGGATTAACGAACACATTGAATCTGCTCGTATCGCTCGCTTGCTGCGACCACCCCCTTCGGCGAGATCGCGTCTCTTTTATTCTATCCCCGATAGTGGATGATAGGAAGGGGGTTCTGGAATGGTTAGCATTTTGTTTGGTTGTTTTTGATTTATTTCTTTTTTTGTGTTTTTATATTTTATCGTAGTAAGGGATTTGTTTACACGTACACTGAAAAAAATATGCACGTTCAAAAATTTGAAACAGCCTTCGCTGTTGTTACATTGGTGCATACGAAATTGTCAGTCACGTATGCTATAGTTTCTTTGTTTATATATAGTGTTATATATAATTGAATAGGTTCAAAAAAATGAATACATACCTTACGATTAGTTACCCGTTGCAAGGCATATACACATGTACAAGTTAGCCCAAACTATATTGATTAACTGCAGCGGTTAAAAAGTTACAAATATAAAAACTTAGAAACTCGAAAACTTATTTTATGGTGGCAGATTTGCAATGTATGGCGTTAAAATTTCAAAGTGATACCTATAACAGGTTTTCTTTAACCAGTTTTAGAATTGCTAAGGACATGGTTTGAGAAAAATTCTTTTCAAGTTTGAGGATTACGTATCGATTGCCCATACGTCATTGCCCTAAATGGCCCGTGCCCAGGCCGATATTTGAAGGTTTGCCTTCAAGCTTACAGAACATATTTCTCAACCATTAGGTATTAAAATTAAGCATAAAGGAGTCAGTTCTTTTTTAAACCGCATAAAATAGAATAGACCTTTCAAAACTTTCCTATCCAACGTTTTTTCATCAACTTTTAACTCAAAATCGACCAGCTTTCGAAGCTCGTAATACAAGCAATGGAGTTGAAGTTTTTTTCGTCAAAGCTTCGTGTTCTAAAATCGCATAAGGAATTCCGCAAGGGTACACGCTATAGTTTCTACAGCTTCTAAAGTTCAAGATTGGGTGGTACAACTTCGAAACGCTAAAGAGAAGACCGCCTCTCGAAGGTCTGTACTTCTATCTCTCCCTTTCACCGTTGCTCCTTTGGACACCTTTGTGACGAACTCGTGAAATGCGATTAAGTTCATTGTCTCTCTAATTAACCGGCAACTTGGGACAACTCGTGTCGAGGAATCCCTTTCCTCTGTTTACAAATATTTAATTACCCCATGACACGTGCAGGATTGCACAGAGGGTTTCTTCGCGTGTTCGCAGCACGCGTTTAAAGTAAGTACGCCGGATTAGCCGGAAGTTTGCACGCACTTGATTGCGCGATGCCTGAGAGTTCGACGAGAGTCCAAGAGATTAGCTTCATCGTTCCCTTTCACGACTCCTCTGCCTGGTAGAACCTGATGAGCATAAAAAGACGGAGCTTGCCTTGTATAAGGGCGATATTGCGTCTGCATCGTCTTTTAAAGCCTTGCATGCTGTTGTTGGATATTACGCTACTCATTTAGTTTACCGCAGAATGTTAATACATTGATAGCCAGCGCTGCGACGTGCAGAATATCCTATGTTCTCGGAAAATTTCATTAATAAATAGTTGTATTGAAGAAACTATGTGATATTGAAATTGAACATATTTACATATTAAAAACGTACAGAATGCACATTCAAAGTGAAGTAAAATATATGTTGGAGGATAAATCCAATTTTTTTACAGTCATTCATGATAATCTATAGTACCTGGCAATTAAATTAGATATTTTGTTATAACTATTGAGACTCATGCTGTGGAAAGACTTAGGTAATTATCTGGAAATAATAAAAATAGTTGTAATGTTTCTATTAATTGAAATTGACAGTAATTTTACGCTTGTCTAATATAACTAACAATAAGAATATAGGGCCACAGATGTCATTTATGAGGCGGAACTGCCCTTGTACAATCGATTGATTTTGAGTAGACATTTAGACCTAGAAAAGCGATACATCTCATACATAGTTCCTTCAAAATATTGACGCTTGTTTTAAGATGCTTTGACAAAATTCCTATAACTTTGGACAATATACCAACTTGTGCTTGAAAATATTGTATATGCACTCTGCTAAATTAATAAATAAAATTACAAAGCTTTAAATTGATACGTTTATTAATTTTATTGAACAAATTCACAAAAGTCGTCTAATTTTTTAGTCGCCAAACTAGAAATATCCCTATAGAACAATTGTCGTTTCCGAGAAGTTCTTATCACTTAATGATCTACTAGCGAACCGTCGCGTCGACGATAACTCGTATAAAATTCGAGGGACAAGGGCGGTGAATAAAAGGCACACACGCGTGCACGTGCGTGTGTATCGATCGAGGCGCGATGCAATTCTCAGTGTGAATAAATTTCCCGATATTGTCCTAGGGAACATAAAAGTCGTTCTTAAACGTACTACGGCGGCCAAATCGACTGCCCGATATCCATGTTCTTGTTATTGCTTATGCGACTCCGTCGTTGTCCTACGAGCATGCAGTTAGCGAAGTCGCTACGGAACAACAAATCTCTGGCGCCCGTAGGAAAAATAAGAGGGTTAAGTTACGTTAAGCGACGCTTTAAATCAGGCTAAACAAATTTTGCGTTCTCGTTTTTACGAGCTGGCAAAATGTCGACGTAAACGAAGAAAGAATCGATAGTATGCGATGAATGCAAACGCGAGGTCGGAAGGAAAGATGAAAGAAAAGACAGAAACGCGGAGGGAATTGAAATGCGCTCGGTTGCTTGGAACGAGTGTTGAAAATTCAATTTCTTCAAATTACACGTTTTCTGCTTACATGTGAAGATATACAGGGTGTTTCAGCTAAAACAGGTCACCTAATTATTTTCTATATTATGTAGGTACTTGCACGCCTGCAGGAAGATCTTAGAATAATTATTATATTTACTCCAAATTTGCAAACAATTAGAATCGCTGAAGTATAGGAAAGAAACTCATTTAATACTTTTTTCATAATTTTACTAAATGGTAAATGTAGTTTAGAGTTCATAAATTGAAAAAAAATAATTTTTAATCCCATCAAATCTATGTGTACAAGAGAAGTTACAATAGTACTAATATTTATAAAGAATATGCTACGGACTCGTCAAATAACTCAATAAATGATTTTTCTTTCTAATAAAAACACACATGCATTTCGTAGTCGAAAAAGGTTAAGGAAATTTGCCAATCATGTGGAATTTGACGCGAAATGATGTAATTGTGAAAATCTTTAGTCGATAATCATCCCTCTCATTACTTGTGTCCTCGCAACAGTCTGATACCAACTGATTGAAAAAGAAGAAGGATTTACACCGATAATAGTCTAAATTTCCTGCGATAATTCGTTGGTCCCGCTTCTTGAACCACTCGGACGCAACTCTCTCTTTACTTTCTTCCTGCCCTTTTTGCAGCTACCGTTCGAACTTTAATATAATGGTTAACTCGTGCAGCGACGAGGTCAGATCCCAATCCCAGTCACGAATGAGTCACGAACCAAGAACCACAGTCACGAAAGCAACGATTCCCTATACTGCTCGCGAAACCATTATATTACCGCGTCCCTGATTCTTTCAATATACATAGACGTCGATACGTCAAACTACTGCATTGCATTTTAGTATAAACAATCTATCAGTGTTAATTCTTCTATATTTTTAAACACTTTCAGATTGAAACCGGGTTATACTACTATAAAATAAAACACAAAACCTATAAAGGAAAAATCTATTTTGACAGTTCGAAGAATCAGCAATATTAAACAATGTTTTTACTAAATTAGTAGAGATTTCATAATAAATCTTTACTTTATTTTATAGAAAAGGAAATCTTTAGATTGTTTATAATAAAAAAAACTTGTTGAATATTATTTGTAAAATTTGTATCATTAACTTTCTGATTTTAATATTTGTATATTACTTCAATCTTAAAGTCAGTAACATTTCTAATAAACACATTTGTACGAACAAAAATATAAAGGATTACACGTAGAATTATTTTCTAACTTGGAAAGATGTATCTGTGGTTTGTGCAATTCGATCGTTTGAAACTGTGACAGATCTTCATAAATAGGTTCATAATTATGCTATTTTTATAAACTCAATCTTAATTTTGTAACACCGCATTTTTTAGACGTTGTTTTTTCAAACTGGACTCATACCTTAGCACAAAAATTCTGATTCTTCTTAATAATATAAATTACTCTTAAACACTTCTAGTTTAAGCGAAATTAACATTTTTTCACTCCTGCTTTAGCGTACGAAGAAAAGTCTAGCTCGTTTACAGAAAGTTTGGCGCAAGCTAGTTGAGGTCATTGCAGTTTCGCCACGTTGTTGCAGAATTAATGCATCTAATGCATTTTGAAGCGAGCAATCTTCACGGGTTCGTCCATTTGCGATTCGTTGCCAGGCGAAACGACGAAAATAATGCTCGAACGCGAAATTCGACGTCTCTGTTCGAAGGAAATATTAAGCGATTCAACAAACAGCTACTCGACCATCGAGTAAAATTTGCAGAAACGCAGGAAGATCGAACGAGGATCTTGAAACAAGCGTAGAGAGTTATGCGTTAGTCGACTCATGGCTATCGTCCAAAATGGATTGTAGGACGAACGGGAGACATTCATTTGCAGTTGCATTAAAAGCATCCCATTTTGTTGACATTGTATCAGTTTTTTTCATCCTGCTGGCTGTACCTTTTTAACTGACTGTGAGCTCTTGCGAAAATTCTATTTGATTAAAGTGTAACACTGCTCATAAGAATATTGCCTATTTATTTTATCTTTTATTTTATGGAAAAATATGTGTATGACAAATTTGTTAAAACCGCTGTTTTTTTCTTTTTTTTTATTATGTTACTCCAAAACCTCTCGTCTCTTGCATTAAAAATCCTATGTTAACTTTAGGTCGTCTAAACTGTTACAATTTTTGCCATCGAAGATAGTCTATTATTTAGATTTGTTTAAATTTTAAAAAACAAATGAAATGAATCTACTTTCTTGTTTTGTATTTCTAAAATGAAAGTTTGAAGATGCAATATCCTATTTAGTTTGGTATACAAAAGATGACTCTAGAAACTGGGACGAGTTGCTTCTGTTTCTTTTTAAAGGGAACCAAGGAAAAATTGTGGAGGCAGAAGTTGCATGATTTAATGACCATTTCTAAAACATAACGTCTTTTTCAGGCAGGCTGATATATAGGTTTGCTTCTTAATTTGTGCTCCAACAAATTTTTATGTACAAAATGTCCTATTTTAGTCTTTCCACCCGATTATTTGTTTCATTATTCTCCATCGTTTGGTGAAAGAAAATATCATATGCTATCTAAAAAAAATATACGTAAGTGTAAGCGTGTACTACTACTTTTCTGCAATTTTTACATTGAAATAACTTCTAAACTAATGGCTATGTGACACGAGTGGCTTAGTACCTTTTTTAAAAGAAATAACGACCTATGTCAATTAATACATTAAGAAATATCTCATTTTATTTGAGGGATCAAATTTAATCTTTATATCTTCATCTTAATCCATTCATTTACAAAAAAATGAATCGCATCTAATTATGTCCGTTTTGAATCATTTTTTTACATAATAAATAAAAAGATAATCGCATCGAAAGATTAAAATAAGAGACTTGATATTAAGAAGGATAGTTGATTTCATTTTACTTA
Source organism: Eucera pruinosa (assembly GCA_028830335.1). Classification (NCBI taxonomy): domain Eukaryota; kingdom Metazoa; phylum Arthropoda; class Insecta; order Hymenoptera; family Apidae; genus Eucera; species Eucera pruinosa. The sequence continues at coordinate 18,948,112 of JAMYCR010000001.1, forward strand.
TTATTACTAATTTCTTCCTACATTTTATTTCTCCATTTTTTAAATTGTATCTCTTTGTTGAGTATTTAAATTACATTGTTTTTAGTTATTAGATGAATTCTGTAGAATATTTTAGTATCATTAAATAACTATTAGAGCATTATGCTACGTATTATTGTAATGTGTGCTGACTAAGTAGTAATTGTAAGTATCCGCTAATTATATGTTAAAAACAAATTAAAGAACATGATTCTTTTTCTATATTCTAATGCTGTTAATGTATGTTAATGTAAGAAATATATTAATAAACCCTTCGCATAAAATTTGCAAAGCATTCTAAAATAATTTCTATAGAAGTCGAAAGATGGCATTGCATGCACCAAACTTTACTTCCTAGAAATGGTCAACGATCAAACCCACGTTGACTCCACTGGTTCTCGTCATATCACTGAAGTTAAGCAGATGTAGTCAAGCAGCCGTGAGGACCACTTGGAATTCCGTGTATTGTTGGCACATCCATAAGAAAAGAGATAAAATATAGAAATGGAAAAAAGGAATGTAAGAGAATATAAAGTTGAGTCGAAAGAAAGTATGGTGAAAAAAGAGAGATTATGAGTGGGTGATATGGGAATTCCCCGAGCACCCACCCCGAATAAGGGTGAAAATATAAAAATAAAACAAAATTCTAGAAATGCAAACATTGCTCTGTATGTATGTGTATTTTGCTTTGAGTGTTTAGCTCATTTATTGTAGATCGTAGACGATAGCGTCGAATATATTGTAACTTTTTATCTGAAGTTAACTTTCCTAAAGTTCGACAATTTTATAAACGAAGTGCAATAACTTCTTGAGAATGTACATAATAATAATACAATGTATGTAATGTAGAAGATTATACGAAATATCCAAAGTAAGGTGCATGTTATAATGTGTAAAGGGTGAAACAGATCTTTATTAAAATCCAATTTCCTTAACTGTGCTTGTAAAAATGTGTATCTACATAAAAATCCGCAGTTTACTTATAACACTTTGTTATCTATTTCGTTGAGTAAGCCGTATCGTTCGATTATATTGAATTGTATACTTCATCTTATTGTAAGGCCTAGATAATCCTAACTTGTACCGTATCCATAAATGCTGGCACTCGAGAGTTTCATTTAGCATCTCACTAGATTTCTTCCATCAACTATATCTGCCAACTTGTCTGGTTTGGCTCGGTCTCGAGTTCTTCATCTCGTTTTTCGACGTCGATTCATGTAATCCTCCAATGAGTCAGATCACTCTTTTCACGGGTTTTTACGGGGATAGACCAAACCACTGGGATATGGGGTACACGGTTCGGGACTTTGGTAAACATCTCGTAAGACGTGATTTTCAAGGTTCGTTAAGTCCGTCATACACATAGATGGAGAGCAGGAGAAATAAGGCCGTGGGCGGCAGAACGAGGAAGCAAAGAATAGCTGGAAGAAACGTATAAGCATACAGACGAGTTTAAACAAGAAAAACAATGGTTGATAAAGTGTGAGAGGAAGACCGGTATAGTTGTTCTGTATTAGTGTGAGTATGTGCGTGTAACACGGTCGTGAACGTGTTACAGAAAGAGGAAGGGAACGAGGAGATGAAGGATGAGGCAGGACAGAGAGAAATAGGCGGAATGAGTTCATCTCCGCTAATGCAACGAGCTAAGTTAACTCGCACATCCTTCTTAACGTGCATAACCTAGCGATTATGCGAGGCACGCTGAGTCCGCCGACCGGCGAATATGCCAGTAATCGCTCCAAGCGATGTACGATTGTCGAAACCCGTGTATACACGAGCCTGTGTCATCGCTCAGAGCAGCGACGGAATTTCGAAAGTGACACAGCTACGTTATAATGGGCAAGTTCTAACAATATGGCTGGAAAATAGCAATGGTAGGAACCGTTTGTCGTTTAAGATGGATTTTTGTTTGTGCTACCGTTGGAATTACGGAGGAGAAGGAAGGATGATGTAATGTTAATCACTGTCTGACGATGAGTTTAGATCCTATTGAGTTTTACGTTTTAGATTCTGTTTAATATTTGGTAATCGTTAAGCGAATTTGATAATTATCTATTATTAATTATAATTTTTATACGTATATTATTTGTATGATGAATATTTATGACTTAAATGTAGAAACTGATGATAATGAAGCAGTTTTCGAATTAATATTATTAATAATAGTTACAGTTTTATCGAAGAAAATTTTACGTTAGAGAAGAAGATTTACTTTAATAATTGACTAAATGTATGGGTGTCTGAGGAAAGTTGATAAGAACTAATTATAAAAAATGAAGATACGCGGAATGTTTCGATAGCTGCCTTTCTAAATGTTATTGCAAATAGTGATATCAAAAATTAAAAGGACGCAACTTCTTCAATCAAAGATTGCCAAAATTGTTAAGGGAAAAAATTATCAATTACTTTTTGCATCCGCTGTATATCGTGTTCCGTTTTGATTGCGATAATACACGTATAAATGCTCTTCCTGGTGTTCGACCCGTTTTATGCCACGTGCGATTATGAGTGGATCTATGTGTATGCAACGGGAAATACATGTACGCACACACATGGTGATCGAATGAAAAGGAATATGTAAAACCGGGAGGACCGTTTTCCTGTTCACGTTCGACCTGTACGTTACGTCATTGAAATATTTTGGACGATGCGATGCTGGAGAATCGAGGATCTTACTTCGTTTCTACGCGATGATCACAGCAAAATACATACATGTAGACTCTGCAACTCGACTACACTCTTATACAAAAATATAGCATACAGTACGCTGCATAAGTGTTTGTCCACTTACCGTATTTGGCATAGCATATAATTAAGCAAAAGAAAGTGCGCAGCTATATACATAAAGCTTAAATGGAAACTACAGAAGTTAACCTTACAGAAATTTATTAATGTAGAATAAGCTAATAGTTGTAGAAATTGTTGATTGTGATATTTCTAGGTTTTCATATACAGATTCAAAATTCTCCAAATTTTTTTAATGGTTTTTAAGCATTACCTTATAGCATTATAATATCTACTCGAAAATTAGAATTGCGCTGTTCTACTTGATATTTATCAGCAAAAATGTTGAAATGGAGGCGGCGTAACTATAGCACATCTGAACTTTCATATCAATCTCCGAATGCTTGTTTATATTTGAAGTTATATAGACATGTTATTGCGCAGAAATAATAAATAGAAACATTAGAAACATTCGTTTGAAAAGAAAATGGAAAAATCTAAATCAAGGAAAGATTCAAATTATTCTAAAACTGAGAAGACAAAATTGGTCAGCTTCATAAATTCCACTGTTTATAAAGAGATGGCGAAAAGTTTTTTATAATTTATTGGAAAATGAAAATAATTAGGGCAAACGTAAGAGCAGTGGATGTTCTTTTGCGGTCTTGTGAAAGACGTGCTATTTTGCAGACTCCATCGAACTCACAGCATCACGGCAAGTTAACTTGCTCAAAAAGTGTTCAAACTAATTCTACGAACGTTTACGAAATCATTGATTGAATGTTGTCACAGAACATATACGTACGCTGGAAGAAGAAATAATGTAGAGTAATGTTTAGAGATGAAAAATGACTTTGAAAAATGATTAACATCATACCCAAAAAAAAATTGGCAAAAATTTGTCATATAGGTGGAAAGAAGACCGTAGCATGAACAAGTATTGCATATAATAGAAATACTGACAATGTCTTCGTAAAAAGCCACATGAATAGTACTACCTACTTATTTTAATGTCACACCAGAACAATATGTTGTACATGATGTTGAAAATAGCTTTATTTTGCAACAAGACAAATTCACTACTTACACTGCAAAATTGGTTGAATGTTAAGTCTGCATCTTCTGTAATTCGTTGAACGTTTCTTACATTCGCCTTAACTCTAAGTTCTGATGTAATTTATCACAATACGAGCATTGAATTTAAAACCATCTTAAAAATGACATATTTCTTGAGAAGTTGTAGTTCTTGAACGTTCACCAGGATGTTTTTTCATACATTCACTTTTATTTGTTAAATAATTATGCATAACACAGTGACATCTATTCACTACACGTGCACTCTGTCACTAAAAAATGTTTACCTTCAAATCGTTAATCGTTTTTATTCTATTCCCACTTATGTTTTTGTGCGAGGTATTCTTATACTATCCATTTAATGTCGCAACTAACAATTTCTATTAAATAACATATCAAATAACATAAAATTGATTCTTGCAATCGAAACATTTGAATTACCCAATTCTGTCTTCTCACTTCGTTAACTAATGACAATATGCCTTATAGTCTTGTGGCAGGTAGGAGAATGTATTTGCATTTATTCACGAACTTCTTGCAATTACAAACAGCGATAATTCATAGAATTGTATAGAACAATGGTTCCCAAACTATGAGTCGCGAGATGATATTAGGTGGGTCGTGTCCAATATTAAAACACGAAACTAATTATCATGTTCATTAGAAGACTACTGAATATTGTCAGGTGTAATTCACCTTCCTCTTACAATATACATTATAGTAATAGTTCCCAAACTTTTCGGACCCGCGACCCACTTTCGAAAACGTTAATTTTTCGTGACCCACTCTACGCTATAATGTATAATACACCATATACATTGTATATTGTAGAAAGAAGATGAATTACACCTGACAATCTTCAATAGGTAAAAGCCTTCTAATGAACATGTTAATTAGTCTTATGTTTTAATATTTGACGTTACCCATAGTTCGGAAACCATTGCATTATATGTGTAGTATAGAATGGATCACGGAAAAATACGGTTTCCAAAAATGAGTCGCGCGCACAAAAAGTTTGGGAACCATTGGCATAAGATATTACTGTATGAAATAAACAATAACATTATCAATAAAGGAAAAACGAATTTCTAGTAAAATATAATTTTGCCCAACTTTTTTGTACATCTTATAGTTTTGTCGCAGAATATAAGCAAATAGGGGATTACGCGAGTTCTTTACTAAACAGTTGCAACGTGATGACTGTGCCTATGTTGCTGAAAAATTTAATATTATAAAAGGGGAAGGGGAGATATGAGATAATTTCTCTGACAGCTTTATAGTAGGCAGTTTTTGTCTGAATTCTTTAGTTGTATTTGCGTGCATACCCGTTACTGTTCGTGGATACGTCACGCTTCGTTTGATGGTTCCATGGATTATTCATTGTTAGATTGTATGCAGGAGGCACGTATTTTGACCGTTATTTTTTAATTTGATTGAGTTTGCGAATGGTATTACTACTATTAAAAAGATGAATGTTTTCTTCGAGTAAAAATGTTTATTGAATGTAAACTTCTTTCTTATACTTTTTACAGCAGAGAGCTTTTTATTATTTGTACAATTGAATTGACATCTACAGAGTATTTGATATAAAATAGGTTTATGTCAAACTAACGAATTTGCCCTTTGTAAAAAGAAATAATTTTGAGTTGAGGAAGTCGTAAAAATTACAAAATATTTCAGAATTTTATAAAACACAAGAGGAAGTTCCATACAATTTTTATTAGTGTGGAAGTAAAGTTCATTTTACATTTGAATTAATACTCAATTAAATATCTTTATTTGTAATTTCAAATAGCAAAAAGCTCGCTATTTCCTTACTTCAATTCTCTTTTATTCGACGTTCAAGCTAAAGAAAAAACGCACTGTAAATTTCGCGAGCTCAAACACATCCTCACACTGAGAAATTACATTCCTACGTTTACGACTTTTTTCGAAGCACAAATAAAGTAGAGAATTTTCCCGGTTACAGCAAATTTACAACGAACATTTAGTTTCCAATTAATTCTATATAGTATCGCTCGATTCAGATATATCCAGTTTTTAATTAAATCAATTAGTGCCCCCCTCAATATGAAGAGAACTAGGTAAGCAAACCACACGAATGTTCTTAAAACTTTAATATACTCTCTAGAATTTAATAGCTTTGGTTCCAACTGCATATTAAATTATGCGAAATTAATTAAGCTTAAGGCGCATGATACCAGTTCATTGTAATACACATACATATATGTACAGGAGGTAACAAATATGCCTAATAATATTGATTTTTTAAAATTAATTTAATTTTTTAATTTTTTTTAGTTTCTAAATTAATTCGAATTCTTTATAATATATCGTAAAAATAATGTAACAATAGTGATATTGTTAGAAGATTTTATTCGCTTGCAATGATTCACAAAAGTTTTTGAAGAGTTAACATAAAAAACTAGTAAGAATATGAAATGCGTGTCACGCAAAACTTTTTAAAGTTAGCACTGCAATTAGGTACAATTAGCGTGATTATATTGGTAAAGTTGGAAATAAATTTCAAGATCTACACATATACATACATATAAGGTTAAAAATTACTTTTCATGAATCTATGAATTTATCTTATGCACAGATTCAAATGTAAGTAAAAGATGTGCTTTAGTAAGTAAATACACATACTTGTGCAAAATTATATTTTAAAAAAGTTCACGGTAACCGAATTTCACACTATAAATCTGCTTCTAATAAAATGAAAAACAAAAATAAATAAGACAAAAAATGGATACATTTAATCACTATATATAAATAAAATGTGCTTCTGTGTACTCGCACTTTGACCTAGCAATTTGATTAAAGATTTTATCTACTTTTCTACATGCGTTCTACATTTATGTATACATTGTAGCGGTTGAGGCGATGTTAATTTTAGAATTTTGCCGGGACGCGTGTCTGGCCAAAGATCAAACGAAAACTGGATTTTAACGAAGCGCCGCCAATAAATACGTCATTGCACGACAACGTAATTGTAAGCTAGGAGTCTTCAAATGATGCATTTCACCGATTTCTAACACCATCCCTCTATAAATCAACGAATCCGTTACTCGGACGTCGCTTCAGAATTTAATCCATTTTTCGACGCGAAATTGGTCGAAATCCAAGAGGAAACTTCGAAATTTATCTTAAATCTTCTTGAACAAATGGCTAACAGTTCTCGAATGTAAAAGGATTTTAATGTATCTTCGTTTTTTTTAAATAGTTGTTTCCTTTCTCTTAACTTGTATTAAAATTCGTATCTGATTCGTATTCAGTGCTACTCTCATGTCAGAAATCACAAATTGTATTTTATACACTTAATTTACTCAAGAGGTTCGTTTTGAAATAAAAACAGTTAACATTCAACTTCGACAATGAATTCCACGTAAGGAAAGATTATCGCGAAGAAGATACAAAAAGAGAAACACAATGTGAAAGGAGGTGTAGGTGGGTTACTCTAGAAGTGTATCTAGAGTTCTGGACGGTAGCCATTTCCTAATTGTGTAACCTTTCTGGCGTCTAGCCTGGTAAAGGTCTAATAGGTCTAATAGGTCAGGTAGAACAGTCTGCTCCTGCATCTGTGACCAGCATTCTGGCTCACCTTCGCTTCTACGAATGCAATTGCACATAGATGAATTTTGTAAACTATACGAATAAAACTAATTTTATATAGGTAAAAGGATGGAAGGTTTTATAAATTTTTCTTTAAGCTTAAAGCTTTTTTGTTATTTGTTAATTAAGAATAATATTAAATGGTGCTTAGTTTGCATGAAAATAAAGCTTGAAGCTCATTGAATTTAATACAACTGGTAGGTTGTTAATTATTTGAAAATAGAAAGAAATAGAAAATAGTACATTTACTTTGGTAAATTTTGAAATTTATAAATTGAGTATTTACTGGAACGTTTCTCTTTTATGAATGTTTGGTGGTCTCTCAGTTATTTTATCACTTACAAAAAACCTTTGAAAAATCGATACCAAATAATAATAATAATAATATTTTAATATAAAATTTAAAGATAAAAGTTTGTCAAGTGTCATAAAATGGGAAAAGATATACACATTTTCTATGGCGAATGTTTAAATTTATAGTAGATTAAGAATTTACTGGAATGTTTCAGTTTTATGAATGTTGGTGGTTTTTCGATTCTCTCATAATTTATACCATTCCGCAACAAACCAACCAGACGTATCTTCTCTGTGCAGATTCTCTTTTCTGTTATTCAACCATCTGAAAGATGTACATGTCGGTCGTAACTTCCCTATCTTTTCTTCCGGTGACCTATCAAAGGCTCTAAAAGATCGTCTTTTCTGGATCCGCGTAGAAAATATACATACAGTTAGCCACAAAAGTATTCGATCACGTTAGATATTCAATAAATTTTATATGGAATTGTATATCAGTAAAAAAGAAGACACCCCAAAATCGTTTTCTATAAGACTACTTTAATAAGCTTATGACACGTCATCTTTAGCATACGCTATTTTTAGCATGCGTGTGTTCAGGTAGTTGTATACTTTTGTTCATAACTGTATGTTATATGTGTGCAAGGTATTGTACAAAGAGAAACAGCATGTGTGACTCCATTTTATAAAAGATGATGTTGTTGTGGCTAGATTTGCACGGCTAAAGAATTTGAAAGAAATTCTTCTTTGTTTCTTTGGAATTTTTCCTTTAAGTAATCGAAGCAAATTCAGATGATTTAAGATTAACAATTTTATATGTGTGTTTCGGATAACGTATATTACCTATTATCTCTTCGTGCTTAATTTATGTGTTACGTAATTTGGGAGAAAGATAGTTATATCATGTAACATTTTATCACTTTTACATTCTTACACTGATATATATTTCGTCAGATAGTTATAATTAAAATTTACACATGCTTATAATAACTTTTTACTAATTCATTTAATAAATATCTCGATAATTTAACAGAAACTGCGATTGAATCATAAATTAAGTAACATACTCTGAATCTTTTTAAAGTAATATCTTAGTCCTTGTTGGCAGATATTCTATCAATCATTCAAAGGAAGCAGATTCAGGTATAAAATCAACATATTATTGCATCGCGGTTTCCAAACAACTACTGCATTTAATAATATATCGAAAACAAAATATCTTAAACTTTGTCTATGTTGTTGACATACTTAATTAAAGGATATCTATCGATCAATTCAACCATGCAACTGAAAAGAACGAAGGAAAACTTCAGGATAAAAAGTAAGCATCTAATATGAAGGCGGTTAACACAGAAAATAAGGCGATTACACGTGAAAATTACATTAAACGAAATAATCACGTCACACAACGCACTGCAGCTCGCGTGGATTACCATTAAATCGGTAGTCCATTTCATTAACAGCGCAAGATTGACGGCAGACGTCGTCTTGAATCCGCATCTTGGAAGTATATCCGAGAAAGCAGCTTAATACTGCGGGCGAATCTTGTCAACGTCGTTAGGAAAAAGATAAGATGGATCCGTGGCTGGAGTAGTGCCAGAACCGGCCTTCTCGTAAAGAACGAGGAGACGCCGGCAATCCTTCTTTCGATTTATATTAAATGCCGTGCAACCCCTGCGGTAACCTGTCTGCAAGAAATTATGCGCATGAATAAAGGTGTGCACAGCTATTTTCGGGGATTGCTTTGGGGGTCGTTGCTGCAACGCGCAAACGTCGGAAGGCAAACGTCGCTGAACGACGTCGAACCGGATCGAAAAAATCGACATTGAGACTGGTCATGGTTCCTCTTTGAATACCTACTGGAATAAGAAGCAATCTGGGACCGATCAATGGCCACGGACCGAACCAGTCGCAGCACTAGGGGTCACGTATGTTCGGAATCTCCTAGGAGACTGATCTTTATATTTATCTTCTTCCTGGGTCATTACCCGTGGGACTTGCTCCATGGTCTTTTCAGTGCCTAGGGACGCGGCATCTAATCTTGGTTCTTTTACCCAGTACGGTATCGAAATTGTTTGAAGCATTTTGAAAATGTATTTGATAGATTGAATAGTTGAGAATCGGCATAAAAGGATGTTGATATTTTTCCAGTTCATAAACGCAGAATATTAGGATGGGGCACATAAAGTTTGAAGGAAAATATGTTTTGCTTTTCAACTGTTTCATTTAAAACAAGTAATTTTCATTGGCTTGAATGCATGTGTCTTTTTCAATGAGGAATTAGATACACATTTATTTTTGTTTTCGAATTATTTGTTTATTGTATTATACATGTACTTGCTACGTTGAAAAGTAAATTTCGTACACCGTCTACCATCAGTAAGTCAAATCATAAGTAAGTCTGTAGTAAGATGGTAATTTTTTACCAAATGAGATGACATATTATTTAACTAATCATCTTTCAAACATTTTATTTAAATAATGTTCAAGCTGAATTACCGTTTGCTTGTTAGAATAACAGAATCTTACATTTCTATACAATGAATAAAGAGAGTTCCGTATTTGTACTATAAATTCACCAATAATTCCAATAAGTTCTTTATATTCATGAAGAAGAAAAAGGAAAACCGATAAATAATCGATTTGAGAAACATCGAAGCTAATACCATGGTTTCGATGGTACGCAATATTGTATCGTGGAGAATAAAATTCAGCGACCGATGGTTTTTCCATACTCACCGTGTAATCGTATCCCAGCTGCTCTTCTATGCAGAAAAATGTCTCATCGGTAAACGCATCTGGATACGCGCCAAGTGTGTGCATGTGTGTAATGTTATTCCGCATTGATTTCCTGGTATCTAGTCGCCGCTTAGGAAAATCTTTTTGCGGCTGGAAACATTGTGCACCACCTTGCACGAGTTTTATGTGTGCGAATGGCAGTAACATCTAGAACAAATGCTTCTTTCGCGTAACGATGACAGACACTAATAACCAAAGTTGGAAATTGAAAATTGGCTCCACTATGCTAGTACGTTAATATGCGAATTAACTTGGCATGCGAGGAAACTTTCCTTCCACACTTGTGTTCCGATATCCGACTGAATAATAAAAATTTAATGTTAATTTTGAGAGATGCTATTGTACAATCGAGACAAATTTTGTAATAAGGGTAAGACTAGAATAGTTTCCCCACCTTAAATAAAATGAATATTCAACGTTAGAATAACTATTTGTAAAAATTTATTTGAATAATGACTACTTCTGTTTTTTTAACTTTAATTTTCGTGTGGGAAATCGGGTACCCATTCTCATTATTTCTATCGGCATCTTTATGTTCTTGCGAAAACATTTCAAAATCACTCCGAATTATTATCATTCTTTGGACATTTTTATACGAATTTATGTATTCAGAATAAACATTTATGTAAACAATTTTTTTATACTTAAAAAAATCATGAATATTTTATCTGATAATACAAGAGTTAAACAAACATGAATACTTTCTATTGTATGGATAAAGTTAACAATAGTAGACTGATCTTCATAGTCAAAATAAGAAAACGAGACTGTGGTCTTTCCGATATTAATATAAGTGTTATTTATAATACTAAAGTAAACTAATTATATTCAAAATTTCATGTTGTTTTAAAAATTCGAATTCAAAGTTGGAATCTGATCATTTTTCTTGTGATTGCAAAAAAAATAGCTGATATAATTTAAGAAATAATAACGAAAAATCCAAATCGCGTATAACTTCATATCTAATTCTAGTATTGTTGGAGGAACTTGTTACGCTAATTATGTTCGAAAAATTTGGAAGAATGATGCAATTGTTAAAAATTTTAAATAAGCCGAATGTTTACGCGATTGTGTGATATGAGCGTGTTTAAATTATCGGATATTTACATAACGTGGAAAATAAATAAAATTCAATGAATTACGAAAGGAAAAGGAAACACGGAGATGTATAGGGAACTCAAAATTATTACTGTAAGCTATAAAATAAATACGTGATCTGAATTTGTTAATAATTAAACATATCAGGTAAACATTGGGGGGATATTTAACGATTATTAATATACGAAGCAAATTGGAATACAAATTTAATAGGAGAAATAGAACTTTAAAAAGAATAGAAGACACAAAATTAGTATATACACTAAAAGTTATTATTATACTCATAACAAAATCATTCTTACAAAAATCTAAACAATTATTAAACATAACACTAATTCAATTGACTCAATACCGCCATTTTTTTCAAGGGAGGTATTCGCTAATTGCTCCATAAATGCAAAGATGTCATCCAAAATAATGGAAAATATTTTAATTATTAAACTTGCGCTTGAATTGTTGAAAATAAGTATCGAACTTTGTCAAGAAGGCATTGAATTAACCCTTTCATTAATGTAGCCTCGAAAGCTTTTGATAATATGGAACTAAATACATATAAACTTTTAAGCACTGTGTATAATTAATTGCGATGTAATACATATATGTATATGAATGGTAATGGAAATGATATAGAAAAGTTACGTAGGTACATGTAGCTAAATAATGGTCCAATTTCTGAGAACGTATATACTCATACGTCCTTCGTAGCGAAATGGCTAATTTGTATACCTAATATATACTTATAAGAATGAAGAAAGAATATAAAGTTCTTTCGGTTCGATTGCACATTGTCATTTCTATCGAGCACATATCGCAGTGACGCAGAGCAATTTGCTCTGTGTACCAAAACACTGCGATAATAACTGTCAGAAGTTTCTTTTAGTGTCCATCGATTTGGCATTCTTCTATAAATGGTGGATGAAACGGAGTACGAGGACCGAGACCGATTCTAAGAAACCGGCTCGTAATCAGAGGGGGTTGACGGTAGTTTAGCTTCACGATTAGTCAGCCCCAGCTACACGCCCTGTGTGCCTCTGTCTATTCTCCTACATTGCATGTATATACTCGCCCAAGTCCCTCTTCTTTCGTGAGTCACTGACGGAAATTACGATCGATCGAACAGGAACGAACAAACGAAGTAAGGTTGCGTCCTGGCTGTTCCTAGCAGAAATCCTCTTCGTGTCAGTCTTATCGTAAACGCGTTTAAGACACCGATGACACTAGATGACGGAACATCTTTGTCGAAATTTATTCTCGCCACGTGTCTTCCCGCTGCTGATCTTGTTAGCTTGTACGAGGATAGTGTCGATAGTCTTTTGTATACGTGAATAGAGATAAAATTTCCACGAAATCCTGTTGGTTCCATGGGAAAAATAGTTACTTTTTCAAGAAATTCCATCCTTCTTTTCGGTCAAAATAAGAAACATTTTTAAAGATAGAGTAGTTATATGTTTAACTGCTAAGAAATTAAAAGATTTCCCTATGTTTTAGATTTCTTTTCTTTCTTTTATCCTCCGCCTACGTATTCGGTGACATTTATTCTTTGCACGTACATATGTTCGGAAACCAATATCATTAGATTCAACGAAAATCGCGTGGAAATGATTCTCATCTCATCTGAAGGCAATGGAATGATTCCCAGTTGATCTTTCATCAATTTTCGTCAACAATCTGAGCGGAATCTTTCATGTTTTATCCGGTATACGTCCGCAGTGCGTTGTTTTCCAGGGAATCTCCTTCAACGAAAATGATGGACATTCTTTGGGAATCCCGGTGTCTCCCGCGCGACACGCGTCCTTCTCGTTTAAATCTTTTCTTTCCTGGAATGATGATAAAGCGAAGGGGCGGTTACTGAATATTTACACGAAAGTCTGCCGCATCGATCGAAACTTCTGCGGCTCTTTTAACTTTTTCCTTTCTTTTCTGTGTTGCTGCGGCTCAGGATCAGAGGAATTAATTATACCGAGGGCAAATTATCGCTAATAATCGACTTTATACCTCATGACGTTGTTTACTCTTTAAATTAAGACGCCCTTGTCAATCCCTCTTTACCCATAAAATTTTCTATTAGAAATTCTTGATTTGTAATACCTTAAAAAATAGTTTTCTAATATTAATGTCATATCAGTTCGTTTTTCTTAATAATATGACTTAAGTGTATTTTTAGACGTACAAGGGTAAGAAATATCATTATCGAATGAGGGGATAGTAGATCCGAAAGGAATATCAGACGCAATGACAACATCGTAAAAGGACGAGATTTATTTCTTGAAAATTTTCCCTTCTGCCACGAATCCCCGCTTCATTGCCAAACTAAACATCACGTCCCTCCTTCAATTCAGCCGACCTCGCCTCTTCCTCTTCTTCATCCTCCTCTTCGGCTTCATCTTCTTCTGCTCGTTTCCGATGACAGGAGTAATTACATTTTTATGTTGTTCCGACACGAGGCCGTACGTGACTGCAGCGAGATCAATTTGTCTCGAAGCCTGGCGTGTTCGCAATGGTAAATGTTATTTACTCGGAATAACGTCAAGAAAATGAAGAGAAAGAAATATACGGAGTGTAATGAAAATATGATTGTACGATGCAACGTCTGCACCAAGCTTTTCTCGGGCCTGGATTGCCTTTTTATAAATATCATATACAAATATTTAGGTGTTTACACAGCGTAATGAAATTTCTTTAAGAATGATTGAAGATTGTAATAATGTTATTTTCTTAGATTCGTACTAAGAATTGTTGGTTAATAGATATTCATTTCCTGAATGAATATGGACCATAAATATTGAATAATTATATTTATGGAATACTTACCCTTAAATACATATGTGTATATAATGACTGTAATTAATATTTGGACACTTGATTCCTTACTCGTTTACACATACACCTTATCTACACATTTTTTCATTGATATATTCGTATAATACTCCATTGATTATTTTCCATTTTTACTTACGCAATGAAGTCATTATTGTGTGTATTATTATTCGCCCATTATAAGAAAAAACACGAAAAATCTTTTATAGCAACCTGAAGTATCATAAGCGGTACAATTTAGACAACACTCCTTACATGTAAATTTATTACGAAATTCGAACTGTGTGAAGCAGATTTCTTCTGCAATTATAGGTCTTAGGTTTTATGAGTAATCTCCGTTGCAGATTTTCGCAATAAATATTTCAAGACTGCTTATTTCTATGGCATTGATGTGCCTGGCCAATCCGTCGTCGCGTAAAGTGTACTTCAATTAATCGATCACTTTCGGCGTAATGCCGATTGACTTATAACTGGGTCGTTCATAATCCGTAATACGGCGAACGCTATCGAATGATTTAGCGTTTCGATACTTAAAACGATCGTAGAAACCTTTCGCACTTGACGTATCAAGAATATCTACTTAAAGCTGCTATTTTGCTATACGATACTGCATTTAGAATTGTAAAGTGTAAGGCTGTGTCCTAATTGCATGTCGTAGAGAAACAAATCCGTGCAACCGATAAACACGACAATCGGACCGATATTGGTCCTTTCATTTCAACCAATCTAGTAAAAATATGTGACGTTATTGCATAGAATGCGTTGCCAATTTGGACACGGCCATAGATTACCCCTTGTTTCTCTTTTGTCGTGTTGATTGGTCGGTCGGATTTGTCGCTATGCGACATGCAATTAGGACGCAGTCTAACGCGAAAACAAAACGGAACATTAGGAAAAGTTAGGAAAAATTCAAGGCAGCCATTAATAAAGATGAAATCGTATAAACGAAGCTGACGAAGACAAACGACGGCCCGCTGTTAATTCCATTCAACATTCTAGCGTGGCGGAATAATTAAAATTAATGTACTCAGTGACACTAACAGAATACTATATTGCCACGCGAACTCGACGAAACACTGTTTAACACTGGAAAGATCAAACGATTTAAAATGACTTATTAATGCATTAGCAAAAGCTATTCTTTCCACTAATAAGTATAATTCATAACTATAATTTTTTGGCTTTAGATCAGTACGAATATTTCTCTACGTTTAACGTGATAGAAAAATAATTCTTATATTTAATCCTTACGTTCCAACCGAAGCCATATGGTTACGTATTTTAAATCAT
The DNA here is from genome assembly GCA_028830335.1 of Eucera pruinosa. Lineage (NCBI taxonomy): Eukaryota > Metazoa > Arthropoda > Insecta > Hymenoptera > Apidae > Eucera > Eucera pruinosa. The sequence goes on from JAMYCR010000001.1 coordinate 18,963,838, forward strand.
GAAATAAAATATTAGTATCACATATTTTCATATCTGTAAACATATAATAGTTTTCTCGGTCTTTCACGCCTTTTCTTAATTATATAGTTAAATTTTCAAATACTATAGTACATACAAAATTTCGAGTCAACACATTAAGGTAACACATTAAAACAACACATTAACAAAATTTGGTTGTGTCACACCATTAATGAAGCTAAGTATTTTATATTTTTTGTATCTGTCCCTATAAATGAAGAAAAATAATAAATTTCTTTATTACTACCAGTCTCAGCGTCACACGGGTTCAACAATTGTTCAATCGGGTTTCCAAACTTCTCCTTCAAGGATGGCCTTCCGGCAGCTTTGAGTGATTTCCCAAAGTTGCTCCTTTCACTTCGGGCGATGCCTTCTTATTGACCTGTCGATTTGGGCCCTTGGCTTCTCAGTGGGATTCGTGTTGGGCGATTATAGCGACCATTCCATTATTTGCAGTAATCCCTCTATCTACTTTAATCCGGGTTAAACTTAACTCCACTTTAACATCCATTTATACTCAAAACAATCTCATAAATCTACTTAAAAGCAAAATTACCCAAATAATCGATGTCATTTACACAGTATTGCGCTGTAATCTACTTCTAAAGTGAACGATTTCTGACTTTCAGTAACATAATTGTAATTTCTGCGATGTATTTTGCTGAAATCATTCGTGCATTCATTAAATCGTAAACATGACTGATTCTATTACGTATATAGACATAGAAGAGTATGCAATTTCTTTAGTAACTCTCGTTACACACGGAGTTACGGTTACTGCGACGAATGTCCGTCCCACGAGACAGAAATGGCACGATCGCGCGTTGAATAACGGACAATTTTATCGCTAGGAGAGGATTATGAGTCCAGTGTCTTCTCTCGTGAAGATTAGGTTCCTCGTGGGGGGCAAAATATCGTGTGTGGAGCGTATTTACAGTGCCGTGGAGCACGTCGAGTTATCCACGAAAGTCAGGTTAGCACGGCGCGGCCCTTCTCGTGGCTTGTTATCTTATTGTATTGTTAGTATGCCGCGATGCGCCGTCTTGGAGCAGGTTTTCTCCCCCCTAGTGCGTCCTTTTCTCTTTTACACCGGCGCCCTTCTTGCTTTGTCTTCTTGCATTCTTCTCTTTCCGCTACCTCTGCTCTTCCCTTTCTTCCAGGGCTTCTCGACCCCTTCTTCTTCTGCGTTCTTCGCCTTACTGCCAAACTATATCTTGTCGCAATTGCCAGGATCTATCAACGTGCAATTAATACCTCTTTTTGCGTTTCTCTTCCCGTGAAACGAATATTTTCTGTATTTCCCAAAATTCGAGATTTCTTAAGAAATGTTTATCTTGTCTATTCAATTTATCTACATCCTTTTTGCTTAGATTTTATTCGGAATTTTTACATCATTACTGTAATATTTTGCATACAAGTAGTTTAAAGGGAAAGGGGAACCGGATGATCAGATAGGTAGACAAGGTAAAAAGAGAGGATAGGCACACAAAGAATAAAGAGAGAGGATATGCATGACCATATATGTACATGTGGGGGTGTATGCGGTGTGGCAGGCGAAAGAGATGGACACGCGTTGCCCAAGAGAACGAGAAGAGACGAACTGTCTTCATTATGCTAATGCCGTGCAACTACAGCTGACCGTGGCCAAAAATAGATGTAGATATCGTGGGATGCTGAGTCGAACCCCGAGGGGGTTTTTATCCTCTTCTCTTCTGGTCTCGCTCGGATCCTATCGTCATCCTCTTCTTTCATTCTCTTCATTCGCTCGGCGTTACGCTTGTTTCTCGATTCGGAAGATTCCCTGGCGCGGTCCTGGAATGAAATGGTTTCGAGGGTGAAGATCGAATCGCTCTTTTCCTATTCCTACTTTACACCGTTGAAAATTTTTCTCCTCCTCCTACTCCTCCCCCATGATTCCGTCTCATGCTCGGTCTTCTCTTTTTGTATAAAAAGCTGTGCTCATTAACTTCACCTTTGCGAGGAGCACAATGGCTCCTAGGGAAAGTTTTCTTTCCAAAAAAAAAAAACGATGACTGGTTACATAACGAGGCTTATTTATCCGGATCGATGTCAAAACCACTGGTCAGCGTTGTTAAATGGTTCACTCTTCAATTTAATCGAGGTTAACGGAGTATGATCGAGATCATGACTTTTATTATTAATCTATAAGTGGATAGCTTATACAAAAAATCGTCTACTGCTTAGGCATTTGTTTCTATAAAATGCACAAAATATGAGAAAATTAACCGGAAAGAAATTAGATATTCTTTCGAATGTTTTGTTCGCTTCTTTGAACAATTTATTGTATTACAATCACTTACGAATCAAATTTCTGTATGAAGCCTTTGCTACAAACTTATGTGTATTCGATAGGTACACCTAATCTTATGACAAGAGCCACATTTTTCTGGACTTGTCTGTTATTTAAACATAAGACATACCAAGAAATTAAAATTTCACGATATGCGGAAACTACATTTGTTCAGTGACTTATCTAAAATTAGCTAACACTGTACCCGCAATGTATTCGACCGCATTTCCGTTTTACGTCCCGTTTACGTTGTTTGTGGTCACGTTGATACCGTTGTTACGAAGGAAATGCGTGGCTACATTAACAATCTTCCTTCGTTATCTTTTCGCTAAATTGCGAGAAGCTTACACGATATTACACCGCCTTGTGTCCATAAAGTAATACATACTGCAAAAATGGTGCAGCAGCTTCGCATGTGAACATTAACGTGGACCAAATCACGCTCGCGCCATGGATAATTGCGTGAAACGACTGGTGCACAACGAACTATCTTTTTTACCACAAGGTATGAAGAAGAGGAGAAAAATGTTTGCGAGACTTTAATGGCGTCGTTCTTGACGTTTTATAGTCTATGCTTTCAATATTTCATGAAAGTTATGTACAATCGGGAATGCAAATAAATTTCTCCACACGGTGGTATTTCAAATAGGGATCTCTCGTATTTCCGGTAACGTAGCAGCACTTGAAGGGAGAAGAAGCGACGGACAACGGGATGAAAAAGATGGCAGTGAACTGGCTATAAAGAAAAAAAGGACGAGAAGGTAACGTAATGTAGTGAGTCAGCAGTTTTTGTTAAAAATTTATTCGGTTCAGTTTCATGAGAAATATCACCTCGTACCCTCTCGACGTTCCGTATCGCACCTCAGCGGCTGCCTCCAACTCCACTCTCTACCTCGCGTTCCACAACCCACCCTCCGTTTTTCTTCGTTCTTCTATCTATTCTCTTTCTTACTTTTATGTACACGTACGTATCAGACGTGCTACGATATATGTAACGCTGCCGGAGCGAGCTATTCATTTTTCAATGCTACGGAATTATTCGATACGCGTTCCGGAACGGTTTCGACAGAAGGATTAAACTAGGAGAAACTGTGCTATCGAAAATTACGTTCAAGGCAATAGGTAACGATTGACACGTTGCACAAGTAGGAGAACCGTATTGGTGCTTTTATCGAGGGGCGATGAGTATTAAGATAACGTATTGTATTTCGGTGCAATACATTGTAAGGATTTTGGAAACGGAAAGTACATTTATGTGTTGGTAGGTAGCAGTTGCTCGGCTTATCAGAGTCAGCGAGGCGAGAATGGTGTGCTTCCGCTTCCGCTGTTGGTATCAGGAATCCCTGAAGAAAGAGTTTCGAACCGGAGGTACCCATAACGTTTGGAGAAGTTAATCGACATTTTCGGTACTATTATAAAGACGAATATATTTCAAAATTTGTTTTTTTTACAATCAATTGTAGAAAACACTATTCTTATACATTACCTATAAGATTGTAACAATCTACATAATTTTCGAACAATACAACATCAATACTTTACAGTACAAATTAAAATTCTGGTAGCAGTCCTTAGTTCCTTTTTCGGAGCAAGATCTGCAAGTTAAAATACCAAATGAAAGTGAACTGAAGAACGAATCGTAACAATAGGTCGTGATAAGTTTGTATACGTGGAGCATACGTAGAATGTACGGGCGGAGATATTCGTGCAAACGATATGCACGGTCCTTCTGTATCAGACACCGGGATCTTTTTCCGCTGCGAACCGTAGCACACAGAGGCCATCGGCGCCGGTATAAAGAATTTTCTACGGATCTCAATCGTTGCCTCCCTCACACACTGTCACTTTGCCTCCTGCTCTCCTATATACGCCAGAGGAATGAGATTAAGCAGGTGTACAGTATGCGCCAGAAGTTCTTTCACTTTTTTTTCGCCTCGAAAGTCCGCTTACACCATTTCTCGATTGCATTTTCACGTAACGCAGATGTGAAATCAAGCGTAGCGCGTGAAAGTGATCTTCGTCGAAGCGATGGTAAAGCTACACGGAAGATTTGACGTCCAAGAAAGGATTAACTGTGCATCATCTCGTAACATCGCGAGTTTTCGCACGCATATCTGTCTAATACGTACACATACCAATCCAAGTCATGTAAGTACCTTGCAAAAGATACGCAACATTAAAAATCTATCATATTTTTATCGAGTAACACCCCGTGAGGCGTAGAATATCGGCATCGAATATAAAGAATTTTTCTAAAGATTTTGATAATCCCTTCCTTCTTTGCTCGTTCTTTCTCTTGCTCAGTCTTTTTTCTTGCGCGTGAGCGCACGGAAAAACAAGATTACGCCGATGTATAGTACACGCGTTGGAAGTTCTGTTTCCTAGAGGCAAGAACGAGAAGAGAAGAAAAGAGAAGCGAAGAAAAAGAGAAAGAGAGATTGACTAACCCAACCCTCTTCCACCCGCAGCAAGCATGATAGTCAGCGGGCAATGCGCGATCAAACCTAACCTAACTCCATTGCCGGTTCTCCAGCAGGGTAAGCAAGCTGGGTCGCTAAGCGGCATGAGAGAAAAAGAGACAGACTAATGAAGAGTGTGGGTGGTGGGGACTAGATCGGCGCATGCGCGCCAACTACGCTTATTGAGCCACGGAGAGGGGCGGTTGGTGCCTCATCGTCGGCGGCGGCGGCGGCGGTGGCGGCGGCAGCGGCAGCGGTGGTGGCGGTGACGGCGACGTGGCATGGTATACGGCCGCATGGGTGCAGCGAGGGGCGAGACGGGTAGCTCATATTATGCGGGGGAGGGGATCCTGGCTCCTAGTAGTCGGGGAAAGGATAGAAAAGGAAGATAAACAATGGTTGAACAGGGACAGATTGTGGGACAGAGAGGAAGAATGAGACGGTGTGTGCCACGAAAGTTCGTATGTACGATCAAGCAAGACGGAAGCTAGAGATCGAACAAAGATAGGACGAGAATGATAAGGCGAGGGGGACACGAGAAAGAGAGCGGGGAGTGAAGGAGAAAGCACGAGGGGATCCGAATTAGTGAGAGGGTGAATAGTTGCACGATAGATGGTAGAAAGAGAGGTGATGTAAAGCCGCTGCGCGTTAGACGAAGAAGGAGGGAGATATAAAATGTTAGATAGAGAAGGGATGAATGAGATGGCCGAGTGTGTGAATCGTACAGGATCGTAGGTGTGACTAAGCGAGATAGACGGAGGAGCATGTGAGAGAACGAATAAAATGGAGCGAGAAGATGCTGGAAAAAGGAACGAGATGGGAGATTTGTGTGCGTGTGTAGGGTGAAAAGAGTGAGAAGTGTAAAAGGCTTGGCGGGCGATGAAGAGGGGAGCGGTGCGACGAACGAAGTGGGGGCGAAAGGGGAACAGGAGAGGGGCGGGGGAGGGGGAGAGGGGGCGCTGCCGTCGGACAGTCGGTGTCGCGCCAGGCCCCCGCTAGCGGCTAGCCAAGCAAGCAGCAAGCAGTCGCAATCCCGTCGCCTAACCAGCATTGCTCGCCTTACCTTTTCACCCTCTTATAAAATCGCATCGAGGCTTCCGTCAGCTGCATATATTTGCCCCGTTCCATCAGCCGGTCCCTCGACGTCGTCCGTCGTCGTTCGTCGTCGCCATTGCCGCCGCCACCGCCGCCGTCGCCGCTGCTGCTATTGCCGTCGTCATCGTCGCACACGCAGTACGTCGTCGTTATTGCTCTCGCAATCGTCGTCCAGTCGCGCGTGGTTTTTAGCAGCGGTTTTATTAAAGGGAAAGCGCGAGCGAATATAAAAGCGGAATTCTTGTGATCGAGTAAGCTGATTATGAGTTGGAACAGTGCAGCAGGTCAGCACGCATCCGGGCCAGCGTTGTTAAAGTGAGAACAAGTTTTCGTGATTTTTGTGTCGCGATCCGGCTGATCGACCGGAACAATAAAGTGAGAGTAGTAAAAGGAAAGTATTTTTTTCGCCGTTTCTCCTTGTTCTTAGTGAGAGACAGCAAGTGCAGCGTCTAAAGGCTACTGAAACGGAGCTCGTGTGTTACACGTTGAGAGAACAAGCCGTGTCATCGTTGAAATAAGTGCTGACAAATAAGATATATATCTACTTTAGTGTGTTGTTCGTTACTACAGTGAGGAGTTGCAAGCTCCGAAGAACCAGCGAGGACTCACCGACCGCCTAACCTGTCACGGTGACCGACATCACGGCGAGATCGCGGCTGATACCTCCGCGTGTTCCGGCGCAAGGTAGTACAGAGCTCTCTATTTTACGATATGTATGTGTACGCGTACATCTATATATGTTCGTATACGTGCAGCTATAGAGCAATAAGTCGTACACGCCATTACGCGCGCGTGGGCGCTGGGCTGTATGCATTTGGACATATATTACAGTTACGTCGTCATCCAGATGACGTCATCGTTTCCGTAATTGCGTTTTTACGCCGTTGCTGAAACGACGATGTTCCATTTTCTTTGTTTATGCTATTCATGAGCTGCGCAAAATTATTTTACAAAATTCACTTTACATGTGCCACATCCGGGTGTTCATTCCGTTTATCGCGTGTTGTTGATTCATCCGAATTGTCGCCACGTTTTTTTTTTTTTTACGTTTCTGCCCGATGGAGCTCGGCTACCAATTTACGATTGCTCCATATTACACACGTTTTTCTTCACGATATGCCAACCAATATTATCATATTATGAGATTTAACCTTTAAGATATAGGTACATATGTTCGACATTATTTAAATTGTTAATTTTAATGTTCATGCATTATCGTTGTTTTCTTCGTTACCATCGCAACGCAGAAAAAACGCGCGCACATATTTACGATGTTGCAGTTCACGCTTCTATACGCGAGATGATTGACATCTTGACCTGTCACGTTCTCATCTGAACATAAACCATTCACTGACAATTGTTGTAAAGACCCCATCATCGTGTTCGTCGTAACATATGAATTATATCCGTGTAACGCGCGTTACGTGTGCAAATGTGTGTCGACCGATTAACCACGTGTCGTTAAATTCTTGTTTCTTCACGCAGTACAAGACTCGTTCGTTCGAAGTAACGGTTCGTAACACAATTCTTATTTCACTGCATTTCGATAATGAATCACGTTTGCTCTGGACGCGTACCGAAGTTCATCCATTTCGATTTGCGTATTTTTATTCAAAATCTATATATTATGAATTATTTTATATTTATCTCGTGGCCACTTTCACTACGAAAATGGTATATAATATAATGACCCTGCTGTTCGTGGTCCGTTGTTAAAGTGCTCAACGGTGTAATTCTCGTCAAGTTTTCTTTCCGCGGGCAAAAATATACCGTGGACGTAGACAAGTCTGAAGCTTGGTATGCCTCTAGGGCTCGTGGTTGCTGATGTAGATGCATCATCTGTACCGGGCATGTTCCTAAAACAAGATAATACGATGCGTGAGAAGAGCACTCGCGAAACTCGTTACTTTAGAGCGTCTAGCTGGCGGCCGTGATAAATATCGTGTCTCTTTTTTTTCAACCAACGATGAAATGGCATTTGACCATTTCCCACGGTTTCTTCGTCATACACACATACATATCTTTCATTAGAATTATTTTTCGATTTTTCGATTTCTGACAAGCATGGACTACCAATCAAGCTAGCGTATGTCATATAAATATTGTATTTAATAGTATGGTTACTTCGGTAGATAAAATTTGGTACATTTTTTTGTCGCGCAAAAAAGTGGTTTTCTGATTAACCTCCGAATAGTGTTGCTTTAGTTGTATAAGGCATTTTAGGCCCTTCGCTATCTCCTCATTCCAACGGGAGCAGGTATGCGAGCTACTATCTGTAAACCTAATCTTTTTCTTTTATTAAATTTTCTAAAACCGCGTGTGGTATCTACTGTCCTTTGTATGTTTAGAAAGTGTCATACTTTCGAAGAAATTTCACCTATAATTTTATTCTCATTAGAAATGTATTTTTCGAGTTTTACATTTATGTTGTCGGATATAACTTTAACACAAAATTTAAAAAGAAAGTATTATCAATAGTACTCTGACCTGTCTTTAGATTTCTTGAGTAATGTGAGCAATTTGAAAATGTCTATCGTAAAATTTCGATTAGCATTTTGATATTGAATTGTCGTTTTTATAACGCGTTACCTCATACATTTCTTCTCCTAATTATTTCATTATGTTTCATTATCGGTATACGGTTATATTGATTTTTATAATTGAAAATCGTTTTGTATGTGTCGAAGATTTTGCACTTGGAGAATGTATAGTGTTTCATTCTTATTGCCTTGTGTTATTCCGTCCCTTCAAATCGTTCAGTGCGGAAGCTAATGATAATTTGAAGGAATTATTAAAGCGTTCTACTATGTGTAGATCAGTGAAAATTATAACTGTCCATTATGAATACTGTCAAACTTAAACCTCGTACACATATATTGTACGATATTAAATGATTATTGTTTGAGTGGAGGAAATATAGTTTTCCTGCTACACTCTGTTTCATATTTATAATGTACATAGAAATTTTTAGTGATTTTTAGCTAACGGGGGACTATCGTTTCAGATATAATTCAAATAGTATTTTATTACTATTTTTTAAAACAAAATGTTATTAAACTGCTATGTTTGTTCTTTTATGTTACATGTGTTATAAATATAAAACCAACCAAAGATATCACGTGTATAATTTTCTGAAAAAGTTATTGTTTTTTAAATTATATATTAGATTACCAATGAAGAATACTTTTTGTTAAATATTTTTATTACGTTGAACTAAATTTGTGAAAATAAATCTAATCTTCGTTCCAATCAGAAGTAAATGTAAATTTGTAGGTGGGTTATAAATATGAAACAGAATACAGTATATTTGTTTTATTAACAGTATGAATTTCTATTTATTCATTATAAAAAAACAGTCCTAGATTTTCAGTCATTTTTAACGCAAAATAATAATTCTCAGTCGTTTCTTTATATTTTCCTTGTGATATATCGTTACTCCACTTATCCAAAACTAAAATTTAACCTCGTGTAAAAGATTAATTGCGAATATATTTGCAGGGCCTTTTAATAACGGTTTGCTAATAAAAGTTGAACATTTCGTAACTAATGATCTTCGAAAAACTTTCATTTCTGTCATTATATTTTCTACTAAGTCAACTGTGATGCTCCGAAAGCTAATTAGCTTGGTAGATACAGAGTAGATAGATGATATTCTTGTGACACGTCACGATCACAATGGAAGGCTAATTCTATGTGGCGTGGATGTTGAACCAATTGATCTGTAAATGTGTCTTGTGCATCCCACACATATCGGTGTGTGCGGAGACTAACGCATCGAATTACAGTACCTTCGTGGGCGTGTCCCACTAACATTCCGACCTCGGTGTCTTTTATCCTATTGAATCTTACTATGCTGCTTCATGCAGCGAACCCTTTTTAAAACGCGATGTCCTTGTTTACGACGATTACAGGAAGTCACACCTATGGCGCTGATACGTAGGCCGTGTGCATGCCAGAGAATCATTGCAGATCGAAATGGGATGCAACTGTTCCGTGCTTATGGCTGGAACAATCGTTGCGTTGTTTCTTTGCAATGACACGTCTGTTTTATGAATATGATGAAACGTACAGGCTGCTTTTGAACTCACAGTTGGAAAAAGTCAGTTGAAAATGTAGAATAACTTTGTTTGTACGAAAGTTTATTTTTGAATAAATTGTTGACGATTCAGCGAGTACATGTATATTTAATTACATTGTAGACTAGTTTTTATTGCATTTTTATTGATGAACCTCATTAATTTCAAGGCTTATTATAATTTTCTAGTCAAACTTTTAAACCATTGTTATTTTGTCGATATGGCGACAAACAGTTGGTAATCAAAAGTATACAGATATAATTTTGGAGTTAAGTTTCCTGTATCGATAACGTATCTATGACTGCTAATTACTACAGAGATCGCCATCCAAATTATCGAAATTCTGATATAAGCGTTATTCAAAGAGACAAGCGAACAGTGAGATTACATACAAATGCATACGTACATGACAAATTTTCAGCTAATGATTTATACAGAAAAAATGTCGTTCTACATTTCTAACTTACTTTTTCACGTAGATTTATTTATTTTCGGGTTATACCATTAGGTTGTAAACACTGTATCTGGAAGTTTGCTCCAATCGTGAAAAAATATCGGAAATATTGCATATTAAAGTGAAGTTGAAATTGAAACTTAAATTGTATGTGTATTGAAAATTGTATCTGCAGTTACGTAGCATTAGAATTAGCGATTATTGAAATTTTAGAGAAATACATAATGCAAGGAAAAGTTTAGAAATGCGTAATGAAAATAAATTTGTATTCGTAGTTTTCATGGGAAGTCTCAAACAGTGCGCTGTTATACGTCTATTTTTATTTCTCCACTAGCTTTCATATTACAGCAATCGTGCTTTTCCAATCTATTTGAAGTATACAAGTACGTGATTGAAACTTCTTAATTTTTTCGGTGTACTTAGATAATTACGGTAACAGGTACAGGTTTGCAACATAAGAATTTTATCTTCGTTGTGTCTTCCTTATCTCTGCTGTGTACCGTGATTATAAAGCGATAAATAAATAGCGTTTTTTGTTCGCAAATTTATAAGCAACATTTATGTCGGATGTATTTATTCCATATGGTGGATTTTTATTTTTCGAACTATAAATTGTTCAATTAAAACGTATCACGTGTTATTCCGCTTTTTACAGTACAAAAATGTTATCTCGGTTGCACTCTTATTATCATTTTGATTCTCGATTTATGATAGTAGCAGATAACATATAACATTTTCTTTTGAAAAATTAGAGATCGTAGCAATCAGGGGATAGTTCCATCTTTTATAATTTCTAACTGTATTTAATAGAAGTAACGAAGACGTACAGTCAGTAGAAGTTGCTACTACTACTACTATTAGTTGATAGGTAAATCGATAGTACGTTTGAAAACTGATTTAACATAGATTTTTATCAATTCAGTGTATATCATATTACCTATTAAATGTTGTGGTTTATTAAACAGAATTAGTAACACACGCGTTCAGAAAGCTAAATAATAACTCGCTATTTTTTAAAAATATTATTTGAACGATTTTTCTAAGCTAGTTATTCGCCACATCGAATTAGAAAACATCACTGTTAGTAATTCTTCTATAATCAGCGGAAATTATCCCTATGACATCATCCTTCGTGATCAAGGCACGTAAATACGACAAGTAAAATAGAAATAGAGAGTGGAGTCGGTGTGTTATGGAGTGCGTGACGTAATGCAGTCGAAATGAACTCAGTGAACAGTGTGTCAGAAGTTCTAGTTTCCCCACGAGCGGTCCAACATCGTGCGTTTTCGCGTTTTTGTCACGCTTTTACGGTAAAACCATTCCCGAAAATAAAACACACAGAAATTGTGTATAGGGTTACAAACGCGGTAGGGATCCCCGGCGTAGAAGTTCTATTTATACCATTTCGTGTTGGTCATGTGCCAACAGAAATCACATTTATATCAAATGTTGTTAATTTACAATCCTCTCAAAACATCAGTGAACGAATTTTCGCTGATCGTGTGGCAGGATCTATGCGCAGTCGGTCCTCGAAGCCGTAAATCGTTTCTCAGATTGTCTAGCCGCTTATACGTGACACTATGACAGATATATGTCCTTCTAATCGTGATATTTCTGCCCCTGTGCCGTCGCAACTCTTCTAAAACAATATAATCTCTGTGATTCCATGGTCGGTACAGGGAACTTATCGGCACAGCGTCGATCGATAACTCGAAAAGGCCGTCTAGATTGCGCGAACTCTCCGTGCTCTTCGAAACTTCATTTTCATGCATATGTGTATAGAAATGCCCACGCACCAGTTGCATCCATGTTGCACCCCTGAAAGCGTTCGAAAAAGAGGTGGCGCGTAACAGTATGTTAGCCGTGTGACAGAGTGAGAGTGATATATGGAAGCAGATACGCTGCTATTCTGTATGTATATATCTTGTATGCGTTTATTAGAAGCTCATTAAAGAAAGTCGATAAAGAGGGAAAAGGAAGAGGTAGTGGCTCACATAAGAGGGCATGCTTGCGAACGACAACGCAGTCCGTGAGACATGACGCTGTGTTACGTCGAAGGGCGAGCGGAATTGTCGAGACTGAAAGCACAAGGCAGGAAAGGAGCAACAACAACGAACGAAGGTATATAGAGTAATGTGTTGGTAGTGTTAACGACGAGAAAGAGAAAGGGAGAGAAAGCTCAAAGCCTTAAGGTCGATTCTGGTGTCTGTCCCTGAATATTTCTGGGTAACGTGTATGTGTGGGCGGGGTGGGTGTGCCTCGTTTTAATTTTAGTCCCGTGGCAGGCTGCTCCCGCGAGGGAGAGATAGGTGGCGTTGACCCGCCAACGTAACCTACGAATATTTCTCTCTTTCTCCCGTCATCGCAACGGTCTGTCGTTATCCCGTTCTCTCCGACCACTGGCGCGCATATGCCTCGAGCGATACATCATCGAAAATCCATGGGTGTTCTTACATTCCCCTTTTTCGGATGCTTGAGCGAATTTTTAGTCTCACGGCATTTTTTTTTCTCTCTTTTCACCTGGTCCTTTATGCATCTCCCATCTCGCCGTCTTCGTTTCTATGGTTCCTCGTGGCTGACCTATCTCCTCGTATTACGCCTAGACTGATCAAAAAATTGCTCCGTATGGAGACACATTTTTATTTCACGTTTGAGGGGCATCTGTTTATTGCCCAATGTTATGAAGAATGGTTCTATAAAATGCTGTATTTTTTATGGTTTAGGGAATTGAACAATTGCGTGAAAAATTCAATAGGATATCGCTAAATGTTGATTACAATTTTATGTTGTTATACATAATTCGCTCTTTTCTTACATTTTATTCTCTTTGTCGAACTTAAATTTGATGATTGAATTGGTTTGATGTCCGTAATGTATATAACACTACTAAATTTATATTTTCCATTATAAAATCTGAAATTTTAACTATTACGTATTTTTAAAATGCCATAGGGTATATTTCGAAGGAGTTATCCTACTTGATTAAATTAGAAACCAATTTTTTATAAAATTTCATTACTTTGAACTTTTCTAATTACTTTTTCTACTTCAAATTGTATCGTATTAGCCAAAGCACAAAATTCAACCAAAAAACATTGTAGGTTTCATAGTGTTACCCCGAAACCTAAATATTTAACACGGCTTATAATTGAAGTTCACAATAAATGGTGCGGTGTGGCGTGTTTTTCAACATTGCTTCCAAGCGCAAAAAGGGTTGAAGGGAAAGAACGGTCGCGTTGTTTTTAATTTAAAAGCGGGCCGATCGTAATTTTGTTTTCCTACCGAACTAGTCTGGGCTGATGGTACATTCATTGCAATAGAATTTGATTTCGCAGAAAACGATAAATATTCAAGGGCACACGGTCGAAACGCGCTCGCTAGCCCGGTGTTGCGCGCGTGCGCGCATACGCCACCGTGCACACGCCTATGCAGAATGTTCCCATGTGGAATTTCATCGTTGAGAGCATTTTGTGCTGTGCCGGTGTACGTATAGCGGCCGACTTCTCGACAATGAGTCAGAATGAATGATTTGCAAGCGTTGAAATGCATGAACGAGCAAGCTGAGCGCGACGTCCGATTGGACGGCTGCCTCTCCGTAGTCGCGCCCTCGCCCTCCTGTACGAATTTATGGCTTCAAAGCGTCCCGATGCATCTACTCTGTGGCGTCAAATTGCTTTCCAGCGGTTTTTTAGCGCCCTGCCTGTGCCCATATCACGACAGTTTTACATTTTATTTAATTATATTTCTCCGTCCGGCGATGAGTTCTTTAATCAGGGCTGTAATCGCTTAGACTTCCTGCTTTTTGCTTCCCCATTTTCACGACTTTTTTCTAAGTTACAATATTTTTCTTATTCATGCGTACTGTTTTTTTCTTTTTCATATCCACACGATTTATGTTGCATAATGTTTCAAAACAGCCGTCTGCTCGTGAAAAACGTATAATTTTTATCATTTCCTGTTACTTAATTCTCAGTTTCTCTAAGTTTGTAAATCCCCAAGGATTCATAATTGAAATGTTATTTACTTATCTAACTGTTTTACTACGATAATATTTAAGCAAAAATCTGTCGTTATTAGCGTCCTTAAAAGTAACATCTAATAATTGATGTTTCTTGTAAACGGTGATATTAACATTAAGTTACTTTACGCGTCACGAGTTTTATACAGGAAAGTGCTTCAGTCGTGAGGCAGAAAGAATTTGATAGCATTTCAGTCGGTAATGTGTTTCATTCTCTGGCTCGATTCTGAAAAACGTATACGATAGTTTTGGCTAAAATGCGTAGCCAGCATCTGGAAGCTCGTTGCGACGGAAAATATTCACCGCATAATTACATGGCCATTTCTACCAAAATAGCGGCACCGTTCTGGAGTTTAGTGAAAATGATACTGCGTTGCGACACGCTGCGATGCGCATGCTTTTCGTAATGTAATGAGGAGTGGCGCCTTTCTGTGCACCGAATGTATTCTTTTCATTTGCCCGTTTTCCTTGACACCAACAGGAAACGTAACGTGTTACAGTAATTTGAATTTTAATGTTTATCGTTACGGGACAGTGGCACACGGATAAGTCGTTTTTGTTTCTTTTTCCATATTTCTTAACACCACAGTATTTTATATGTGCCTTATAGTCGTAATTATACTAAAGGATATTGGTTACTAATGAATTAAATTTTTTATTGAGATGCATACATGCAATCGATGGAAAAGATTAATAGCGATAAATAGATTGTTGTAGAGGGATTCTTGCATATATGGAAGCGATGAAAAAATTGTTTTAGGGAAATTCCTTAAGCTGGACAGAAGAATTGTCGCGGATTTTGTTGTATTCAGATCAACATTTAACATTTAAAACTAGATTAGGATTGTACACGGTAGTTCACACTTAACTTTATCACCGGACATATTTTTATTGTATAGTAGAATGGACATATTTTTGCAAGCCTCGATTCTTATGTAAATCAGTTTGTCATTGTTCACAATTCTGTTTCATCTATTCGGTTTTTATTTCTTTGCCTAATTATTAACAAATACCAACTCTCTATTATAGCGACAGAGAGTATTAGCGTATTATAATCATATTTAATATTTGTGTACATTGGTCTTATATTTTTATATTAAAAAACGTGTGAAAGGTGGAACCAGGTTGCGCGAGAAAATAACTGGAACAATAATACGTAGGCGGACATTATGAAAATCATAAAGAACAGTAGTAAATTATCGTGGATGTAATTAAGGGCGTGGTAGGAAAATAAAAAAAAAGAGGGGTATATGAGTTTTTTTTAGGGGTCGCATGCGAACTATTAAATATGCAGCAAGAGTAAATATATATGTTACACTGTAAAGAGGCGCTTTGAGACTTTAGTGAGGCAAGATGATAACACGGTTTACTTCATTAAATTGCAGAATTATGATATCATGCTCTTATTCTTAATGATCCTTAATATTCGCAATAGTTTTGTTACTCCAAATGTGTGACACGGTGTATATTTCCATATTAAAAGGAAATAATCGACAAAGAAAGTACTTATTTCAAATTGTAATGAAAATGAAGAAAGGAGAAATATGTTTTAAAAATTATAAGGAGAAGGAAACCTGAGTTATTACGACATGTGACTAATTTAGAGTAAGACAAATTAAAATGCAAGCTTTTTCAGTGGGTAATCAATAAAGTGAGAAAGAATTTCTCGGAAAATTAGTAACGTTTTCATTTGTAATTCAATTTTGCACAAACATTTGACAAATTTACGTCACTTTTTGATACTTAGTATTTTTGAAGTATATTTCTTATCATTTCGGTCATATTAACGCAAATTGTTATTTAATTATATTTTTTACGTAGTTAAAAATTCTACATTCTAAACAACGTAGAAACTTTTACGAAAGAATTAATGTGAAAATTAACGAAAAGGTAATTAGATATCCGTAAAATTTCTAGTAATTTAAAAATTTCTTGCAATTAACGTAATACAAATGTAACCAAAAGAAAATGTAAAGCAAAGGGTTAACTGACCATGCCCATTTACACGCAATCGTTAAAATATCCGTAAATATAGTTTTAGTCTGACTTAAAACAAACTTTGACTCTGTTACAAACAGAGAACAATTGTTCGCCAACAATTTTCTGCGAAAAAAGATCGGAAAAGTTTAACGGAATAGCGTCTGACGGAAAAGCGCAAATTCGAAGCGTAGAGATAATTCTCCAGTTCTCTGGTATTTCACGAAATATGCTCCGTCGTGAAATCACCGTGGATGCGGTAACTTGTTAGTTCATAGACACTTAAATCTCGAAAGTGTGGGTGCAAAGCGGAACGCGATCGCGCGTGTGCGCACCTATCTACGGACACATGGGTACACACACGCGTGATAGGGTGTAGTAGGTTCGAACCGAACCCGCGAATCGTCGATCAATATCGCCATTGTTTTCCATTCAGATGATAATACCGGCGGCTTTTGGAGCACCACGTTCGATTCGGTCTTATTGTAGAAGTTCGCTCGTTTAGCTTAGTTCCACGAAGAAAATTCTAGTTGTTTTCGCGTTAAATACTTAGCAAACCGGCAAGACCATTATATTTAGTTCGGTAACTTTCCGTGTGCCGTGATGATTGATCATTTGTAATTATCGTAACCGAGAAGCACATGCATTACTTTCGCAATTAAATTGACAGTTAACTCTTAGTATAATAAGATGGAATAAACAAGATTCTGTACCAAGAGGGTTCTTAACCCTTTCGTGACTTTTTTTTTTTAGTAATTTGTTGTTATAATCTATCGATTTTAGAGTTGGTATTAAATGCTTTCAAGGATTTTTAGAAACTTTGAATATTTTTTTCTTCTTTGTATTTTGGAGTGATTTGTGCGTACAAGGTGACATGCTAATGAGTCTGAATTTGAAATGAATTTACATAGATGTATAATAGTATCGCACAATGTATGCATTCAAGACTGATGTGGTGATGTCATGAATAATTGCTGGATGAAATCATCCATTATTTAGGAAACTTGAGTGGATTCCAATTTCCAGAATAGATCATTACTGTGGTATTCAAATTTATATTAAACAAGCTCCTAATTAATCTTTTTTGTTGTTTTGAAATTTATAAAAAAATAAAAGGACTTAGCGATTCTCACCGTCATTTTACGGTGTATTACGGTTCCAGAACAAAGGGGTTAAATTGCCATAGAATTGCACGTATATTTTTATTATTCTTTTTAGATATTCGTCAGTCTTATTGCTCTGATAATTTTCCACTCATACCGAGTATATATTCGAAAATCTAAGCATGCTAATTGCTGAGGGATATAAGTACACCTGTTAACGATTGAAGTCAATAACGACGGGTTGCGAGGCCGCAATACAGGCGCCTGAAATGTTTTCCTAGTGAAATCAAACCCGACGAGGAGCACGCTTCTTTTTACCTTTTCGTGATGTTTGACTCTTGCTAGCCTTTTAAGAAGATTGTCGGGTAGTAGGTATACTTCTATAGAATTGTGTTCTTTTGTGCACGGTCATGGAGAAGAGGTACCTTGCAGGGAAAACCTCTGTCTGCAGAGCAATAAAAGCTGAAGGTCTCGTTCCGATAGTATCTTGGATCTTTCCATCGATCTGTGTTCGCCACAGTTGACACGTATTTCACGGTGAACCGTTGTGACAGGTGTTCGACAATCATCGATTATCCTCGCTGTGCTTTCTTTCGATCAAAGTAGTATGTTTGCGTTCGTATACCTTGCCTTAGAAGTTACATTTTTTTTTAATTGACTTTAAAGCTATTCTTTATTAGTTAGCGATGAAAATGGGTTGGTTGTTTTATATTGAAATCAATTTTAAAGTTAGATTAAAAGTGGATCATACATAGTGGAAATTATATTGCAGAATTGTACAATTATAAACGTCTTCTCTATATAACTTTGTGTCACGTTGAAATCAGATAGAATTTTCTAATAGATCTAATAAATTTAGTCATAATTATCTTTTCTTTTCTACTTATGTTAATTATATTATATCATGGGTTTTGATTCTTTAGGATACTAATAATTTGCGTCATTCTTTTGTTATATTAGTGTATATTGTATTTTTAAAATCTTAGAACGAGATTTGTTTTTTTTTTTTTTTTTTTTAATTCCATTTGGGGCAAGAGATATTACTTTCTTTACGGTAGAATCAGCATTTTCTTTACCAACCTTGGGAAATTTTGTTATCTGTACTTCACGAATATTACAAGTAAGATCATGATAAATTCCATGGTCAATTACTTTTGGTGCATTTACGATTTCGTACGGTTCGTAATCTCTTTAATGAACGAACTTCGACGACGAATCGTCCGTGAACGTATGTCTGCGGATATCCTGGAAGTTTCTTGAAGTTCAGCGAGGCAGAAGAGTCGAGATCGTTGCACTAGACGACACTGTCGTCTCCGTATATACCAGATGCCCTGGAATGCGAGGATGCATATGCAAAAACGAACGAGGAGAAATATTTCTCGTTGGTATAGGAAGACATCAGACCACGTTGGAATTCGTGCGGAGGTTTTAGGCTTGCACACAGATGCACGTACTCGCACAGTGAATGAGGAAGACGTCTTTCTCTTCCCTGCTTCACTGGGTGAATTTCAAGATCCCTCTAAAGAATTCGCTGCTTCTTCGTTTATTTTTTTTCTTCCTTTTATAGAATGCAAACGTTCACTAGTGCTGGAGACTGTCCTCATAAATATTGTTCCCCCGTAGTATCAAAAATAACGCTTTCACTCCAGTCTAAAAATGTGTTCCTTCACTTGCAGTTTGTCCCAACCTTGTTTTAAGTTTTCGCGCTTTATTAAAGTGATTGTTCGACGCAGGCTTTTGTAAATGATTGTTAATAAAGTGGGTCAAGTTTTGCATCGAACCGATTATGATTGTAATTTAAATGTAACGAAATTTAAAGTCGAAAATATTCATTGATGAGGAGAGGGTATCTTTTAAACTTTCTATTGTGTTCGGTCTTGTTTAATCTGACCATGCCTTCATACCAATTTTTTTAATTGAAACTTTCACAGAGAAGTTAATATGAGAATTATATATTTTGGTGATTTAATAAATATCCATGTATTAATATAAAAATACATATCTAATCAATTACAGAATTCCTAATTAATAAAGTTTTTATGTATCATTTTCTTGCTATTTATTTGAAATTGTTACGACTATAACTTCGATATAACTTCCACAGTTCTCTAACTTGATAGGTTTATTATATTCATCTACTTTAGACAGGCAATAATGTTAATAAATTTGTGGAGTTAAGAGTCGATCAGGGATAATCTTATCTCCTTTTCGACTTCTTTGAAAGCATTCTCGATTAATCCGTTTCATGTTTCCCGCTATCATAATCTTTATTCATCTAATTAACGACGTTAATTACGCGGGATACACACCGATGTACACGTAGCGAAAGAACAAGTTTCACCGATAATAATATCGAAACCGGTGTTCCGTCTGTTATACCGTATGCCCAAAATCCTTTTAGCTAATTTAATCGGTCCTAATTCCATTACAGCCAGCGACAACCCTTAAGCTCGTGGGTCGGCAAGAGGGTGGTCGTTTTCATTACTTCATTCCGTTAATTTCACTTTTCTCCCCTTATCTCCCTTTCTTTTTATTTTATCTTAATTCCAAACCGAGAAAAAGAAAAATTGTGCAACAAGCTTGCATGAACAGTCGAGTGACCTTGTGCGTATAATGACCGCTCGTGTTCGTTCATTTCATTAGGCGCAGCTGATCGGAAACGTTAAAAATCATTTTTCCCTCACCCTCGTTCTCACATCTGTCCCCTTCCCAACCACCTTTTTATACTCGCGTTCACTCTAGCAGGGTTATAAATAGACACATGACTGTAGGTGCAAGGTGGATGCGCCTCGAAGATGAAACGTCAGGTTTTCGCGTGATCTGTATCAAAGGGGCGCAGTGGCTCGCGAGATGTGATTAACGTATATCGGTTTATTCGCGTCGATCGTTTGTGAGTGTCGTACAGAGGAAATGTTTCAGCTTTGGGGATGAATAGTTGAAAATTTTTGTTATATTTCTATAGATTTTAATAGGATTTCAGGTAGAAAAAAAATCTTCCACGTTTTCAAAATTTTACTTATTAGAATAATGATAAATGATAGATTTCGTTGTGGGAAATAGTACAAAATTTGAAGTCTAAAGTTTGTTCATTGAAATATTTCCCGTAGTTTCTTCTAATAGCTATCGATGACGAAAATATTGTTCTGGTTGCATTCGTACAACAAAATTTTAGACTTTGCAATATATGTTTTATCACTGCGATTAGTACTACATTCGATTTGAATTCCTCACAATCAAATATAAGATTCGAACAAACATTTATAAACTTTCTTTAAATTAAAATCATAAAATACAATTCAATTTAGGAAACATAAGTTTTTTTAAGTTTTCTGGAGATAAGTTGCAACGTATATGCAAAAAAAAAAATATCTATATGTAATATAGTGCTACACAATTATGGGAGACAAAAATACAATTTTTCTCACCAATAACTATTAAGAGCAATTGAATTAAGTTTGTCTCACCGGTAAATGTTACGATACCAACCAAAATAAATATTCCTCATTTATAATTATTATGTATGATTGGAACAGGATTTCTATCCTCGATAACTGTTATGTGCAACCGAAGTAGAATTTCCCTCATCAATAATGATTATTGGTAACGAAAAAAATTGTCGGTATATTATAGTTGTTATTTGTAACCAAAAATGTAATGGTTTTCTGAAAATATAAGGACACTTGGCTTACAGAAAATACTAAAGTATGGACTGGAAAGAAATCTTCAACTGATTGTAGATATATCTTTACATCTTTTTAACCTGAAATAAGAATTTCAATAATCAATAAGTCTCAGAGATAACATTTCTCCTATATTAGACAAAATATTGTTTTCAGAGAATCGAAAAGGTTTTCACATGCATATGTGCACTGATTCACTGAAACGGCTATGTCTTTAATATATTTGTCTATTTTTAAAATATCCTTCTAGGAATATGTTTTTAACATTTATCCCTATCCAAAAGTTAAACAAAAATTTGATTTATTTTAGCCATCCGAGTGCAAATATCTCCTTTTCAAGCTTGTAGTCGTCGAACAATTCTACATATAAGTATCTCACATGATATTTTACTGTTTTAAACTGACAATGTATCATAATGTCCTTACCAACAAATTACAGTAAGATGTAACTTTATTCGGTAAACAGAGTTCTCTAGTGCTTTATCTGTTGTCCATTATTTTTCCAAAATTAATTAGGCCAGGAAACGTAGCTTAATAAAAAAGAAAAGTTAAACTCTAAAGAATTATGAAATTTTTAACAAATTATACCCGTAATTCTAAACAGAACTCCCAGGTAATCGTCATGCTACCCCTAATTTGCCGCAATCCCTATTTAGGTGTTGCTAAGAGTATTTCGCGGGTGTAAGGTTTCGACCTCCTGTAGGTTGGAATACAAAGGGACAATTAGGTATTCAGTGGATCGTACGCATTCGATGCAGACGTCAAGAATGTCTTTCAATGGTACGATGAGTACGTTGTGGCGTCGGCGAGCACGACACGACGACGTCGACGTCGACGATCACGAAAAGTCTGTGTGAGATATTGATTTGGTCGTCCCTCTTTTTCTGCGGTAGTCACGTGAAAGAAGTGGACGAAGCTCGAAGCCGCATTCGTGCACGTATATCGATTCGACCGAGAGAGCCGAACGAAGTCTTTCGAGAGCACGCGAAAAAACCAGTCACGAGGGAAAGATACGTTGTATACCACGTCGACCCATTGCTATTCCTCCGTGTCCACTTTATCTTTGGCCGCAATAGTCATTCATAATGTCGATTATTATATCTTAATAATCGGCTACTTTATATTCATTGATCACTGCGGTTGGTCCCTGGAATCAGAGGTCGTATCTGTTAACTTCGACTTCGTGCGAGCATTCTATAGAGCGAGGTCGATTATCGAATGAAACGTACGTACTTGTAGGTTTGCTTGCATGCTTGGAAATAGTATTCTACCGAAATAGTATCCGATTTTCTAAAGGTTCTAGACCACCGATTAGAAGTTCGATCGATGGTAAAGGTAGCATGCGGTAAACTTTTAGCATTATAAGGGTAACTTGTACAAGAGTGTGTACCGTACTTATTTCCATAACTACATCAAAAAATTCCGCTGCCGTTGGATATTTATTTTTCGCCATATTGGAGTGTTTGTTAACAAAAATTAATTATGAAACATGTACGCTCCAGTGAATTCGAATTTACTTTGCTCTGATCTTATTTTTGGTCGATTTCAATAAATTGATATTTTAAATTTTTATTTTACTTCACATAGTTGTATATGATGATCAAAACCAATCGATATTACCAAATTGTAAGCTTAAATTGACCGGTCCTTTATTTATGTATATTTGCTTAATTTCTAACCGATAGATAATGTGTTAAGAGAAGTTCAGTAATACAGAAATTTGGTTCGGATATTCTTACTTTTACTACAATTAATAAACATTTTTGCCCGTTTCTTAGCAACTTCTATTTATGTGCTTCATTTGCGAACGATTCTTTCATTAAATTGGACATTCAAAAAAAGTAAAAAATAAACAATTTTCACAGAAATGAAATATTAAAAAAAATGGCTGGAGGGAAATCACGTTTGCTCGTTACGCTGTACTTATAATATATGTTTTTAATAATTGCCTGGTTCCTGCGTATTAAATTACCGCCAAACAGTAATTCAGAAATTTTTTGTTTTTAACAATACGTAAAACAATACTTTATCAAAAATGAACATTACCTGCTGTGATGTATCAATTAATCTATTGTTCATCGTATAAAATAAACTTCAGGAATTATTTAATTAAATATTTCCAAAACAATTTATAAAGGATCCTGTGCTATTATAGTACTAAGTAAAATTCAGAAATGAAATCCATTATATTATTCTATTCATCATTATTTTTTTGTTTTCAACTCTATTAGGATCAGAGTTTCTACCTTATCCGCGTTTATACATATTTTAGAATATTTAAATGAATTTGTTACTGAATGTATCAGATGGTATCATAATTTATTGCAGAATTATCATAAACCTTTAGGATCACAATACGAGAGTTAACAGTATTATACAAAGGAATTTATTAAAATAAAATATGAGATTGAAATATTTTTCATAAACGATTGGCAATGTACTCATATTTTAAGATGTTGAATGATAGGTTTATTTTTTGTTTATTGTTTCTAACAATAAGTCAGTTATTTTTTATTCTTTTTATGAAATTTATTGTTTTTATATACTAATGCCTTAAAAGACGAAGGTGTTACGTTTCATTCAACCCTCGTACTTACATCATATAATAAATTTTAAAGAGCAATATTCATGTTTTTCATAGCTATTTTAAAAAACTGCAATATCAGGGAGATTCCATGAAATTTCGTTTAACCACGAGAAGCTGGCGTAGGATTTCCACCAGCCGGTCAAGGGTGGCGCGCGGAATCGTTTCGAATGGTATTTCGGTGATTTCCGCCACGGCCGCGGAAATCCCCGCGAAAACAAACGGTTCGAGCGAAAACGTTTTTCTTTCCGACATTTTCTAGCGCGATGAACGCGCGCATACGTCCCCATAACTCTTGCCGGGTAACATGAGAAACGAGGGAGCGCCTCGGGCCCGCTTTTCGTAAGCGGCTTACTTGCGAGACGGAAAATTGTACTATGCTACTCTTTCCCCCAACCTTCTTCAAGCCTTTCTTTTTTCTTTACCGTAACTGTCTCCGTCTCGTATATAAAGCGGATGCTCAAGCGTTCACATTTTCTCGTGAATCGTTCTACTTTATGCGTACAATCGGTTTTTATCGATTAGCGATCACCTAAAATGAAATTTTCGTGGGATATGGATAAGAATTATGCGAACTCATGGGTGAAGTTGTTCTTGTAATTCACATAGGGCGCGCAATAACTAAAATACTCTAGACTTAATATAGTTGTGATTAATAACTACTTGCATAATTAGATTACAAGGTTACCGGTTTAGGTTACTTTTTGTGCACCAAAGTAAAAATTTGTCATGTTCCAATGCTATACGTCAATATTTGTCTAGTATAATTGATACAGTTACAAAATAAAAACATGACAAATTTACTACTGTACATAATATTTAATTTATTTAACCCTTCTATTGCGTTCAGATCTACCTGACTTAATCGAGTATTTAAATTAATATAATTTTTCTATTCTGAATTTCGATAGAATCAGATTTCTAGATTCTACCTGTATTTAGATATATTTTAGAACATGTAAATGCCTTTTTTTTATTGAATCTGTCAAATGGTACCCAGTTATAATTGCTACAAAAATAGCATAAAGTTTTATGAGTGTAACAGGGTAAAAATATTTATATGTTTACTGTTCTACATTGTTGTTTCATATTACTCGTTATGCTATTTGCGGAATTATTTCATACGAACTTTGTTCAGTATTGTTCCATTTGATAATATTGGTCATTGAGGACTAGCACGCGATATTTATAAAATAATAAGAGACATATGAATAGATTTTGAAATACGACTGTCTAATTAATTACTGCTTCCGGTTGATAGATACCTACAGCTTTTTCCTTTTTAACTATTTCGTGAAATTTGCTTTGTATATATAATAGTACCGCACTAGCCAAACGATAAGAATTATGCGTTCAAGGTGATAAGACTTGTTTATTAATTCATATGAAGTTGTTGGCTTCGACAGAGATTATTGTACGAGTTCAAGCGAAATCATACTACGTTTCTTTCTTCATTAAGCGCCAAAGATTTACCTTCGCTTTAATAATTTCTAGCTTAACACCTCTTTTCACGAAATGGAAAAAAACCTGTCAGCCGAATCATTTATAAATGGCTTGCGTAAGCGGGAGGGGGCACGATTAACTTAAACAACTTTTATATCGTGACTATCTAATCTAATCAACGTTTCTTTTTCGTTTCTCTCGCTCGCGAGTAACATTACCATGCACAAGCTCGGGAAAAAAGTGAAACGATCCGTTTCATTTCGGTAGTAACTCGGAAATGTGTATGTAGTTGGCTGCCTGAGGATCGCGCGTCCTCGACACCATGAAAATGCCTTCACTTACTCGATTAAGCGTGCTTGCATTGGTAGTCCTGCGCTTTTTCTATTTTACCTTTGCCCATTCGCGGCCTCTGCTTGATGATCCATTTACACTTCGCCCAAACCCTTTACACGTACACATACAGATATACTATACATGTATACATACACCCTTTTTATCTGTCTATCTTACTCTATGTCTACCTATCTATTTATCTATCTTTCCTTCTCTCTGAAAGCTAAAACCTTTCATCGAGTCTGGTCATCACCCCTTCCACACCGACAAACAGCCCCCAGAAACAAGAAGCATTTTAAGCCTTTGCATCCGCAGTAACGCGAGTTTTCGCTTTTCTATGTTTCCAGAACAGCAGAATCCGGAGTTCGACCGCGGGAGGAACCAGGAGTGCGCCGAATAAATGACGTAAATCCGAGGAACGGAAACGCAACGTCACTCGCTAACTCGCAATCCCCCTTCCCTTACCGAACCTCCGCCTTTTCTGTCTTTCTCTTTTACCGTTTTCACGTCTCTCCTTTCCCGCCCCTTTTCGCCCGACCCTGGCACACCACGGCGTGACCCTTGAACCCTTTACGATCTACAACCCGACACACAACTGGACCTTTGACCCTGCCTCTTTACCCGCTTTGTCGCCTACCGCCTTCTCTCGTGCTTACTCTTGAAAACCTGCTCCTACTTCTCCAGTTTCTTTCGTCGGCCCAAGATATCCCTTCCACGATTCCTCTCTGGGGTATACCACCACTTTCGTCCCTCCTCGAAGAGACAGCCGTGGCTAGGGTGACCCTTTCCAAAAATTTGAGAGCAGCCCTTTTCTAGCTCTGTTTCTCTTACGGCCTACTACTACTACTACTATTACTACCACTACTACTACTACTACTACTGCTACTACTATTACTACTACTACTACTATTATTATTATTATTATTACTGTTACTGCTACTACCTCCTCGAAGTCGTCCCTCCTCGTCCAAGTAGATTCTACACACGAGACACGCGTTAGCTTCAGAACCGGCTTGAAGGACACCACGACCGGCTTTTTGAAACACCTATATATATATATATATATGTATATACACACACACGTATATTTGTATATATAAATATATATAAATATATATATAACTGTAATAAAACTCCAACGCAGCAACAGCCAGCAACAGCCAGCCTATATATCGATAAAGAAAAACAAACGCGCCTAGAGAGCACATACACTCGTGGTCGACGTTTAGCTTCTCGAGCTTTCAAGCTTTGCCCGACTACTACGCTCTGGTTGCTAAGCGTGCCCTTCTAAAGCTCTCCGAGTGCATCGTGCGAAGACAAAAGGAGGATAAGCAAGTCGAATCGGTAGAAAGAATTAAGCGAAGGCGGATCGACGACCTTTTTCGCTACCTTGTCTCTCGAGGGAAAGCAGGTCGGCCGTGACAGAAGCCACAGCATTGCCTAAAAACCCTGAAGCTAGAGCCTAATCGCTGTCAGTATACACATATATTGCCTCTTTTACCACTTCACTTTCTTTCTCGGTGAAATTCTCCTTCCGAAGATATACACAACACACTTTATTCCTCTTCCGCCGTTGCAATCGTTGCCGCCTCCGTAACCCTGTTCTGATCTACGTGCATTGCTGAAACTTGGCGAGCAGATTCCAACGTAGCTGGAATTAAATCTCAAGCAACTACAACGAAATACGAGAAAAAGAAAGGAAACTCTCTTTCTCTGTTCTGCTAATCGCTAACTGGAAAACAGCGCTAGCTGCACTGTCTCTCTGTTACGACTAACGCTACGATCGATAACAACTGTGTTTGATAAAGAGCAACAAGGCGATAACGGTGTGTGATCATCGACGGTCTAAAAATAGTTTAGAATTGCCCGTACACTGGCGCTGACAATCGCGAATCTTTTACACACGGTGTTCGATAATACGCGACAACGAATAATAGGCCACTAAAAAGAAAGTAGAGAAAAGTTGAGAACATATATTAACGGCGGGTTACTTCGTGAATAAGTTCGAGAAATATCTTTGTTTTGTGGTCATCCGGTTCCGCGAGTTTTACGTGATTCTACACCTAATATCATCCGAGCTCCTGGAAGATTTGCAGCTTGCGTTCATGGGACAATAAGATCGCACCCTACTCAAAGAAATACTTCTTTCGAAAGGTACCACATTTATTATTGTATCAGCTCGAGGCACTTACGGGATTTCGATGAGCATCCGAATGAATGGATTTATATGAATGCTATTTGGTTATATCTTTCACGAGGCGGCCGCTGAAAAATGTACTTCTATAATTAGGATACCTATCTATTTATCTACCTATCTATCTATCTATCTACCTATCTATCCATCTATCTATCTATCTATCTATCTATCTATCTATCTATCTATCTATCTATCTATCTGTCTGTCTGTCTGTCTGTCTGTCTGTCTGTCTGTCTATCTATCTGTCTGTCTGTCTGTCTGTCTGTCTGTCTGTCTGTCTGTCTACCTGTCCACTTGTCTATTAATTTCGATTTCATCAAAATTTGTTGAAATTTCGAAATCGAACTTTTCGATTAAAGTCGTTCCATTGAAGAAGACAAAAGAAGCGAAAGCGGACGCTTCGTAGGTTACAATTCACTGGGTGATGCGCGTGCATGAATGAAAGGTCTCGAGTGATTGGAAACGGAAGCAATACGTGACTCATAAGAGAGAATCAGTGAAGGAACAAATGAAAGAGTGTGATTGATGGTAGGGAGAGGGAAAGAGAATGAGAGAAAGAAAGAGAGATAGGCTGAACCTCTATAGTTCGACGAAATTCCCGCAAGTGCCACTGAGCCTCGAGGTGAATCTCGGTGTGTTGAATAAAGCAAAGCAATTGTATCCTTGGCAAGATCAACCGGTGCGAGTGAACGCTACTAAACAGGCAAGGCTACGTGGAGAACACAGCCATCCAGAGAGAGGAAGAGGATAAATTAAAGTCGGTAAAAAAGCCGGACTTTGTGTTAGCCCGCCTAAGGAAGGAATCCCACAGTCTTCCAGGACTTGGAAGTATGGCAATGGTCAATATGAATAACCTACTGAACGGCAAGGACTCCCGATGGCTGCAGCTTGAGGTTTGCAGGGAGTTTCAACGCAACAAGTGCACCAGGCCCGACACGGAGTGCAAGTTCGCCCATCCACCAGCTAACGTCGAGGTGCAGAACGGACGGGTCACTGCTTGCTACGACAGTATCAAGGTAACTAACCATTGTATAATCGAGTTCACATCGTCCCGAATAATCGTGCTTGTTGGCTACTATCTGTGGCTGTTAAGCATTGTTGGTCTTCTTTCATCTTATGCACATGCATTTACTATATATGTACGATACCTATTTGTTTATTTGTCATCTATACAAGTGCTGCCCAAACTTTATTCGCGGATGAAACGAATAACGTTCAGTCCTACATATTGAAATGCAACCACTTAAATGGAAAAATTAATTATGGTGGAGCAAATTGTATTTTAATTTGATTCAGCTTAGGTTTATTTTTTTATAGAAAGGATTCAAATTGTCGTTTATTAAATTTTCTAATCGTGTTTATATGATTTCAATAGATTTTGATTATTATGCGATTTATGGGAACCTTATCGTTCAATTCGTTTTGTCATTTTTCTTATTCGTACATATTTTTTTCGAAAGAGGATTAAACTCTTCTATCTGTAATAATAATTTGTGAAGAAAGACAAATTCTTGTAGATAATACTGCTCTACGGTGATTCTAAAAATATTCAGTACACAGTGTAGAAATTTGACTCCTGTTGATATCTTTTTCTGTGCAATGCAAAATTGAAAACTGTTACAATTTTCATGTATTCTGATCCAAAATTAGATTCTTTTTTATTATTGTACTATTACAAGTTTCAATTGGACACTGTGCTGAATAAGATACTTTGAAGAGATGTTGAGTTTCTAGTCTAAGAATACTTTTATCAGTCACTATATACCTATTAACTACGCATGATTATGCGACTTGGGGAACCTTATTGTCCATGAAACTTTTACCAAGTTTTTATAATTACCAGGGTTTTCTTTCGTGAAAATTAATTGAGGGTATTTTTAATCTCGCGCAACGAATGGGGAAAATTTCTAATAAAGCTGTCGCCTTATAAATTTCCCGGCGAACAACAAATACACGTACGCGTAGAAGGAAAAAGATGCGAATAGGGCGCGGCTCGAATGTCCCGCCTCCAGTAGATATTGAATTCGAGGATTACATTTGCAGTTATTAATAGTGACAATTACTCAACGCGTCACCGGGACGAATAAAAGAGCGCTCCACGAGTTTGATTAATCAAAAGTGATTTTTTTGGGTAATCAGGTAAAAAATTGCAATTCCCTTCGTTAATAATTCTACAAAGTTTGAACAATTTGAGATACTTTATTGCTCGAGGGCACGCGTAGAGCAGTTCTGATTAGATAAAATGAGAGGAAACGTACTGGGTGCGCCCTTTAATACGATCGACTGTTGGTATTTCCGGTAAAAGCCTTATCAAGGTCTTTTGGATCTTATCACTACTGATTGTAACTTTTTAGACTCGTAGCAAAGTTTAGCAAAGGATGGTAATAAATAGATTACAAATGTTTATGCAAATTCATCTTCCTATAAAAGTGAAATAAATTGCACTTAAACAAGTATATGTTTTGAAAAACGTCATTTACATTTATTGTAAAAGATATGTTAATTATCTTTCGCATATTTTGACATGGTATATCTGCATAAACTTCGCCAATCTAGTGAGGAAGTTTTAAAGTGATAGATTCTTCTTTCTAAGTTAACGTAGGAATATATTTGAATTTTTGAATTGTAGATTTTATAGGTTTTTCAAAATTTGTGCTTGATATCGATTGACATACTAATTTCAATCTTAAATTATAATTATATAATGTTATTTTAACATACAAGCAGAATATTCTACTAAGAAAACTGCGTATATGTGAATAGTATGTTAAATATTTTATCCTATTAGCAAATTGGGCTTTTTAGATGCTTGAACAGCAGCGTATAACTGTTGTTTGAAAATGACGACGTATTAAATGAAAAAAGCATTAAACAAGGGAAGCATTCACAGCCACGCGAGAAAGCGATCCGATGCCATTTTTCTCGAGTTTTATTTTCTCTTTCTCAGTTTGCGAAATTAAGTTCGATGATTAAACGGTTAGATTATTCTTGCTGTCGGTGGCCGCGACGATAGAGAGCAGTGTGCTGCGTACGACGACGGTGTGTACGTCAACGTCGACAATGATGTATACGTTGGTACGTGAGTCGGGCCACGTTGTCCGAGTCGTCGTTTAATTCTGGAAGCTATTAATGTCGGTGGAGACCCGGCTGAAAGACCGCGTTGTCCGTCGATCTTCGGTCATCTCTTTGCCTCGTTTGCTGCTCGCACGTTCTTACTCAATAGTGGCACTCGGTACGTTTAATCGTTTCGAACGAATAGAACAGCACGTTTATAAGGACGTACGTTTAATCTGGTTCCGTGCTTTTGCACCGTGTACTCGTTTGTACCTAATTATCGGTACATACAGAAACTCGTACAAATTTTCTCTTTACGGTTACCTTTTCTTTATCAGTGTTTGAATTTTGCAAGTACATCTTATATAGAACTCGCCCTCACCGATTTCATTAAGAAGTTTTTCAATTTTCCGAGAATAACATATGACAAATTTATTGTTTTCTGACGTAGGAAAGATCGACAGTGTTAACCCATTAAATAGGAAGAGCAGGTATAGGATGTATCCGTTCCTTATAATAGCTCGAGTTACATGCCATCTTCAATAATTTATCTTGGGTTCATCTTTTATGAAATAGTACAAATTATTGAATATTAAACTTCCGTATCGTGTATATTATTCTAATACGTTGCCAAATATCAATTTCACCGTAATAGAATTCACCAATTTTTTTCCCCCATTTAAGAGCTTAAGTTTTGTTGCTTAATTGACGTAATTGAAAGGATGTTATTGTTTACGAATATCTGTGAAATAATCAAATTCTTAATTCAGGTAAATGCTATTTCTGATTGAAGCAGTTAAAAACATCTAAAGATCGAAAAGATATAACGCTTTTTCTACTGCATCAGCCTAGGCCTCTCGTATCAATGATTAGCAAACATGTTAAAATCCTCTTACTTATCAACAGTAGCACTGTCCAATTATTATTTATTACAGTTTTCGTAAAATTTGATTAATGGTTAGAAATATACTAGAGGCATAGAAGAATTACTTCAAGGAATTCATATCCAAAGAAAATGTAAACTTCTTGTCAAAAGGGTTCGTGAAGCTACTCGATAGACGACAAATAATATGCTAAAAACAAATGTTACATACATCATTCAATAAAATACTAGTTGTATACATATTGTCTTTGAATATTTCCCAGATATTACTACGAATTGAATTTCTTAATATTCTAATTTTATATTAGTTCTTTCATGGTGGTTAATGTAGTGTAAATTTGTACAACGACTGCGTTTATAAGGGTTCCATTATGCAATTTTCGACCCAAGTTTCCATACGGACCCATTAGCAATACATGTTTGGATAATACCTACTGTAAGTTTTTGTGTGAGTCCTATCTCCTATATTAGGGTGACACACCATTTTTCACAAAGACCCCGGACACTAACATTAGGGTAACCCTCCTGATTCGGCAAAGATCCCGTCATATATAACATAGGGGCCCTATCACCCACATTTGTGGCTTTATAGGAGTTACATTTAAAATTGTTTGGACAGGCAAAGCAATAAGCAACAGCAAAAAAATCCTTTCTTCCAAACCTAAGAAATTTGTTATTTGAATAACCGCAAGATAAGATCGAAAGGTCCGCAAAAGGATGTTGAAGTACTTACAGAAACAGATGCATTAGCAGTGTAATCTCATAAAATTTGTAATGCTACAGAATTATACTCTTACTTTACTAATGTTCCACTTCAAATTACCAGGTGGACTGTGTAAAACGCGAATGTAAATACGAGGGCGTGAATGGTAATAGAAGGCGAACAGAGCGGTTTCTTAGAGGTCTCCATGGAATATAAGAGAAACTTGTAGCTGGAAAGGTGCGAACCGATATTACACGGAAGAAATATTAGCAATAAACCATTGCATTAGGTACACGGGACTTTGGCCTTCTGTAGGGAACCATCTCGAGTTCACTCTATAAGAGAAGTCTGCCTCTCGTTTCTTGCGCCGTTTAGGTGGCAGAAGTGCGGCTCTCCTTACGCTCCACCGATGAAATAAAGGCTCATTTTTCGAGGCAGGAATAAAAGGGGAACGGGCTATTGCCATTTCGTACGTCTACCATCCGCGTTTAATGTTCGAGAGTATCGTACGGTAAAAGCTAGATTAATTTGCTGGAAGGAAGAAAATTGTGGCCGAAAATCGGGGCTATTCTTTCGCGAGCTATCGAGGGAATCGCTAAGAGGGTTCATGACGCGTAAGTAACGATCCCCTTTGGGCCCGTAGATTATCCCCGTGCACGCGGATAATTCAGGTGATAGTACAAATTATCCGGATTCTTCCGCGATATCCATCTTTGACTAATTTTTAAATCAATTTGCAATTAACTCTGCGTTAGTCCTCTCATTAGTACTTCTGGAGATAGAGTGGAACACCGACAAAAGGATTTGAAACGGTTTTAAACGCTTGTATAATAGCCCGTCTGGTTTGAATTATCCGCACCAAGTTGATGTAACGCACTCAGGAGATGAAATAATAGAAAAACGCTCATAAAAATCCATGATCGAAGTATTGGAAACAAATTGATGTGGTACGCACAAAAAATCAAACGAGTGAAAAATACAATATGGATTCGTGTTTGAAAGATTTGTTACCTGTACATCTGTTATAACCAAAAGAATAATAGAGAGTCGTACGAATGAAACCTGATAACGATGACAGCCATCGATCAGTAACATTGTAAAGCTATGAAACCGACAATCGCTATAAAATTTTGTTTATCCAACAACTTGAATAGTTCGTTACTTAATTTTTATTAGATATGAATCTTCTTCTTTTGTTCGATCTGAAAATAAATTTTGGTGATAAATTTTTGGAGCAGCCTATATACATTTGTACACGCAGAAAGACATTACGATCTGCCAGGCGGCATTGCCGTGAAATTCGTATGTTCGATTCCAATTAGGCCGATTGGATGGGAGCAGGATATTACAGTAGACCTTTAGCTTAATCGTCGTCGTTCTCCACTCTGTTTCGCCGGAATATACAATATCGAACACGGCGAGAGGGCCTGTATTTAAGGAATATGACCGAGTTAGGGAATGGTGGGCCGATGTTCAACCGTTCGCTGATCGTCTTTGTCTCCCGAGGCTCTTTGCGCTCTCCCTGGAGGCATGGAAGGACTCCTGCGAACCCTTCAACCACCCCCAGGCGAACGACGGCCGGTAGCTCTTATTCACCTCGCCGTTATCGATTCCAATTACCTTAAAACTTTCAATTAATTTGACTGTCAAGCGTTTTACGCGCCAGAGAACGACATCGGGTGCCAGCCATTTCTCGGTCGCAGATGTCGCGGGTTCCCCGTCGAAAACTCCTGCCAGTGCGCTGTTTTATCGGTCCGTCACGCCCCGCCGACGATTGGGCTTTCTTTCTTCCTTTGTCACCCGTACCGGTTCTCTGTGGCCCACAGACACACACCCACATACAGACATATATACGGTCCACCCACCCTGTGGAACGAGGTGAATATGCACGGGATGCGTTTTTTTTTTCGTTTTACCGGTTTCCGATTCGCATGCGTCCAGTACGCGGCACGATAAGGCCTCGTTCCCACGCTGATAACTCGCGAGCGAACATACGAAATGAAACGACGCGTTTGGTGATTTGTGAACTCGTTGAGCAAATGTTGTTGGTCGATTGTGAACGTGAGAAGGAATGAGATTAACGCGATGTAATTCATTATAGATAAGACGGAAGATTGTTACCCGATGACGCATATAGTGTTAGGCGATCGGATACACAAAGAGTGGTTTTAATCGATTGATCTCTATTCCGGTTATCTTTGGGCGTAATATTTCAGGTGGCCTGCCACCTACGTGAACGATTCGTCGCCGGGAAACAATTCTGTCGAGCTCTGGCTGTTATATGCGACTCATAGTGTGTTTTCAGAAACGTTGAAAGGTCGTCAGATATCTTATTTCCGCGTGTTACGTTCAGAGAAGATTGATAAGTTCTATAATGGGCTATTTTTTGTCGCAGGATATGTTCTTGATTATTGTGGTTAGATCTTTCGTGGTTATAATTCTTCTTTTGGGGAAATTATTTCTACGCTATATTTCATTTGCCTTCTCTTATAAATAATACTATTGTAAAATACCGTAGAAAATATAAAAAGAAAAGTGCCAATTTTTTGATCGTTTTTTAAATGTTTTTGTAAATTGTGTGTATGCATTTAAAATCGAAACACATACGTGGTTTAAAATTATTTGTATAATTGCAGTAGCAAATATTTCATAACTTCTTTGTACATCTTCGGATTTGTTTCAAACCTTATTAAGATCATTACCGTAATCGTATCTTACACTACTACTGATATTTTAAATAGTTCCGTTTAATATACATATTATATTAATAAAAGTTTTTTACGTTGTAAGTGTTCAAATAATTTCGCAAGTCATCATAAATAGATAAAATCTTTTCGTGATATCACCATGATACATTGATACATTACTTTTGCGATAAACTGCAGAACGTAGATTTATCTTTGGCGGAAACACTGATGTAATTAAAGATACTTACTATCTATACAGTATTATACCATGCTGGTATCATACTTTTTGACATTAATTAATTTCGTCCAAATTAATATGAACATGAAACCCAAATTGTTAACTTCTAAAAGGTGTATCAAAGTTTAAAGAACATCCCAGCGGTTTTCTTACATAGTTCCCTTTGTATTAAGGTAGCTTTAACCGATGAAATTAAAAGCTGAATAAATAAAGCCATAGACATAAATTTTCAGTTTCCGTATAACACAGTTTTACAAAACCAGCTACTTTTTTCGCCATATTAATCCTGCTATGGACTTTGGGTCATTCTTTACAGAATCATGATTCCCCTTCTTCAAAAAATTCCTTAATTAGAAAGGGAATACAAAAAATTGCTGTTAATGTGTATAATTCTTAGCTCTAACTATAAACTGAAGATTTTCTTTCCTCAGAATGAGAATACAAGCGTATAATTCGGTCTGTAAATTTTGAAGACGATAGCAGAGTTAAACAACATCACAACAGAGTAAAACAAAATAATCTCGCAATAATATCCCAGTACACAAGAAACATCGTTGATCGCTAGCAACTAAACGATCTAAGCAATCTTCATGCGAAGAGCTGGCAAGGGTCCAAAAAACGCGTTTCCGGATTGTCTTATAATGCGATCGAAGCGGAGCGGTCCTCACAGGGTGTTGAAGAGTATTTCGTCAGGTCAGTTAAAGCGCATACTGTAACTTTAGATTCTTGCGGGATTCATCGGGCAATGGCAGCGTTGTATTTCCGTGACGGGATCAGAAAATCGCATTGGTGGACTAGTATAGGAGAGAGAACCAGAGAAGAGATACATTTCACGGTAGCAGACACGAAAAACATAGTTAACAGCTGCTACCGTTACCACTATCGGCGTTGGCGTCATTGGCGTCATTGGCGTCGTGCTGCTTCCTTCTTGTCTCACTTTCTCTTTCTGTTCTGTTCTTGTTTCTCTGTTCCCCTTCTGCACCTGTCGTGTCCGTTAACGTGAGA
This sequence comes from Eucera pruinosa, assembly GCA_028830335.1. Taxonomy (NCBI): domain Eukaryota; kingdom Metazoa; phylum Arthropoda; class Insecta; order Hymenoptera; family Apidae; genus Eucera; species Eucera pruinosa. The sequence continues at coordinate 19,000,156 of JAMYCR010000001.1, forward strand.
CTAAAATACGAAACGACATAAGTTCTTGCGAGCGGAATCGCCCTACGGAACAAAACCTTTCGTTAGACGTACATAGTTGCATCTACCAGCAGCTTTCGCTCATCAACTTCCTTGATGTTACGTGCTGGATGGTTAGCTATTGAATTCTAGTTTTGGAATATTTACGTGTGCCGATCCTGTGTTTGTTATTATACACATTCGATATCGTAATGAGTCCTGTTTGGAATACATTGGACATAAACAGAAATTGATTTATTAGAAGTACATTAGTTCAAGGTTGTCAACAAAATATTAATACTAATATAAAAAAAGATTATTTTATAGATAGAACAGTAATACAAATCTTCCTTGTTATCGGAAATGTTCGATATGTTTTTCCCCTATTTCAATGTAAAACTATATGTTATCGCATAATCTACACATATTTTCTTATTTAATACTCTAATGATTTCTCTTCCATTATATATATCACTATTTAATTAATTCAGCAAATCAAATAGCCATTCCTTCAACTCGAAGTATTACAAAATAATTACCGTCCAGAATTTCCCGTGCAAAAGAAAGGTCCTCGACTGATAGTTGGCCAACATCAAGAAACACTTGTCAGCCATGCATAGGGCCAAAGGGGTGAACATTTTTCAGCTTTGTCTTTTGACACAGAAGGCAAAGGCCGATGCATCGCCGAAGTGTTTGGCCTTCTTTTGGTGCAAGGCACGCGATCCCCAGCATGCCACGAGTTCATTCGATTCATTCGTTGGCACCGTGTACCGTGGATGTTGTGCGTTGCGACGCTTTTCAAAGAGAGACAGCCAGAAGTGGGGTGAGATCGAGGATTTATATTTATCGCGGTCTCCGGCATCCCCGTTGGTCGTTGCTTCTTTTCAGGCACGCTCAGAATTCGTAGCCGCTGCGTTAACGTGTTTTTAAGGGTGGATAGAGAATAGGAAATCGTAAAGACGCATGATATATGTTAAGGAGGGCGATCAGTGCTAGTACAACGAGAGGGATGGAGAGGGTGTTCGCTTATAGTCCGCGCATTGTTAGTTTCGAAATCGATTTGAGTCGGCGACATGCGGCAGACAGACAGACGGGCTTCTATACCGACCGACCAACCAGAGTGGAGAGACAGACAGGCGAGCAAGCAGGCAAGCTGGCAGGTTCTCGTGTATTACTTCTAGCCCACAAACTACGCCTCTTCTCCTTCCCGATATTACCTCTCTGATATCTCGGAGTGCTCGCTGGAATATCTTACGTAGGAACCGTCTCTAAACGTTTGCCATTCCAGCCGAGTGGAAATTCATTTAATTGCCTTGAAAGATCAAGAGCTCTTCTCTCTCTTTGGCGGGTATCTCTTACCTGCTCTTCTCCTCCACCTTCGCCTGTGGAACTTTTTTTTTTCCTCTGCTTCTCATCCGGTCCCCAGAGAGAGGCAGTTTTCACATATACTATATATGTACATTGTCGAGTGGATACGCTTCTATCGCTTTCGCGTCTCTTTTTCATAGTCTCGGAAGATCTATAGAGAGGAGGATGCAAGTGAAAAGAAAGTGATTCGACTTACGTGCTTCTTGGGATATCGGCTCGTGGCTACGGTCGTTGTAGAAGTTTTTCGATTAGTCTGTCGAATAGATCTGGTCTGTTCGTATACGATAAGAAAAATATATATTGCTATTCAACATATTCAGTTGTTTCGTAGTATGCTCATATATTAAAACATCATTACATAAGTATCATCTATGATTGTAGTTGGTATTATATTCGAAATATTGTGTAGGAAGAACAACTAATTGATAACATGTATTTCCTCGTAGGAACGAAAAGTAGGGGGAATTGGATTTTTGCTCATATTATAGTATTTTATTATATTAATTATATTGGTTTGCTTGGCTAAACAAAATTAGTATTGGTTAAAGTTTTTTTCATTTGTATCTGCAAACTAGGAATTAATGCTTGCCATGGATAATTTCTCTAAAAAATATAATATGTAATTAACTGTAGTAGCTCAATTTTAGTTGTCTGTTTTACTAAAAAGAAAAGAGCGAGCCACTAAAAAAGGGGTAGACCCTATGTAAACATCGTTATGTCCAGCATACGATGTACAGACGTGTATATTAGCAATGCGAGTAACAAGAAAGAAACCACAAAGTCTTTACAAAAACCAAAAAATATTACTACAATCACACAGTTCTCAGTGACATAATAACATAATGCAAATAACATAGTATAAAAGAGCATTTTTATAACGTTCTCATTTTCGTCGCTATATTCATACCACGGAAAAGCAGATCGAAATAGCAGAGTTTCCAAATCAGCCTTCCAGTGCATCGATTTACCACCCCACACTCGTATCTCTCCATTCACCGGTTAACCAAAAGAAGGACGCGTGCAATGCTCGTTTCCCTCGTGTTTCGACCGCTATGTATTCCATATACTTTTCGAAAGGGTATCCCAGTTATAGACAGGCCTGTAAGCCAGGAATCGACGGCGTGTGTATACGTCTGTGGTCGCGGGTCACAGAGAAGCGGCCTGGGTGCACCAATGGGTGAGGCTAAAAATCGTACAGGTGCGGTGCCACCTAGGTTACCGTCTATCGCTTTCACGTAATTTACGGCTGAACGGCATTAGCCGCAATGCCTGTTCCTGTAATAGAACGGTCGGAACGGTTGGCAGCAAGGGATGAGGTGAAAGGGGGGGGGGGATGAAGGGGGTGTAGGAAGAGGTTGGAGGAAGAGGCGTACTGCTGGACGAAGGAAGAATGGAGTGGCCAACGCGAAGGGATGGGAAAGGGGTGGTCACCGTGGCTATTCGTGCACACGCGGGGAGAACTGCACGAGCGTGCATTTCCGTGCGTGTCGTGGGGATGCAACTGAAGGGATGAGGACGAGCAGGGTTAGAGGGGCGATGGGAGGCGCGCGGATGGCATTCTGTGGTCAGTCCAGTATGTGCCTATATGCCGTCATGTGTTATCGATTCTTGGCCCGGAGCCCTGCTTCCTCCGTGCCTACGCTCCTGCCAGACGGTATAGTTGCCTGTCCTGAGCTATGCGAGATAAACTCTTCTTTCCAGTCTGTATCGTCTTCCCTCGTGCTTTGCGATCTTCTTTCTTTTTCTCCGTCTCTCTCCCTTCTTTCTATACATTTCTATTGTGTTTGTGAATTGAGCGACGGGTTAATTCCTTCGTCGGGCTACTTTCGTTTTCTTTCGTTCATTCATCGATGACTATTCGGCCAATAAGTTTTTTTTTGAGAAATGCCGTCTATTAGTAGCTTTTTGTCTAATGTGTATGTAGGTTTATGTATATATGGAGTGGATATCGGGTGAAGGAAATCGGGTAAATCATTCAAATACCGCGAAATAAATCAAACAAATTAAATCTGGATTGGCAGACCGGGTACTTGTTACACAACCGATGCAGTCAATTTATATGTGATCGAATATGGTTGTTACTTTCATTTTATGAAATGAATATTAATGATGGATTACTTTGTTGTGATACTTTTATTCCTTCCGTGAAAGTGGAGACACTGACGAGCCGTGAACATGCGTACCATTCGAGATGGTAGATAGCTCTTCCGAGGTAGCAAACTTCTCTTCTTCTAGAAAACAACGTTGAGATCTTGGTTTTAGTTTGAAGTATCCATAAGATTGCGGTATAGGAAGTGGCTGTCTTTGGCGAAATTATCTATCCATGAGGCTTTCACGATCTCGGGGTTTTGTTGTTCATAGTCTCCGCAGTCTTCCGGGTGTAAGCCATATCCTTGAAGAAGAGCGTTGCGACGTTTCACTTGCATTGCAGCTGGCTTCGTCTGAAGTCTGAGAACCTGCTAATGAAGTGCTGATCGCTGCTTTCTAAGGCCCTTAGCGAAGCTAACTACAGCGCCAGAGAAACTTCATCGCGAATTCACTTCATCGCTGATTAAACTTGCACCTGGAACTTGTTATACAATAACAAAAAAGTAAATTAATAGAACTTCAACTGCTATATTAAAATTACATTGACCTCTAATCTCTAAATATTTAAAAGATACTATGGGCAAGTAGTATTTATATTATTGGGATACGAATTTGCAGGGCAACCTAATACAAATGTATTAATAAAAACCATTAATTATATTTACTTTCTTAATGAACCCCTTAAGTGGAGAGTATTATCAAAGATTCTATTCTACTGCGAGCAATATTTAACATTTAAAATGTACTATTATGAAATGCTGCAAATATTGCAAGGAAGTTCAATATACACTGATTTGAATTGTTTTACAAAAAATTGAACTCAAACTATATGATTGAAGTTAATATATAACTCGGCTAGTCGTAAGTCATCATAAGAGTTAATTTTGATAAGTAGCTATTAGAGATTAAAGGTCAAAATTGAAGGGAATTGTCGAGGTACAAGCGTTTTAGATACAGATTCGAAGCGTGTGTATTTTGGATGGTCACGCGTACTTACGGGGAAGGATAAAGTACGTGACTCGAGTAAACGCATTGCGTGACGCTGTACGTCACTCGGTATTCATGGTTGTGGCGCGTGTCCACCATTTTTAAATACAATAAGAGACACACCGGTACACGTAACATCGGTTAGTTAGGTAACGCTGTTGCGAAACTCGATTGGCCTCCTATTGTCGATCGGACAACGCGCTGCCGCTCTTTGAAATTCATCCGTGAGTCATCGTTTATGACATGCAGCGTGATTTTGTTTGGGTGCTTTTACTTTCATTCGAATTTGAAGACAAGAGTCTGAGAATGTCTTTCCGCATTCGTTGACCTTTCCACTCATCGCGACCGTATCTTTTTCCGGTTGAACACACGAGTTAGGGAGTTCCATTCATCCTATACAGGGTTGACGATTTCGCATGTGTATCTTTTCTGGTTTTGGTGTTTATTTTAAATGTCAGTGTCGGTCAAAATGACAATGTTGTAATTGTAAATTGTTGTACGTAGCATAAAACTTAGAAGAGGGATTTATGAGTTCCATTATTGGACTGCGGATCTTTACACACTTATAAGAAATTTCGATGTGCAAAAAACAGCAAAATCCACATAATACGTAAAAATATACAAAATGTACAAAGTAAAGTGCATTTTAAGATACTTATGAGATGAAATAAATTTCTACTTCAGCTTTTTTTTTTTAATTGTGTTCACAAAGTTACGAATTCGCATAAAGATCCGCAGCTTATTCATTATTAATTAGGACAATATAAACAATCTTGAAACTTGTTTCTTAAAATCCGCAGAGTTTTCGTTGCCCATACACTGTCATCGGCATAATACCACCCTGTACTTTTCGGTGTGCCCGCACTAGGTATGAATTCATCAGTGAAAGAGTTAATTGAATTCGTGCAGATATTTATCATTTTCACATGTTTTCGTACCCCGTTTCATCGGTCGCGTTCAATGTTATTATTTTTGTAGAAACGGTAACAGAGACACAGATTTTTCATTTGGGAAACGGGTTTCCCCAGCTTAGGTCGACTAGCTTTGTAGGTCGCGTTAAAGTGTCGCCGAGTAAACTGCGTTTTTCGCCCGTTTAAAATTGTCGAAGTAGGCCAGGCCGTGGGTGCCGCTGGGTGCCGTGCTCAGGAGGTTCAGAAGAAGCGTGGAGGAATAATTTCCTCCCGTGTCGAATACGCGGCGGAATACGCTTCTTTCCGGTTTCGCGCATACTTGTAAAGATAATAAAAGCCGCCGCTGGAAAAAGTCGTGGCCGCGTGCGATAACGGATGAACTGGTGCTTGCACAATAGCTACGCGTACATCCGTGCGTGAAATATGCTGAAGTGCGAAGGTGGTGGAGGAGTTTTAATGATCCCTGACTGCCGGTATATTCTACGGCGTTTTTTCCTGTCGAGTTTTCCCTTTTTTCTCCCTCCGTTATACGCGTATGCTCTCCCTTTTTTCTTTCATTTTGGGGTTGCAAATTTTTAGCGTGCAATTGTCGTACATCGATGTAAATTTTTCTTTGTGTCAGGATATATTGCGATTTCCAAAGGACAGCGCAACTGTTCTTGTTAATTTGTGACGAGACAAGGAAGAAGAAATATCTGTAAAACGCCTATAAAGTCCACTAGATAAAATTGTGATCCAATACGGCCAGATTTGTATATTTCTACCTCTTTTGATATACACAGAATTTACTATGAGAAAAGTTTGATTAATTGGAACAAAAAATAGGGGGCCGCCTATAGAAGTATTTTCAATTCAGTGGATTTGAAATATTTGGATCTAAAATATGCACATAGAAGTAAAAAAATATGAGAAGGATATTGCTAACTGGTAAACAGATCCTTGTATAAGTTTTATGTAATGCTGTAGACTCAAAATATACAATTTTTATATAATTCTAATCATTTATTGTTCATTAATTATAGTATTCCTTTGGAATGGGTCATAAATCTAGGTGAGAGCCGGACGTTGGAATGGAATGTAAATAGGATGTTAAATGGTAAACTTGTGAAAGAAGCATGCGAGGTTAGCAGAAGATACGAAAAAATGAAACGAGCGAATGAGGATAGTCGATATAGAAATTAACGTTGAGCATTAAACTAGAGTATTAAACCAAAGACAATATACAATATATTATCTAGTTTTTAGCGGTGTAGGGCCCCCGAAATAGCTAACGATTATGGTGCAATACAATTACGTGTAGGGAGGAGTGAATGAACCAAATATAGGCAATGTTTAGGATAAGAACAGCTATGTAAATCCAAAAACCTTTATGTGTATGGATTGGAGAAAAATATACTACTACTACTACTACTATAGTATTCCTTTGCACTTGGCTATTATGCAAATCTATAAAGTTTTTTAATAATTTTATAGTTCTTATTTTACAAATAACAGCCCTACTGTAACAAAATTGTAACAGACTTTGTATGTTTATACAAACTTATTATATCTTAATAAGCACAACTAAACGAATGGAACCTAAATAAAGGTCCTTTATCTTTCTGCGAATTTGAGTTTGCTAGAAATATATAAACGTTGCGTATTTTAATCGATTATATAACCATACTTTTTCGAATTCCTTGGAACACGCATCTGCACAGGTTATACAATTGTGTCGGAATTTTGCGTTCCATATTAATCAAAAACTAGTCTCATCTTGTATCGAAACTTAGAAGAACGCAGAATTTGTCGGTAGAATACGACGGGGCGGGGGTTAAAGTTTCCAAGAAAGTTTCGGTAGAGTGTAATGCCGTGATTGCTCATATAAGACGCCTCAGTTGGTTGCCACTTGCTCGTTGGACAGAGAAAGACACGACTGATGTATCCGAGGGTATGTGGCGCGGTTTAATAATAGTACCCGGCACGTCTGTCCTCGTCTGTCCTTCGTCGACCGCCGCTAGAAAATACTCACCATATTTCCCGCGTGTGGTCCCTGCGTAGTTACATCATTTGATGCTAAAATGGTCTTGAGACGGTGCTTGAGTACAAAAACATGTTTCCACTAAAAACTCCGTTATATATAGGCGGTGTGTTTCTTATGACGGGAATTTTCTTCTTCTGTCTAGTACCCCTCACCCCCGATGCCTTTCGGCGTTAGAACGCTGTCGTTGAGTCGGCATTCCTTCGAAGAACGTTTCTTTTGACAGATGCCAGTCTATCTCCGTTCTACCCACAGGACTTCAGCTCTCTTTCGCTAAAAGACTGACTGTTGTGACGAGAAATTTGGCGAATTTATAGGGAATGCTTTCCATGCGATTGTTTGTTTCCGTAGATTCGTCGCCCGTTTGAACGTGTCAAAAGATTTCAACTGAGAATTTTCTTCGTTGAAACACATACACACACTTACACGCACACTGCATTCGCGTTCCCTTGTTGCAGCTTGTTATACGGCTCCGAAAAATTCTTATTTCTCCATGGAAAAGATATCGATGCACAGGCGCTGAACGGGCGTATCGAAGCGATCCTACACGTAGGTATTCCGGCATATTGCATGCATTTGGAAGCGAAAGGTGCTTCGTGTCAGCCAATTTCTTTAAAAGCCGGCTACGACCCGCGTAGCCCACCAGCATACGATCTCCGACTTTTATTTCAATTTCGGCTATTCGCTTTTATTTATTGCGTGATTCCGCGTCGTTTCGACGAACGAACGCGTTTTCCTGCTTCAAGTAGATTAGTACCTCTCTCGGTGGCGAATGAAACAGGAGGGTAGCCAGGGAAATATGTGTACATATCGAAAGGGAATACGGTCGCATAAGCGGAATCAATTCGGGGGTGTCGATCATAATTTGATAGTGTCTGAAAGGGTGATAGAAAGAAGCGAGACGATGACAAGAGTTGTGTCGTTTGAACCGCGAAATTGCTCGTTAAATGGTTTAAAAGGTTTGGATCATAAATCATTCCGTTTAATAGAGCTCAGTTATTATCTGGTGTTACAAATTTCGCAATCCTCCCCACTGGTAAATGACCATGATAATTAATAGTGACGAATGTTGCATAATTTTCGACATATTTACCTCATTTGAGGTTTTAGCATATTTATGGAAAAACTGTGGGAGTGAGAGAAACCCCAATGAAACGTGTATAATAAAGTGATAGAAAAAGAGAGAGCGAGACAAAAAGGTGGAAGAAAAATTGTTGGAATTAAGGGTGGTATGTATATCATCAAGTCGGAAAATTGTCAGAACCTGTGGCTCGATGCTCGCATAATGGCTGTGTATGATCACTTGAAAGTCCACGGGGAGAAAAGTTCAAGTTAAAGGCGTAGGAAAAGTCGTTAAATTTAATTGCAGCCATTTGACGAATGACGAGACGCCCAGACACCTGTTTGCTCTGTTCCTCTTTGATACATTTGCATATATGTGCATATACATATATATATCTATAGGAAACCCCTGTGAATCGAACTCGTGAATCATGATTCTAAAAATGGCAGCACATTATACATTATACATTTGTTGCGAATAATTATCCAAATTCAAATTCATCATTTTAATTCTCTATCGCGTGCGAACGCTTTAGCGATACGTTGACCATTGCGAGGCAAATGAAATGATTTTTTTATTCGTACGTGTCGAAGTTCGCGGATTTCAGTGGATTGTAATCGATAAAACGTGAAACGAGATCGCCGGGGATGTGAATCGTGAAATTTTCGTCGTCAACGGTCGTGGTGCGCGCGTGCTACGAATTTTCCAAATGGCACACACACACACGCGCGCGCGCGCGCACGCACACGGAAAGAGGGAAAAGACAAGTGGTCGAGAACAGACAGGAAGCTCGAAAAAACTCGTTGGGTGATTTTCGAGCGTTTTATTTCCGTTCTGTTCTCTGCCACTCGTTTTCTCTCCTCCCCCTCGGCTCGGTGTAGGGTGCGGGATACTAGATTAACAATGCATCAATTACGTTTCGCGGCGCGGTACGCGGCTCTCTGAATTTCCGAATTATACGCCGACAGATCACTCGAATAAAATTCGAGCGGTGCACGGACGGATTTGCATGTCGTGATGACGAGACGCGTTATTTGCTCGTCTCCTTCTCGTTATCCCGTCTTCGAGAACTGTGTTCGTCGATGGTTAATCGTGTTGGAATTAAGGACAAAGGAGTAGAGAAAAAAAATGGGGAAAAGTACAGAAGGGAAAAGGCGCACGTCTCTGATTTAATCGTATTTGACGACTATGTAAAATGGTTTACCTAAAGGGAAACACCTAAATACATTGTAGTTCATTTGTCCATTTACATTTTCTTCTTTTGCTGCAAATTTAAAGACTACACTTCTGTATAATTATTATGCGAGTATTCATGGGAATTCATATTTTTATAGCAAACTTAAAATGGATTGTGTCCTAAATGAAAATTTGTTTTGTCTTTGGATAGCTTTAAACATGCACAATTTATTATGCCTATGTATAATTTCTAAATAGTAGAAGTTCTATTATGACGTATTTTTAACATACTTGCACGTTCTGTATACTTTTTTCATATAATATATTTTGCCATACATTCATATATCGTATTTCCATATTTCATATATTTTAAGTGTATACAAAATATCCACAGTCTATTTAAGTTCGCAGGAAGATTAACCTTCGGTATATATTAAATTAAATATTCGTTGCTATAACAATAGTTTTATATTAATATAGTCGAATAGCAATAATGTCACATATGGATATGGTAACTTCCAAAATCTTTTTTTATTTCACATTCTGCTAGTGATATTTATTGGTTCTGGTGAATCGGTCTATAAAACGTGTACTTAAATTAACAATGAACGAAGCGAAACTAACGTAAGTGCAGAGTGATTGAAGAACTCGGTGGACGAGCTGATTAGAGCTGTAATCGTGCTATCATAAATTGTCAATTTGCCCGAGGTAAATAGCGGCATTACACAATTTTCCCGGCAATTGTCACGAGACTGCGTACACTGTGTATTTGTCCCTGTATATAGATGTCGCGGAACTACGGCAATTGTCTTGTTTCTTTGTACGTTTACAAAAGCAATGGAGCACATAGTTACTGTATGTATAGTACATGTTCCTGGTCGATGGTATCTACTATGGGGCGAACAGGTGTGGTGTTCTCCAACTTTCGACTAGTGTTCCTTGTCAATTAGACCAAGCGTAGTCAATAGAAATTGTTCCACGAGTCACAAGAGAATTTGGAATTTCCTATGGATTGCGCATAGGTGAAACAATGTTTCAAAGATAAAAATAATAATAATAATGAGAAAATAATGAAAAACTATTGCGTGCATTGACTAAAAATTAGTGTTACTCTCTTTCGAGTCTTCCAACGATATGAAAACAAAATTCATTTGGTATCAAATTTCGCTCATGATAATTTTTAAGGGCTAAATTTACGAATAGCGGAGCACACCGATGAAGTTAATTACCTTCTTCTTTTATACCATCCACTTTTCCAATTTTTCTCCAGATATACAGTAACATAAAACTTACCTCGTGTGCGACATAAAAAAACGTGCGACAATCTATGAGTTGGCCAAGCTAGACGGCGCATAAGAATAATAAGAATTCGTTATCCACCGCTCGAATCATCGTTAAAGAGGGAACGATTACGCTGAAAAATTCACAGAAACCACGAAAGAGCCAGGTATATTGCCAGACCGCGGTCATATCTTCGGGATTATTTCATTCCGTAAGACTCTGTCGGCATGAAATCTCCTTAAGATAGTCCCGAGTTTGCGATACCACTGGCTTGCCTCGATGCAAACAGGCTGAAGAAGAAGAAGAACTAGAAGTGGAGGTGGAAGATTTAGAAGGAGTCACGAGATAGGGGAAAAAAAGGGA